>CM024597.1:44246979-45446979 GCA_014182555.1 Eucalyptus erythrocorys | reverse complement strand
ATTGATATAAGGACGCGGCTCCCCTCATCGTACAATGATGTGCCGGGTGATCCAATGCCCTGCTGACAACTCATCGTCCGGTTACATCGCACGATGGTCACATCGACCAATCGCGACTCTCCTCCTCATGTGGCTCGCCTTGTATGGCGAGTCAGCTCCAACCTACTCTCCTCCTTGGCCCTCCATCCTTTATTGCTGGAGTGTCCTCCCCCTTCTCCCCGCTTAGATTGCTGAAACTTTTGTATGAATATGGGGGAATGGCTATCTGGGGAGCCAATCACTGCTTCTTCTCATCAGGAATTCGTTCGCTGAAAAGAGCTGAGTGAGATGGACCTGGAACGGCGAGAGGCACGAATTGCAGAGAGAACAGCTTTAACTTCTGGAAAATACTCTTGTACCCAGTGTCAAGTATCTTCTAAAGATTTGAGCAAATAGTTACCATAAGCTTTCTGGCCAAATAGATTAATGTGCCGGCTTACATTCTATTGATTCTCGACACGGTCTTTCCGGGTCTTTGAGAATTCTCTAATCTCCCGCATGGTTTTTCTTTGACCAAATTAAGAATGCAAATTTAACTAAACGTGTGAGAAAGCATTGACGTCCAAAACATCACCAAGAATGGAAACTATAGAGTCAAAAAATGAAAATAAGAAAAGATTCGTTCCACACAAAAGGATTATGCTTGTTCATCATCATGCGAGCTAATTTAGTGGTAGGAGTTATTCACAAATTTTTTGAGCATGCGGCTTAGATCATCTTCTGGCTCCAATGATGTGAGTCAAATCAATTCTTGGACGGCGCTTGAAGCGAATGAAATATCAGGTTGACTTAGATCATGCGACCAATTAATGCTCCATGCGCAGTAGCATAGCCTTTTAACTTCCAAGGGGGATAAAAAAATTGGGTGTGGTGACCCGAACGAACTTGATGGGTCCTTGCTTCGGCTGGACTAAAGTCACTGGTTAGTCTAGGTTTTCCCTTTCCCAGTCTCCAACATGGGATTTGCCGAAGGAAGTGGTGGGACCCCCACGTGTCTCCTCACTTCGGGTTCCACGTTGGACCTCTCTCTCTTTTCAATCAACTTTTTTCATCGGCAGAAGCGGAAAATAACTTTGCCAAATATCATAGAAAACTCCGAATATAATATCAAAAATCTTAAATTTACCCATTATAATACAAATATTCCTATGTGAAATATATATTCTATCTTTTTCAGTTCCATCTAAAGTATATTTATCGAGACTTTTTACGACACAAAAATAATTTTTGAATATAGTTTAAGATTTTTAATGATATGAAGAATAAAGATCCAGGGAATTTGCATGATAGTGGGCATAATTTGACATGATGGGTTCTAATGACATATATGCATGCCTTTTATTTTTTATTTTTGTTGGTTTATTGAAATTCATTGGTAATCTTTCTCTTTGGACATCGATGGATTGGAATAATATTCGCATCTAAAAAGTTTCAGAACTTTTTGAAGAGAAACATTTTGATTGATATGGAGGTGGTGTAATTAACTAATTGAAAGTGAGATGTAAACACATACGACAACACTGAATAGGATGATATTCCAAACATATGGACATTGATGAGTGGTTGGTTTGCGCCATTATATCATAGATTTATGGTGTATCCATTTTGTAAAATGCTTTCTCCTCTTTTGGTGATTAGTTAGAAACAAACTCGAAACATGAGGCGAATGGTGTATTGGAGAAACGAGGGATTCTCTTTTCTCGAAAATGCTAGATCAACTTAAATTTGATATTTCAACGGATTCCATTGATCGGCCAAAAAGAGAGCAGGGGTTGTTAATGGCGCTAGCAACCCCCAACATTACCATAAGAATAACACATCTGTTATGACAAACCGGCACTATAACCTATACAAATTCGAGAACAAGTAGTCTCGAGTTGCACGAGAGAAAAAGAAGATACCAAATCGACAGGCTCGCAAATTGAGGGGTTAGGGTTAAAATCCCCGTCAGAACAAAAATGCCGTAGTCTCTCGCTGGGAAAAGCTCTCTCTGCCCATGGTGGTAGCTTCTTTAAATAAACCATATAACCTTTCTCAAAACCTAACAATCATGATTCCGAAATAACCGTTCTCATTCTTGCCCTTCAGAAGTTGATTCTGCTCCCTTCGTTTTAGCAAGGGTGATTGTCCCTATATTTCCCCCCCTAATCTTGCCCTAAATTAGTTGAATGAGTGTCACGACCCTTCTTGAGCGAGGTCCGAGGAAGCTGTTTAGAAGTAAAGTCGACAATGAACTAACGGTCCTTAGTTGATGCTGCTTCTCCCAAGTCCCTATTTCATGCAACATTGGACTTTTCATTTTGGTTGATCAGCTTATGAGAGATTTATCCTAATTTGGGGTCACTTCTAGCTTTTTGAGTAAGATATCTCACTTATCACGCAATTGATAATATAGGATTAAAGATTTAATTAAACTAATCGTTCCAACTAATGTCCTTTCAATAATTAAACTTGTTCGTTTACCTTTTGGGCGATTCATGCGGTATCTGTCTATCGCAATCAAATATGTAAACAAAGGCAAACGATGCCATAAAAAAGAGATGAGATAAGGTACAAAGATAGAAAATTCGAGTTGTACCGGGTAATAGCCAAATATAGTCTCATATTACGACACCTTGGGATAGGACCCCCACGAGCAGGTACCTTGAGCTAAACTCATGATGACTATGACCCAAATAATATGAAAAGACTAGCTAACTAACGGCAACAAAGTACTAATTAAATATGTATTGTGCCTATACCTAAATGCGATTCTAATCTGAATAAGACTAAATTTTTATCATTTTTTATTTCTCGCCGCTTACCTCCTATTGGTCTCACGATTGGTTATTTCCAATTCCCCCAAGGTGACGTCTCTTTATTTTCTTATTTCAAAACCACCAAATTACTCTCTGTTTCTTTCACTCAAAGTCCACCCATTCCTTTTCGTTCTTCTTCTTCTTTTTTTCTTCTTTCTCTTTTTTATCATCCCCACTGAAGCCAAAATTTACCCTCAATGAAACACGGCAAAACTGAAGGTGTCAAAACCTAAATCAAGACCATAGAAGGCAAGCTTGAGGCACACAAGACATTTGGTCATGCTTAAACATTGAAATATGCATTTAAGAATAACTGTAACTCATGTAAGATTATGAATTAATGGTTTTATAACTATTTGAGTGTAAAAAACGTACTCACTATAAAAAGTGGCAACTCTTATGAAAATGAAAAGAGGCAACTATCATGAGAAGTTGCAATTCCTATGAAGAAATGCAACTCTTATTAAAATTTATAGTTTTTTTTTTATGAAAAAATGCCACTCTTATCAAGATAGAATATGCTTTAATGGAAGATACCTATTGATAATCTATAAATAGAGTCTAGTCATCTCTTTACTTAAGACAACGAAACGTTATATTCTATCATTTATCAATATGTTTAGACAAAAGTAGGTTAAAGGAAGAAAAATTAGATTTCTCTGTTTTCTTCTATTTTGTCAATCATCATTCTTTTCAAGGCTGTTTCTATGGAAGTTGAAATTGATTTCAAAAGTTGGAATAGAAATTTTGATAAAAAAAATATGGTACTATTCTTACCACAGTTTGCTTTGTCCATGCTTAAAATCCTAATCTCTATTTGTTAAAGAATCGAGCGATAAATTTGCTTCTTTCTGGTGGAAGACTAATGAAGTTAAACTTGGTCTGCACCGGAAGGAATGAGACATTCTAAAGGCTAGAAAGAATAAAAGAGGATTAAGCTCCAGAGATTCGATTATTTTTTGAAAAAAATTGGGGCTTGAAAGTAACAGAATCTGTGCAGAAAGTAGATAAGCTCACCTCAGATCGGATTCCTCCTCAGTTTAGGGTTTCCCGAATTAATATAGAGGCATCCTATGAACCTAGATCGACGGAAGGAACCATCCCTAGCATTTGTCGCGATGACTCGCGAAGACTTCTCGACAGATTTGCAAGGTCAGTTCAGGCTTCCATCACAGCTGCAAGTGGAATCTTTTGCTTTGCTTCAAACCCTAATTCATTGGAAGCCTAGAAAGAAAGAAGTGCTTTTGATTTAGTTAGAAAGCCTACAGTTAGTTAAAGCAGCCCAAAGGTCAAATCAGCTCCCATAGGAAGACTGTTTACTTGCCTCTAATTGTTATGATCTCTTATGATGCGTTTCATTCAACTTTGCAAATAGGCTTTGAGTGTAATATAAATGCTAGAATGCAATTTTTAATAAAAAAGATATAATGAAGGACAAAATCGGAAAGCTAAAGAATTGTTTAGGGTATTTTCAGAAGATAAAGACTAGTTTTAGTATTTGGCTAAATGCTAATAGCCCAATGCTAATGGAAACTAATATTGAGCTTTCAGCTTTCCTGAAGCCAGTATATTTAGCAGTAAGTCCATTATAAAAACTTGCCAAACACCTCAATATTTTTCCAAAGGGTCTTCGGGAAAGCTGTACCAAATGCATTTTTAGTCCGCTTTGCATACATTTGAGTACTGCATTGTCCTAAATAGGCCAATTCCATCGCGAATTGGGTCGCCAAAACCTATAGGAAGAATTCACTACCGTAGAACTGGGTTTCTTCGCCCCCTAGTCCTTTGGGATCATTTGCATGCTAATGCCCATTTCTGGGCCCTTTCTGGCCTTTACTCATTGAATCAAACAACAATTTCGACCCAAAAAAGGTAAAAAGGTGGCGGGTCAGGGTTGACACGATCTACTACTATTCGGCCCATCTAGGCACCGAGAACCCGCGACCGGACCGGGTCACCAATCGGACCTCCGACGGGATGTGATTTTGCAATCCTGGGGAAATCAGCTGGCGATGATGGCAGAAGAAGCAGGGGAGGCGAAGGCGAAGAGGAAGATGAGAGACGGCAGAGACAAGGCCAAGAACGCCAAGACGACGAAACCATCTCCGGCCATTCCCAAGTGGCCCCTCGTCAAGCCCAAGCAAGATCTCCAGATCACTCGCCTCAAGGATACCGATCTCTTCACCGTACGAATTCCGCCTCTTTCTCTCTCTCGCATATCGTGTTTCTGCTCAATGCTTGTTGCTTCGTGGATGGAAAGGGTGGTCATCCGCGTCAAGGGTGTTCGGCCTTTGGGCGTCATTTTGGGATCTCTTTGGAAAGGGCGATGCTTTCGAGAATACGCGGGGCACGAGCTTTGTGTTCATTGACTGTCGGTGGTCTCTGAGGTGGCAACTGCTGATTGCCCGTGAGGTGTTTGTGCAGATTCGTGGCGGAAAAAGGGATATTGGGCAGTGAATTGATAAGTAATTCTGGAGGGCATTTCGGGTTGAGAAGCTGGATCGATTAGATGTTGCTTTCAAGAAAAGTAGGATTATATGAAACCATGTGAATTCATCAGCTATGAGGAGGTATACCATAGAGCTAGTCATAGTTAGCTAGAGGCAGAGCCTGATATGAAGGCCTCGAGTCGGGTGGCGAGATTTATTGATTCTTTTAGCAGACTGTATCGGCTGTTTGGTTAGTCTTGATAATCAGATGGCTTATTCCTATCTAAATCATACCTCGGGATAATGTTTATGTGGTCTCCGTTACTCTGCTTGAATTATACATATGCAGCTTCCACTGGAGTAGCTCCATATCGGGGGTCAACTATCTTTTCTGCATTTATTCTGAGAATAAAGCTGTTTTCTTCCGCTGCACGAGTCTCTCACGCAGTTTTCTGCATAGTGGTTCATATGTCGAGATGGATTAGTGGAGAACTTTGATTGTCAGATCACTACTAAGAGTAGGGGGTGGCAATTTAGTTTTTAGGCCCACTCGTGCTTATGCTCCAAGCAACAAGGAACCGTGTTTTTTAATTAACTAGAAAATGTGTTTGCATGTAGAATGGACCTGTATTTCTAGTGGTGATTTCTCTTTTGTGGTTAAGATTTCAGGTGCAGAATTTTTTCACTCCAGCTGAATCTAATGCATTTGTAAAAGTTGCTGAATCCATTGGCTTTGTTCACCAAGGAAGCCTTGGCCCAACGAAAGGCGAAGCTTACAGGGACAATGATAGAATTTCTGTCACTGATCCCCTGCTTGCAAATGCAATATGGGAATCTGGACTTAGCAAATTGTTCTCTGATATCAAAATTCGAGGGAGGGTTGCTGTTGGGTTGAATCCAAATATCAGACTTTACAGGTTTCTATTGCTTTATAGCATTACCAAAGCCACATTCTTTACCTTTTCCATCTAGAGATGCATCAGTCCCACATTGGCTAACTTTTTCAAGGCTCTAAATTTGCAAGAATATAGTGCCATCAATCTGGGGTAAACTGAAAATGACTTCCCTTACTCTCTGCATTTGAGGTCTGATACATGCTTCAGGTTACATTACTGCTGCTTTATTTCTGAATAGTGAATATGCTTCAGTTGATTTGGAACCTTTTCACAGAAATTCTACATGGTGAACTGAAAGTCACTCTGTTAATATGCTTCAGTTGTTATCAGAACCCGTAAAGTTTTATTTCATTAATTTGTTGGAGTCGCCTACACATCAGGTACAAGGTTGGTCAACGATTTGGAAGACATATTGATGAAAGTGTTGATCTTGGTGAAGGAAAACGTACCCACTACACCTTACTAATTTACTTAAGTGGTGGTTCAAAGTCAAAAGCCAAGAATGATTCAAGCAACCGTAGTAATTCTCCTTCAGAGCTGCTGGTTGGAGGAGAAACTGTCTTCTATAATTCAAGAAATGGTATTGTGGCCGAGGTATATCCTTTCTATGTTTTCTCTGTTTGAAGTTTTTCTCTTGGATTCATACAATAAAGATTATCTTTGCCCCATTTTGTTTCTGGCATTCTTCATGTTGCATCCTTGAATATGGCATTCATCCATGTCCTGGTCTACCATTTGCGATTTATTTCCATCTTAACTCCATAGGTCGCTCCAGCTGAAGGAATGGCTCTACTTCATATACATGGTGATAAGTGTATGCTTCATGAGGCTCGCTATGTGACAAAGGGTGTCAAGTATGTCTTCCGTTCTGATGTAGCTTTTGCTTGAGTTCAATTTGTTGGTCAAGCCTTTACCAATCACATAGAAAGATAAGTAAGCATAGATACGTTTTATATCTTGATGAAGTGAGCTTGGTCATCTTTCAAAAGTGTATTGTATCTACTATGACCATTCTGATAATTTTTGTACCTCCTTCCTTACCCACTATTCTTCGATTTGATCTGATGTTCTTCCCTTAAATAATAAGTTTTGAATGGATTGTGAGTGGTGAATATGATAACGAAGTGATGTTAGCTTGAAAATTGAAAATGCAGTATTTCATGTGATGCTTATGCCATCAACAAAGATCAGCTCTTACTGAACCAGTAACATATACAGAAATGGGAAACAAAAGTTATCAGCAAATCATGCGTCACAAAGTAGACACTCATCTGTTACGTGATGTTGGCACATTCTTATTGAATCAGAAACAAACACAGAAATGCGAAAACAAAGGAAATTAACGAGTCTCTCTCTCTCTCTCTCTCTCTCTCTCTCTCTCTCTCTCAGTTCACCGCTCTGCATTTTATTCTCACTTCTCCAACTTCTCGCACTCCAACATTTCCGAGTCTTACCATAGAAGCTGCAAACTCACTGAAGAACAGACTTTGATCTTGGGCAAACAAAGTTACCATCCACCTTGTCCTGTAATCACTATACAGTGCTTGATCTGACCCAAACACACCTTCACCCGCCACGAGTCTTCTGTAGTAATCGTTGTCAAAAGTTGACGATGTAGCATCCAGAAACTGTCCCGCATTTCGATTCCTGTGTGGCTTAGGGCATTCATTCTTCAGCTGTTGTGCGAACGCATGGTTCAAGGTCGGATCAATGTCATGAGTCGAAGAGAAGTTATGAAGCCGGGCGTCGAAAGAGGAACAGTGCGAGAAGCCCAGGGTGTGGCCACCAGATAGTGCAACCAAGTCCTTGAGGCCTAAGCCTCTTTGGGCAAAGCTTTGAAGGAGTTGGGTTACGTTGAAGGTTGGCGCCGGCAAGTTGATCGTCTCTGAAGCATTTGATACTCTTCCATCTTTTCTGCCTTTCAGCACGTTCCAAGACGGCCCTCCAGCCTTAACAGTGAAAACAATAGGCAATATTATGCCATAATAACTATCTCGAGGGGTTAGTAATTATTTCAATGTGTGGAGCACCTTAGTAATTTTTCTTTTATCGAGGGAATAACTTTTCAAGCGAATCAAGTGATAACTACAAGACCACAGAATGCAGTAATAAGATAGGAAGCCATTTGAAACTCTTTTCCTTTTTCTCTCGGGCTTGCTGGTTTATTTTCATAGATACTGCCTTTCTAAAACTGCGATAGTCTAGGCTTTTTTCTGAAATGATAGTCGAGTTTACTGGACTTACTTGTTGCTGTAATTCATTAGAAACCAGTCGTTTGGAGTTTTCTGAGTGAATCTTGTGTAGTAAATGCGAGCATGCCAGAACTAATCTAATTAACAAGGTAGAAATCAAACGAGCTTCATATGCCTTATATATTGGATTTAGAATAAAGATAAAAATCATTAAGAGAAGTCCATGGGAATGATCATGAACACAATGTGCGTCATGAGGTAAAAATGGCTTGCTAGGGGAGTTATGGTTGTTACCATGGTAACTACGTCTCTAGCCGCAATGGCGACGATATCAGCGCAAGAGACTGTATGTGGACATGCCATTTCGAGCTTTGCTTTGGCATCATCGATCACATAGAATGCTCGAACTGAGATATTTGGAGGACCATCTTTCTCTGCTTGGTTTCCAGGAGTAGAGTCGAGCAACAACGACGCATCGCATCCCTGTGGGCACGCACCATCCAATGACAAGAGAGAGAGAGAGAGAGAGATTTTGCATGTACGTATGTAGATGTCCATACCCGAATGAAACAGTCGTGGAAGAACATCCTTAGGAGGCGAGCGGGGGCTTTGGGGTCGTGCCTTGTGGCGTTTTGAACCGTCTGCAATATGATTTTCTCAGCTTGTGGACATGTCTGGTCATAATAATGGGCATCGAGTGTGGCTCTCGATACCGAAACCATCGCGAGAAGAAGGGCGACAATCATGCGAGAGCAAGGCTTCAGCACAAGGACGGCCATATTGATGTATCGAAAGCAAGAAATGACCGGATGTCGATATGATGGACTTATGGTTAGATGGACCGCAGTATATATAGCCGAGGAACACACGTTCAGGTGCTTGGGTGTAGATGTCGCGGACATTTCACATATGCTTTCAAGTCACTCAATGTGGGAAAACAAAATGAAGCCGCCTAAGTTGGACGCGGTTTTTGGGGTGCTTTGAGACCAAGTATCTCCACCTAAGCTCCAATCTTGGAGGATCAAAAGATATATAATAACTCCAGATTAACTCGCAAAATCACAATAATCAGATTATATTTCACGTGTCGCGAAGCAAAGGGAGAGATAGATGCTTCTTCTACTGTTGGCTTATCCCCATCAAAGTTAGTTTTAACATGAGGCGTACGGTTGGTGAGAGGTGAAGTACTCGTCCATGCTGTACTGCCGTTCTTCTTTATGTGGATTGATGTTCATTTTCAGTACTGGTTGGCCACAAGCAATTCAAAGGCCTCTAAACTTGCTTTTGCAGCTAAAGGGAGTTCTTAAACACCAACCATAAAAAATGCATATAATTAACACGTATTGATTTAATTATTAATCTAGGCTAATTAAAGAATCACGAGGGGAATACGAGTGAATCTTGAGCACAGGGCCCTGACCGGACTTAAGTGGGCGAATCTAAGGCTCATGAGGGAATGGTAGCCCGCCCATATTGTGCTTTTGAGCCTTGTGGGCTTACAAGTGGTCCACCCAATCCATGACTAGGCACGACCCGACTGTAGTGTACTTTGCGCGCTTGATTAGGGGTGAATATGGTTTCAAATAACGTAGGATAAGTTCCATATTCCAAAAATTGGGGAACCAATTTTGACGAACACCTTAACCTAAAACAAGTCTTTGCGTTTTTCTTGTTTTATGTTTGCACAAAATTCCCCAGTATTTTATAACATTCAATGATGAATGTATAATCTAAGATGAATAATACGAGCTTCATTTTCAGCGATATTCATGACTGAAATATTTATTTTATTAATATTTTATATTTTTCATGTGTCTAAATATGAATTGTGGTCAGTGAATTGTAGCACTAAATAATAGTAATTAGATGTGATAATTTACTGCAATAATTCAATTAAGAATAAAGATAAAGTCTAAGTAGACCATGGAATTGACCCTTAAACTCCAAGATAGATTCCAAGTTCCAAAATTGGGAATCGGTCTCAACATATAAGTTTTAGTTAGAGTCTAGATTGACCTTGGAATTGCTCACCCCTACATTTGGTACAAGCTTAGACTCTATTTATTGCATGAAAAATGATCGATTAGATTAACATTTTCCTATAAAATGAATGCTAGTATTACTTGTAATAATTAATCAATAAAAATATTTTTATTATTGACAATAATTTATGTTTATACATTCATGGACAATGACAACATTATTTGTTTATTCATTTTTGTGAGCAATAAAATCAATTAATTTTAGGAAAATATCTTTTAGATCATTCATTTTTTGTTGAAAAAAAAAAAAAGAGAACCTTACTAAAGCTTTGTTTATTTTGTGGAAAATAGGATATTTCTACGAAATGTTTTTCAAAAAGTCATTTTCCCTTATTTAGCTGAAATCTGAAAATAAATAGAAAGGTATTTTTCGTTTCTGAAAATGAAAAATATTTTTTCTTAAAACATTTTCCCTTAACCATGTCATCAGATGCAGAGTTGTTTCGTCATCTTTCCCATCTCTCTCCTTTTAATGAGATGAAACCCCACTAGCTCAATATGGATTCACAGGCTCGTCTGGATCCAGAGGTGATCATTCAATTGGATATGTACCTCACCACCTCTATACGGATTCACAAGCTCATCTGGGTCCAGAGGTGATCATTCAATTGGATACGTCAGCTAACCTGGTGGGGGTAATAAACAAGGGACGACGAAGAAGAAAGCGGATCCCATAGGGAAAATGATTGATGTGACTAATAGGGAACATGAGGAAATCAAACCTAAGAGTACAGAGAAAGCGAAAATTACAAAATATCTCTGTGGAATAGGCTCGGAGAGATGGCTTTTTGGGATACGTCAATCGACTGACTCCACCACCATATGTACTGCTTTGCCCCTTCTACTTCTTAAATAGAATACCAAAATAACTCTTGTTGATATGCCTACAACGGTCAATTTCGTACTTCAGAAACGACTTGCACATTAAAAATAGCTTCGCCGCAGAAAATTATGGTTAGATCCTTCCTCGACCACGCAATTTACCAGAAGTCAAAATCAGAAAGCAAAAGACTAGGAACGTGGCACGGGTTGGGGAGGGCGAAGAAGGTGACAGGCGGTACAAGTCAGGGGAGGCGGAGCGGGCGGTTCTCTAGGGGAAATGAGCAGCTTTGGAGAATAAGAAAAAGCAGAGAAAAAGATGGGGAAAATGATTTGGTTGACTGGAAAATATTTTATTTGACCTTTTATTTTTCACGCCCTAAGCATCGAAAAATGAGAAGAAAATATTTTCTCAAAAATAAACGAAATCTAAATAGTCTTTTTTTTTTTTTTTTTTCTTTTCTCCCGATAGCATATACCTTTTACCAATTCATTCATATCATTAGAATCATATTAACAAGTGTCCCTAAATCGTTCGTCAAACGTAGGTGGCGTCTGATTTCATCGATAAGGAATGATTATAGCTCATTCCGAACGCAAATTACGACGGACGAAGCTGAAGCTCCCGTTCAAATCGAATTTGAATGAATGCATATAATTACTCGAAACAGAACCAACAAGTGGAGGGAAGACATGCGGCGGGGGGACGGGGGCCCGGGCCGGAGGAGGCGCATTAAACGACGTTGCTGACATGGCGAGCACCGGTCGATCCGTCCCCCGACCCCCCCACCACGAGAAAGCCTCGCCAGAGAGACCGCCACGCGTCGCGCAGCCCTTTCAATCGGATGGATGGGGGACCGCCCCGTAGAAGAGGGATAGGCCAGGGGAAAAAAAAAGGAGGGATGGTGGGGGTGGGTGGGCCCCACGTGTATCGGAGCACGTGCGCCCCTCGCATGACGCGTCTCCCGGCCCCACGTTCGGAAATACCCAGAAAGCCCCGCCCTCGCGTTCTTATCCCGCCTGCCTCAAAGTGGGGCCCCCACCCCCCTTTCCAGTTTCCCCGCCCCGACCGGATGCGTAATCCTGATCCCCGCGTTCTTTGCCTTTCCTTCGTTTTTCGAGAACGGAGCTCTCCGCTACAAATTAAAATTATTAGGGGAAGCAAAACAGAGAATTTCGAGATTGAAACTAGCAGAAAAGCATCAAGGTCACATATCGGAGCGAAGCCACGAATCGACAATTAGCACGAACTGAGTCCTAGAATTAGTAGTGTTTTCAGGATGCTGGTCGCGTTCCTCGTTTCTTATAATTATCTGTTTTACCTCGACTGCACAAAGGATTAAAAAAGAAGAAGAAAAAAACAGGGGAAATGGAAAAGCAAACACCACCGCCGCCCCCTACTACTCTTCTTTAGCTCTAACCTTCGGTCATCTCGACCGTCGACGACGGACGATCCATCGTGTCCTCCTCAGGGCTTCGAGCAGGACGACGACGGCGGCGAGTTCGGGCTTCGCCCCAGGAACTGGAGCTCCTTCCGGTCGTATATCTCCAAGGAGAAGTCCTTGAGCATGTGGGGCGCGCCGCTGCTCGTGCTGCCGGTGACCGCGCTCGCCGCCACTGGCGAGCTCGAGCTCGGCGCCACCGTCGACGCCTCCGTGGAACCGCCGTCTCCGCCGCCGGTCGGTGAAGTCGTTGAGGTCGAGATTGGCCGCGCGCCGACTTGGAAGATCGGCGGGATCGCCAGAAACGACGGCTGCGTCTGACCGGACGAGCCGGGGGGTAGCACGAACACCGTCCCCCCGCCGCCGCCGCCGTTAGGTGTTCCCACGGGCCACAACTGCATCAATCCGGGACTTAAACCGCCGCCGCCGCCGCAGTACGTGATCGGCGCGAACCCCGACCGCGTCGAGACGGGCTCGCGGGCGTCGAAGAAATCGCTGTTCGAAGCTCGATTCCTCCTTTTCTTCGGAGGATCGCCGTCTTCCTTCGAGGACGAGGACGGCGTCGTCGGGATCTTCAGAGTCCCGCCGACGGAGACCGCGATCGCAGGGACCGTACCGGTCCCCGTCGCCTCGATGATGGCATTCTCCGCGTGCTCCAACAACCACCGCACGGTCTCGCCGTCGTTCTTGTGCCCCAACTCCCTCGTCAGCTGGAAAATCCTCGCCGCGCAGGCCGCCGGCATGCGGATCCTCCGCCCCCGCCCCTCCACCTTCGTGTGGCGGTCCTTGGAAGGCCGCCTCGGAGGAGCCACCGCTCTCTGGAACCGCGGGGAGGAGAGAGAAACCTGCGAGCCTCCGCCGGGGGCGAGGAGCGCCTCGCGCTCGGGGTCGCTGTTGGCCAGTTCTTCCTTCAGGAAACCGTTCCGGACCGCCGCCGCTCGCGGTGGCTCGGCAGGCGAAATCTCGCGGGCACTCCGCTCGTCGCGGTTGACGGCGGCTGTTGCTCTGCTGTCGTCCTCCACGTCCGCGTCCCGGTTCTGGGTGGACTCCATTCGGCTCAAAATGGCGGAAGCACGAACCCGAGGGAGAAAAAGATCACCGCAAGAGACGCGTTTATCCCGAATATTCGAAATCGAGAGGAGCTGCGAGATTTGACGAATAATAAATATTATCAGGAATTCGAAAGGGACGAAACCCTGGAGAACGACAACGCGCGCTGCTCTCCAGGAGGCAACGAAAGCGGAAAATGACAGGTTGACCGAGGGGTTCGAATCTACAATGGACAAGAGGACACGGTGATGAACGATGCGCCGAGAGAATTTTCTTAAGAAAGGAAAACCACGAGGGAAAAGAAGGATGGAGAAGGAGATGCAGAGGAGGAGGAGGGATTAAGGGGGAGAAAGGAAAATGGAAATGCGAATACAAACCCTAGGGAGAAGCGAGGAGGAAGAAGCCACCACATGTGCCGTGCGCAGAAGGCGATGCGAGATAGGGGGGTCCACATCTCGGGGGAGAAAAAGCTGGGGGAGTTGTGGGGCCCCTATTTATGGAGTCTGGGATATTATGTGTGGGTGGGGGGTTGGAGAAAGAAATGGACGGTCAGGAGAGGCTCCGCAGTTATGGGCCCCGCGAGATGGACGATGGGGCGGAGGGGAGGGAGGGAGGGGGCCCCGGGCGCATGGTGGGCCCCACCTTGCTGAGATATCCGGGCAACGATTTGGAGATCTGGTGGCCCTGGAGAAGCGACTTTTGGCAACTCAAATCCGATGGGTGGGGGCCCGAACGAATCTTGGTATCGCTTGGTACAGGAACTTTACAGATACAGTGGCCTAATATCTTTCAAAAAAAAAAAATCAATTTTAGCTTTGATCTTAATTCTATCCTAAATTTTTTCTTTTCATAACAGAATCACTAATATTAGGTTCAATCTCAATTCTACCATAAATTCATCTCGTCTCATAAAAAATCATTAACTTTTACTTGAGTTTCATACCTATCTCTATTAACGTTTCGTCCAAAATCGCTCTTAATGATGTGGTATTTTCACGTCGATGCTCTTGCTATATCAAAGAAAATATCTTTTAGAAGTGAATTTTCATGTTAATCCGAACAATGTTATTGGATTTGAAATTGGGGTCAATATTGGAGCAACTAAAGTTGGCTTTCTTTGCTTTTACTCTTAAGAAAGTCTTCATTCCATCTCACTCGGGGATATTCGTTTTGTGCTTGATCTTCAATTTCTCCTTGTCAAGAGTCTTCTATCTTTCGCTATCGAATAGATCGTGCTTGAGGCACTCAGCTTGAAATGCTCAAACAAATTGTGCTTAAGAGTTTTTCATCTCTCGATTGTGAAAAGAAAATTTAGACAGAGGGTTAAGGGTGTATTCAATTTAAATATTAATTAAAACTAAAATAGGAAAGAAATAAGAATTTTCTCAATGAAATGAAAATAAATGAAATAAAAAGTAATAAAAGCAATACAATAAAAGAATCCTTTCAAGAAGTGATTAGTCTAAAGATAAACTCTTATACCGTGTACTACAAATATTTGGGATTAAAATAGAAGTTTGTGAATTTTTTACGAGACAAAATAAGTTTATGATAGAATTTGGACTAGGCCTAAAGTTTGCAAATTTTTATGGAACAAAAAATTTTATGATGGAATTGGAACTAAACTTATGTTCTATTTGTTTTACAAAAAATGACTTATTTAGAAAACATTTTACTAAAATATTCGCATGTATCATTTACAAAATGAATGAAAGAAATTTTTTTTCATTTATGAAAATTAATAATTACGCAATAATTTTAGGAAATAATATTTTTCATATCATTTATTTTTCGCGAAATAAACAATATCTAAGTTTGAGGTTTTTTTCAATGATATAAATCTTACTTTTATTGAAAACAATATGTTTTTGAGATTTTATTTAGCCACTAATAAATCATTCTAAAATTTTAAACTATTAAATGGGTTGCTGGTTGGATTTTTAAAAATTTTAACAACGTTTTTTTTTTTGAGGAAAACGATTTTTAAGGAAAAGTTTTTAAGATCCTCTCTGTAATCGAGGGACGGAGAGGATGCATGTGCGCACCTGCAGTGCCTGCGAGAGGGCCGTACGAGGAGGTTGTGGTGGCGATTCCGCCAGAACCACCAATGAGTGAGAGAGAGAGAGAGAGTTTTAATGGCCAAACATAAATCATAAGGTCAAAGGTTTGTAATTCGAGTACCCCTCATTATCCTAAACAGCCAACGTTATTTTCGTAAGACCTTCCTCTTTTTGAGGGGCATCGCATGCATCATTTATGATTAAGGTTTACTCCAGGACGACTTTGTTTTGTACCGCATTTGGCATTCGGTGGGGTTGGCAGGTTTCCTTGTACCTAATCGGACCGGGTTGGGATGGAATGTTGTTTGGCGTATTAACCAGGTTCCACCCCCCTCCTCTGCTTTTGAACGATTGGCAAAGTCTCGTGCCATGAAGAGCACCAAAACGACGAAATAGTACCCCCGCATCCTGTCCTTTTCAACTCCATGGGATTATTCGGGGATTTTCCAGAACGCGAATAAAGCACCTTTTTTTTTTTTTTTTTTTTTAGCGAAAAAAGTCAATTCATGTTGAAGGGCTTCAACTATGATACTTTAGGCTAATTTCTTATTTCTTCTCCTTTTTTTTTTAAATTTTATTTTGGTAGTTCTTAATGCATTTTTTATGTCATGAAATGAAATTAGCTGAGAATAGTACGTTACTATCGCAAAGTAATTTCACGATTTTCAAATAATAGACCTTAATCATCCCAAAATTCTCAATTTTAAATGGGTTGATAAAAGTCAATTTTAGTCCTTGGAATCTCTTGTCGGTATGCTTTATGTCTAGATGGGTCCATGCATGATACGCATTCTCAATAATAGTACTCTTATATTTCTTTCTCTGACTTGATCCTGTGGAAAGAACAATCCAATGACCAACTTGCAAAAGATCAAAAAGATACTTAGTATATAGTTTAAAGACCCAATATTTTATAGTTAAACCTAACTAAATGAGAGGCTAATTTTTATAAGAAGTAGCATATCTTTTCTGCATTCAATATGTTAATATTCAATTTCATAGTTAATCAATATCAGGACATAGGGGTTAGAAAGCCACCACAGCAAGGGTAATATAGAGTCCAATTACCATATAATTAAATCGCCACGGTTAATACATATTTTGATGGAAAAAAAATAGTAAAGCTGGAGATTAGAAGATCGAGGCGCAATAATTTCTACAAGCGGTCTTCATCATCATTAGTGAAAGGTCGCTTGTGGAAAGATACCATACCTCCTAGAGGGATCTCAAGAGTTATATGACGATCTAGAGAAATAGAGTAGAATAGAACTTATATATATATATATATATATATATATATATATATATATATATATAAATAGCATGCAATTCGCATTCAACCTTAATTAACTTGAATGATACGACACCTAAAGGTTGGGGGAAACTCTTTGCTGAAAAGAAAGGCAATCACTAAATTGTGAAATCAAACCAATTCGAGCTAAGGTGGATAACATAAAAAGGGGATGCTGAATGTTAATGCTGAATTTGGATAACCACAGCATCTAGCATGGCCCAGTTTCTGGAATGCAACTGCAACACAGAATCCAAAGTAATTAACTGGAATGCATCTGCAACACAGTAATTTGGGAGAGAAAGAAGGTGCAAAGTACTCAAAGAAGGATTCTCAAGAGTCCAACCTCTTACCTGAATGAGCTCCTTATCTTATGTAGACATTTTTCTCCGTGGGTCGACGGGTAGTCGCTGACATGGCGATACACACTGACAATTATCTAGAATACCCAGCATTCCGACAAGAGAAAATATGCCTAGTGCTCTACAGTGTACAGTGGTCAAATCGTTCTAAGAAACAATGCATGCACGGTCTTCTATTGTCACCTGGGATCCTTTGACAAGTCATTCAAATTATCATCGAACGACATATTCTCTCGTTAACAAGGAAAATGATTTGCACTAAATCACTTCAAAAGAATAAAAACATAACAGAAGATCTAGTCAATTTGTCACTTCTGTCGCAAATGAAAGTTCACATAATCAGAACAAGCAAAACACACAAGAATATGAAAGCTATGCGAACCAGATATGTACATGCACTAGTGATGCATGAGAGAATTTGAAACCATTTGCCCCATGCTAAAACCATAAACAGCTGAATTAGCAAGGCCAAGAAGAAACTTCTCAGAGAGAGAGAGAGAGAGAGCTAAGCTGAAGCAGTCGCAGGGCAACTCTCCTTTGGCATGTGATTGGAATCGAGAAAGCTACAATGAGATCGGCAGTAGTTAATCACCATTGCATGCCAAGTAAGAGATGCCCTACCACTGATTAGCTTACATGCACACCAAAGATCTTATGGTATTTCAATGTCATCT
The DNA here is from genome assembly GCA_014182555.1 of Eucalyptus erythrocorys. NCBI lineage: Eukaryota > Viridiplantae > Streptophyta > Magnoliopsida > Myrtales > Myrtaceae > Eucalyptus > Eucalyptus erythrocorys. Next base: position 45,428,885 of record CM024597.1, on the reverse strand, counting down.
ACTTCTGAAATTGCTTGTGAGTCGTGAAGATTGTGTGCTTCTCAGTGAGCTTTATAAGCAGCAGAATTGATGTTTCGCGGAAGGAATAAGCCATTGAAGCAATATGGCATATGCTAAGGGATATCCTATTCAAGCATTCACAGGGAAGCTGCTTTTCGTTGTGGTAATCTCTTCGGGAACAAAATTTTTCGCGACCCGCATCTCTTTTCTGCATTTCGGTCATCCTGAAAAAAGTTCGCGTCTCAAAGGGTTAAGATTCTTCTTCCTCTAATCCCCGTCTCACCTTTCTCTATACATGCTTTTGAGGGTAAGAAAGTAGGAGGGAACAAAAGATATTGACAAGTTGAGATGCCCTTCCTTATTAAGGACGATGGAGGAGGCAACACAACACATGCACCTAGCTGCGTGTCCGCTACTAATTTCTACCACTTCTCGCTTGCTTTATTTGGAGCGGTCATTGCTTGCATGAATGATTATTGCGTTTGGTTCATACTAAAGCTTCTTTTTTCACCTTTGGGTGATTTAGGATTTCCTTGCCCTGGACTAGCCGTGCACACTTTGCGCATGTGAAATTGATCCCTCTGTCGCTCAATCAGCCTTTGCTCTCCAGCATGAATGTGAAATGTAGCTTGATAGAGGAGAATTTGCCATGGCGATTTAGATGAAATCGCACGTGCGATGCATATTGGAACTCTAGAAGAAGAGGTCCTGTCTTTTATTTGCTCAATGTTCTATTCTTAGGAACATCGTTTGAAGGACAGTCAGATCGAACACAACTTCTCGGAGCCCTAAATACATAAGTTATGTTATGCTTCCACAAAGTCACTTTTATATCGTCTCAGGAAAGAGTCAACGGCATTGGACACGATTTTATTACGCGGTTTTCGCCTTGTTGGAAGCTCTCCCTTGCAATATCTTTTGTCCCATATACCTGCATTCACAAAACAGAAACGCAAAAGACAAACCTTCGTCAGACATTAATAAAATTATCTCATATATATGATGAAAGCGGCAAAACACACATAATCCCCACCTTCCGAGCATCATAACAGTGGCTTGAGGATTTGTCCCAGGAGAGGCGTTGAACGTGGAACCATCAACAACTCTCAAACCATCCACACCGATCACCTTGTAGTCACGATCGACCACACGTCCAACTTGACACCCTCCGTGATAATGCCAAATGGTCATCACGGTGTCGATACAGAACTGTTCCAGCGAGATGGCGGCGGTTAGATGGCGGGGCCTCAGATTCACAGGCGACCCCACCATCATGCTAATGAGAGTCGCCACAGGCATGTCTTCGTAGCGGAAGCTGGACATTGCTTGAGAGTTGAGGACGTCGATGATGGTCTTCATGCCCTGGACGCACCCCCTCAAGTCCTCAGGTTCTTTGAAGTAGTTGAAGGTGACGGAGGGATTGTCCTTGGGGTTGGTTGTTCGTAGCTCAAGATGGCCTTTGGAGATCGGGCCCTTTATCTTCTCAAGGATGAATCCACCTGGCAGAGACGTGTTCACGAAGCCTCTCACCGGCGGTGGCATCGTTCCTGGTCGCCCTGTCTGCGAAAGGGATGTTGCATTCTATTAACATTTGCCCAAGACCCAAATTCAAAGAAGGAAATAACCAGCTAGGTGAACCTGATAGCCAAAGCCAGATCCACTGGAGGTCTCGATGTAGCTTCCGAAGCGAGTGATCCCCACCACTTGGATGAGTGATGCCTCAACGGGCCTCCGAGAGGGGACAAAGAGGGCATTCATTGGATTATCGGCCATCCCTTGTCCGACCATCGGCTGGTCCAGCAAGACCTTGATTCCGTGGTTCTTCAGATGTTGCATCGGCCCAATCCCGCTGAGCATCAGCACCTGCGGGCTTCCCATCGCTCCGGCCGACACTATGATCTCATTCCCTGCCTTCTTCCTCAAGTAGGCCCCGTGCATTCGTCCCACTTTATCCTCAAAGATCACTCCATATGCTCTTGGCCTTCTTTCCCCTAATTTCACATTATGGGCATTTAAAGAACTTTCCTGGGACCGAATCCAGAGTCGACGGATGGGTCCTTGGATTTGCTTATTCTTAATCTACTCAATTCTTATTCATCGACAAGATTGTGGATGATTGCGATTCTCAGATATGAAAATGAAGACGAGATGATGTATTAAGCCTTTATATTGATAGGTGAAACACGTGATCAGAGGATTGTGTCATTATTTTGTTCAAATCAGTTTGAGGAAGTACTTACCGACCGTACTGAGCAAGATCTTATGGACTGTGGCAAATAAGTAGACAACGGTATTGTTGGGCTGAGCATATTCCAGCAAATTAGCTGCCGTGTGCCTATGCCCGCTCCTATCAAAGATGGTGCCTCCAATTTTTGTACCAAGCAGATGTTCGTACGTAAAGCCATTGTCCGGCGTCACCCTGGCTTCAATCAGCCCGTCCCTCACTGCTGACTGCCACTCCAGCACCGGTGGCTCGAATGCCACCTTCCTCTCCACCCACTCATACGATTCCTCCACCAGCTTGTCATCCCAGCCGGCCTCCTTCACATAGTCCTTGCCTGCACGTGTATAGAAGCCGGCGTTCAGCGCGCTCCCCCCACCGAGGACCCTTGCCCGTGTGTTGAGCACACCATCCTCAGACACGAATTGCTGGGACGGTGAGTTTGGGCCAGTGTCCGCGAGGTTCGTGGCGAAATTGGCCATGTTCTCGATGTTGCGGTTGCCATAGGGGGAACCCCCTCTTTCTAGGACCAAAACCGTGGCTCCCTGGGAGAGCGTGGCAGCTAGCGGGCAGCCAGAGGTTCCTCCACCGATGATAATGTAGTCATGGAATGAAACCGAGGGAGCCGATACAGCATCGTGAAGGAACGTGTAATCCGGAGCTTAAAAAAGAACAGAGGAGAAATTACAAGGCACTCCGGTTAGTACATTTTTCATCAAACACCTCACCAGGACAATGTCATTTGAAAAACCTGTAGCATGACTAGAGTTCGTGGGCGCACACATTTGTAAATCTAACTACAGTAGGAGATCTAGACGAAGTACCTTTCTCCGAGTTGCAAATGCCATGGAAGAGGGAAATCACAGCAAAAGCACACAGCAATCTCCATCTTCGCAGATCCATGATGAGGCTGAAACTTCAGTTGACTGTTTGCTAAGTGCTTAAGTGCTTAGAAATACTGAACAGCACGCCCTTCTTGCAGAACTTGGGAGACCCTACTTTCTCTGAGACGTCTATATCAACGAGAGCTTCAACCTGCTTCGTGATTTTTTTCTCAGGGAGTTCAGTGTTCTCGGACAATATGATCCAACCGTGTGCAGAGTTGGTTCGTGCTCTGCGGAAACTGGAAATGCAAAAGCAATGTGGGCCACCAAATTCAATCAATGCAGCTCGTGCCTTTTGACGATTCGTTCTCTCAGGCCCGTGAAGATATCTCTTCCTCCCAAGATGTACACAAGACGATTTAATTACCGCTACTCAAGTCTCCTAATTTGGTATGGCTTGGTTCCACAAGTGCGTTCATTGGTGATGTTATGACTGGCTTTTTGTCAATCTTATGCTCCATCAGTGCTCACAAGTCACAACCACTCCAATGACCAGTTTACAAATGACCATGAAGTTTTTATGATCATTTTCTTGGCAACTTGACTTTGCTGCTCATTGTCCTAGAAAGCAATTTCATCTAGGTCGGAGCAAAAGCAAATGGTTCCTGCTTAATTCAATAGAAATTGAAAAATCGATTACCCACCATTAAGAGGCTAAATGGGATTAATCCTTTGAAGACATGATGTTTAGAAAGAAGTTGTGTAACGACATTGTTTGGAGCCAAAAATAACTCTAAGGATTGTGTTGGTTATTTGTTTGTAAAACAAATAAAATAGCATTTTTCCTTATTCCACGTAGGAAAGTTGTATGGAAGTGGGCCACTCTATATGTGGGTGTCTTCCACATTATTCAAAAGAAGATAATAGGCTATGAGCTAGACTCCACAAACCACAATATCCGCGTGTGGATTTATGAATAATTGTGCAATTTTAATGTGAATAATTATCACTAATCCTCATTTGTTATTTTAATTTTATATTTTGTAAAGCTATCTTGCTAATCATTATTAGTCCAAAGGTTATTTATGTTCAATTGGTATTTTTAGAAGTTTTGAAGTTCGGAATTGAAAAAATTATTATTATTCTTATTCTGAATTTTTATGTGTCTTTTCAAGATTGCCTTTGAAAATGTACCTGTTCACTTAGACTAGTTTTGAAGGTTTGCTTCTATTTAAAAGACTGAGATAAATATGCCGATTTTGGAATCAATATTATTAAGTCTTTTCAAGTTCTCTTTAAAAAAAAAAAAATACAGTCATTTCAATTATTTATCTTGAGAAATTTTGGAGAAATACTAGAAATACTATTTATCTAGTATTCTCATTGAGACTTTATTGTATTTTAGAGAATTTTTATAGCTAACTATTAACAACGCTGTAAGGCAAATAATTCTTTAAAGAAAATGATACTATGCCTCAAAATTTTGCTTCATTGTTCTTCTCAATAGTTCATCATATTTCTCAACTGTCTACACAAAAAGAGAACCAAAAAAAATAAAATAAAATGAACTTGGAGTTGAAATTTGGGCGATTACTTGGCTGAGGTCTTCTTTGGGGATGTGGTGAGCAATAAAAGCTCAACTGCTCATCATCACTTGGTGAGGCAAATCAATGCAAAGACTGAGACCGTCCTTTTTTATTATTATATAGATCAGAGATCGAATTTAATCATCGCGCTTAGGTGAGAACTGAGAATCGACTTGAACCCACGTGGAATTTAATTAGCCACCAGTTTTAGAAAATTAAAAGACTTCTTATCCTCGTTTGAAAATGGATTGTCAGCCTTGGGCTCTTGTTCCAGTCCGAAGTGCTTTTCTCAATTTTTGTGCGTGAATGTTAGGTGAGGATAGTAATCACCACCATCCTTCAAGACGCATGATCTGAATTGAGGGAGTTGGCGCATCCGATCAGCCGGTTAATTGAAGCCTTCACGTTCATACCGCGGGGATTGTCCTCACTTGCTTTATGTCCAATGCCACATCTACAAGTTTAGTGTCGGAATTCAAACTCCCGTTGTTTCGCCGAAAGGTATTGATAAAACACCTTTCAAATGTGCATTGATGTGAAAATCGATAAAAAATGTTAAGGGTCCTTTATTAAGTCTTGGATTGAAATGCAGATTGACGAGAAAATTAAAGAAATGAAGCATAAGTGCTTGAACCTAAAGATAACATGAAGATAAAATTTAAGAACTAGTGTTCATTGATAAATTAGCATTGTGTTGCTCAAATTACATTCCTAATACTTATAGCTACTAGTGATGGCTAACAACAGTAACATTTAAAGCTAATAACATTCTAAGTGACACCTAAAATTTAGCAATATGTATTTATTTATGGCTACAAAAAATAAATCACTACTCGACGATCATGGCCTCATTGCTCGCCCGGTGTCCACAAATGGTTACAAAATAACAGCTCATGTTTCTCGGCCATTATTGTTAGTGGCTTTCAGGATTTTCAGCTCTGTAAACTGGTGATCATGCTTGCTTCACATTTGAAAGGATTGTTATGGTTAGTCGAAATCGTGGGTTTCATGACTTAAACACCTATCTCGTCTTTGATTCCCCGATTCTTCACTACAGCTTTGGTTCCCTCATTGACTTAACCAAGCCTTGTTTACCTACGCTTGTCAAGGGTAATTGATTCTACGATGGTTCACCCTAAAACTAGGAACCACCCATGAAGGGCTAGTTCAGCAAATTTGGAATTGGGAACCACCCATTTAAACTTGGATCTACTTACGAACCGAACCACCAGTCCGATTCCCAAGGGGTTTTGTGGAATGGGCCATGCCTTCCAAGACTCCCCCAATCCTTATTGGAAAGAGCGACTGAGTTGAGACTTGAGAGGATTCTTGAAAGAGAATATAGCGAGATGAGGCATCTGTGAGCATCCCTTGTGGAGCAAGATTGCCAACTTAGGTTTTTGAAATTTTTAACATAATAGGTCTAGATGAGCGGCTCTAAACCTAGAATCAGAAAGCAAATTAGCATTCGCTACTTCCAAATTACAATCGGGAATTGGACCGGTATTTTTTTTTGTTGAAATCGGATTGATATTCATTGGTTAAAACTTGGAACCAGGAATTGCCTGGAACTAGCCCAGTCCATTTCTAGGAAAGTCTCAATTCTTTTGCACACTCTTAACACTCGTGATTCAACACTTAGTACTTTTCTCTTGTATCACTTGTAGCAACTTCTCATTATTTTTCACGATTATCGACAATTGCCTATCAAAAGGACTTAGTAAATTGCTAGGGAAATTACACAAAAATTCCTAAATCTATTGCACTTATGTCAATTCAATCTTAAATCTTTCAATAATTTAATCTTGATCTTTTTACAAATTGTTAATTTAGTCTTAAACCTTTCGAATGTGCCAATTTAGTGATGAACTTTTTGATGATTTGTTAATTTAGTCATAAACTTTACCATTTATCAATTTTGATTGAAAATTATTGACATAGCATCTGAGTCAATGTCGGTCTTTCTACATGGCATAGCAAACATTGATGTGGACTATTTTTGTAATATTTTGAATTTTTTTAGTTATTTGGATTTTTAATTTTTTTCCATTTTTTTTCCTTTCCTTTTCTTTTGTTTTTCTTTTTTTCCTAACCTCGGACCAACAAGATTGCTGACCGACCCTTGTCAAATGCTAGCGAGGGTAGTAGCCCTAACTAAGGCCCTTGCCAAACGCGAGTGAGGGTGCCTCGCCTAAGTGAGGCCAGCAAGGGCATAAGACAAGGTGAGGTTGGGTTGACATCCATGCCAGCCCAAGGTTATAAAAGAAAAGAAAACAAAAGCATTTAAAAAAATTAAGAAAAATATTTTAAAAATTAAAATTTTCAATAAATCGCAAAAATTGTTCACATCAGCATTAACTATGCCACATAGGACATCCATCATTAACTAGATTGCTATGTCAATGATTTCCAAATCAAAGTCGGTAAATTGTTAGGTTTAAGATTAAATTGCCAAATCATCAAAAGACTTAAAACTAAATTGACAAATTTTTATAAGATTTAGGATTTATATGTTAAATCATGCCTTTGTTTATGGGCTAAATGTTTGAGATAATTAACAATGATCTGACAAAATTTTATAGAATTGAATAGGGTTTATGGAAGATGACATATCAAGGGAAGGTATAGTGGATTCCATGAATGAAACAGTTCGTGAGCAGTAGATAATTTCATTCATCCAATTAATTCAGTGCATTATGTGCTTTAGATCCAATTAGCACATCTTTTTGCAAAATTTGTCAAACCTCGTCAAGAACAACAATAACACTATTCGATCTTGTGTATGTCAAGGATTTCAAACTTCCAATCAAGCTTCTATAATATGTCAAACAAACATCGACACCATCATCAAACTTTGAAAACTTGGTTCCGCACTCCATTGGTGTATTGACCAAAGTACAATTCTTCTTGTTGAATTTTTCAAGAATATTTTTTGCATATCCTTTTTGGGAAATAGAACCCCCTCGACACTTTGCTTTCACTTCAATTCCAAGGAAATAATTCATGAGACCATTGTCGGTCATCTCAAATTCTTTGACTCTCGATGCCTTAAAAACATCAATCATCATTAGATTATTTCCTATAAAAACAAGGTCATCGATATATAAACAAGGGAATAGAACCTTTTTCTTGCTTCAATTAGAGCGTATGCTCGTATGGACATTAAGAGAATCCATTTGTCTTGAAATATGCATCACTTTTGGAATTCCACACTCTCGGTACTTGTTTAAGTCCATATAGAGCTTTCTCCAACTTCAACACTTTGTTTTCACAACTTTTGATAACAAGTCCCTTGGGTTATTCAACGTAAATCTTTTCTTCAAGGATGCTATTAAAAAATGTTGATTTGACATCCATTTGATAAATTTGTCAATCATTTTGAGTAGCAATAGAAATAATCAATCTAATCGTTTCCACGCAAATGACAGGGGCAAAAACTTCATCATAGTTGATTTCGACTTTTTGCTTGTACCCCTTTGCGACTAATCTAGCCTTGTATCTTGTTACTTTTCCATTCTCGTTCTTCTTGACATTGTACACCCATTTGACTCCAATTGATACCTTATCCTTTGGTAGATCAGCAAGCTACCATGTTTGGTTCTTCTCAATGGCTTCAATTTCTTCATTCACAGCTCTTCTCCATTTTTCTTCTTTGGCAACATCACTATAGACAAGTGGTTCACAATCTGCAAGAAGACTTAAGAAAAATGGACCAGTATGCCCCCTTCTTGCAGAATTTGGGAGAGACCCACTTTCTTAGAGACGTCTATATCAGCAAGAGCTTCAACCTTTCTCGTGACTTTTTCTCAGGGATTTCAGTGTTCTTGGACAATATCATCCGAGCGTGTGCAGACTTTGTTTTTGCTCTGCGGAAACTGGAAATGCAAAAGCAATGAGGACCACCAAATTCAAATAATGCGGCACATGATTCTTGGTGATTCATTCTCTCGGGCGCATGAAGAGGACTCTTCTTCCAAGATGGACACAGAAAAACTTAATTACTGCTAATCAAGCCTCCTAATTTGGTATTTGCTTGGTTCCACCAGTGCGTTCATTGACGATGTTACGACTGGCTTTTTGTCAATCTTATGCTCCATTAGCGCTCACAACCACTCCAATAACCTGTTTTCTAATGACCATGAAGGTTTCCTGATCATTTTCTTGGTTGTTGAACATGCAACTTGACTTTTCGCTGCTTATTGTCCTAGAAAGCAATTGCATCGAGGTCGAAGCAAAAGCAAATGGTTCCTACTTAATTCAATGGAAATCATAAAACCGATACCCGCCACCAAGAGGCTAAAATGGGATTAATCCTTTGAAGACGTGATTCTCAGAAAGAAGTGATGTAACGAAGTTGTTCTGAGCCAAAAAAAAACTTAAAGCCTGCACAACAAGGGAAAAAAAAAAATGAACTTTGAGTTGAAATTTGTGCGTGTACTTGGCTGAGGTCTTCACTGGTGAGGTGGGGAGCAGTAAAAGTTCGATTGTTCATCATCAGTTGGTGAGGCAAATCAATGTAAAGACAGACTGTCCTTTTGAAGGATGGTGATTACTATCCTCAGCTAACATTCAAGCAGAAACATTGGTAAAAGCACTTTGCACAAGAACAAGAACCCAAGGCTGACAATCCATTTTCAAATTTGACTAATCTTGCCTGGGTGAGAACAGAGAATCGACTTGAACCCATGTGGAATTCAATTAGCCACCACTTTTAGAAAATTAAAATACTTTTTATCCTTGTTTGAAAATGGATTGTCAGCCTTGGTTTCTTGTTCTTGTGCAAAGTGCTTTTACCAATTTTTGTCCTTGAATGTTAGCTGAGGATAGTAATCACCATCCTTCAAGACGCATGATATGAATTGAGAGAGTTGGCGCATCCGATTAGCCGGTTAATTGAAGCCTTCACGTTCATACAGCGGGGATTGTCCTCGCTTGCTTTTTGTCCAATACCAGACCTACAAGTTTAGTGTTGAAATTCAAATTCCTGTTGTTTTGTCGAAAAGTGTCAACAAAACACCTTTCAAACGTGGATCGATATGAAAATCGATAAAAGATGTGAAGGGTCCTTTGTTAAGTCTTGGATTGAAATGCGGATTGATGAGAAAATCAAAGATGCGAAGCCTGAAGGTCATCGGAACCAACCATGTATAGGGTACTTGAATGTAAAGAAAACATGAAGACAAAATTGACGAACTAGTGTTCATTGATTAATTAGCGGTGTCTTGCTCAAATTACATTCCTAATACTTATAGCTATTGGCAATAGTGAACAACAAGAACAACTAAAACAAGTAACATTTTAAGTGACTCTTAAAATTTAGCAATTTTTATTTATATATGGTTAAAAAAAAAAAATCTCACTGTATGACGATCATAGCCTTGTTGCTCGTCCCACGTCGACAAATGGTTGCGAAATGACAACTCATGTTTCTCAACCATTATTATTAGTGGCTTTCGAGATTTTCACCTCCGCCAACTAGTGATTGTGCTTACTTTAATTGAATGGATCGTGATGGTTGTAACCGAAATTGTTGGCTTTGTGACTGGAACATTTGTCTTTGATTCCTCGATTCTTCACTCTAGCTTCGATTCCCTTATGAATTGAACCAAGCCTCATTTACTAACACTCGTTAGGGATGATCGGTTTTACGATGGGCTCACCCTGGAATTAGGAACCACCGATGAAGGGTCTGTTCCACATATTTGGAATTGAGGACTACCAATTGGTTCTTGGATCCACCAAGCGGTCCAGTTTCCAAGTAAGTCAATTGAACGGGCCATGCCTTCCAGACTCCCCAATCCCTACCGTAGAGAGCAACTGAGTTTAGACTTGAGAGGATTCTTGAAAGAAGAGAGCGAGACGAGGCATCTGTGAGCGTTGCTTACAAACAAGATTGCCAAATTAGGGTTTTTGGAATTTTTAACATAAAAATTATGTGTGCGTGTGTGTGATTCAGTCTAGGAGATGGTTCCACACATAGAACAATAAACCAAACCAATTTGGAATAGGGCATCGCCCAGAATCAGCCCGGTCTAATTCTATGCGATTCTCTACTCTTTTACACACCCTTAGCACATGTGACTCAATACTTACTACTTTTCTTTTGCATCACCTATTAGCAACTTCTTATTATTTTTAACAATTATCAATAGTCACCGTCCAAAAGGACTTTATAAATTGCAGGGAAAATTACCAAAAAAAAAAAAGAGTCCTAAATATTGCACTTATGTCAATTTAGTCTTATATCTTTCAATTTGACTAATTTATTCTGAATATTTTAACAATTTGCCAATTCAATTCTCATCCTTTCAAATGTGACACTTAAGCTTTTTGACAATTTGCAATTTAGTCATAAACCTAATGATTTACCAACATTGACTGAAAATCATTGACATGGTATCTAGTCGGTGTTGGTTGTTCTACCTGGCATAACAAGTACTGACGTGGACTATTTTTGTAATCATTTGAATTTTTTATGAATTTTTAATTATTTTTCTTTTTTACTCTTTTCCTTTTTTCCCCCTAAACTTTGGATCGACAAGATTGCCAACCGACCGTTGCCAATGGCGAGGGTAATAGCCCTCACCTAGGCGCTTGCTGAACGTGAGTGAGTGCATAAATCTAGGTGAGGGTTGGTTGGCATCCATACCGGCCCAAGGTTATAAAAGAAAAGATAAGATAAGAATTCTAAAAAATTAAGAAAATATATACAGAATTTCAAAATTTTTAATAAATTGCAAAAGTTGTCTACGTCAACGTTAGCCATTTCATATAGGATGGTCATTGTTAACCGGACTAACATGTTAGTGATTTTAGATCAAAGTTAGTAAATTTTCAAGTTTAGAATTAAATTGACAAATCATCAAAAGACTTAAAACTAAATTGTCAAATTTTTATAAGATTTAGGGCTTAAATGCTAAACAACACCTTCATTTATGAATAACTTACCTTCTACCTTTTTCTTTAACAAAAAAAAAAAAAACACCTTCATTTATGAGCTAAACTTTTGAGACAATTAATAGTGATCCGACAAAACTTTACAGAATTGAATAGGCTACATAGAAGATAGACATATCAAGGGAAGGCATAGTCGATTCCATGACTGAAACAGTTCGTGAGCGGTAGATAATTTCATTGATCCAATAAATTCAATGCATTATATGCTTTAGATCCAATTGACACAATTTTTTGCCAAATTTGTCGAACCTCATCAAGAGCAACAATGACACGTAAACATCCAAATGCTGGACCGCTCCGGGTGCTCGTCGTCCTTTTATTCTGCATGTAAAAGTTAAAACGGGAAATAAAATGTCGTAAACATTGAGGCTCAAGGGAAATATCGAAAACACGGAGAGATAGCGGGTGAAATTAATCATATTTTCATGTCCCAAAAGATCTTATGATCGTTCTAAACGATGCCTGGGCCCTGGGATACATTGGGAATTTCTCAACACGCCTCATGAAGACAAATATTTAACCTGCCGTTTCTGAACAAGAACCGGCTTATATTCACATTTATACTCTTGTCTTTTGATTTGGGTTTTGATAGACGTGACTGTCCCTAACTCATCGATAATCCCACGAATCACCGTCCTTTGAGAAGCTAATTCTTAAGACACTTCAGAAATCTGTTTCATGATAAATCTCGATGTCAGAAAAATTATTAAAAAATCCTAAATTTATTATATAAATATAAATTTAGCCATATTTTTTTTTTGGCAATTTGGCCAATTTAATCTTTTACATATTGTCAATTTGTCAATACAGTTTTTCGGCTAAAAATCACTAACGTGAACACTCAACATCCCACGTGGCACTGTTGGTACTAACGTATACAATTTTTATATTTCTTTAATTTTTTTGGATTTTTCTTTCTTATAGTCTGATTTTTTTTTTTTTTTTGGTTGTTTTGGCCAATGAGAGCCTATCTAGAAATATACATACCTATATTTTTTCACCTCGGCGCACATTTCTTGTCATTGATCATCCTCTCTTTCAAGAGGATTCTTGGCATGTTAAGGCAACCCTTGAATCTAGAGGCATCCAAACTACTGGGATTCGCCCCAGTGGCCACTCTTCCAACATGGAAGAGGGAGGTGAGGGGTTCAAATCCTCACCTTCTCAGGGGGGATGGGGTGGGGACGCGCAAGTTTTCAGGAGTGGGTTTCGATTCCCACGCCCTACAAGAGGCAGGGCAAAAGTCTGAGAGTGAGTGTAAAGTAGGTATAGAGTAGGACTGACAAAAAAAAAAAAATCTAGAGGCACCCGACGTTTTAATCTGGCTATGAACAAGATTAGAATTATTTTAAATGAAATTCCACTAACTTATAAAAAGTGGTCTTAACCCCTAACAAAAAAACTCTATGAAACTTTACTGTTCCTTGGGTGCTTCATCATAAGCACATTGGGAATGTAGTGAACGACACACTTTAATTATTTATGATGATTTTCACACCCTTGCCTTAACTTGGTGAGGGCTTGTAGGTCCTTAAATAGTGGCAGATGAGGGTTTTGCAATGAAAAATGAACAAAAATTATAAAAAAAAAAAAAAAAAAATTGTTAAAATTATCCATGTTAGCAGCAATTGTCTTATATTGGATGACTAGTGTTCACGTTAGGATTTCTAGCTAAAATCGACAAATTGTTAAAATGCTTATGATTAAATTGACCAAATTAAAAGATTTCATATTGCATCGGTCTCTAGAGAATAAATTTAAGATTCTTTTGTAATTGTAAGTATTGGTAATGCATCGGTGCAGTGAGTAACCCTCCCCTATGTCCCTACAAAACGACGAATATTAGTTAAGGGAATCTGGATTTTGTTATAAGAAATTGCCCTTAGCAGGAAACATTAGGAAAATTTACATAGGACCACAGTCTCTTGTTGACATTAGGAGACGTTATTGGTTGGTCTTATTAGGTTTACGACATGCACTTCTTTTTCAATGCTATATATATATATATATATATATATATATATTTTTGGTCGAGCGTGCGAGGTTTCTTTTCATTGTTGTTTTTCTTTTCTTTTTGCTTTAGATGCTATTGGCTCAGTTTAGCACATCAAGAATATTCAAAGTTCTCTCTGTAACTCTGCTGTTCCTGGAAATCAAGTTAGGATTAAATGTATAAGCAATGAATTTAGGAAAAACAACGTTTTTAGGACATGGAAGGAAATAATTATCCTCTTTCCTTATTGATGGTTTTGCAATTCAATTTTGCTTCTTGTAAAACGGTCAATCTCATAGAGAAAGAGGCTTGGGCAAATTGCCTATTAGAAGAGATTTAAATAGCTTTTGTTCTGCCCTTTTAGTTAAAACACAATTCTGCACGAGGTATGATCATGGTTTTATAACACACATGCACTTCCAATCTTGATAATCTCCGCATAAACACGGCTTTCGTTACATGCAAACGGAAATCTTTGGTCATGTCATTGCACCAATTGGATGGTTCTGTCTCTGGTGGTGAGCAAAAGCAATATTCAAAGAAAAATACCAGCGCAAAATGATTGACTCGCTCGATCGGCACTCGACCAGGACTCCTTTATAGTATAAAGCATACGAGAATTATACAGTTCAACATAAGGGAAGGAAGAAAACCAATTCAAAAAGGGAAGAAAAAGGAAGCAGAACAGCACAAACTAGACATCGATTCTACCTAGTAAACGAAAAATTCTAGCCTTGCACTTGCGCCAGGTCCAAGCGAGCTCAGCGTATTGCAATCATTGAGGATAACTTCCGAACATGATCTTAACAACTGTGATGTAATGGGCTCAGGTGAACCTGATGCATCCAATAATGACTCGAAGGAAAGCGATCGCAAGCAAGTCTTTGTAATCTGATCTTTGATGAGCTACCTCACTAGCATCTTCCTGTAGCTGATCTCAAAAGGAGCGATCTTTATGACCAGACCGGGGAAAACATCATCGGGGTCATGGATATGCGGGTTCCGCTCGACTATGAACGGATCGCCGCACTTGTCGCTGATTGTGTGGAGCGTCTCTCCTTCGCGCACCACGTATATCTCGTCGCAGGGCCGGTCCAAGAGCCGATTCCCTCTCACGCTTGAGACCTTGCCCTCTCTCATGGAGGCCACCAAGATGAGTGCTATGACTGATATGGCACAGCACCACGCGGCCGCGTCTGCAATCGTCCTCACTGCTCTCATGGCGGTCTTGCTCTTCCCAGAGGAAGCCATGAATCTCTGATAAAAAGGAAGAGGGTCTGCTAGTACGGATGAGAATATGCGGTTCTCTACACGATTATACGAAGAGAAAATTCCTACAGAGAAGGTAGGGGAAGGTCTGAGGAGCTGGAGTTGGCGGGTATGCGCTGAGGGGAGGAAGTTGGTTTCAACGATGATATGAATTTGTAC
This sequence comes from Eucalyptus erythrocorys, assembly GCA_014182555.1. Classification (NCBI taxonomy): domain Eukaryota; kingdom Viridiplantae; phylum Streptophyta; class Magnoliopsida; order Myrtales; family Myrtaceae; genus Eucalyptus; species Eucalyptus erythrocorys. Next base: position 45,413,876 of record CM024597.1, on the reverse strand, counting down.
TTGTCTCTTGTTTATGATGTTTGGGTGGATACTAAAGCTTAAACAAGTTCGTTAGGGGTTTTCAACAGCGCTAATTTATTTAAATCTCGTTGCTAATTTACAGATTATATCGATTATTAATAAAGTCCATCATCTTGCCGCCGCAAGAATACTAAATTGGGCTTCCTTGTTTCTTTCCATTTTATCAAGAGGGCACTCTTTTCTCTCGGCAATAGATGGGTGTGTATTTAAATTAATATATTCCTCTTTCACGTATCATAACGATGAAAACAAGCTTGTTATTATACAATTAAGTATCAAGTGAACGTTCGACATGTCGGGAGTTCTTTTATCTATTTGAGAGAAAGGTGGCAGCATCCTACGCAAAAAAGAACTGAATTTTATTATGATTACGCGACGTTGACATTACCAAGAATTAGTTAATAAGTGTCTTATGTCACTGTATTCAACCGTGGTGGGTGGATGGTAAACTTTTATTTTAAAATTCCAATTGAGATGACGAAATAATAACAGAAGCATAGTCATACAGTTGGTGATCGCGGTCAACAATTCCAGGTCAACTCCTTTTCCGTTTGAGAGTTCCTCTCTATTAGGTGTGATGTTACTGAGACGAAGTTCAACTCAATATCTTCTCTTATATTACACGTGTACCAAACCACATCCATCTACCCACTAAAAAAACAAGAAAATGTGGCGTTACCAACATAACAACCTCACCCATAATTTCTCTATGATTCTTGCGGTCAAGTTAGAAAATTGAACATCTAGAACTTTAGAAGGCAAAAGAATGGGTCAAAGACGACGACATATATTTATAGACAATGTGATATTAATAATTATTATCATTAGTAGTAGCACCTTCTAATTAGTGTTATTGGTGATAATGATGTGGTGGGGGGTTGCGTGCAAGTTTAGGAGAGGATGGGACTTTCCCCACTTACCACACTGGGGGAGGGAACCTGTAAGCATCAATCACCCAATCACCCAACTAACCAATTTGGACCATTATTCCACAGCAATGAGGAGGAGTTTGTGTTTGCTTCTTCCAAGACTTAAAAAATAAAAATAAAAAATGAACTATTGAATAAGTAGATTTACTTTACAAATAATATGGCAGACAAGATCCATCGCGGTCAAATTGATATAACGAATGACAATTTCTAGTTCCACCCAGGTGAGTTTTATTGCAACTTTAGATTACGTTTACCTACTCTCTCTTTTTTTGGGTTGAAAAGTTTACCTACTAAGATACCATGCTTTAGTGGTTTTCATAAGTGGTTGATGTCAGCCATATGATATTTAGGATCAATAGCTCGGTTGAGTATGAATTTCTGTGATACCCGAATTGAACTAAAACTTTTGGATTTGTGTTGGCTATGATTTGAAACCCGACTTGAGCACACCTAATCCCTTGATTCAGTTGGGTTCTTAGGTCTTTTTGTGGGAAGTATATTCTATTTCTCTTTCCTCCTCCTGCTTCTTTCCGTTCCTTTCTATATTTTTGGAGTTCCTCTTTCCTAACATGTGCCTTTTTTTTCTTCTCTCCTCTCACTCTTCATCTTTTCTTTTTTGGTGTTTCGGGGGTTGCTCCTTCCTCCACAAACTGAAGCACTTCAACCTTTACGTCCAGGTTTTCAATAGACTTGTCAAATAGGTGAATCGGGTCGAATTTGACTCGGTTTGAAAATGATTAAGCTCAAATAGACCCATTTAAAGTGTTTTTAACTTATTTCCATGCAATGCAAAATATAGTGGCCCATATCATACTTAACCCATATTGCTAAAATATTTTTCGTATTTAACTCAATTTAGAGAAACTCATATTCAAATCGAGTTTGGAGGGTAGAGTGAGAGCGTGAGATCTAAAAGCAAAAGAGAATAGAGAGAAAGTCGTAGAAGTAGGTCGGGTTTAAGTAGGTCATAAAATCATTTATGACTCATTTAACACTTGTGTTTAAACTCATCTATAACTAATTTACTGAATATAATTAATTCATATAACAACTCCACCCCTCGTATATGAGTTAACAAATGAGTTTATGACCCATTTTGATATATCCAAATTTCCATTCATAGGGAACGCAAATCAAGACTGAATTTAAAACACTAAACCAAGATGTAGATTTCCCCCGACTCATTATGCCCAATCTGCAACAAACAAGTCGAGACGGTTGAGCATCTCTTCTTTTTCTGTAAGTGGACATATCAGATATGGCAGAGTCCAAACCTGCAGGGAATCAATATCTCCACATCCATCCAACGCATCGATCAGTGGTTACAGGAGGTGTTCGATTCGGCCAGAGGCTTACCAGAACGTGAACTCCTCGTCGGTCTCCTCTGGCAGATCTGGAAGGCACGCAACTCGTGGATCTTCAGAGCAAGGCATCCCAACCCGGAGGAAATCTTAGATCTAGCCGCAAATCAACACAACTTTTTCAGCAGTAAGTTAAAGAATCAGCAAAAACAACAGAACGACAAACCCTTATTACCGACAAGATGGATCCCTCCGAAAAAGACCGAGATGAAGATAAACGTCGACACGGCGTGGATACCCGGAGAATTCCCTCGCTCGGTTCTTTGGAATCGTGCGAAATCGTGACGGATTGGTACTCGGGGGCTATGCGGTAGAAGCTAGGGTTTCCTCAGCTCTTCAAGGGGAAGCCGAAGCTATTCTTCAAGGCTTGAGATTTGCGAAGTCTTTCAAGTACACGCACGTGAACAACTCTGAAGACTTTGAAGACTTGTGGACGTGTGAAACCGACAGCTTGCGGATTGCTGAGTGCCTTCTGGGCCGGGCCGACATCCCCTGGGATTTACAAGACCAAATACAAAGCAGCCTAGCCGAATTGTCCAATTGCTCCACTGTTCACGTTGCATATTGTCCACGAGAGGCTAACAAAGCGGCGGATTGGCTTGCTCGTTCTCATAGAGCGAAAAGGCTTCCTCCAAATTGGGTAAATTTTCCTCCCCAACCCTTATGGGATATCTTATGCTTAGATTGTAATCCATCGATGAACGCTCAGTTTACCTAGATGGTATATAAATATTTCTTTTGACCAAAAAAAAAAAATCACAAGATTCGAGGCCAAGTTGAGTCTTGGATCTCAAATCAGACGTATTCCTTATTTATTTGTACAACAGAATTTAGGGCTCCGAGTTTGCGGAACCTTAAAGGGTAATCTTTTGCTTCTGCTGTTGATTTCCATAGTCGTGGACGAATGAGTCCTTCCGGGTGATCGGACGACCATGGCCTTGATCTTGAAGTTCCTTCGCACTTCGATTTTTGAAAGCGTCTGTGTCGCGGTACCTTGTGAACGAGATGCGTGGGGTTGTCTCGGAGTGTTGAGGGGCGGTCGACGGCGCCGTCCCAAGCCGAGGTCTTCGAGGGAGGGTGGAAGCGAAAGAGTAGGATCCCCCATGGAGTGGACCCAGGTGAAATCACGGCGCCGCGACTGCCGATGACGTGGAGGTTGGAGTTGGAGGCGAGGCAGAAGTCACGAATCCTCTTGCTTTTTCATCTTTAGATTTTAAGAGGGATCAAGGTGCATATGGCTACGGAACAAGAGAAAAGTACTTAAAAAAAAATAGATTTATTACTACAAATTCAATCAAAAATCTTTCAATTGGATAAATTTAATCATAAATCTTTTTACATTGATATCAATTCAGACCATCTAATCGATTTAGATTGAAAATTATTAACATAAATGCCGGCTATCTTACGTGGTATAGCTAACACTAAAGTTGATAATTTTATAAATATTTTTTATTTTATTTTATTTTATTTTCTTCCCTCCTCCTCCTCCTCCTCCTCCTCCTTGGCAATGGTTGCAGCCTTTGCATGACTTTGCCTAGATGTGAGTCAGGCACTGGTGGGCACCGGTGAGGCCGTAGTGGAAAAAAAAAAAGAAAAGAAGGAAAAGATTTTTAAAAAAAGTAAAAAAAAAAAAAAAAAATAATAAAAAATTTATTACAAAATATTTAAAAATGCGTATCACATAAGACAATTGACATCTATATCAACAATTTCCAGCATAAATTAGTCGGATGGACTACAAATTGTTTATGACTAAATTGGTCTAATCGAAATATTATGAATTGAATTAATATCAACACAATAAATTCAATTTTCCAACGGATGACGCCAAAGAAGGAGACGATCTTGGAGTGCTTCACATTCTCTAGACACGAGAACGGGTTTTGGCTCCGTTTAGGTACCCAAACCGAACTGAAAATACCCGAACTTTTCTATTCCGGTCGTTTATTGTTGACGCCCCATTGATAAGGGCCAAAATAAATATTTTTTCTCAAGACTTTTGGCCTCTTGAGTCGCGAGTTGCCTCTGATGTGTGTTTGGACCACTAGACCACCCCCTCTCTCTTCCCACGTTTCGTGGCAGCAATGAATCGGATTGAGTTATTGGAGTCGTGAGGCTCCGATTACTGAGTTTCTCTAGACGCCTGCTCAGCAATCAACTATGGATATTTTGTTACAAGAACGACGGTGGCGCACGACAAGAACGCTTCCATGTCTTGTCCCACTCGCTCCTGTCGATCCGAGCAATGGGGAAGGCAAATCGGATGGCTTAGAATCGGGGTGGGCACGAGTTGGATGAGGACGACTCGTTCCCCTATCGATTTGGCCTTCCTGTGGTTGACGGAAAAGAGGATCCGATATTGATGATGATTTCGGAAGTGATAAGGCTGCGAGGGCATCATGCCAAGGCCCTCCCCTGCCCATCCAACAATGCCCAATACCCATTTCTCTTTGAAAGGCTTCTTTGCACTTAGGATAAAGAAAAAGGGTCATTAGTTTCTCCATGTGTTTCGGCAAATATAGTTGTCAATGAAATACCTTTCACTAAAGGTTTGATTTTTTTTATTTTTCTAGTAAATTGGGTTTGGTGGTAACTTTGATAGAAAAAGATGCGCACCGAATAGATTACTAACACTAATGGAACCAAAACAATACAAAATTGCAAATAAGAATGATAAATTAATAAACTGAACTATAAAAATTTGTTTAATGTCGTTGATTGCGAGTTTTCTACACGTGATTTCATTCAACCTTTTAAATCCTTGTAAAAAGTGTAATTGTTGATGTGCAATTATTTCCTAGGTCAAAACCTTCAACTGCTTCTAAGATTAAAGTCTTCACGCTCGTCATCTTTACTTGCATACTCTTAACCATAGGCAGTTATGATCTTTAAATCTAGTTTGACTTTTTATCGAACATGTTTTGACCACCTGTTCTTCTTTGCGACAACTGCTCTAGTCTCCCTCTCATCGATGACATTGTAAAAATCAGATGACGTCAATAGTGGGCCTCCGTCAATTTGCAATCGCATTACTTGTCTTCCTCGTCAACAACTCAATCCTAACACTTCCAACTAAACCTTTAGTCATATTTAAGTGTCAACACTATGCAAATTTAGAAAAATTATGAAAGAATCACTTTAGTTAAAAAGGGCATGTATCCGACTTTTTATAAAATTGCTTGGTATGGTATATGTAAAGGAAAATTACTCAGGTGGTCATATACTTTGGTGGTGAAAAAATAAAAAATTTGAGGTAAATTTGTGATAAATATATCACTTTGGTTTTTCTTTTAATATTAACCCAATGGAGCAAACGTTTGCATTCGCGATCGCAGAGGATGCTTCCCCGCCATGAAATGAATCTCGCAAGACCCGTTTCGCGCCTCTTCTCTAACTCCGCCGCCGCCGCCGCCGCCGCCGCTCAACCGCCGCCGCGATTCGCTGGAAAATCCTCTTCACCCGTCGGCCCCGTCGAAGAGCTCCACGCGCACCTCATCAGAACCCAACGCCACACCGACCCGTCCGCCGTGTCCGATGTCATCCGGTCCTACGCGTCGTCCCCACTCTACCTGCGCAGAGCTCGCGCCGCTTTCGACGCCGTCGAACGGCCCACCGCCGCGGTTTTCAATTTCCTGATTCGTGGGTTTTCGCAGAGCGACCGTGCTGTCGGAGCGTTGGAACTGTATCGTGCAATGCATCTCCAGGGAGCGAGCGCGAACCATTTGACCTTCATATATATTTTCAAGGCCTGTGCTCGCGTCGGTGACGTTGGGCACGGTCTAGCGGTCCATGTCCACGCGTTGAGATGTGGATTCGGTGCGCACGTTTTCGTTTCGAATGCTCTGCTTCATATGTACGCATGCTGCGGCGATATGGTGTCTGCACACAAGGTGTTTGATCAAATGGAGGAGAGAGACTTGATTTCTTGGAACTCCCTGATATGTGGATATAGTCAGTGTGGTGGATATAGGGAGGTCTTGAGACTGTTTGATGCAATGCAGGTGGCTAAGGTGACGGCGGATGCCGTGACAATGGTGAAAGTTGTCTTGGCTTGTAATTATTTAGGGGAGTCAGAATTTGCAGATCGTGCGGCGAAGTACATTGGGGAAAACCATGTCGTTGTTGATGTTTATTTGGGAAATACTTTAATAGATATGTATGGACGGCGGGGTTTGGTGGAATTAGCCCGGCAAGTATTTGATCGCATGCATGAAAGGAATTTGGTTTCGTGGAATGCAATGATCCGGGGATATGCAAAAACGGGAGACTTAACTGGAGCCCACAGGCTTTTTGACGAAATGCCCAAGAGGGATGTTATCTCGTGGACTTCTATGATCACAGGTTATGCTCAAGCTAACAACTTTGTGATGGCGATGAAGCTTTTCCAAGAAATGATGGTGGCTAATGTGAAACCAGACGAAGTTACAGTAGCTAGCGTGTTGTCTGCTTGTGCCCATTTAGGCTCGCTTGACATTGGAAAGGCAGTTCATAACTACATAATTGAGCATGGCGTGAAGATAGACACTTATGTTGGGAACTCTCTCATAGATATGTATTGCAAATGTGGATCAGTTCAAAAGGCGCTTGAGTTTTTTAAACAAATGAAGGAGAAGGACGCGGTCTCATGGACTTCTGTGATTTCGGGCCTTGCTGTGAATGGTTTTGCCAATTCTGCTCTGGAGCTTTTCTCAGGAATGTTGAGTGAAAGAATTAAGCCTACTCATGGAACCTTTGTTGGGGTTTTATTGGCATGTGCTCATGCTGGACTAGTAGAGGATGGACTAGCATTCTTTAAGAGTATGGAAGATGTTCATGGACTCACCCCAGAGATGAAACACTACGGTTGCGTTGTGGATCTTTTGAGCCGCTCTGGCAATGTGGATAGGGCATATGAGTTTATAACAAAAATGCCCATATCTCCGGATGTTGTGGTTTGGAGGATATTATTGAGTGCATGTAAGCTTCACGGCAATGTGTTATTGGCTGAAATTGCAACGAAAAAGCTTCTTGAATTGGATCCTTGTAACAGTGGAAATTATGTTCTTCTGTCAAGTACTTACGCAAGTTCCCACAGATGGGATGATGCGTCCAATGTGAGAGAACTGATGGAGGAGACTGATGTACCAAAGCCGTTTGGTTGGAGTACAATCGAATCTAATGGATTACCACCACATAGCTCTCGGGATCATATTCCTGTTAATCCCACCAACACCATGCATCCAAAGAAGAAATTAGGACTTTCTTAATCCATCATTGCATAGGAGAAGTGAATTTTACAATTGAAGGGGCACAAGGCACTGCAAGAGGAACTCAATTAACTCAGTACTCGCATCTGTGGGTAAGAGTTGCACCGCAACAAACTTTATCTGCTCATGGCATGCTGAATGTCTGTGTAATGGGATGTACATGAAGTTACCCTCTCCCAAGCAACTTCTAAGCCGCCATTTCAAATGTGCTTAAATTCAGATGTTCTCAACATCGATGAACTTTCTGTGGTGGCAACGTATCTCGGGAGTGAACTCATGCTTCCTAGTGCCATTTTGAGCTGCTATGCACTGTAGATGGTCGTCTACACTCAGGAATTACTTGGAGCGATCGGTTAGTGTCACTAGCGAGTGAAGCTCATGTAGTCAAAGCAAGCAGACATTCTTCTGGATAAAGTCAAATTGCTAGCTCAGTGCAAGATTCATCGGATTCAGAATGTGCAGTTGCGCACTGCAGACGAAGAGTTCAGCTAGTCATAAGCTATCAGATTTCAGGCTTTAAGAGAACCAAGTTCCCGTCAGCTTTACGGTTGAATCAGCCACGGCGAAATCGAAGTGGAATCTGCTCATAATAACCTTCGAAGCAGCTTTAAATTCTCAAGAGTGCTTACCTTTTAATGGAAGTTGCAAAACTACCTGAAACGTAGATCAGAGGAAGCATTTTGTTTTTCTGATTGGCAGGGAGATGATGGCTGATATCTGTTAGTTAGCCCAACCGGCCATCGGCAAATAGGAACAAAAACCTGATGCGATAGAAGTAACTCGTATTTGAATGAAATGCATACTTTCGTAATGCAATCACTGCCCATCGCAGTGGCGCATACTTGTTGGTCGTTTCGTGTTGGATTTCTTCACACGGATTTGGACTCGAAAATGTTCTGCTATCTATTTCTCCGACAAAAATCAATTGTGTCCTAAAGCCATTACACCGAGGGAGGGCTCCGTCCTTACTTCAGTTGCCAGTATTTGCATTTTAAGCTAGCTATGAAATCAGTAGGCAGCCTTCACAGCAATTCAAAGATTTAGATGAATGTTTAGCTGCTGCAAGTCCGCAGCCCCGCGCACAAATTTGTCAGGGGATTGAAAAACAAAAAACAAGAATGATCATGTAATTCGGAAAAAGTTAACAAAAGAATGGAGGAGATTTGACTCACAAAAATTTATCCCTTTTAAAACTTTCAGATTCACGTATTGAGGTGCTTCTCAGGTTCATCAAAAGCAAAACGAAGCCTGATAAATTTGATAGACATCTGGATAAGTACTGTAGTGAGATTCTAGCTATTGCAGAGAAAACAAAACCACCATTCTCATCTTCTAATTTCTTTTGCAGGCATACACATTATTCCAAAGGCCGGGACAAAGCAAGAATAATAATAATATTACAGATTGTCATGAGAACAAATTAATGCTGTCAAGGTGAGTCCCTCCATTTCCAGACTTTCACTTGGCCAGTTCCATCGCCGGTGAAGAACAGCCCCCCGGGACCTACTTCAATTGCTCGGATCTCATTTTTAGCAAAAATCTTGCCCCTCTCAGCAAATCTGAGGTCAAAGAGAGATCGAATCAGTCATAATCTCCTTCATGGATGAACTCCATGGTCAAACTAGATGAAAATGAAGGATGGGAAACTCACGATGGAAGATCATATACTCGGACACAATTATCATTGCAAGAGCACATCAAGACTGGCTTGGTTTCTGAATCATGCATTCCACATAGATGAAGCACGCCCTGCAGCATATAATACCATTAAACTTCCGTAAGTGGATTAGAGATGAGGCGCGATAACATGACAAGATGAGCCAGATTCATGAGGCTATTTGCTAAAATAGCACAATTGCCAAGCAGAAGGAATGGAAAAGTCTTGGATTCTTTACAGTTCAATATCTGAAAAAAACCTCTCATGTCAGAAAGATCACAACCCCACCCTCATTAAAATCAATGAGATATAACAATGAAATAAACTGTGAAAATCTCTCAGTGAATAAATCATTGACACAATTGAAATTAAATGCTCTCCAAATGAACCAGGATAAACTAATGATATAAGGTATGCAATTACCCTAGAAAGCAGCTACATGCAGAGCTAAGAGATACCCAGCGCTTGCTGGAGATTGTGGTCAAAGCTGGGCCACAGATCCTGAAGCAAATTTGTTCCCATATCCTTAACTAAGATTTGAGTGGTCAATCAAGTTTCTACCCCTAGAGATCCATCCAAAACAAAGGCAACATGAGTTAGCTAATTCGACTTCCAAAACATACATGTTCCTCGTTGTGTGTGTATGTCACTTCCAAATTCCCACTATCTGTGGCAGCCCAGACCTGCACAAAAAGGCATTACTGAATCAAATTATTGTACAGACACCATCAGAACTTGAAGAGAGACTAAGACGTGACCCACCTTTATTGTTTTGTCCAATGAGCATGACAAAAGAAACTGATCCCAGCAAAGAACAGACATCACGACAGAGGTATGATCTGTCAAAATCTGCATGCACTGCAGAGTTTCGAGATTCCAGACCTAAATAAAACAGCGTAGGATAAAGGATCACAAAAATGCCAGATCTCATTTTGTCTGCATATAAACAATCCAAGTCTTCCTCTGAAATTGGATAACCAAAAGATGTCGTGAGATGCAAATGTACCCTGATTGAATTGTCCATGGAACCAGAGTAAAGCCTATTAGCTCCAACCACTAATGAAACTACTCCAAGGGTATGGCCTGTAAGTGATGCAGCTGGCTCAAAGCCATTGGTAGCTGCATTGAACTTCCATGCAAGTATAGATCCATCCTGCATCAGGAGGAAATTCTGCTTACTAAAGGAAATGGACAGAAGTTATGTTCACCCTACACAATGGCATGCAAAGAGAGACAAGACACAGTTTTTCCTATCAATGATTTCAGGCAAAAACAGACATATACTAGAGGTCGAATTAACTTCTACGAAGAAACAAGGATATACCTGAATACCAGCAAATAGCAGGCCATTACCCACAACCATGGCATAAACTTGTCCGACAGGACCATTGAGACTGAGGTCTGCATTACTTTGTGTGTTGTATGCCTACAGTATCACCACTGCTTTATTACTGGCCAAAAACTTCAGAATACCAATACAGTTACGCAGAACAACCATTGAAAAAATATGAGAGGCTTATAAACCGCAAAATGGGAAAAAATGGAGTGAGCTTTCCCACCTTACCTTTACGAGATTTGGTAAACCAACAAACACCCATGGACTTTCACTTATCATACAACCAATTTCACCACCAAGATTGGCCACACCTGCACACTGCAAGACAGACAATAAGAATGGAAGTAGTCCAGTCAACTCCACTGGGCAGACGAAATAAACAAAGGCAAGACTCCAATTACAACTTCATGGCTTCAGCATAAACCAAATTTCTGGGACAAGTGCTCGAGATCAAGCAAAAACTGTGCTTAGTTGGAACAAAATATAAGCAACACTAAGAACAAACATAGCATTTCAGACAATTTTGCAATGACCTTCAGAGCATCCTAAAAGTAAATTCCTCCCACAAGCCCATAAAAAAAAAGCAAGGTAAGAACATCTTCAAAGCACTTTTAAGCGCATCTGTCCTCCAAGGGTCACAGGAGACAGCACGGTCAAAGAACTGTCAGTATCCTTCTTCATAGACGGACAGCCTAAGAAGCAATAACACGCAAGAACATTGGAATTTCATCTTAAAAATTCAAGGGAAAATTCCAAAAAGGGACCCAAAGTGCCATTTTTTTCTCAAATAAGGACCCAAAGTGAATTTTGTTTCGAATAAGAACCTGAAGTAACTTTAATTGTTTCAAATAATGGCCTAAAGTGGTTTTAGTTGTTTCAAATAAGGACTTGACCTCGCCGGCCGCCAGCAAGCTAAATTTTCCAACCGGTCAAGGGTATTTTCATCATTTGGCACTTCTTCCCCTTTTTTCTTCCTTCTTTTCTTACTTTTTTTTTTTTTTTTTTCCTCGGTACTTCTTCTTTCTCTTTGCCGGTGGCTGGCTGGGCACCGACGATGCCCACCAAGGGCTAGGCGAAGGTCACCCTTGTCTGCGAGGGCCACCCACACCTGCCATAGGCAAGGGACAGACTCGCCTAGGCATGGCGACCCTCGCCCAGGCCATCTGCAGGATCGACCCTCACTGGCCCCTAATAAGGGTCTACAAGGCCATCCTCGCCGGCGCGGGCCAACCTCACGCATGGCCCCTGGACGAAGGTCGCCTCGCCCAGCCCTCTGTGGGCATTGCCATAGCCAGCCGGCCATCGGCGAAGAGGAAGAAGAACCACAAAAAAGGAAAAAATAACAAATGACGAAAATACCATTAATCGTTAGAAAGTGAAGTCCTTATTTGCAATGGACATGGTCACTTCAGGCCTTTATTTGGAAAAAAAAAACATAATTATTTCATGTCCTCATTTGAAACAACATCCACTTCAGGCTCTTATTTGAGAAAGTAATGGCACTTCAGGTCTTTATTTGGAACAAAGTCCACTTCAAGTCTTTATTTGAGAAAAAAGATGGCACTCTGGATCCCTTTTGGGAATTTTCCCAAAATTCAGTCACAACATAATTCTCTTTAGTTACTGAACATGCCATGATAACATCCTATCTGAAGCTGTTTTGTATAGGAGCATTACCCCTAGGTATCATCTTAATAATATCTTATTTATCATTCAAAAGACAAAGGGTGCGTTTGGTTCAACTTTGAAGCTGACTTTCAGTTTTCAACTTGCTTTCAAAATGCTGAAAGCCCAAAGCTAGTAGGGACCAGCTTTGGGCAATCAGCATTCCACCGAATGCTGAAAATATTTTTTCCCTTCCAAAACGACTCTCACTAATTCTTCATACTTCCAATTTTGCCCCTGATTATTATTATTATTTTTAATTGAAAAAGGAGGCAGCCCTTCGCCGGACCGGCGAAGGGCTACGATCGTCGACGGCCGTCAACTGAGGTCGCCTGAGGTCGGGCGACCTCCTGCGAGGGTCGCCCGAGGTTAGGTGACCTCCGGCGAGGTGCGACCCAGGCGAGGGCCACTTGCGGCCGCGAGACCCAGGCAACCGTTGCTTGGGTTGTGCGGCCCCTGGGTCTAGTGACCCTCACCAAGGGTCGCCCGACCTCGGGCGACCTGCAACGGCCCTCGGCTGGGTCAGGCGACCCTTGCCAAGGGTCACCCGAGGTCGGGCGACCTTCGGCGGCCCTCAACCGGGTCACACGATCTCACCGAGGGTCGCCCGACCCCTCAGCTGGGTCATGCGACCTCGCGAGGGTCGCTCGAGGTTAGGCGACCTCCGGTGGCCCTCGACTGGGTCACATGACCCTTGCCAGGTCGGGTGACCTCAGTCGACAGCCACTGGCGCCAGATCTGACTCGCTAGCAACCGGTCCAACGAAGGGTTTAATTCGATTTTCAAAAAAAAAAAAAAAAAAAAAAAAATATATATATATATATTATACCCATCAAAGCCTATTACGAAAGTTTTTTTTACCAAACGCACATTCAACTCAAAGTTCATTTGCAAAAAAATTCTACCAAACACAATTGCATTTCCTCAAGTAGCTTTGGGCTTTCAGCATTTGCATTGGACTCAAAGCCCTTACAAATGTTGAACTAAACGCAGGCAAAAAGGTCCAAGATAACATTATAGATATGAGGATCACATTAAAACTTTGATATCTACCATAAACTCTGGTGCTATAGATGCCATCCAGTTATGGTCTGCCAAAGAGGTGAATTATCAGCAAATCACAGTTACAGCGAAATGTCCCATTATACCTAACACATTTATTGGAATACAAAGCCTCATTGCCGCGATTTATGCATTCAAACAGTTAAGGGCACACAATCCAGTCCACAAAGTTAAACACCTAAGCAGAACTTTTGCAATAGAAACTGAAAAGGAAAAAAAAAAGGCAACCTGGCCAGACTGACAATCCCAGACTCTTAGCGTCTCATCCTTGCTCCCAGTGTAAAGATTACTAGAGCCGGATGGAAAAGCTATCCCAGTCACAACCTGTTCATTCAAAAAGATGAGATTTTTAAACAAAAAAAAAAAGAACCAATCAATCCACCGTCACTAACAAAGCAATGCTAAAACTACATCACAGTTCACACAATACAAGAGCATTCACATCAGATCAATCACCTTCTGGTGCCCTTCAAGTTGTGTCAACATATCGAAACAATCGCCCAAACTCCAAGAATGCAAGTACCTACACTTATCCCCATAAGTGCAATTCCCTTGCACCCAATAATTACACAATTTCTCCGTCTTCTTCGCCACAGCATTGCCGCCGTGAACCCGGCCCCACGTATTGGACCCGCCCGTGAACTTAGGGCCTCTCCGCAGGAACTGAGACCCTGAATCCTCCGCAAACCGCTTCGGCGCACCCCCGTTGCTCGATGGCTGCGCCGGAGCGGGTAACTCCCTGTGGAGGAAGGGGCACGGATGCCTGGTGCACTTGCCCGCTCTCCAGTGGAAACACACCTTCTGCTGCTGCTGCTGCGGATGATGCCTGGAGTCCGATGCCGTCGACGGCCCGCCGCCGAGCCGCTGGAACACGCGCTTATTCCCCTCCATATCCATAGCTACGGCCTTCAGCTACGAATCGAATATCCCCAGCAACGAAAGCCTCTCCGCCGCCGCCGCCGCCCTATCGCGCCGATCAATCGAAGCGGTGCCGCGAGGCCAGAAGGAGACGGGAACGAATCCGATCAACGAAGCGAGCTGCTGCACGGCCACGGCAAATCTTGATCCGACCCGGCGACGCTATCGGGAACAAGAACATGTGCACGACGATCGTTCTCGCTCCGGGTGAAATTGGGGATTTCGGCAAAGCCTGCGACTTTCTTCCCCGCTGTAACTTAAATCTGAATTAACGTAAACAGAAGAGGTCCCGAAAGGGAGAAGAATCGAGGAATTAAGGCGAGAATAGGAATCGATCAGAAACCCTAATTTTTTGGATATTGACAGGGGCTCAAAAAGATTTCGGATCGTAGGAGGAAAGCTACGGGGAAGAAAATCCCCGCGTCGGATTTACGGGATGCGTTACGTTTACCAAAATTGGGCCACGGGGCTATCCGGGCCGGACTTTCCTGTTTTGATCGCGCCCGTTCCAAGCCCGCTTTTCTTAACATGGAATTGTGACTTGCCTAATCTAAGGGCGATCGGTATTAGGAAGCGGATGAAACAGGGTCGATCCCTAGTTCGTGAAACTGAAATCGATTCTCGATCCGATCCGATCCCATTTAAGAATCAAAAATCAGGTTGGGAGGATCAGTTCTCAATTTTTGGGACTATGAATCGGATCGAAATAATTAGTTCCCAATTTTTTGGACCAGGGATCGAACTAGACAATTCTAAAATTAGGAATTTGATCGGACTGACCAGTCGCATGGAACCAATCACTTAGCAAAAATATTAAAAAATACTAGATCTTAGGATTTGTTGCTATTTTTAAGAAATTAAAAAATATATTCTTTAAAAAAAAAGAGTCGGTCCAATTCATCAATTCGGTTCTCTTCGAAATCGGGATTCGAATTGAAAATCACCGACCTCATTTTTATGGAATCAGGTTTTTGACCAAACCAGCCGGTTCAATCTAGTGTAGGGGATTTTCAATTTGGGCAATCCGACATGTTCATTCTCATAATAAGTCCCAATTCAATTAACTAGTGGTCCACCGACGGAGGGGCTACATCCTCGGTGCATTTCCCTTGTGAACTAAGCAACAGGATGTAAAATAATTTAAAGCAGGAAAGTGCAAAGCGATCGGATGCTTTGAGTACGGCACATTACGTCAAAATGAACCCCTGCAAGAGAAGTTTCGGGCTTTTCGTACGATTTCATATTCCAAAGGCTTCCAACGCACTAGAGGAGAAGTAAAAAGAATGAACCTCCCTATAAAGCACACTCCAAAACATCTAAATGGCATGTCCAGTGTCTGCTCCCAAAAAATTTAAATGAAAGAAAAGCAAGCCATATCAATTAGGGGTGATCGGTCCAAGGTGGGTAAAGTCTAGATCTGGACCTTGTACTCGACCTTATTATAATCGGTTCCCATTTTCTGAATCCTATACCCGACTCTATTTGTATTTGACTCTGTACCCGATCCATCATGTTTTTCCGATCCAATTCCAGAGTCGATCCTATTTCCACCGAAATCTGTTTTGCAATTTCCCAATATTTTATAGGACTTCGAATTTTATACTAATACGCGAGAAAATAACATAATCCTTCTAATTTGTATTGAAACATTAAGCACTTATAATAAATAAATACATAGACTTTTTGACTAAATGAAGAATTAAGGATCCACAAGGCTAATTAAAATAAATAAACTCATAAGGTAAAGAATTAGTAACAAACATGAGTCTAATATTAGTCTTATTCCCACAACTACTACATGAAGCTACTCATTTATACAAAGCATAACTTCTCCTACAAAAGAAAAATTAGGCGAGTCAATTTATATGATACATAAGAATTTGGCGGTAACGAACACCATTTGTCCGTCGGACGGTGCGAGAGGGAGCCAGTGAGGGAGGGAAGCAAGTGAGGTAGAGGAACGACAAATGAGGAGTGCCATACATGTTTGAAAGAGTCAAGAGGAAAAACGTCGTGTGATTACAGGAGTAAGAATAAAAATTGAAGAAAAAAAAAGGTTTTGGACCTTTATTTACAAAATCAGTCCGAGAACTAATTTCTGGGTGGATAATCACTCGGAACTTGTTCCCGGATCGATTTAAACTGGTTTTGAATTTTGGGAACCGGTTTTTGGACCAATTTCGACGGGAACCAGTTCTTAACCCTATTTTTCGAGTGGGCCAATCCGGTTCCCGGATATACTCGGTTCGGTTGCACACTCCTAATATCAATTTGGTTCTTGGAAGTGGTGGAAGCCATGTGGAAGCCATCCAAAATAGGCCAGTCCTGAACCCAGGTTGGACCGAACCTGTGCTCAACCCTAGCCTAAGCTACGAACAATAGTTAGCTTGCTATGGTTTGTTTAATGTCTTTCTTGTTTCATCAGCATCAGTTTGATGGAGCTTGCTCATATATTAACGGTTGAGACTGCTTATGCTCTTTATGGCTTAGATCTAAATGATTGAAAGTTTACAAAATGCAATATGATAGTGATTAGCAAGGAATTATCGAAGAATCGAGCTTGATGATGTCGCAAAGTCAACTCAATGCCTCCAGCTTCGTTAGCCTCCAGCTTCGTTATCTCCCATCAAATGGTAATGTAAAGAATGCTTCGTTAGCTTCCCCAAGGTTCCCCAGTCTCATCTCTCGACCAAATCAAGCATTAGCATCGGTACATCAATACAACCATTTCTTCATCAATACAACCGTTTCTTCTCCCGGTAATGATTCATCATTCGACTTCAGTACTTGTTTGGTCTCTGAACTTCTTACTTTGCACTTTGCAGCATGATTTGGTCTGCCAATTTATACTTACCAAAGAACGGAGCATAATAACCATAATGGAGCACATCCCGTTAGCTGCATATTGTTATTACTTCATGGCAGCTTAAAGCTTTCAGTTACGGTTTCAAGAAACATGCCATGCCAAGCAAAAGAACGATGACAGAAAAGATCAAAAACCACGGGAGCTCCAGACAAATCAACACAATGCAAAGAAGGGTTTCTTATGCTTTTGACATCAGGACTGAAGTTGCGACCAGATCTGCACAGCTACTCATGAGAGCAAGAGTGTCATCCATAAACCTCCTAATAAGTCGATTTTGTCACTGGGAATGGGCAGGTGGGCCTTCCGATCAGAGGGATATAATTTCACGAGCCATACTGTTTAGCCAGAGAAAGTCTTGTAAACCACGACTGACAAAAGTAAAAATGAAGAAACCTTGAACATCAGTTATTCAGTGAAAGAAATGGCTACACATTCTAGCGCTCACCCGTGATAACAGAACATTCACTCATCGGAAAACAAGTATTTCCAGAATCTTAAGCACCAACCAACACACTCAAGTTGAGACGGATCGGGATTTTCATAAAAATAAGCCGTTCCCAAGTCTCATAACTCCAGAAATCTGAAGATCAACCATTACCAAGCAAACTCAGAATACTTTAAGGGTGAACATAGAAGAGATGGACAACCCAAGAAAATGTCAAATTAATGGCTTGGCCTCAAAGGTAACTCAGGACCAAATTCAATGGGGGGAAAAGCCTCATTTGTGAAATAGATTGCACTGAGTAAAAACCAGATCAATGTGAGTCGCATGTCCATATCAACAAGTAGCAATCAGGATAATCTAATAGAAGCAGAGCAAAATTGTATAAATCAACAAGGCTTTAATGTGGCTAGTAAAGGAAGCAAGATAGGATACAAGCGAGGACTGTACCCTCATACACTATAACATGTACATAGGTGAAATGCTGCCGTCTGACATCTACAGCTTTCCTCCGAATTCGTTGCGCTAACTAGCGAGCTTGAAGGCATCAATGAAGAGTCCGTAGGTGAAACCCATCTTGAAATTATTGAGGAGGGCGACGGGGAAAGTAACCTTCGGCCGGGTGTAGTAAAACCTGGTGACATACTCCGTCAAGAGAACACAAAGCACGGCGGCAATGACATCGTTCACCCCCAATGCTCCGAACGACAAGGAGATTGTTTGCGCGACGTAAAAGCCACCAAGAAGAGAGATCCCACCAAAGAGCGCTCTCCGAGGACGGCTGCGGAAGTAATTCCTCGAGATTTCAGGGACAATTCTAATGATGTCGATTAGCCTGCGAGGCCTTTCGTCGTCTTGGACGGCTCGAACTCTGAAGGAAGAAGAGGGGAGCCTGGTAACGCGCATTCCGAATTTTCCTTGCGGAGGGTGGGAACAGGGACTGGAGCCCCACTTGAAGACCCCTGGAGTAGTTAGGCTCAAAGAGTACGCCATTCCAGGTGCTGGAAGGGTTCACCTGTAAGAGAGAAAAGAAATCAATTCAATGAAAAAGAGAACTCTCTGGAGAGGTGGCCGAGGGACGGAATTCAAGGAGCTTGTCAAAGAGGAATGAATGGGCAATTAGGCTCTCGTAGGAGAGGCCAGTCTCCGATCAAATTGGGCGGCAATGTTCGAGATGTTCGCTAGTGCTCAAGCTTTTCGCAATCAAGAATAGGGTATGGAGATTCGGCGATGAGATTGCTAATCGAAAAGCACACATTGGAGAAGAAGTTTCGGCGACGCGAGCGAGAGAGAAAGAGAGAGAGAGGCACCTTGGTCGAGTGTCAGCGAGGAGAAGCGATGCTCAGCTCCCTGACCAGTGCTGGCGGTCGCAGGCGGCTGAAACGTTTCATCCGCATCATCCATCCGAGGCCAAGCGAAGGAGACGACCTGTCATTGGCGATTTCTTCAGAATCTGTCGATGTTCGTGGGCCTAGTCCAATCCTGTCGGGTCGGGCCAGTTCCGTGTCGTTCCCCCCTCCCCAAAAAAATCCTAGCCCATAATCGAACGTGATATGACATTTTAGTTGGAAGATAAAATCAAATACAATTATATTAAGTGGATTTCAAGTTTTTACCCAACTCGACCGGTCTTGTTTCAAGTAAATGGCTTTTGAATTGCAATTTTGTCCCTTATTTAGCATCATAAACGCATTATTAATGTTGACAATTTCATGCGGAGTTTTCAAAGAATTCATTATTTTTGGCTCATTCATTTCATAGAAAATGTGATGATTCTGAAAATTATTTTATAAGCAGTCATTTTCCAAGAAAATAACTATATTTTTCTAATGTTTGATTGAAATAAACAAGAAAATATTTGACGTCGTTCATTAAAGAAAATTTTTTCTTTCATGCACTTCTTTTCAATAATTTTTTATTTTTTAATTTATAAATTGATTTTTTAATTTTATTTTTCTTTTCCTTTCTTTCTAACCACATCAACAATCGACAATTGGCTATAAGCGAGCTCATGTCTCGCCACAAGCCTGTGAGGCCTAGGCTTGCCCAAGGCCAATGTGCTTGGGCCTTGCTAGATTCAACAAGTTGGCCAAAGCTCAAGCCTCACCTGAGGTCACTAGAGGTTGGCGAGCCTCTAGCGACCTTGAGCAAGGCTCGAGCCTCACCCAGCTTGCTGAAGTAGGCAAGGCAAAGCTTAGCCACAAGCTGACCGCGCTTGAGCTAGCTAACCTGCTAGCCAACCATAGGTTGGCCAAGTTTGACCTTATTAAAATTTGGCGAGCTTAAGTCTCATCAACTTGTGGTGAGACTTGAGCTTACCTGAGTTTACCTATGGCTAGTTGTCGGCTATCATCATGGCTAGTATCTGATCAAAGCCAAGGAACAAGAAAAGAAAAAGAAAAATGTAAAAATAATGAAAAACTCGATTTAAAAAAAATAAAAATAAAAGAAAAATGAGTTTGATAAAAGAAAGTGAGATGAAAGAAGATATGAAAAATATTTTCCTCTACTTTAAAAATGAAAAACGTTTTTCCTAACCAATTCACTTTCCATGAAATAAACACTTGCAAATTCGAATAACATTTTTCTGAAAATTATTTTCCGTAAAATAAACTAAGTAAAATTGAGATTGTCTTTTAGATTATATATTGTTCATTTGTGCCTCACAACCTTGCAAGTCCCTCAATATTATTATCGTTATCTTTTGGTTATGATAATGAAAAACATACAATCGAGCAATGCATTTTGAGAATAGCTGACCCATTTTAAAGAACGTAATTTGATTCACAAACATAGCGCTCTGTATGAGACACAGAAGGCAGAATGAAGTGGATGAGATCTTCCTTGCTGCGCTTTAGACAACTGATGATGATCAGAGCACAAGTTTGTGCATTCAGCTCCCGTATGGTGCAAAATATAGTCAGAGATATTGTGAAGAGGCAAATCTGGCCACTTAGATATTCGCTCACTTGGAGAAACATTATTAAGAATATGTATCGTGAGGTATACGCTATACGATGCCACCAGAACGGTCCATGGTCACCTATTGCAGAATGTGACGAAAAGAAGAAAGGCCAATCCTCTCGTGCAATTTCTCCTTCATACGAGGACTGTCATGACTTTGTTTTCTCGTCTGCAGGAGAGCAGAAAGGGCATGAATGGGGCTGAATGCAGGATTTACACCGGACGTTTGCCAAATGGCCGAGAAAGGTTTTGTCCTGCGACTTGCACACCTTTCAAGCAATGTGTAAAACATCGATCGTTACAAGGAACTCTAGGGATCATTCAAAAGCCAGCCTTTGTGTGCCAACTAAGCCAGCGTATTGACCCTTCTTAGCCAATAACTCAAAGTGAGTCCCCAGTTCTACAATCCTCCCATCTGAACAAAGTGCAATTTGGTGGGCATTCTGAACTGTACTCAATCTATGAGCAATCACCAATGTCGTTCGCCCCTTCATCAGACGGTTTAGAGCATCCTGGACAAGGCGCTCACTAACTGCATCCAGGGCGCTGGTTGCCTGCATCAAAGCACATCAATGACATTTTAAACAAACAAGCAACTACTTCTATAAGAGAAAGACCCGCCCTTAAGAGGTTTCTATCATAATGGAACCAAAATGAAGCAAAAGAGACCTACCTCGTCGAGTATTAGTATTGGAGCATTCTTTAGTAGAGCTCTGGCAATAGCAACTCTCTGCAGGTAAAAAAGAGTCAATCTCTCTGTCTCTCTTTCTTTCTCACACGAATTTACAACCAAATTTTCTCTTACCTGCCTCTGGCCTCCACTTAGAAGGCCTCCTCGCTCACCAACTAACGTGTCATAACCCTTTCAACAAGAAAAACAATCAGTAGACAATATATGGGAGTGGTCAACTAGGAAACTAAAACATGAGGATGCAGTTGAAAGAGTAAGACCTGTGGAAGAGAGATTATGAACTCATGAGCATTAGCCGCTTTAGCTGCCTTTATCACATCATCCTTGGAAACCTTATCATCTGGAAGGCCATAAGCAATATTTTCTCCAACAGACACGGAAAAAAGAACAGGTTCCTGCACCATATAAGTACTTTTTTTTTTTTTAATTGTTTGGGAGTAAATCAGAAGTATTTATCTAAATTAAGTGCATGAAGTACTGCAATGTGTGTGAATAAGTTAAATTAAATGGCTATTTTTTATAAAAATCAATGGAACAGCACACGATACAAGAAGAAATAACCCACCTAGTCAAAATAAAGCATCAATCCCAAGAAGAGACTGATCTCTATCCTACAAGAAGTTCCAGATTTCAAGTACCTACTAGAATTAAGGTGTTTTAGGTCTTTTGATGCTTTTAATGCACTCCTGTCCAGTCCACTCACATATAACAAGAGCATGCAAAGACAGCAGGTCCAACATGAAAATGGTATATGCTGAGAAATGTCTCTCACTTGTCACTTGTAATCATGGCAAGACAGAACTGACATTTACAGAACCCTGAGAAGATCTAGTAGACATAATTCAGTATCATTGAAGTAGAACAACACCAGGGGCACCTGATGAAGAAATGCTCCTCTAGATGTCAATTGTCACCAACTTAACTACTTATTGCTGATTTTAATGTCAGAAAATAGTCACTACAGATGATGACTCAATCACAACGGGACTACAGATTGAAGACGGTAAATAAGTACTCCACACAAATGATTCATATGGTGCTTAAATCCTAATTCTCAGAATAAAGATTCAAGAAAATACTTGATTTACGATGGACACAGCCTGGGCCCATTCACGTTTATCAAAGGTTCGTACATCCTCTCCTGCAATAGTTATGCGACCTTTGGTTGGCTGCATAAATTAAAATCAAGTAAAAGACTTTTTGAGGATGATACAAGGATTTAGTGTTAAACAAGGAGATTGGAAATGCTAAGTACTTATTAGTAAACCTCGTAAAGGCGAGCCAGTAGCTGTACAATTGTACTTTTTCCTGCACCACTTGGTCCGACCAGAGCAGTCACAGTCCCACATTTAAGTGTTAAATTCAAGCCACTCAGAATTTCCACATCAGGCCTTAAGGGATATGAGAAGTGTACATCTGAAGAAGAAATTCTGGTAAGTTGTTACAAGAAGTGGTCTCTTATGAAGAACGTCAAGTACTCAAAAAGAAAAGACGCTTCACTCGAATTTAATCATGCTGCAATATGGTGAAACTTCAACAGTCTGCAATTGAAATTTTAATTAATTGGACAGGATTATAGCAGTATCTTTTAGCATGAGAGCAAACAATACAAAATATCTTATACTACCACTGAAATTAAGAAACTGTCTCCAGGACCCACATTTTAAAATTCGCTTGATACAACTGGTTTCTTGTTATTGATGACATATCCAGAATTGCTTTTGCACATATCAAAGAGAGAAGATAGAAGACATACGTGAAACATAAAATAGACAACTTTATTGAAGCTAAAGATAATGCACAAATGTATAAGATACCTTCAAGAGTGACGTCGCCTGACCATGCTAAACTGCAAACACTGCTGGCTGATTTCAAGGCTGACATGTAATGGATGCTAGGTGACTTAAGTTTTTCATCAAACCCATTGACAAGGAATAGTTTGTCATTTTCATCACGTAATTCTTTTTTATGCATTTCTCTTTCCAAGCCATAAGCAAGGGCTTTATCAATTTCTACACTTGATAAAACGGTATTAATCCTATCAACAGCAGCAAGAGTTCCACGAAGATCACCAAAAGTGTTGACAAGTCCTTGAACCTGAAGATGATCATCCATCAATCAATAAAGAGAGGGAAGAAAAGGAACAAGACAATGCTTAAGAATGCTAAAGGAAGGAAGAGCTTACAGCAAATGTTAATGTGAAGGTATAACCAATAAAGGATGCCATAGTTCCCACTGATATAGCACCCTACAAACAACATGGAAGCCTGAAATCAATTCAAGCTTCAGTCAAAAGACATGCATATCTATGAAGGTAGTTTATAACCAGTATTCAGCAACCTCAGGCCCATCTCTAAATTGAGAGCTAACAAGTAGAGCATATCCACTTTGAGAATAGGTTGAATCCGTACATATATGGTAACTTCTAAGGTACTTTAATGGTAAATTTTATGGTACAATAAAATTCCAAACCCTACTAGAGGCCATAGGAAGCTTTTAGGTTGTAAACAAGCTAAGCAATTATCTTGATTGATGACATAATGAGAAGTTGGATGAGGACAAGCCAACGTCATAGTCTGTGCCTATAAGATAATACTGTGCCTTTTTATCTGCTCCCTTGATGACAATAACAGGTGAGAAAAGAAAAGGCCCTTGAGGCAGCAAGTAATTGCAAAGAGACCGTCTTCTTGAATGAAGAACCCAAATGTTCTTTCTTGTGATCAGAGGAAACAGAGCGTCTCTTTTGCACGAGATGCATGCAAGTTTCTTTTCCCAGTATTAACTTCCAAGAGAAAACATCTGAGTGATGCAGAGATACAATTTGTACACTTAAAAAAACCGAAATCCCGCCTTGAAGGCAGATAAATATACAAATTAGCCAGCATACGCAACAACAAAGATGCAAAGATTCAGGTTTTGTTAAAATGTGAAGATTAGATTAGGACAAAAAGTCGATTTATGTCTGCAGTATGCTCACCGCTTTCACTTTACTTCCTCCAAGACAGTACAAGGCCAATAAAGAAACATAAACAGCAACTCTAGTCAGAGATTCATTGACAGATTTAAAAGTGCCAATCTTTATGCCACTGTTCTGATACGCCAGAACCTGCAAAGAAAATATGACGTCTGCTTAGAACATCGAAGATTTACCTGCATCATTGAAAGAAAAGCTTAAGGGTCTACCCCAAACCTGACTACCAAATATCATCATTTGCCGCTTCTCACCGCCAAATGATCTAACCTGTTAGAATATTAGCAAATAAATTAGAAATCCCTATCAGCATAACTAAATCCCAAATAAGAACACTGACAAGCTGCTACTCCTTGCTAATTGCCAATGAACACTTATACCAATAACATATGCAATCATACATCACTTAGATATCTCCACTTACTGTGCGAATTGCAGACAGTGTTTCTGTGACACAATCTGCTATGGATGCTTGGGCCAAACCATAAGCTTTAAAAACAGGTGCAGTTGATCTCTTGTATACACCTTAAAAAATTGAGGAACGCTCAATATTAAAGAGAGAGAGAGAGAGAGAGAGAGAGAGAGAGAGAGAGAGAGAGAGAGAGGGTACAGTAGGTAAAACAACCATCAGAGTGAATAATCATGACTAAAAATAGAGTTGAAAAATGTTGGTTGATAAAAATTTCTGTTCCTTTAGTCCACACTATAAAGTTCACCATCAAATGTTCATAGGCCAATTCTTAAGTATTTGATGGCTGAAATTATTTATACGACTTCTCATATTATCCTCGCACTCTTTTGATTAAAAAATTTGTGGTTGAAAATTTGAAATTACTTATATGACCCCTTGTCTTCTCTCTATAACACACACTTTTTATTCGAAAACAACCAAATTTTGATTTGAACCATCTTTCATCCTGAAAAACAACGAGGAATAATGAGTACAAAAGAGAATCACACGAAGTTATGCCAGCTTGTTTCAGTCTCAAAGAAAGATTACCAACAAAGACTGATACGGTCAGCATTAACACGCCCAGAACTGGTGCAAGTTGGGGGGAAAGAATAAAGAGAATGCAAATCGTTCCGACAACCTACAAGAAATATAAGGATATGTTAATAAAAAAAATATAGTTATTTTGGAGAACTCAAATATATAACAAGCTCAGACTAGGATGTCAGAGAGCATGCTTCCGAGCACATGCGATAATAGTTCTATTCTACCAGTCAAAGAATTGGGCCAGTTCTGTTGTACAGTATGAGAAGACAAGCAAATATCATCACAGTGAGAGATGATTATTGCACATGCTCACGGTTAAGCAACTTAAGCTCACATTTTCCTTAATGTAGAGTAGCTTGCCTCAGAAAGCGCCCTGAATCCACGATCCCTTGAGATGTTTTCACTCACGGCATTTTTCAGGGAACCCAAATCAGAAGTCAATAACCCAGTAAGTTCGCCAACCTGCAGATGACCACGTTGTTATTCAAATGGCGATATTATCACCAAAAGAGCTTAGGTCTGCGGATATAATTCAAGTATCTTTGGTATGTCTACTCGATTACCAAGATGAAAGAAACAGAGGGCAGAGACAATGATAAATCTAATTGGTTTTGGCGTCTGATCTGTCTCATGTCCCAGTAGAACGAATAGCACCTCGACTTTATAAGATACAAAAACATACAGCTGTCTTTCCATTGTCCAAATAGTATTTCCATGGGCGTAACCGAAAAGGAATTAGTTAGCACACCTTGTAGCGATCAAAGAATTCCACCTGCAGAGAAGCAACAGTAACATGTCAAGAATCTATGGTGATGGCACAGTCTCAGAAACTTAACCAGTGACGTAAAACAGAGATACAGAAAAAGACACTAATTTGGATTGCCCTAAAAGTTCTCCCCTTCATCTAACCAGATGCTTCCCTCTTATTGCTTTCATTGACTGATACTCTACTAGTCACAACTTTTTTGGCTTCATTGAAGAAACAAAATGTGCCACACAAAAGCTTCCTGAAGCAAGATTTCTTGGTTTGAGAATAAAAGAGAAGGGTCTTAAGGCAGAGGATTTTTTTCTTGTATTTTTTTTTTTTTTTTGAATATTTTCCATCACATTCATTTAAACTTAGTTAAAAACAGAGTATCTAAAATGATATCGTCTCCATTTTATTATTAGCCAGTAATGCATTATAGCGAAAGGAAGAAGAAATCGATACTGCAAGCACATATCTGATATTTGGCATCTCAATCGAGAAGGCAATGGCTGCATTTACCTTCTGGATCAACACTCTTCTGAATATCTGAGCTCTCAGAGTCGACATGACCTTCTCCCACACAGTGTTCATGTTCACAACGAACAAAACAGTAAACACCGGTTCCAACATATACACAACCCCAACCATGCTAAGGAGTTTCCACAACGGCCCCGGTCTCGCGCCGATCAGCAGTTCGAAAAACCTCCCTACCACCACAATCAGTCCATCCAAACGTCATCAATCTAAACCAAAGCAGCACCTCGAAGCATCAGTCTAACACGATCGCTCTCTACTCCAAGAAGGCTTCATCGTACCATAAGCTATCGAACTCCACAACTGCGTACGGAGGGAAATACCTGAAAAGATGGGCGAGGAGAGAGTGCAGGTGGTGCCGCCGACGAGAGCGGCCGCCGACACGCACAGCCTGAGCTTGTGCTCCGCCAGCAAACTCCACAGGAGCCCCCAAGTAATCACGGCCCTCGGCCGAGGCGGCTCGTCCTCGCCGTCGCCGTCGTACTTCGGGTCGGCCTCGATCGGGTCTGAGGGGGGCCCCGTGACGTATGCTCGCGCGATTGAGCTGCTTCCGATCCTCCTCCGCCTCCCTCCTCCTCCTCCTCCTCCTCCTCCATTCGCAGGGAGAGCGAACGGAATCGGAGGGGAAGCGTTCGATCGGAAGAACGCGAGGCCGCGGGCCGGGTCGGGTTTGTGCCCGGCTCTGGGCGCGTGGAGCCTGCACGTGCAGAGGCGAGTGCGGGGAAGTTGCAGAAGAGGAGGAAGAGCTGCGGAAGCCATTGATAATCCGTTACGAAGAAGAACGGCGCACGCCCGAGGGAGAGAGAGAGAAATGGGGGAAGCTGTCCGAAGCTGTTGGGATAGGCTCGTGTCGCGTGACGATACCGCTCGCCCCGGCTGTGACAGTGGGGGAATATTGCACTTTCCTTTTTCTTTCTTTTCTCTTCAACGAAAAAAAATCTCAACTTTTAGCGCGACTGGATCCTCACTCAATTTGGCTCGCGATTCCCCCTTTTTTTTTTCACTTTTGTTGGGAAAAAACTCATTTCATCACAACAAGCAGATTAAAGTAGTAGAATAACTCAGGTGGGCTTAAGAACAAAAATGGTTGGGGGGGCCTGGAACTCAATTCGGAGGGAGAGCCCAGCGAAGTTGCTATTCTTAAAAAGAGGGCCTAAATAGATCTTGTAGAGTCAATTTAGTTTTCATAAGTTGACTAGCCCGTGTATCTCACGATATGAGTTATTAGTTCATATTCTAGATCCTAGAATCTATGAAGTAGGATCTATGAAGTTGGGATTCATTTCCAATTTGTGGAATCGGGAACTATACCTGACCTATCATGGAATAGAGAATTAATATTTTCTATCCTAATCCTAGACTGGTTCCGCAATTAACTTAGGACTAGGCTGGTGTTGTTTCAGGGGATCTTTTTATGGGAATTGGCCGGAATGCTAGATGGTTTGATTGCTTTCTTGCCCAACACATTGCCATCTTTTCCTCCTCGATGACAGTGCACATGCATCCATTAAGCCCAAGAATGACATGTAAGTTCGCGAATATCCGTTAAGTGCTGACGTTTGCTTGACGATCCATGCACTGTTTTAACTCATAAGATAGCACATGAATTTCCACGTAAAGAATCCGGTAAAAACTTCGAGTAAACTATACAGGAAAGAAACTCATGGATATTCGCAAAAATGGTAAAGGATCATGCGCAGGTGATCGCTCTTGAAAGACATAAAAAGAGGAAATCTCGGAAACATCAAATCAATCTCCCAACAAGAGTAGCTGACGAATCTATCAAGCTCTGTGTTGGTTCAGATCTCGTGAGTCCGTGCCTTAGCTGAACAGCTTGCTCAACTACTCGTTGAGCGGTATTGAGCTGTCCGGTCTGGTGTTTCGCACCAGTGTTAAGCAACGTCGACATCTTTTCATTGTTGAGGGCTGGCCAAGGACTGGAGGTCGGGCGGCAGAACTTGCTGCAACTTGTGCTACATCATTACGACGACAATGGTGAAATCCCGAATTGGTTGGCCAACGACGAATTCTTCCCTGTGAGGTGACGTGATAGCTAGGGCTGGCGTCACAATGCATGCGACTTGGGTACGCGTGAGGCGTGGTTGAAGAAGAATGGAACAGACAATAAGGAAGACGAACCGAGAGTAGAGAGGGGCCATGTTAGAGGAGTACTAATGAAGCTTCTATGGAGGCGGAGTACTCCTTGGCTTTTGAATGATTTTCGTAATTCACATATGTTTGTGAAAAATGAAGACGACGGTTGGGGATAAACTGATCTTCTAAAGCCCCGTCTGTTGCGTCCAAGTAAGAGATGACGAAAATTGTATTATGTATGCACCGAGAACAAATTTGTGCTCAGTGCTCACCCATGTCATATTAAAAACTCACTCCACCAACCATTACAAACCTTTTCCCCTTCTCTCTCTTCTCTCTCTATCCCACCCTTTCGCGTTTACTTTTTCATGCACTTGATTCTTTCATTCCAAGTAAGGCTCCGGGCCGTCGCCGCACCACCACGGCCTACCCTCCATTGTCGTCTTCCAGCTCCACCGTTTGCCCCCACCGCCGTCGCTGAGTGACCCCCGTCCCCTCAATCTCCGTCACTGATCAGTCTCTCTTTCCCCCCATTCTCTCCCTCGAAAACTTGACGCCGGCATCGAGCTCTCTGCTGATGGTGGAGCTTGACTCTAATTCGAGCTTCCCAATTAAAGCTCTCCTTGGGAAGCTCGATCTCCACGCGCCCGTCCCAAATCTTATAGAGGGGACAGCCCCTCCATGGTCGCAGCGCTCGACGTCCATGGAGAAGCTGCCGTGTCGGACGGTCGAGTCGAGCACAAGATGATGATGATAATAATAATAATGAAAAGAACATTGAGGATTAGCGTTGCGTAACAGGAGTTACTCCCCGAACAATTAAAGCAAAGATGCACCGGAGCCGGAGGTTGTCGTTTTCGTTAATGCCAAAGCCCGAATGAAAAAAGTCAAAGAGGACGGCCCAGTAGCGGGGCGCCACGTCAACGGGAGTCATGAGAAGCAAAGACGGACTCGTGGCTGGAGTTGGTTGCTGCTGTTGAAGCCAACGCCGATGGATGGATGGGAGATGGTGGTCAACCCACGTGGAAAGCATCGCCGGGGCGTCCACGTGGCGGACGGCGAGTCGCTCCCGAGATCAGATCAGCTCCCTCACGGGAGAAGATCCCTGCCCCCACCAGTCACCACCACGCGGACGCCCCCTTCTCTCCCCCATCATCACTCGCTCCCACGATTCCCCCTTTCTCTCTCTTCAAAAAAAAAAAAAAAAAAAAAAAAAAAAAAGAAGGAGGCCCTTTCGGATCAGATCAGTCAGTCGTACGCGACGAGCTGAGCTTTCTCTCTCTAAAATCGCTTTTCCAAGGCTCCCCACCCTCCTCCTCCTCTCCTGATTCGATGGCGCACGTCCAATCGCGGCCTCGCTGTAGCCTCCGCCGCCGACCGCTGATTCGTTGAGAGCCCGTCCCCGCGCGGCCCGGCCCGGAATCCCCACCGCGAATCTTCTTCGGCCCTTTTCCTCCCCGGTTTGACCCCTGCGGAATCGACGGTGGGTCCCTCCTCCGCCTGAGATGGCTCGGCGCCGCTGGATTGTGCTGCTCCTCCTCGCGCTCGCCGGCCTCGTCGGCTCCCTCGACGCCAGCGCCGGCGATGTCGATCCTGTTTACAAGTAAGCGACCTCCCCTGCTTACAGCCGCTAATTCCGTTTCGTGCGTTGTGGATTTTGGCTCGGCTCTCGGCTCTGTCGTCGGCGGCGGCGGCGGCGGCGGTGGATGTGAGGTGGTCCGTCGAACTCTTGGGGACCGCGACGATCTGCTCGTTTTGACCCCGAGGATGTCCGGTTGAATCTGTTTCGAGAGTAGATTTTCCGTCCATGTTTGGGCGTGGTCCGATCTTTATTCAGGGGCTTCAGAGAGTTTCGGGGGAGTTTTAGCGTTTTGCTGTTGTGTTTGAAGGTTTCTATTGCATTGCTTGAGCAACGGGGACTAGGTATACAGTGTTTTGATTTTGAGGATGGATGGCTGGTAACTGAAGATATCTATAACTGTACGGTGTTTGTTGGGGGATGAATCTGCGCTTTAAGAATTTAGAGAATAGGGATTGGTTGACATAAGATCGTGACAGATAGTGGGAGTTGATGAGGAAATGAGATTGGTAGTGGTCACTGGAGATGAGATGCGGGTTGATCTTGAATAATTAGTGCTGGTTATCTTTAACTGCTGAATATATAAATAAAAAGTTGTTTAATCGTGATCGAATACGAATGGTTAAACTTCATCAATCTTGTCTTTTTATATAGAATGATGACCATTATAAATAAGTTTTAGCAACAGTGGTGGTAATTCAGTGGCTGTGGTGACTGCAATGGTTGATGGCTGGTGAGGGTGGTGATGATGGTACTGGTGGCTAATTATTAATGCTGACAAACATCCTTAATCTCACTGGTGTGGTGTCAATCATTCTACAGAGTGATCTATTCAAGTCTTCCATTAGTCTTTGACCATGGAAACATTTACCATTGACTAGTTTTTGTCGTGCCAAACATTGCAAAATGATTAGAAAAAGGGAAAGTAAGCATGCATTTTGCATTGGTCAGAAAGTATTCCATCAAACTCTGTTACCTGTCATTTCCTGTGATGAACCTTCTGCGAAACAACTGCAAGTTGTCGACCTACTTCATTGCCCCCACCTCTTTTTATGCTAGGTTTAGCAACACAAAGTTTCCTTTCTGGTCGATATGAAATAATTATGATTAAAGTGAGAGTCTTACCCGAATTACCTTGTAATGTTGTTAGGTCTTGTGTGGAGAAGTGTGAGCAATCTGGATGTGTGGGGGATCAATGCTTCCAACATTGTAAATTTTCATCAGATGGGAAGCCTGTCGATGGTCCATGGTATATGCAAGAACCGCTATATTTGCGGTGGAAGCAATGGGACTGCCGAAGTGATTGCCGCTACCACTGCATGCTTGCAAGAGAGGAGGAAAGAAGAACTCTTGGTGGCAAGCCCGTCAAATATCACGGAAAGTGGCCTTTCCTTCGTGTTTATGGCATCCAGGTTTTCCCTGCTGATTCCTTGAAGCAATACTTCTAAGCATTTTATACACACAGATGGATCTTAATCCCAGCGTATTCAAGCTTGTTATGACAAATTTTCTCGTCTTTGTTAGGAGCCTGTTTCTGTGGCACTCTCTGCCCTTAATCTGTCCGTGCAATTTCATGGCTGGCTATCCTTTTTCATCCTTCTGTACTACAAGCTACCTTTGAGGCCAGACAAGAAAACTTACTACGAATATACTGGCTTGTTGCACATCTACGGCATATTGTCCATGAACTCTTGGTTTTGGAGTGCTATCTTCCACAGTCGGTAATATTTAGTATCCTTCGGCAGATTTATTTCTGCATTTTACTCTTCATATGTCTAGAAGATGGATCTTGGTAGAGGTTCCAGGCTCCAAAACGCTTCTTATTTCCATAGCTCTGGTACTCTTCCCCTGAAAATAGGACGGGCTTCTAATTTTGTCAAAATTAAGACAATTTTGGAATATTTTTGCCTGTAACTAGAATAATTTCTTCTTTTCTTTTTAATGGATGCTAGTGTTGGTACTAGATACTAGATGCCAGCTTTCCAATTTTACTGCTATTTTTCATCTTATCATGACCAAAATTGCTTGCAATTTAAAGTTGTGCCACTTACTTTATATGAGGGAGGCACAAGATGTAAAAGAAGAACAAGCTGCTGTAAATGATATCTTGGCATATGACATTTTCTGATGAATCGTTGACATTGAGACGTCTTGTTGGACAAAGTATATTAATAATGCATTTGTATAACTCTATAATGCATCTCATATAACTTGACTATCCCTGTCCAATCAATGTCCCTTCCAAGGACATATTGCAAGTATGGTGTAATTGTTTTCTGTGATTTGGCTCAGCTAACATGTGCATTTGACTAGAGATGTGGAGTTGACCGAAAAGCTGGACTACTCGTCTGCCGTGGCATTGCTTGGATTCTCCCTCATTGTGGCTTTACTAAGAGCTTTGAACATAAGGGATGAGGCTTCCAGGGTCATGTTTTCCGCCCCAGTCATTGCATTTGTGACAACTCATATCCTGTATCTGAACTTTTACCAATTCGATTATGGTAAATAACTTTCTCTATAAGTTCCTTCTCTCTCTTTGTCACTAATTACATTGAAGGTTTGGAATTATGAATACATTCATATGTGATAACCGGCTTACAGATTGCTGAAATACCATATTTTTCTCAATCACACCTGTTCATTAGACTGGTGAAGCCTGCCACTGCCATGGGTTCTAGGCTGTAATTCATATTGAACTTAGACCCAGGAAACTATATAAACCACATTTCTTGCCTGGGCCAAGGTTGGTCATAGATAGTCTCATGGTCAGTTTTACAGAGGGTTAAGTCTGGCAGGCCGGACATTATAACCAACGATCTTATGCACTGCAGCATTTGAAATAGGATACCTGGTACCATCACGTAGGGCACAGTGAGTATGAAATCTGAGAAATGGCAGTGATCTAATTGATGATTTTGCAGGTTGGAACATGAAGGTCTGCGTGGCCATGGGAATTGCTCAACTTCTTATATGGGCAATTTGGGCAGGTGTTACCCGCCATCCTTCACGTTGGAAGTTGTGGGTAGTAGTGGTGGGTGGAGGTTTGGCCGTGCTATTGGAAATATATGACTTTCCCCCGTATATGGGTTTTGTGGATGCACATGCTTTATGGCACGCCACCGCTATCCCTTTTTCTTACCTCTGGTGGAGCTTCATCAGAGATGATGCTGAGTTGAGGACAACAACTCTCCTAAAGAAGGTGAAGTAGACTTTGCCGAAAGATGCATGCACTAATCAGAAGGCAGATTGTGTCAGTTACGTGGATTTCTCTACCCAATTGTTTCATTGGATTTCCCTCTTATCTGATGGTGTATATGCTTTGCTCTATGTGAAATGCTTGTTTTCCACAGGGGGGGTCATCTGTGTTTTTTTTTTTGTTCTTTAAATCGATTCCTATAGGATCAGCAGTATCCTTATGTAATCATAACTTATTGTTTTCTCGGGTTTTTGCTAAGAAAACTTCTTAGTTGGTCAAGACTTGAGTGTCACATTGGTCAGAAAAGTTTCATATGCAGAGTATTTTGAGACTCTGAAGTTACGTGAAAGTAAAGAAACTGATCTCCCCGAAGTTCAGGCATACTGTGGAGACAACCTTTGTTGCAGAAAAATCAGGTTAGTTGTGGATGAGTAATGGATGAATCATTGAGCATGTTCTCCATTAAAAATCTTGTCAGGTGGATTTCCAGAATGCACAGATCTCAGCTCGTGCTAAACTGTTGGATCCTTGTGTTAATGTTCATTGTGATAGCTGTTGCTGCCTTAGGTGAACACCAAGGCCCCCAAGAAGACTTATTGCCAGCTTATAATACTTTCTCATGGTTTTTTTTGGTTTCTTTTGCCTTATATGATTAATAGATAGAGAGTCATGAGCAGGGAAGTTGCCCCTCTTCTCAGAAGAAGAAGATGGCAACTACCATTTTTAAGGCTTGCGCGATCAAAACAGCTGTCGTTTTGGGCTGTGGGCTATTTTTGGCCCTGACAGCCGATGAGATTTTGGATGACTTGCAAACCGAGTGAATCGTATCTTGAAATATATTCAAAACTAAAGTACAAGCCTCTTCATATTGAGAACTTGGAGTGTGATGTATCGATGATTTTGTGTCTCTCTGGTATATACATTTCCTTTCCTGCCCAAAGAGCCAAACCGATGTCCCTTTCTGTTGATGATGCTTCTCGCTGCCTTTTCAAGAGAGTACTTCCCGGCTGCTATTATTGCAAGTTATCTTTTCTGGCATGCATCTTGTAATTACCAATACTGCTTCGTGCCTGTGCCTTGGCCTGCGTGGTTGCTTGCCTTGCCATCTTTAATCATTCTAGAGTGACTAGAAGAGAGTTCACGTGCTGAAGGAAACACGAGGTCTTGTTTGGTGCAGTCCTCAGAACAAGGAACGGCCAAAGACAATCTAAGTTCTCCCCTGAAAATACTAAAGCGAATTTCCATATGGATCATCATCATGTCTTCTAGATTAATGTATTCATATGGGACTCTGGGATTGCGTTTTGTCTATGTCCATGAGTTTTGTCGCTTTCCTTTATCCATGAGCTTATTGTGAAGTAGCGACGGAATGGGATCATTTTGTTGACTCTCTTAATGGGCCTGGATGCATTTGGTGGGCTCTTTCTCTAGAATTTTGCGGGGAGCAAAAAGGAGTTGAACTTAAAGAATTCATACGAATTTCATTGGCACACTTTTGCCATGTACATAACACATTTGAAGAAAACCACTTCTCTCAAATTCATGATAATTTGGGCAGTTTCTTTATTAATTATATGCAAACGTCTGATGTTATAGGGAACACAGCTTTTTATCTAATGATACATTACAAAAATGGCTTCCGAAAATATCTACATTCGTACCCTTCAACTTTTATCCGCACTCTATTTTAACACTTATCAAGTAGGGCATCAAAGTCGTCGCTAACGACAAAACACTTAAAGTGAAATTGAGAAATAGTCACACAGAATAGCTCCATAATGACGCATATGCATCCAAGTTCCCGTTGTCCTCTTCGGCATATATATCTCCGCTGCATTCCGGTGGAGACAAGAGCATCCCCTCCGCCATATTGGCGAGCAACCCCGGCATCCCGAAGATGTCCTCCTCGTCGTACAACACTCCCTCTTCCGAATGAAACTTCTTCTCGTTCCCCGACATCACATCCTCGGATTCCACCAGCTGGAATGCCTCCGCGGCCTTGGCTGCTGCCTTCTGTATGTCCTTGGTGTTGGGTGAGGCGGGCACGGGCAGCCGCCACGCGGAGTCCGCGAAGTTGAGGCAGGCGGAGCGGCCCCTCAGCGCAAGCGCCGCCACATCGTGCGCCCTCGCCGCCATGTCTGCGGTGCGGAAGGTGCCGAGCCAGATCCTCGACTTCTTTCTGGGCTCGCGGACCTCGCAGACCCACTTTCCCGAGTCGCGCAGCCGCACCCCCCGGTACATGGGGTGGCGTGTCTCCCGGAACTTCTTCCTGCCAGCAGGCTTCTTCGGGTGGTCGGACGCGAGGCGCACCTCCTCCCCAGAGAAGTTCCCGGGCGCTGTGCTCCTGTCGTGGGATAGCAGCAACGAGAAAGGCGGCTCGGCGAAGTCGGAGCTAAAGGAGTTGGGATGGGAGATATAAGAGGAAGAGTTCATGGGAGGACGTCTGCACAGGGATACTGCGATAGCTGTTGAGTTGGAAGGAAGCGGATAACGAGTGTGGTGAGGCGAAGTAAGTGTTTACTGAGATGGAGGGTTGGGTTATATATATGAAGCGGGGACACGGGATGGAGGAGGAAACAGAGTGGTACTCAGGAGTGACTGGGACTTGAAGTGAAGTGTGACCCAGCTGTGGAGCGAGTGAGGGTCGTGCCAAGCGTCTCGCTATTCACCATGCGACACGTGCGCAGGTGGGGCCGTGACTTGGCAAGGGGATTGGAATTGGGGTGGGGGTCGGGAGGTTCGTGCGGGGCTGCAAATTCCTTTTTTTAGGTTTTGAAGGTGTGATGAAGGGGCGTGGGACTTTCTATTTCCATCGGAAGGGTCAGACGTCGGCCATTGAAGGGCCCACCATTCTAAGATTTTCGGGCTCGCGCGATCCACTAGTTTCCCCCCGAAATATCTTCGACGCCTGTTTGGGAAACACCCTGCCCCTAAGGAATATTGGACACCGCGATAGGCGGCCAAAATTTGACTCATTGCATTCGTGAAAAAGAATGGGACTCCTAATCCCAACAAAATTATCATCTATTATATATGAATGGTCAAAATTTATGCTTCATTTTATCTTTGAATGTAACATTTATGAATTTACTTTCTAAAATGGGCAGTTGATGACATTTAAGTTTTGGTGATCTAATTAATCGTTTATTTTATTGAAAATTTGGGATTCATCCCGGTACCTATAAAAAAAATGCTTGTTAAAATGCATATAGTCTTATGAGCATTTATTTGGTAGTTGCATTTGCATTGGATTAGCGGCGAATGTATTTAGATGGAAAGGTTTTAAACTCAATTAATATATTGGACTACACCCACTTGAACATGTAAATTTGGCCAAAATTTACATCAGTCAAGTAAGTTGGAATAATCGATAACAAATTATTAAATAAATACTTAGAAAAATGTTTATATTACTTAATGAATATTTAATTAGAGGAAATAATTGGAAAATTACCTAATTTGAATATCAGAATTTATAAGTTAAATGTTTTGAAATACCATAGATTGGAGCCTAAAAGGAAGCACGTGGTTTCCCAGTCGAGGGCCATATATATTAAATACACGACACATAATTTATGTGAACCCAAGAAAGAGAGTTGTCCAGGAAGAGAAGCTATGGAATATACAACAAGTGCCGGTACAACAAATAAGAAAGGTCTTGAGATTACGGTAGTTATTTAAAATGGGGCCCAAATATCACTCTTTTAAATTGAGCGGGTGCTCCTCTCCCATCTCTCCTCTCTCTGTTGCCCTCCCTCCCTCTTTCTCTTCGCCGCCCCCTCTCTTACCCATTGAGTCCTCGTCCGACCGACAAACCACCATGTCACCCCTTCGACTCTAGCTGGCTCTCTCTCTCTCTCTCTCGACTTTGCCCCTTCTCTTTCCCTCCGATGAACCACCAACCACTCGTCCAACTGACGAGCCACCGTGCCGCCCCTTCGGCTTCGCCATTGCCAAATCACTACCCCCTCCCAATTGTGCCCTTTCTCCCTCCCTCTGAGTCACAACCGAGCCCTTGTCCGACGAACCTCCGCCTCCGCCTTGAAAGGTTGCCTTCGCTGAAGTTCGTGATCCCAGGAGCGAGTGAGGGTCGTGCCAAGCGGCTTGCAATTCACCGTGCGACACATGTGCAGGTGGGGCCGTGACTTGGCAAGTGGATTGGAATTGGGGTGGGGGTCGGGAGGTTTGTCCTATTCTGCAAATTCCTTTTTTTTATAGGTTTTGACGGTGTGAAGAAGGCGCGGGGGGACTTTCTGTTTTCATTGGAGCGAAGGGAAAGAAGGGAGGACGTGGGGAGGAGGAAAGGGGGAGCTGTCGAGGTCAAAGCGTCGGAGGGCTCGCGCGATCCACTAGTAGTTTTCCCCCGAAATATCTTGGACGCCTGTTTGGGAAACACCCTGCCACCACGGAATATTGGACACCGCGAGATTCGGCCAAATGAGTAGACTCATTTCGTTCGTGGAAAAATCATGTCCTTTCGTGTCATACATCGGCAGTAGCATCACATTACATACAAAAAGAAAAAAAAAAAGGGGACTCATAATCCCAACAAAAGTATCATCCATTACATATGCTTAGTCAAAATTAGGCATCATTTTATTTTTGAATACAATTTTTATGAACTTACCTTCAAAAGGGGTAGTTATTAATACATAAATTTTGGTAACCCAATTAATCGTATATTTTATTGAAAATTTGGGATCCACCCTGATACCAATACAAAAACTATCAGTTAAAATGCATATAGTTTTATGAGTACTTATTTGGTAGTTGCATTTGCATTGGATTAGCAGTGAATTGATTTAGATGGAAAGTTTTAAACTTAATTAATATAGTGGACTAAGCCCATTTGAGCATGTAAATTTGGACAAACCCATGAAATATCCGTGTGGCCAAAATTTGCATCGTAGGGCAAGTTGGAATAATTGATTATCAAATTATTAAATAAAATACTTGGAAAATTATTCATATTATTTTATGAATATTTAATTAAAGGAAACAATCAGAAAATTGCCTAAGTTGAATATCAAAAATTGGAAGTTAGATATTTTGGAAAATGATAGCTTGGAGCCTAATGGGAAGCATGCGGCTTCCCAATTGAAAATACGAAGCCACACATATTGAATATACGACACATAATTTCTATGAACCCTTGCTCATCATAGTGAGAAAAGAAAGTGTGTCCTGGAAGAGAAAGTATGGGCTATATAAAAAGTGTCGGTGCAACAAATAAGAAGGGTCTTGAGATTGTGATACTTGTTTAAAATGGGCAGCAAATATAAGACTTTTTTGAATTAAGCGGGCACTCTTCTCTCTCATCTCTCCTCTCTCTTTCTCTTGCCCTCCCGCTCTCCTGCCCCACTCTCTCTCTCTCTCTCTCTCTCTCTCTCTCTTTGCCGCCCCCTCTCTCTCCCACCGAGCCCTCGTCTGACCAAAGAACCGCCATGTCGCCCCTCCGACTCTCTCTCTCTCGACTCTGCCCCTTCTCTCTCTCCCTCCGATGAACCACTGAGCCCTCGTCCACCTGACAAGCCACTGCGCCGGCCCTTCGGCTTCGCCATTGCCAAATCACTGGCCCCTCCCGACTGTGCCCTCTCTCCCTCCTCCGAGTCACGACTGAGCCCTTATCCGACAAACCACTTTGTAGCCTTCGCCTCCGCCTCGAAAGGTTGCCTCCGCTATCACAAAGTTCGTCGGCGAATGCACTGGTTCATTGGTTGGACAAGGGCTCGGCGGAAGAGAGAGGGGGCGGCAAAGAGAGAGAGAGTCGGGAGAGAGAGTGTGCAAGGGGAGAGAAATTTTTTCACTGACATTTAAGCCCCATTTTGGACACATGTCATAGCCAATATTTTCTCGTTCCGTAAAGGTTCAAAAAAGTTTTTCATCATTCTTTCCGGAGTGTTGACATCCACAAGCAGCTGCTCGTCGTTTTCTACGTGCAATTTTCTCCGAGGATTCCGCAGCATGTACTCGTATCTGCCTAGCCTCCAACTGATCAATCCAGAAGCCAAAAGCCTCTCGCAAGATCACGAACGCTGTCCAAGATTCCAAATCAGCGACCGTCCAGCTCGTCCCGATGCTCCTCAGGCCAGCTGTCTAGCTCCTCCGTTGAGCCGCATCTTGTTCGATTCGCTTTTGCAGAACTTTTTGCAAGATTTTCGGCGATTGCAGCTTGCTCCGATGACCTTCCTCTAGGTAGTTTCCTTAAGCGACGATTCCAGCAAGCCCTGGAGATGCAGGTTGTCCGGTGTTGTTCCTGTAGATCTACACCGGTGAAATTCCGTGTCAATCCAACCCACAGCATGCTCCACATGTTCAGATCATCCATCACGCACGAGGAGTCAAGCGGGGGTCAAAATAGTTACAAATGGTAGAGAAGTTCAAAGGAGAAAGAGATAAGAGTAATCCATCACCTTTTTGCTTCTGTGTCAGCTTTCATATTCACAAGAAGACAAAACCGAGTGAAATTGGCTGAGAACTCTTCTGTCCCCGCGACTTCCTTTCGCACAAGTCTTTACTCATCTATTTGTATTGCAATACCTAGTCACTTTGACGAGCTTTGCGCGTTAGTCTACGTGGTCGCTTGCCGTGCCACCTTTTAATTATTCCTGAATGACTTGAAAAGAGTTCATGTGTTGAAGGAAACATGAGGTCTTTATTGGTGCAATCCTCAAAACAAGAACAAGGACCCGCCAAAGACAATTTGAGTTCTTTCTCGCAAATAATGAAACCAATTTCAATATTAATACATTCATATGGGACCACGTCTTGTCTATGTCTATGGGTTTTGTCATTTTTCTTTATCGATGAGCTCATTGCGAAGCATCGATGGAATGGGATCGTTCCGTTAATCCTCTTATTGGGCCCGGACACATTTGTTAGGCTGCTCCTCTAGAATTTAGCCGAGAGCAAAAATGACCTGAACCTAAAGAACCCGTAAGAATTTCATTGGCACACTTTTGCCATGTACATGAAACATTCGAAGATCAATTGGACATGTTTGAAAATCACTTCTCTTAAATTCATGATTTATTTATTGATTATATGCAAACGTTTGATGTTACTATGAACGCGGCCTACTTTTGTGCTTCGTTTCACTTTCCTATCTGCTCTATCGGCGGCCCAATATCAGAAGAGTTGTGCTTCATCCATATGCTTTTTGTCGAATGGGACACCAAAAAAAATGGCTTATGAAAATACCTTTTGTTTTTGTGCCATTTACCTTTCATCTGCACTCTATTAAGAAACTTCTAAGTACGGCGTCAAAGTCGTCCCAAACAGCAAAAACTACAAGTGAAATTGAGAAATGGTCAGATGGAATAGCTCCATACTGACGTGTATGCGTCCAAATTCTCCTCGTCCTCTCCACCATATATATCTCCGCCCCATTTTGGTGGAGACAAGAGCATCCCCTCCGCCATATCAGCGAGCAATCCTGGAATCTCGAAGATGTCCTCCTCGTCGAACAACACTCCCTCTTCCGAACGCAACTTCTTCTCGTCCCCCGACATCACGTCCTCGGATTCCACCGGCTGGAATGCCTCCGCAGCCCTGGCCGCTGCCTTCTGTATGTCCTTGGTGTCCACTGACGCCGGAACGGGCAGCCGCCATGTGGAATCTGCGAAGTTGAGGCAGGCGGACCGGCCCCTCAGAGCGAGCGCCGCCACGTCGCGCGCCCTCGCCGCCATCTCCACAGTAGGGAAGGTGCCGAGCCAGATCCTCGACTTCTTTCTGGGCTCGCGGACCTCGCAGACCCACTTGCTCGAGTCGCGCAGCCGCACCCCCCAGTACACAGGGTGGCGGGTCTCCCGGAACTTCTTCCTTCCAGCGCGCTTCTTCGGGTGGTGTGAAGCGAGGAGTACCTCCTTGTCAGAGAAGTTCCCAAGTGTCATGGCGCTCCTGCTGTCGGATGGCGGCTCGGCGAGGTTGGAGCGGCAGGAGTTGGGATGGGAATAAGAAGAAAAAGGGTTCATGGGAGGACGTGTGCACTGGAATAGTGCGATAGCTGTTGGGTCGGAGTGAAGTGGATGATGAATGTGGTGGGGCTAGTGTTTATAAGAGACAGAAGCTGGCCAGAGCAGTGGGAAGTGTTTACTGATAAGAGGTGTTGTATAGAATTGGGAGTGAGGGGTGTTGGGTATATATGTGAAGCGGGGACACGGGATTCAAAAGAGGAAACAGACTCGTACTCAAGAAGAGTTTCTCCCTACGGGGAAGACGCCGAATCTGAGTGACTGTGACTTGAAGTGTGAAGCCCAGCCGTGGAGCGAGCGAGCGGGCGAGGGTGGTGCCAAGTCGAGTGCGATTCAGCGTGCTACACGTGTGCAGGTGGGGACGTGACGTGGCAGTGGATTGGATTTGGGCTCTTG
The DNA here is from genome assembly GCA_014182555.1 of Eucalyptus erythrocorys. NCBI lineage: Eukaryota > Viridiplantae > Streptophyta > Magnoliopsida > Myrtales > Myrtaceae > Eucalyptus > Eucalyptus erythrocorys. The sequence goes on along the minus strand of CM024597.1, from coordinate 45,372,224 downwards.
GGTTGTGGGGTTCCGGTGTGTTGAGTGTTGGGAGGGTGGTGGCGCAGCAAATTACTTTTTGGGGGTTTTGACGGAGTAAAGAAGGCGCGGGGGACTTTCTGTTTTTATAGGAGCGATGGGAAAGAAGGGACGACGGGGGAAGGGAGGGACGTCGAGGTCAAAGGGTCAAAGGTCCCCGTCGGGGGGCCCATCTTTTTGCGGCTCGCGAGTTTTCATCCGAAATATCTTCGAGCGATGCCTGTTTTGGATATACATCCCCTGCCACTCGTTTCGTCTGTGAAAAAGCATATGTGCTTTCGTGCGCGGATTCCTTTTCGATCTTTCTTATTACTGCCCGGGTTTTCTTGGTCTATCTTCTTTTCTTTTTAGTAAACTTACAATTTATTTTATTGGGAGCACGCAACCACCCAATACGTTTTGCTTAGGGAGAGAGCCCAAATCCGAGCTTGTATCTTAACAAATCCAATTGAACTAATATCTAATTAAAAACACCAATTATTCATGATCTCTTCTCACCAAACAATCATCGGTCATGATGTTTCTTTTTTGAGATATTTATCAATTGTTAATTATGAGATTTCTTTCTTGAGATATTAACTAATCGGTTCTAATATCAATTATTTGGAGTGCGCCGTAGAAACTCGATACCTTTCCCCTTGGAAGATTGTCAAGAGAAAGCTTAAGTCCAAGCCTTTTAGCATATTTTGTTAGATCTATTTTTATTTAAAAATTTAAAATAATGAGTTATGAACTAATTATGATATATTAATTACTTAACATCACACAAATTCTTCGACATGGGGTTTCTCTAATACAATTCATGCATGCATCCTAAAATATTTTGTGTTAATCTAGTTTTGTTAAGGTTTAAAATTATAAAATTATAAGTTAAGAGCCAAACCGATGCCCCTCTCTGTTGATGATACTTCTCCCTGCCTTTTCAAGAGAGTATCTCCTGACTGCTATTATTGCCAGTTATCTCTTTTGTCATGTATCTGGTCATTACCAATCCTGCTTCTTGCCTTCGCGTTAGTCTGTATGGTTGCTTTTTTTTTTTTTTTTTTTTTGGGTCGGTGTCTGTATGGTTGCTTGCCTTGCCACCTTTTAATCATTCTAGTGTGACTTGAAGAGAGTTCGAGGGCCGAAGGAAACCCAAGGTCCTGTTCGGTGCAGTCGTCAGAACATGGAACGGCCGAAGGCAACGTGAGTTCTCTTGAGCATGAAAAAAAAAAAAAAAAAAAAACTAATTTCAATATGGATCATCATCGTGTCTTCCAGATTAATACATTCATATGGGACTGCATCTTGTCTATGTCTATGTGTTCTGTGACTTTCATTTATCCATGAGCTATCGCGAAGCATTGACTGAATCAAATCATTCGGTAACCTTCTTAATTGGCGCAGACACATTTGCTGGGTTCCTCTAGAATTTAGCAGCAAGCAAAAAGGGCCTGAACTTAAAGAATCCATACGAATTTCGTTGGTGCACCTTTGCCGTACAGATAATACATTCGAAGATAAGTTGGATAAGTTTGAAAATCACTTCTCTCAAATTCATGATGATTTGGACGGTTTCTTTATTAACTATATGCAAACGCCCGATGTTGCGGTGAACATAGCTATTTATCTAATGGCACACCACAAAAATGGCTTCCGAAAACATCTATATTTGTACCCTTTAATTTTTATCCGCACTCTATTAAAACACTTACTAAGTGGGGCATCAAAGTCGTCCTTAACGACAAAACACTTAAAATGAAATTGAGAAATGGTCACATGGAATAGCTCCATAATGACGCGTATGCGTCCAAGTTCCCGTCGTCCAGTCCGGCATGTATATCTCCGCTGCATTCTGGTGGAGACAAGAGCATCCCCTCCGCCATATCGGCGAGCAACCCCGGCATCCCGAAGATGTCCTCCTCGTCGTACAACACTCCCTCTTCCGAATGCAACTTCTTCTCGCTCCCCAACATCACATCCTCGGATTCCACCAGCTGGAATGCCTCCGCGGCCTTGGCTGCTGCCTTCTGTATGTCCTTGGTGTTGGGTGATGCGGGCACGGGCAGCCGCCACGCGGAGTCCGCGAAGTTGAGGCAGGCGGACCGGCCCCTCAGAGCAAGCGCCGCCACATCGTGCGCCCTTGCCGCCATGTCTGCGGTGGGGAAGGTGCCGAGCCAGATCCTCGACTTCTTTCTGGGCTCACGGACCTCGCAGACCCACTTTCCTGAGTCGCGCAGCCGCACCCCCCGGTACACGGGGTGGCGTGTCTCCCGGAACTTCTTCCTGCCGGCGGGCTTCTTCGGGTGGTCAGACGCGAGGCGCACCTCCTCCCCAGAGAAGTTCCCGGGCGCTGTGCTCCTGTCGTGGGACAGCAGCAACGAGAAAGGCGGCTCGGCGAAGTCGGAGCTAAAGGAGTTGGGATGGGAGATATAAGAGGAAGAGTTCATGGGAGGACGTCTGCACAAGGATACTGCGATAGCTGTTGAGTTGGAATGAAGAGGATAATGAGTGTGGTGAGGCGAAGTGAGTGTTTACTGATATGGGGGGTTGTGTTATATATATATGAAGCGGGGACACGGTATTGAAGAGGAAACAGACACGTACTCAGGAGTGACTGGGACTTGAAGTGTGAACCCAGCTGTGGAGCGAGTGAGGGTCGTGCCAAGTGTCTCGTGATTCACCGTGCGACACGTGTGCAGGTGGGGCCGTGACTTGGCAAGTGGATTGGAATTGGGGTGGGGGTCGGGAGGGTGGTGCGGGGCTGCAAATTCCTTTTTTAAGGTTTTGACAGTGTGAAGAAGGCGCCGGGGAACTTTCTGTTTTTATCGGAGCGAAGCGAAAGAAGGGAGGACGTGGGGAGGAGGAAGGGGGAGCTGTCGTGGTCAAAGGGTCAGAGGTCGGCCATTGGAGGGCCCACCATTAACCTTTTGGGGCTCGCCTCGCGCGATCCACTAGTTTCCCCCCGAAATATCTTCGACGCCTGTTTGCGAAACACCCTTTCTCAACGGAATATTGGACACCGTGAGATGCGGCCAAATGAGTTGCCTCATTTCATTCGTGAAAAAATCTTGGGTCCTTTCGTGTCTTACATTGGCATTAGCATCACATTACTGTTGAAAAATATGCCTGAAGATCCGAAAGATATGCTGAGAATTTGATTTCATCTAATTTGATTATAAAATCAATTAGGGATTAGATAGAAATATTAAATTGGTTTGTAGAATATTTTATTGCCTTTTCTTCATGTACATGTTATATCATAATTACTAAGTGCTATACAGTGATCACAAGTGAAGAAATACAAAAAATTTCACCCCAAACTTTCACTCTTCTGTTATGCTTCTTGCTTCCCTACGTATTCTTTCATGGTATCAGAGCGCCAGGCTCTTGATTCCGCTTCCGCACTGATTACCTTCCAAGTTCTTTGATCTGCAAAAAAATAGATTTACGAAGGAATCAATTTTTTTTTCTTTTTTTTTTCTTTTTTTTTTGGCTGAAGGAAGAAGAAGCATACACAAACCATTACCATGACTCACCTAGAAAATTCGTCCTCGGCTACTAATGTTCCATCTACAAGAGACGCCAAACCACAGACCTCATAAGCGCAAGGCCATTCTGGGACAATTCCCGTAACCCAACAGCAAGTTCAGGCCCAAGGCTTACGGTGACAACTCTTCTTGACTCAATCAAATATGGGGCAACCCATTTCGGGCCATTCTTACCAATGGGTACTTTATCCATGGTACGTTGGGCCAGGCCCAAATCCATCATTGCTGAGGATTGCGAGCTACTAGAGTAGCGTCCAGCTCGATGGGAACCCACCAGCCACGAGTGGTGCAAGCCCAATCGTCAGCCCATAACAAATTGGCGGGTCAGGCGAACCGGGTTTGGGAACAAATCCCTACCCGAGATTTTATAATGTGGGTTATGGAGCCGGGTCTAGCGGGTCGGGTATAGGGACGAATCCCTACTCGAATCTCTCACCCAACTTTTTGCCTTTTCCGATTGTGGCCGTCATTGGCCGACTAGAGCTCGGCGATCCCCTGTACGTGTCAACTGCCGACGGCCCATAATTGTGACTAATCAGTCTACAACTGATTGGGTTAGAAAACTACTCTAGATGGTCACAGGACTTTCGGCGAGCCCTCGTGACGAAGGACAAAGACGGTTTCCTTGACGGGACCGTACCCATCCCTTTGGATGAGCTACTGGCTCAACGTTGGAGAAAGTGCAATCACCTCGAACGTGGATCGGCAACTGCGTTTCTCCAGACGTCGCAGTCGGCCTCCCACCGACAGAGGACTCGAAGAGGATGTGGGACAACATCAAAGAAACGTATGAGAAATTAAATCGAGCCAAGATTTTTTCTCTTATGCAGGAACTCAGCGAACTCAAATAAGGGAATATGACGGTCACGGCTTGTTATAACAAGCTATCGTCGCTTTGGAACGAGCTCGAAACCGCGGAGGAAAAACTCAAGGGACCAGCAGAAACCCTCGAACAGTATAGATCTATAAAGGAGAGGGAAAAAACCACTCGTTTCCTTTTGATTCTGAACGAGACGTACCTAACCTTTTGTTTGCAGATTCTAGCAATCGATCTGGTGCCTCCCCTTGGACGGATTTTTCAACTGGCCATCTAGGAAGAAAGCCAGCGACTCGCGGCTTCGGAGAATGCACGAGGAAGCGACAGCATTGCTCTCGCGCTTCATTGGGAGCGGCCAGATTCAGGGTTCAAAACCCTAGCCAGAGAGAGAGAGAGAGAGAGAGAGAGAGAGGCGCTAGGGTTGCATGGCAGCGGCGAAAGAACGATTAAAAGGGACAGCACCAACAGTTCAGATCTCTCGCGGCGATCTGACGGTTCGCAGGGGTCCGATCTCTCCGCTGAATCGGACGACGAATATAATTCCGCGATAAAAGCATCGAACGGTCAGATTATTTCCACATCTTCAAGAAATTCTAGTCAAAATTCAAAAGGGAGAGGTAAATTGTATAGCGTATATTGCAAACGTCCGCATCATATAATAGATAATTGTTGGAAATTACATGACAAGACAGGAGAAAAAGAGAAAAAGAAAGAATATTCTATAACTTACCAAGTTACTGGACCTATTAGTGTAAATAGTGACCGACCCATTACCTATGGGCAACATCAACAATTGATGCAGGCGTTACAAAAAGGCTGACATCATAAACAAAGGAGGAAGTTTTTCAGGTGTATCTCATTGCCTGATAAATTCTATTTCAAGAAAGGCTTTGACTCAAGAGCAAGTGATCATATTATTTATGATAAGAGATTTTTCTCTACTATGCATAAGGAACTGGATATACCCATTTCTGTGCAACTGCCAAATGGGAACATTACTTATGTCACCTTGATAGGCACTGTTCAATTGAGTCCTCAAATTATCCTTCGAAATGTCCTCTATGTCTCACAATTTCAATTCAATCTTATCTCCATGTCCAAAGTCAGCAAGGAAAATTCCTGTTGAATATTCTTTGATTCTGACACTTGTTTTTTTCAAGCTCTTTCGACTGGCAAGCTGATGGGCTTGGGTAATCTTTCCAAAGGATTATATTTTTGGACCAACTTTCAAAGTCATTTTGATTTCTCATCAATTCCCTTGAATAAAATATCATTGTGTAATTCTATTGCCAATGATAAGAATTTTCTTATACATTTGAGAATGGGTCATAGTGCTTTTTTTCCTTACTCTAAATGTCATATATGCCCTCTCGCAAAACAATGTCGCACACCCTTTCCTTCCAGTAGGAATCGTTTCACAAATATTTTTTTATTAATCCATGTGGATGTCTGGGGACCTTATCACACACCACATCGTGATGGTTCATGTTACTTTCTTACAATTGTAGATGATCACTCTCGTGCCACGTGGGTATTTCTAATGCAGTCCAAAGCTAAAAGTTCCCTCTCATCTAAAATCAGTTATTATTCTGACCAAAAATCAATTTGGAAGTCGATTCAACGAATCTACATTGATAATGGGAAAGAGTTTTTTTAACCATGATTGCAGTTCACTTTTCTTGTCCCATGCATCCTGCATGAAAGCTCCTGCATTTTTACTCCACAATAAAATGGGGTGGTGGAACGTAAACATTGTCATTTGTTGGAAGTCGCATGAGCATTAAAGTTTCAGGGGTTTATTCCAAAGAATTACTAGGGAGATTGTGTTCTTACTGCAGCTTATTTCATCAACTGGATGCCAACTCGGATACTAGCTGGTAAATCACCTTTCGAATTACTTTATGGAAAAAAACCAGAACTGGATCATCTAAGGTTTTTTGGTTGTCTATGCTATACTACAACTATGGGACCTCGGGACAAAATGAGTCCACGTGCCAGGCGATGATATTCCTTCATCTTCAGCATCAAGTTCACCTAACCAGCTGCACCCGGAGAAAGCAATGGAAAGTGTGCCTGCAACTCAACTCAATATGAAAAATAATTCTAACGTTTTGTCAGAAACCAACATTGAAGAAATATCTCCCCCTTCACCACCAACAGATCATCCACGTTGTTCGGGGTGAGCCACACGACCACCGACATGGATGAAAGATTATATCTGTGCCTCCCTTAATTCGCCAGGTATTAACTATCCAATATCTTCTTATGTCTCTTTTGATAAGCTTTCGTCGGAACATAGATGTTGCATTAGTCACATATCTGATGAAAGGGAACCATCTAGTTATGATGAGGCATCCAGAGATCCACAGTGGCAACAGGCTATGACAGCAGAACTATAGGCATTGACTGATAATCATACTTGGGAATTGGTCAGTCTTCTTCCAAACATAAAGTCTATAGGATGTAAATGGGTCTATAAAATCAAATATAAAGCTGATGGATCCATTGAGCGTTACAAGGCTTGGTTGGTGGCCAAGGGATATACTCAGCGAGAAGGTTTTGACTATCACGAAACATTTTTTTCAGTCGCTAAAGATGTCATAGTTCGCTCATTCTTATCAATTGCGGCAATCCATGATTGGTCGTTACATTAGATGGACGTCCACAATGCCTTTCTACATGGCGACTTGGATGAAGAAATCTACATGGACATTCCTTAGGGCTTACGGAGACATGAGGAGAATAAAGCGTCTCATATCCACAAATCTCTTTATGGACTGAAACAAGCTTCCAGGCAATGGTACGCCAAGTTTGCTAATGCTCTCACAACTGCAGACTTCAAACAATCCAAGTATGATTATGCCTTGTTCGCATGGACTAAAGGTACGTCATCTATTTATTTAATGATATATGTAGATGACATTCTTATCATGGGAAATGATGAAGCTGCAATAGAGAGTTTGAAGAAATATCTGCATACCACATTTCATATAAAAGACCTGGGAACACCAAAATATTTTCTTGGGATTGAGATTACTTGATCTCACCAAGGAATTTCCCTCAGTCAGCGAAAATTTGTATTGGAGATCATATTAGAAGCCAGTTTATTAGGATGCAAGCTAGCAGTTATTCCAATCGAGCAAAATACCAGATTAACTCCAGCGGATCATGTTGAAGGAATATCTCAGAATGATGATCCTGTATAGAAAGATCTGACGAGTTATCAGAAGCTCATTGGAAAACTCATATACCTGACTATGACCAAATCCGATATATCATACGCAATGCAAAATCTCAGCCAATTTATGCACAACCTGAAGGAATCTCACATGAATGCTGCTATGAGAGTTGTAAAGTATTTGAAAAAGTGTCCAGGGCTTGGAATACTTCTATCTAGAAGATGCAACATGGAAATGACAGCATATTGTGATGCAGATTATGCAACTTGCCCTATGAGTCGAAGATCCATCACTGGGTTTTGTATTAAACTGGGAGATTCTCTTCTTTCATGGAAAACCAAGAAGCAGGCAACGGTTTCCTTATCTTTAGCTGAAGCAGAATATTGGGCCATGGCAAAAACCACATGTGAGATTGTGTGGATATAAGGTTTGCTTGGGGATCTCGGAGTATAGCTGAAAGGGTTAACAAAGCTATTTTGTGACAATGAATCGGCCCTCAAGCTTGCAGCAAATCCCATAATGCATGAAGGAAACAAGCATATATAAGTGGACTGTCACTTCACTCGAGAGAAAATTCCAGAAGTAATAATCGAGACAAGAGGGATTAGAACTACTGAACAACCTACAAACATCTTCACCAAACCTCTATGTTCATGACAATACGCATATCTACTAAGCAAGCTGGGCGTCTTGGATATCTACAAGCCACCAGCTCGAGGGGGAGTGTTGGAAGATATGCCTGAAGATCCGAAAGATATGTCGGGAATTTGATTTGATCTAATTTGATCATAAAATCAATTAGGGATTAGATAGAAATATTAAATTGGTCTGTAGAATATTTTATTGCCTTTTCTTCATGTACATGTTGTGTTGTAATTACTAAGTGCTGTACATTGATTACAAGTGAAGAAATATAAAAGATTTCTCCCCAAATTTTCACTCTTCTTCTACGCTTCTTGCTTCCCTACACGTTCTTTCAATTACATACAAAAAGAAAAAAAATGGGACTCATAATCCCAATAAAAGTATCATCCATTTTATATGCTTAGTCAAAATTTAGGCATCATTTTATTTTTCAATGTAATCTCTATGAGTTCACCTTTGAAGAAGGGTAGTTGTTGACACATAAATTTTGACGATCCAAATAATTGTTTATTTTATTGAAAATTCGGGATCCACCCCGATACCAGTAAAAAAAAATTAGTTAAAATGCATATAATTTTATGAGTATTTATTTGGTAAGTGTATTTGCATTGGATTAGCAGCAAATTGATTTAGATGGAATGTTTTAAACTTAATTAATATACTATACTAAGCCCATTTGAGAATGTAAATTTGGCCAAACCCATAAAATATCTGTGTGGCCAAAATTTGCATCGTAGAGCAAGTTGGAATAATTGATTATCAAATTATTAAATAAAATACTTGGAAAATTATTCATATTATTTTATAAATATTAATTAAAGGAAATAATCAGAAAATTGCCGAAGTTGAATATCAGAATTCGGAAGTTAGATATTTTGAAAAATGATAGGTTGGAGCCTAATAGGAAGCATGCGGCTTCCCAGTTGAAAATATGAAGCCACACATATTGAATATACGACACATAATTTTTATGAACCCACGTTCACCATAGTGAGAAAAGAAAGATTGTCCTAGAAAGGAAAATATGGGTTATATAAGAAGTGTTGGTGCAACAAATAAGAAGGGTCTTGAGATTGCAATACTTGTTTAAAATGAGGGGCAAATATAAGATTTTTTAAATTAAGCAGGCACTCTTCTCTCTCATCTCTCTCTCTCTCTCTCTCACCCTCCCTCCCACTCTCCTGACCCACTCTCTCTCTCTCTCTCTCTCTCTCTCTTTTCCGCCCCCTCTCTCTTCCATCGAGCCCTCGACTCTCTCTCTCTCTCTACTCTGCCTCCTCTCTCTCCTTCCGATGAACCACTAAGCCCTCGTCCACTCGACGAGCCGCCACGCCGGCCTTTTGGCTTTGCCATTGCCAAATCACTTCCCCCTCCCGACTGTGGCCTCTCTCCCTCCTCCGAGTCACAACCAAGCCCTTATCCGACAAACCACTGCGTAGCCTTCGCCTCTGCCGCGAAAGGTTACCTCCGCTATCACGAAGTTCATTGGTTGAATGTAGTGGTTCGTTGATTGGACGAGGGCTTGGTGAAAGAGAGAGGGGGTGGCAAAAGAGAGAGAGAGAGTCGGGAGAGAGAGTGTGCAAGGGAAAGAAATTTTTTTCCGGACATTTAAGCCCATTTTGGACACGTGTCATAGCCAATATTTTCTCGTTTAGAAAAGGTTCAAAAAAATTTTCATCATTTTTTCCGGAGCCATGACATCCACAAGCAGCTATTCGTCATTTTCTACGTGGAATTTTCTCCGGGGATTCCGCAGCATGTACTCCTATCTGCCTAGCCTCCAACTGATCAATCTACAAGCCAACGGCCTCTCGCAAGATCATGAACGCCATCCGAGGCTCCAAATCAGCGACCATCCAGCTCGTCCCGACGCTCCCCAGGCCGGCTGTCTAGCTCTCTCCGTTGCGCCGCAGCTTGTCCTATTCACTTTTGCAGAACTTTTTGCAGGTTTATCGGCGATTGCAGCTTGCTCCAATGGCCTTCCTCTAGGTAGTTTCCTTAAGCGACAATTCCAGCAAGCCCCGGAGATGTAGGTTGTCCGGTGTTGTTCCTGTAGATCTACACTGGTGAAATTCCATGCCAATCCAACCCACAGCATGCTCCGCATGTTCAGATCATCCATCACGCACGAGGAGTCAAGCGGGGGTCAAAATAGTTACAAATGGTAGAGAAGTTCAAAGGAGAAAGAGATAAGAGTAATCCATCACCTTTTTGCTTCTCTGTCAGCTTTCATATTCACAAGAAGACAAACCCGAGTGAAATTGGCTGAGAACTCTTGGGTCCCCTCGACTTCCTTTCGCACAAGTCTTTGCTCATCCATTTGTATTGCAATACCTAGTTACTTTGACGAGCTTTGGCTACTTCCATCGAGCTTGGTTACTTAGGTCCCTAATAACTCTATAAAAATAAAGTTATTTTATCTATTTTAGGTAACAAATAATGCAATATTTATGAGTAAATATTTGGATTTCTTTCTTATTATTTAAATTTTCTTTGTTTATGCAGAATAACGAAATATGGGGAAGATAAGGAAAATAATGGCAAAACTCAGGAATTCAAATAAAAAAGTAGTGGAAGATGGATATCAAATAAGAGAATCCTTGATTTTGTTCCTTAATGTTATATGCATGCGTTGGGAGATAGATATAAAATAAAAAATCCTCTGATTTACTCTCTAATTTTATGTACAATTGCTTGGAGATAAGGATCTTGGATATATCCTATAAATAGAACACTGAGCCCTGAGAGAGGAGTTAAGTTTTTGTTAGATCGTTTTTAATTGTTTTGAGAGTTTTTCAAGTATTTGAAAAGAAGACAAAAATGGTGACAAAATTCTTGTTTTTTGATTCAAGACACTAGGTTTGATATATATTTTTATTTCTTCTTCTACTATGTTCTAATTTTCTCTTGTTAGGGCTACGATGTAGCCTAACCATGATGATGTGAATTTCATAATTTTAATGTCTTACAATCGATTTCATTCATGTGAGTTATATATTATTGTGTATAATGCTTTTGAGTGACTCGCCACCACTTGAATGATTTGATGTGCATTTTTGAAACTGAGAAGTGATAATTTGCAATTCTTCATTATAATATGTAACTATGAATTAAATGTGGATAGGGATGTACCGCATTATTTGTGTAGGTTACGATGATAAGGTGATCCAAAAGACTCATTGTAAGCCGGGAATATTCATAATTTTTAATGCACTTATGTTTATTTTAATTCATATAGAGATATAGTAGATTAATAAATTGAGTATGTTTGCTATACCTAGAGATAGTGTAGTAAATAGATTAGGAAATTCCGCTATCACATGTTTGATATCGATCTTGTACCCATAACAATCTGAAATTCATATTCAATAGTTATGGTGCAATTGGATGCTCTAATATATTTATCCGATTGATTTACTACGTTTAGTGTCCAAATTTTGTTTTTAATTTATTCTCAATTATATTTTGATATGTTAGATAAATTTTAGAATTAATCTATTTTAGTATTTAATTAGTTTATTAATCATCAATCTCCATGGGACGATACTCTTTTTTATCATTATATTACTTGTTCGACATGTTCACTTGTGTTTAGAATTTTACGAACAAGTTTTCGGCGCCGTTGCCGGGAATCGTTTGGTTAATACTAATTAATATTGATAGTAGATAATTCTAAGTTTAATCTAGATTTCGTTTTGTTTTATTTTTCAGGTGTACATCGGTTTATCACACGTAGCCAACAAGGGAAACTTGCTGAGCTTGATCCAGAAATCGAGCGTATATTCAAAAGGCAATTGAGAGAACAGAGAAATCACGCTAAGAAGATGGCAGACTGCGAGAATGAAAATCCAATAATTCAAGGCATCACATCAAGTATTAGAAGACTTGCAATTCAAGTAAACAACTTTGAGATCAAGCCGTCACTCATTTAGATGATTAAAAAATTAGTGCAATTCAATGGGCTACCAACACTTACAATTTGGGATGGCACAATCATCCAAATTTTTCATGGAATAATCAGAATGTGATAAGACCATCGGGATTCAAATAATTAGAAGAGACAAAGTCAAATGTGGAAGATATAGTCACCAAACTTGCTAACACAACTCATGACTTCAGTAAAAGCACGGATGTGAGATTTCAAAACCAAGAGGCTTCAATCAGAAATCTGGAGATACAAGTGGGTCAGTTAGCAAGCATGATGTCAGGGAGACAACAAGGTTCTTTGTCGAGCAACACAGAGAAAAATCCAATTGAAAACATAAAGGCTATAACCCTAAGAAGTGGTAAACAAGTTGGAGAAGAAGATGTCAAACAGGAGATTTTCAGAGACAAGGAATATGTAATCAATAAACAATCAATGGAGACAAGTAAGAATAAACTTTTTCCAGATAATCCCAAGCCATATGTGCTGCCAATTCCATTCTCTTAGCAACTCCAGTAGCACAAAATAGATAAGCAATTTTCTAAATTTCTTAATATATTTTAAAAATTGCACATTAACATTCACTTTGCAAATGCCCTAGCGCAAATGCCTAGTTATACAAAATTTTTGAAGGAGATTTTGGCAAACAAAAGGAAATTATGAATCTATGAAGTTAAATGAGAAGTGTTCAGCCATCCTACAAAATAAATTACCTCCGAAATTAAAAGATTCAAGGAGTTTTACTATTCCTTATACTATTTGGGATTCTTACTTTTAAAAAGTATTATGTGATTTAGGTGCAAGTATTAATCTGATGCCTTATTCAATTTTCAAGAAATTAGGATTGGGCGAGGTAAAAGTAACCACAATGTCACTTCAATTGGTTGATCGATCAATTAAATATCCAAGAGTTATTGTGGAAGATGTTTTGGTAAAAGTTGACATATTTATCTTTCTTGCAGATTTCATAGTCCTTGACATGGAGGAAGATTTTGAGATACCACTTATCTTAAGTCGACCTTTTCTAGCAACAGGAAGAACTCTTATTGATGTACAACAAGGAAAATTGATTCTTAGAGTTCAAGATGATCTTGTTTCATTTAATGTTTTTAAAGTAATGAAATATCCATCTGATGATAATTCTTGTTTTAGAATTGAGATAGTTGATAAGTTGGTGAATAAGGTTTTTCAGGAAAATATTTTTAAAGATCCACTTGAAGCATGTTTGATTTAACCAAGCGACAAAGATATTCAAAATGAGGAGATAAAGGAGTAAACAAATTTCATAGAAGCAATTTCACCATATTCAAGGCAAAAGGCAATTAAATTTGAGGGGTTGCGACAACATATAACAAAACCTAAATCATCAATTGAAAAGCCTCCCAATTCTTGAACTCAAACCTTTACCTTTTCATTTGAAATATGCTTATTTAGATGGGGTTTCTTCTTTACCGGTAATTATATATTCTTCTTTGACAGATTTGATGGAGGAGAAACTGCTCAGAGTATTAAGAGAGCATAAATGTGCAATTGGATGGAAAATAACTAATATCAAGAGAATTAGTCATTCAATCTGCATCTGCATGCATAAAATTTTGATGGAGGAACAATATAAACCCACTATCCAACCTCAGAGGCGTTTGAACCCGAAGATGCGAGAAGTAGTGAAAGCTGAGGTAATTAAGCTACTTAATATAGGTATCATCTATCCTATCTCTGATAGTTCTTAGATAAGTCATGTACGAGTTGTGCCAAAGAAAGGCGGTATGACTGTTCAGAAAAATAACAACAATGAATTGATTTTAACTAGAACAGTTACCAGGTGACGTGTGTGTATGGATTACAGAAAATTGAATGATTGCACTAGAAAATATTACTTTCCTTTACCATATATTAATCAGATGTTGGAAAGACTTGCGGGGCATGAGTTTTATTGCTTTATTGATGGATATTCGAGGTATAATCAGTTTCTTATTGCATCAGAAGATCAAGAGAAAATTATTTTCACTTGTCCCTATGGTATTTTTGCTTTTAGAAGAATGCCCTTTGGTCTTTGTAATGCACCAGCTACTTTCTAGAGATGCATGATGGCTATTTTTTCTAATATGGTTGAAAAATATATTGAGATTTTCATGGATGATTTTTCTATTTTTGGCTTATCATTTGATTATTGTTTAAATAATTTGGCTTTGGTCTTATAAATATGTGAGGAGACTAACTTTGTTTTGAATTTGGAGAAGTGTCACTTTATGATACAGGAAGGAATAGTGCTTGGGCATAAAATTTCTCGAAACGAAATAGAAGTCGATCGAGCCAAAGTGGAGGTCACTGCAAAATTACCTCCGCTAACATCTGTGAAATTTGTTAGAGGATTTTAGGGGTATGCATGATTTTACAAGCGATTTATAAAAGATTTTTCAAAAATTGCTAAATCTCTTTCTAATCTTTTAGAAAAAGATACTCATTTTAATTATTCTGTTGAATGCATATAGGCTTTTAACACTTTAATGGAGAAGTTAATGTCAACACCAATTATGGCAGCACCAAATTGGGATTTACCTTTTGAACTGATGTGTGATGCTAACGATTTTGCAGTAGGAGCTGTTTTGGGACAAATGAAGAATAAAATTTTTCAAACCATATACTATGCCAGTCAAATCTTGTTAGGTGCACAATTGAATTATTTAACAACATAAAATGAACTTTTGGCGGTACTTTTTGCCTTTGATAAATTTCGTTTTTATTTAATTGGCTAAAAAATTATAGTTTATTTTGACCACTCTGCTCTTAGATATCTGTTTAAAAAGAGAGAATCAAAACCCCGGTTGATCAAGTGGATTCTATTGCTGCAAGAATTTGATTTGGAAATCAAAGATAAGAAGAGGATTGAAAATTTAATTGCAAATCACTTATCAAGAATTCCAAATTCAAAGGAAGAGATAAGACTAATTTTAGAAGAGTTCCCTGATGAGAAAAGTTTTTTTTATCAAATTTATAAAAATTCCCTGATACACCACCTTTGTAAATTTTTTAGTAAGTAATGTTCTTTCTCCTGAATTATCGTATTAACAAAAGAAAAAAAAAATTCTTTTCAAATGTTAAAAATTATTTTTGGGACGAACCTTTCTTATTTACAGTATGTGCAGACTAGGTTATAAGGAGATGTGTTCCAGACTAAGAGAAAGTAAACATTCTACATTATTGTCATGATGGAAAGGCAGGTGGCCATTTTGGTGCCACCAAAACTACGGCTAAGATTTTATAATCTAGATTTTATTTGCCCACACTTTTTAAAGATTCGTACTCCTATATAGCTTCATGTGATAGGTGTTAGGGAATTGGAAATATTTCAAGAAAAAATGAGATGCATTTAAACAATATTATTATGCGTGAATTATTTGATGTTTGGGGGTGTTGATTTCATGGGACCCTTTACACATGGGGGTATTGATTTCATGGGACACTTTACACATTCTTATGGAAATTTATACATTTTAGTGGTTGTGAAGTATGTGTCTAAGTGGGTAGAAGCTATAGGATTGCCAACAAATAATACTAAGGTTGTAATCAAATTCTTAAAAAAAAAAATATTTTTACTCGATTCGACATTCCTAAAGCAATCATAAGTGATAGGGGGACACATTTTTACAACAAACAATTTGAAGCGCTTTTGAGTAAATACGGAGTCACGCATAAAGTTAAAACCCTTTATCATCCTCAAATTAGTGGTCAAGTAAAAATTTCAAATAGGGAAATCAAGAGAATTTTAGAAAAAATAGTAAATGTCTTTAAGAAAGATTGATCAATAAAACTTGACGATAAACTTTGGACCTATAGGGCAGTGGGGATGTCTCCTTTTAGGCTAGTGTTTGGGAAGGTTTGTTACTTACCAATGGAATTAGAGCATAAAGCATATTAGGTATTGAAATTTTTGAATTTTGACATGCAATCTGCAGGTGAAGAAAGACTATTGCAACTAAATGGATTGGAGGAATTTCATAATGAGGCCTATGAAAATTCTAAGTTGTACAAGGAGCGTACAAAAAGATGGCATGACAAGTACATATTCAGAAGATAGTTCAAAATTGGTCGAAAAGTTTATAACTCTTGTCTTAAACTTTTTCCAGGAAAATTACGGTCTTGATGGTTTGGTCCTTTCACATTTACACAGGTATTCACATATGGAACAATTGAAGTTGTGCATGACACTGAGGACACATTCAAGGTGAACGGTCAACGTTTGAAGCCTTACTTTGAAGGTGATTACAACAAGCAGAGGACCACCGTTGAATTTCATTCTTAAGAATAGCGACATCTGAGATAGTTTGGCTGAAAACTATAAAGCAAACGCTTCTTACGAGGCAACCCGAGCATTTTAATTATGTTTTTTTTTTTAAATTTATTTTTAAGTTTACTTTTTGCAAAAAAAAAAAAAGATTAACTTTTCTCTATTTTTTCCATGTTAATTTTTTTTAGGAATCATCTTTCAAGAGTTTAATCATCAAGGTCATCTATGAACTTATCATACAACTTGGGGAGTTTTCTTCTTCCTATTTTTATTTTTGCATTGAGGACACTGCTTCATTCAAGTTTTGAAGGGGGCAGACAAAAATTTTTGGCTAATTTTTTTTTTTTTTTTGTCTATCATGATTGCATTCCTTGTTGTGAATTTTTGCAATTCTTAGGAAAATTTAAATTTTATTTAAACTTGCAATTGACGTGTGAGTTAATTTCAATTCTGATTATGTTAATCCACTTAGTGAGCACTAAAAATCCTTAATTTTTGAATTGCGTGTAAATCTAGATAACATTCATGTGAAGTATGTGATTTTCTTATATTTCACCCAAATATTAGAATTTGTTTGATTTTCTCTTGAAGCGAAATCCTAAGCTAAATCTAATTGAAAAAATGATTTAGGTAATTTTTGGATTGACTGAGCCTTTCAAGTTAACCTTGTTTGTTTATTCCTAGTTACCCCGTTAAGCCTTAATTATTACCCAATTTTTCATTAGCACTCATATATATATTTAGCTTAGCCGTTATCAAATTATATCATTTTCTTATGCCTTATGAACACGTTGATTTTTTTTAGGATAAAAAAAATTTATTTGAGTTTAATAGAAATTTAGGTGGAAGGATGGAGTATAAAAAGAAGAAGAAGAAGAAGAAGAAGTGATTGCTATGGTTGTTTAGGGTGTATTATAAAAAAAAAAAAAAAAATTCTTTTATGGTTCTCTATCCAACTTTCAATTGAGTGAGCCTTTTGAATACTCAATGAGTTGGAAATTTTCATGTTATATTAAGAGGGACTTTGGGAGAAACTCCACCATAAAGCAATTCACAAAAAAAAAAAAAAAAAAAAACAAAAAAAAAAGGACAAAAGAAGAAGAAGAAGGAATGATAATATATGGAAGTAGAAAAATTATCTTGAATGAGTGAAATTGGATAGTGACATTGGCTCTAATTAGATCCTAAAAATCAACGTGTTGATGGGTGATTTGAGCTTAAAATTACCGTTATCTCACTTTTAGCCCAACCTTACATTACAAATCGAGAAAAGTCCTATTGATTTTTGGTTGGATAATTAGCTTACATTAGTGGAGAGAGGAATGAAAAGCAAACCTATGAGATTTGATCATAATTATTGAGAATTTTGAGAGATTGCATGTCAATATGAATTTATCTGGATTGCATATAATTCGAAAAAGATGATGACTCACACACACACACTTGGATCACATAGTTAGAATTGGTCTTAACTTATAAATCAATTTCAATGTTTGGTTGAAATTTGTGCTTTTCTTTGAATTGTGAATTTGAGCAATTATGAAAAGATGTCATGAAGGACGTTGTTAGCTTGAGCATGTGTTATGTCTTGATTTTGCTCGAGAACTAGCAAAATGTTAAGTTTGGGGGTTTGATAACTCTATAAAAATAGAGTTATTTTACCTATTTTAGGCAACAAATAATGCAATATTTATGAAGAAATATTTGGATTTCCTTCTAATTATTTAAATTTTCCTTGTTTATGCAAAATAACAAGATATGGAGAAGATAAGGAAAAGAATGACAAAAATCAGGAATTCAAATCAAAAAGCAGTGAAAAATGGATATCAAATCAGAGAATCCTTGATTTTGTTTCCTAATGTTATCTGCAAGCATTTGGAGATAGATATCAAATAAAAGTCCTCTAATTTACTCTCTAATTTTTTGTGCAATTGCTTGGAGATAAGGATCTTGGATATATCCTATAAATAGGAGAACATTGAGCCTGAGAGAGGATTAGGTTTTTGTTAGATCGTTTTTCATTGTTATGAGACGTATTTGAAAAGAAGACAAAAGTGATGACGGAACTCTTGTTCTTTGATTCAAGATGTTGGGTTTGATATATATATTTTTATTTCCTCTTTTACTATTTTCTAATTTTTTTTTGTTAGGGCTACGATGTAGCCTAACGATGATGATGTGAGTTTTGTGATTTTTATGTTTTGTA
This sequence comes from Eucalyptus erythrocorys, assembly GCA_014182555.1. NCBI lineage: Eukaryota > Viridiplantae > Streptophyta > Magnoliopsida > Myrtales > Myrtaceae > Eucalyptus > Eucalyptus erythrocorys. The sequence goes on along the minus strand of CM024597.1, from coordinate 45,353,616 downwards.
ATTGATTTCATTCATGTGAGTTATATATTATTGTGCATAATGCTTTTGAGTGACTTGCCACCATTTGAATGATTTGATGTGTATGTTTGAAACTGAGAAGTGATAATATGCAATTGCTCATTATGATATGTAACCATGAATTAAACGTGGATAGAGATATACCGCATTATTTGTGTAGCTTTCGGTGATAAGGTGATCCAAAGACTCATTGTAAGCTGGGAATATTCTTAGTTTTTAATGCACTTATGTTTATTTTAATTCATATAGAGATATAGTGGATTAATAAACTGTGTAAGTTTGCTATACCTAGAGATAGTGTAGTAAATAGATTAGGAAATTCCGCTATCATATGTTTGATATCGATCTTATACCCACAATAGTCTGAAATTCATATTCAGAAGTTATGGTGAAATTGGATGTTCTAATATATTTATCCAATTGATTTACTACGTTTAGTGTCCAAATTTTGTTTTTAATTTATTCTCAATTATATTTTGATCTGTTAGATAAATTTTAGAATTAATCTATTTTAGTATTTAATTAGTTTATTAATCATCAATCTCCGTGGGTCGATACTCTTTCTCATCATTATATTACTTATCCGACACGTTCACTTGCGTTTAAAATTTTACGAACGGTCCTGATGCCTACATCTTCAAGTCCAACGTCTTTGCTCCACTTCTCTGCCAAACCACCGTTGCGAGTGATCGGGTATCACCCCTCGTGAGCCAGCCACACCGTTGAGCACCACCATGAAGCATCATCGATCCCAAGCGAAAATCCGTGGAGTCCAGATTTGAAAGTATATATTCAAATTAGGTAAAAATCTTGATAAAGTAAATTTTAATAGATGGCATTGCATATTAGATAGGATTGCATGTTGAAATTGATCCTAGATAATCTTTTTAAATCAATTAGAATAAAGATTTAGGATCTTTTACAAATAGATTGCATGCTAGGATAGAGTTTATCTAGTTAAAAATGATATCCAATTTAAATTAGGATTTGGTCTAGATTAGTCCTTAAATTGAATTGGAGAATATCTTGAACTAAGTAAGGTTATTTTCTAATTTTGAATTTTCATGGAAAAACACACAAAAAACATCTAGTTTACATCATGGCATATTGCTATGTCCTGTATATGGCATATAGTTTGTATATTAAGTTCATTTTATTAGAAATTTCACATCATATCGAATTAGGTTCATATATGCCATGTTATGTTGCCTCATCATTGTTATATGCTATATCATGTGTACTATGACGTCCCAGTAGCGTCATTATCTTACCAGACTTATAAATTCCATTTGTTAGTCTATGGTGTTCACCTTGGAAGGTTAGCATGTATAACATGGATTATTTAAAATCTAAACTTTGTATTGTAAGGTTATCCTGCAATAATCCTACCAGTTGTTAATATTAGACAATTCATTTATGAATATAGATAAAGATCATAAGAAACTTCATTTCCTTCCTTACCAGCATTTGGGCTTACAAAAATACCTTGACTTCTTACAAGTTCATCGCCTATTTACATCATATATACAAGTTCAAAAGTAAAGACACAAGTAAACAGCCAGGGATAAGGGTGAGGGGTATCTAACTCCACCATTCCCACACAAGCCCACATCTAACAAAAAACAAAAGACGTTCCTCCAGCTTCTACACGATCATAGGCATCTAGGCACCATCTGTCCCAGCTCCAGGTCCTCCAGCACCATAAGGAAGAGGGCTAAACATCTCTCCTTCATGGTTGACAAGTCACGCAATGAGCCTCATACTTGAAGAAAGTCATGTCAACGTCAAGGTCATACACATTGTGAAAAGAAACCTTGAGGCGTGCTACCACCCTGTAACAAGCTATCAGTGGCACATCCATACTATCAATCTGAAGAATATAATGAATGAATAACAACTATGTCTCGTAAAGAAATAATAAGACTCTAACCTAGACAATCCATAGCTTTCAGCAATAGTATAAGACTCTAAAGGTAACTCACACGTAGTCTCTCTACCATGTAGTACTTAGCCTTTTATCTGCTCACAACCTATCGGGTTCTCTCCACCAAACTCAGATCATCTCAATTTATGCAGATTTCCATACATGTATACTCTCAATTGCATAGATTATCAATCAATTATACAATTAAGCAATCAATAACACATATTTCCCATCAATGGCCATCCTTTGCCACGACCATAAATCTTTACCATAGTACAACCATTCGTGCATCATCACGCATAAGCTCTAGGCGCATCACAAACCAACATATTATCAAATATGCACATATCAGCAAGCATTACACCAATAAAACCACAAAATCATAACCGGCCTTAATCGGCAGAAAAGGCTTACTCGCGCGTCTCCAAGTTTAAATCCAGAAATCTAATCAAACGAGTTCAAAAAATTCTCATATTTGAATATATTGTAATAGACACATAAAAGAACATTTTTTTATGAGGACACCTTAGCCTAGATCCATCTAGATTCAGCCCAATAATTCACTCAATTCAGCACCAAAACTGGGTCTGTTTTTAGAAAGTTTGTTTTTCAAAATCAATTTGGTTCGAGACACAAAACATGTCCATTTGATCTAAAATTTGACTATGTTAAAATAGAAGATATGAAAAACAACTTTTGTGAAGAAACCATTGTGAAATTCGAACCCTAAGAGTTGATAAAAACCCCTAGAATCCTAAAAGGTCATCAATTCTAGCAAAAACTAAGATTTTGTTCAAAAATAACGATGCTGATATCTCCTACTTTTAAGTCCCCAAAAATTTTGAGAAAAATATATGTTGTAGCTGAGGATGTCTAAATCATTTCTTAAGAAGACATCAATCTCAAATTCGCAATTCATTTCGATCTACAAAAATGGCAAATGTTGAGGGTCCAGAAATCCGAACTGCAGTAGTTTCACTAGTTTCAACTAATCCATCATCTATTGCACAAATCTCACTAATTAAGTTACACTAATCCATTCTAAGACTAATCTAACCATCTAAGATTATCACTAATCCATACTTAAGCTAACCTGAACAACTCTTAAGCATAATTAACCTACTAATTAAGCATTAATGAGTAAAACTCACTTGTTAACGGGCCGAGCGGTTCCAAACGACGGGAATATCGCGGTGGTCCTTTCTCTCTAAAGTGGGTCTAGGAACCGAGGCCCGGAACACCCTCAAAGCGGGCCTAAAGGTGACTGGAAACCCACAAGCAAAGTTGCTGACCTTGGCTGGAAATGAAGAGAAAACAACTCGGTTTAGTGTGGTGAGGCTCGGGAAAGAAAGATTAGGCCAAACTGGGCCTAGATGGAGGGTTACCAGCGAAGAAACGACTATGGACAATCTCAGCTGAGTAGCAATAGAACCGGACAGCAGCTGAGAGGCGTGAGGGAGGCGAGCCATGGGTGACGTGCGCGGGCGGAGCGTGCGCGGGCGGAGCATGCACGGGCGGCGGCGCGCGAACCGGTGACGGTGAGGTGGCGATCCGGCGTCTAGGCGGCGTGCAGCTTCAGCTTCTTCTTCCAGCTGCTGGTTTTGTCCAAAATGAAGAGAGAATGGAGTGGATGGCAAGAAGAATGAGAGAGGGAAAGGAGTATGGAGCAAGCTTGGCCTTGATGGGTACTTTGGCCAGTTTTTTTCACCAAGTTGTCTCCCAAATACTTGCCCATCAAGCTAATAATCCATGGCTGTCATTGATCCACCAACACACCTCTCACAACCCCTCAAATGGTCCATTTTGCTAGGCCATGAGGGGAGTTACGAATTTGGCTCAATCTCCTCTCAATTGGACATCATCCCTTACTTGATTCAATCTCATTTGGCCTTTAAAAATTCAATTGACATCTCAAAGCCTCCATTGATAATTTTCCTCACTCAACATTCTATCTTGCTTCTCAATTTTGCAATAAAAAATAATCCTCGACCTTGATTGAACAAAAACGGTCTTAAACCGACTTTTCCCAAAAAGTCTTGGTTGTCAGAAAAATTTTCTGAGACTGAGTCGATGTTCCTAGAATTTATTGTGACATGATTGAACCTATATTCAAATTCGCAGTTAATTTCCATTTAGCAGGATTTTAGCGTAACCTAGGCTACCGGATAGTTTTTATAACTTTATAGGGCAAATGATCTGTGGTCAATTTTCTTCGAGCCACAATGAACTCACTTGACACATTGACAACTCTCGACTGTTGTGAAAATCTCGAGATTTTAAATACGAACTCAGGGTACCAAAACGATAGAAAAATTAAACTACTACCGATTGATGAGAATTTTTCAATTTAGTGGGATCACCCATGTTTAACCACTCATCTCAATAGAACTGACCTATTTTGATTTCAAATCGATTTATATTTGTGCCGTAATGATCTCAGTAGAGCAATCGATTCCTGATCGAATCCTCAAGCCTATTGCCTTAAAATTCTTAATGACTTTCCCATATAATCTAGTTATTTCAAGAAGTGATCGTTTGTAACAGTCACATAGGCGTGTCGATGAAATGCCCGATTTATTGAATTGAAAACAGAGTCGAAAATCTAGGATGTCACAATGAGTCTCTTTTTTTTTTTTTTTTTTTGTATGCAATGTGATGCAGACCCAAGATTTTTTCTCGAATGAAATGAGTCTACTTATTTGGCTGCATCTCGCGGTGTCCATTATTCCGTTGGGACAGGGTGTTTCCCAAACAGTTGTTGAAGATATTTCGAGCAAAAAAAATAGGTGTCTGAAGATATTTCGACCAAAAGAAACAGATGTCGAAGATATTTCGAAGATATTTTGAGCAAAAAGAACAGGCGTCTCAAGATATTTCAACCAAAAGAAACAGGCGTCGAAGATATTTCGAAGATATTTCGAGCAAAAAAAAAATGCGTCTGAAGATATTTCGACCAAAAGAAACAGGCGTCGAAGATATTTCGGGAGGAAACTAGTGGATCGCGCGAGGCGAGCCTCAAAATGTTAGAATGGTGGGCCCTCCAATGGCCGACCTCTGACCCTTTGACCGCGACAGCTCCCCCTTGCTCCTCCCCACGTCCTCCCTTCTTTCCCTTCGCTCCGATAAAAACACAAAGTCCCCCGCGCCTTCTTCACACCGTCAAAACCTTAAAAAAAGAATTTGCAGCCCCGCACCACCCTCCCGACCCCCACCCCAATTCCAATCCACTTGCCAAGTCACGGCCCCACCTGCACACGTGTCGCACGGTGAATCGCGAGACGCTTGGCACGACCCTCGCTCCACAGCTGGGTCACACTTCAAGTCCCAGTCACTCCTGAGTACCCCTCTGTTTCCTCCTCAATGCCGGGTCCCCGCTTCATATATATATAATATAACCCAACCCTCCATATCAGTAAACACTTACTCCGCCTCACCACACTCATTATCTGCTTCATTCCAACTCAACAGCTATCGCTGTATCCCTCTGCAGACGTCCTCCCATGAACTCTTCCTCTTATATCTCCCATCCCAACTCCTTTAGCTTCGACTTCGCCGAGCCGCCTTTCTCGTTGCTGCTGTCCCACGACAGGAACACAGCGCCCGGGAACTTCTCTGGAGAGGAGGTGCGCCTCGCGTCCGACCACCCGAAGAAGCTCGCCGGCAGGAAGAAGTTCCGGGAGACGCGCCACCCCGTGTACTGGAGGGTGCGGCTGCGCGACTTGGGCAAGTGGGTCTGTGAGGTCCGCGAGCCCAGAAAGAAGTCAAGGATCTGGCTTGGCACCTTCCCCACCGCAGACATGGCGGTGAGGGCGCACGATGTGGCGGCGCTTGCGCTAAGGGGCTGATCCGCCTGCCTCAACTTCGCAGACTCCGCGTGGCGGCTGCCCGTGCCGGCGTCACCCAACACCAAGGACATACAGGAGGCAGCAGCCAAGGCCACGGAGGCATTCCAGCTGGTGGAATCCGAGGATGTGATGCCGGGAAACCAGAAGAAGTTGCATTTGGAAGAGGGAGTGTTGTACGACGAGGAGGACATCTTCGGGATGCCAGGGTTGCTGGCCAATATGGCGGAGGGGATGCTTTTGTCTCCACCAGAATGCAGCGGGGATATATATGCCGAACTGGACGATGGGAACTTGGACGCATCCGCATCATTTTGGAGCTATTCCATGTGAACATTTCTCAATTTCACTTTAAGTGTTTTGTCATTAGAGACTGACTTTGATGCCCCACTTAATAAGTATTTTGATAGAGTGCGGATAAAAGTTGAATGGTACAAATATAGATATTTTCGGAAGTCATTTTTGTGGTGTATCATTAGATAAAAAGCTGTGTTCATTGTAACATTGGATGTTTGCATATAGTTGATAAAAAAACTGCCCGAGTCATCATGAATTTGAGAGAAGTGATTTTCAGACTTACCTAATTTATCTTCGAATGTATCATGTCTATGACAAAGGTGTGCCAACGAAATTCGTATGGATTCTTTAAGTTCAGGCCCTTTTTGCTCATAGTTAAATTCTAAAGGAGCCCAGCAAATGCATCTAGGCCAAGCTGCGATAAAGCTTGACCGTGTCATCTCTCACACCGAGATTTGTCCAAAATGATGGAGATGACCTGGTCCTAACCATCATCATATTACTCAAACTCAGTTGCTTTCCTTCAGCCATCCACGCTTGCGATGAAGTCGATGCCAACTCACTCCTGTCCTTCGCCTCCAGCATGTCATCTTCTCGATCTCTGAATTGGTCTAATTCCATCGCTGCTGCCTCTGAGAAGGGATCACGTGCAACTCAGACCTGAATCGAGTGACTCGTCTATGGCCCCATTCTAGAGGCCTCCACGGGACCGTGGCACCAAGCCTTGCTAATGTCAATTATCTCACCCACCTCAATCTGTCTCGCAAGTCTCTATTTGGTTCCCTTCCCTCAGGATTCTTTTCGTCCTTGAAGAATCTGCAGATCATCAATTTTAGCTACAACGATCTTTCCGGCAAACTTCCTTCATCATCTTCGTCGTCTACTCATTTAGAAAATGTGAATTTGTCAAGAAATCGAATAGGGGGAGACATCCCATCTTGGTTCTTGAAAGATGCCTGAAATCTGACAAGTTTCAGTGTGAGCAGCAACCAATTTACTGGAGTCATCTCCTCTCACATATGGATCAATTCTTCTCGCTCAATCCAGTTCTTGGATTTCTCCGTGAATTACTTCAGGGGGGAAATACCCCAAGGTCTGGGTTCATGTTTGAACTTGAAGGTTTTTCGCACTGGTTCTAACTCTCTCACAGGATCGCCTCCCCGTGACCTCTATAAGAGTGCAAGTATTGAGGAGCTCTCTGTGCCTCAAAATCAGCTTTCCGGGTCCATAGGTGAAGCAATAGCCAATGTCACCAAACTTAGAATCATCGACCTCTCAGTGAACGGCTTTACCGGCCCAATTCCTGCAGAAACTGGGAAGCTGTATAATCTGCAGCAGCTGCGCCTGCAAAATAATAGATTGAGTGGCTCGTTGCCCTCATCCTTGATGGACTGCACCAACCTTATGCTACTGAATGTACGATCCAATTCATTCCTAGGCGATCTATCAAACTTCACCTTTTCCAACCTCGTCCTACTAGGAGTACTCGACCTTGGCTACAATGACTTCTCCGGGAACTTCCCCCGAAGCCTTCTCTCCTGTAAGTCATTGACCGCAATCAGACTATCTGCTAACAGAATTGCAGCGCACATCCCGCCCAAAATTTCTCAACTGCAGTCGTTATCTTTCATGGCAATTCTGCTAACAGAATTGCAGGGCACATCCCGACCTTGGCCAATGGACCGTGGAGGCCTCTAGAAGGGAGCCATAGACGAGTCACTCGATTCAGGTCTGAGTTGCACGTGATCCCTTCCCAGAGGCAGCAGTCGATGGAATTAGACCAACTCAGAGATGGAGAAGATGACATGCTGGAGGTGAAGGACAGGAGTGAGTTGGCATCGACTTCATCGCAAGCGTGGATGGCTGAAGGAAAGCAACTGAGTTTGAGTGATATGATGATGGTTAGGACCACGGTCATCTCCATCATTTTGGACAAATCTTGGTGTAGGAGATGACACGGTCAAGCTTTATCGCAGCTTGGCCTAGACGCATTTGCTGGGCTCCTCTAGAATTTAATTGTGAGCAAAAAGGGCCTGAACTTAGAGAATCCATACGAATTTCGTTGGCGCGCCTTTGCCATAGACATGATACATTCGAAGATAAATTAGGTAAGTCTGAAAATCACTTCTCTCAAATTCATGATGACTCGGGCAGTTTTTTTATTAACTATATGCAAACACCCAATGTTACAATGAACACAGTTTTTTATCAAATGACACCACAAAAATGGCTCCCGAAAATATCTGTGTTCGTACCCTCCAACTTTTATCCGCACTTTATAAAAACACTTATTAAGTGGGGCATCAAAGTTGTCCCTCATGACAAAACACTTAAAGTGAAATTGAGAAATGTTCACATGGAATAGCTCCATAATGACGCGTATGCGTCCAAGTTCCCGTCATCCAGTTCGGCATATATATCCCCGCTGCATTCTGGTGGAGACAAGAGCATCCCCTCCGCCATATCGGCGAGCAACCCCGGCATCCCGAAGATGTCCTTCTCGTCGTACAACAATCCCCCTTCCGAATGCAACTTCTTCTCGTTCCCCGGCATCACATCCTCGGATTCCACCAGCTGGAATGCCTCCGTGGCCTTGGCTGCTGCCTTCTGTATGTCCTTGGTGTTGGGTGACACCAGCATGGGCAGTCGCCATGCGGAGTCCGCGAAGTTGAGGCAGGCGGACCGGCCCCTCAGCACAAGCGCCGCCACATCGTGCGCCCTTGCCGCCATGCCTGCGGTGGGGAAGGTGCCAAGCCAGATCCTTGACTTCTTTCTGGGCTCGCGGACCTTGCAGACCCACTTGCCTGAGTCGCGCAGCCGCACCCCCCGGTACATGGGGTGGCGTGTCTCCCGGAACTTCTTCCTGCCGGCGGGCTTCTTCGGATGGTCGGACGCGAGGTGCACCTCCTCCTCAGAGAAGTTCCTGGGCGCTGCGCTCCTGTCGTGGGACAGCAGCAACGAGAAAGGCGGCTTGGCGAAGTCGAAGCTAAAGGAGTTGGGATGGGAGATATAAGAGGAAGAGTTCATGGGAGGACGTCTGCACATGGATACTGCGATAGCTGTTGAGTTGGAATGAAGCAGATAATGAGTGTGGTGAGGCGGAGTAAGTGTCTACTGATATGGAGGGTTGGGTTATATATATATATATGAAGCGGGGACACGGGATGGAGGAGGAGGAAACAGAGTGGTACTCAGGAGTGACTGGGACTTGAAGTGTGACCCAGCTGTGGAGCAAGTGAGGGTCGTGCCAAGTGTCTCGCGATTCACCGCGCGACACGTGTGCAGGTGGGGCCGTGACTTGGGAAGTGGATTGGAATTGGGGTGGGGGTCGGGAGGTTGGTGCGGGGCTGCAATTCCCTTTTTAAGGTTTTGACGGTGTGATGAAGGCGCGGGGGACTTTCTATTTTCATCGGAGCGAAGGGAAAGAAGGGAGGACGTGGGGAGGAGGGAGGGGGAGCTGTCGAGGTCGAAGCGTCAGAGGTTGGCCATCGAAGGGCCCACCATTCTAAGATTATGGGGCTCGCGCGATCCACTAGTTTCCCCCCGAAATATCTCGGACGCCTGTTTGGGAAACACCCTGCCACCACGGAATATTGGACACCGCGAGAAACAATCGAATGATCAGACTCATTTCATTCGTGGAAAAATCATGTCCTTTCATGTCATACATCGGCAGTAGCATCACATTACATACAAAAAGAAAAAAAAATGAGACTCATAATCCCAATATAAGTATCATCCATTACATATGCTTACTCAAAATTTAGAGATCATTTTATATTTGAATGCAATCTCTATAAGCTCACTTTCAAAGAGGGATAGTTATTGATATATAAATTTTGGCGACCCAATTAATCGTTTATTTTATTGAAAATTTGAGATCCACCCCGATACCAATACAAAAAATATTAGTTAAAATGCATATAATTTTATGAGTATTTATTTGGTAGTTGCATTTGCATTGGATTAGCAGCGAATTGATTTGGATGGAAGGTTTTAAACTTAATTAATATACTGGACTAAGCCCATTTGAGCATGTAAATTTGGCCAAACTCATAAAATATGTGTGTGGCCAAAATTTGCATCGTAGAGCAAGTTGGAATAATTGATTATCAAATTATTAAATAAAATACTTGGAAAATTATTTATATAATTTTATGAATATTTAATTAGAGGAAATAATCAGAAAATTGCCTAAGTTGAATATCAAAATTTGGAAATTAGATATTTTGAAAAATGATAGGTTGGAGCCTAAAAGGAAGCATGTGGCTTCCTAGTTAAAAATATGAAGCCACACATATTGAATACACTACACATAATTTCTATGAATCCTTGTTCACCATAGTGAGAAAACAAAGAGAGTTCCGGAAGAGAAAATATGGGCTATATAAAATGTGTCGGTGCAACAAATGGGCGGCAAATATAAGACTTTTTTGAATTAAGCGGGCACTCTTCTCTCTCATCTCTCCTCTCTTTCTCTTGCCCTCCCTCCCACTCTTCTGCCCCACTCTCTCTCTCTCTCTCTCTCTCTCTCTCTCTGTGCCGCCCCCTCTCTCTCCCACCGAGCCCTCGTCCGACCAATGAACCACCATGTCGCCCCTCCGACTCTCTCTCTCTCTCTCTCTCTCTCTCTCTCTCTCTCTCGACTCTACCCCCTCTCTCTCCCTCCGATGAACCACTGAGCCCTCGTCCACCCGATGAGCCACCGCGCCGGCCCTTCAGCTTCGCCATTGCCAAATCACTGCCCCCTCCCGACTATGCCCTCTCTCCCTCCTCCGAGTCACGACCGAGCCCTTATCCGACAAACCACTGCGTAGCCTTCGCCTTCGCCTCGAAAGGTTGCCTCCGTTATCACAAAGTTCATCGGTCGAATGCAGTGGTTCATTGGTTGGGCAAGGGCTTAGTGGAAGAGAGGGGGCGGCAAAGAAGAGAGAGAGAGAGAGAGAGAGAGAGAGAGAGAGAGAGTCGGGAGAGAGTGTGCAAAGGAGAGAAGTTTTTTCCCTAACATTTAAGCCCCATTTTGGACACGTGTCATAGCCAATATTTTCTCATTCAGGGAAGGTTCAAAAAACTTTTTCATCATTCTTTCCGGAGCATTGACATCCACAAGCAGCAGCTCGTCGTTTTCTACATGCAATTTTCTCCGGGGATTCCGCAGCATGTACTCTTATCTGCCTAGCCTCCAACTAATCAATCCACAAGCCAACAGCCTCTCGCAAGATCACGAACGCCGTCCAAGATTCCAAATCAGCGACCGTCCAGCTCGTCCCGATGCTCCTCAGGCCGGCTGTCTAGCTCTCTCCGTTGCGCCCCATCTTGTTTGATTCGCTTTTGCAGAACTTTTTGCAGGATTTTCGGCGATTGCAGCTTGCTCCGATGACCTTTCTCTAGGTAGTTTTCTTAAGCGACGATTCCAGCAAGCCCTGGAGATGCAGGTTGTCCGGTGTTGTTCCTGTAGATCTACACCGGTGAAATTCCGTGTCAATCCAACCCACAGCATGCTCCACATGTTCAGATCATCCATCACGCACGAGGAGTCAAGCGGGGGTCAAAATAGTTACAAATGGTAGAGAAGTTCAAAGGAGAAAGAGGTAAGAGTAATCCGTCACCTTTTTGCTTCTGTGTCAGCTTTCATATTCACAAGAAGACAAAACCGAGTGAAATTGGCTGAGAACTCTTGGGTCCCCTCGACTTCCTTTCGCACAAGTCTTTACTCACCTATTTGTATTGCAATACCTGACAAGCTTTGGCTGCTTCCATCGAGCTTGGTTACTTAGGTCCCGATGCCTACATCTTCAAGTCCAACGTCTTTGCTCCACCTCTCTGCCAAGCCACCGTCGCGAGCGACCGGGTATCGCCCCTCGTGAGCCAGCCACCCGTTGAGCACCCCCATGAAGTATAATCGATCCCAAGCCAAAATCCGTCGAGTCCAAATTCGAAAGCAAATAGTCAAATTAGGTAAAAATCTTGATAAAGTAAACTCTAATAGATAACATTGCATATTAGATAGGATTACATGTTTAAATTGATCCTAGATAGTATTTTTAAATCAATTAGAATAAAGATTTAGGATCTTTTACAAATAGATTGCATGCTAGGATAGAGTTGATCTAGTTAAAAATGATATCCAATTTAAATTAGGATTTGGTCTAGATTAGTCCTTAAATTGAATTGGATAATATCTAGAACTAGGTAAGGTTATTTTTTGAGTCTGAATTTTTATGGAAAAACACACACAAAACATCTAGTTTCCATCATGGCATATTGCTATGCCATGTATATGTCATATAGCTTGTATATTAAGTTCATTTTATTAAAAATTGTACATCATATGGAATTAGGTTCATATATGCCATGTTATTTAGCCTCGTCATTATCATATGCTATATCATGTGTACCATGTCAATTATGTCACGTCATCATATACCACGCCCGCCACGGAACCGTTGCATGCCATATCATCTTGTCACGTCATATATGCCATGTCATAACTTGTGCCCCGTCATGTGCTATGTCATCTTTCATGTTATTATTTGTGTCATGTCATTACTCGTCATTTTAGTGGTAGCATGTTAGGCCATTTAATTAAATTGCACGTCATTATGAAAAACGTGTAATTAAGGTTGTGTGTAACTAGGAATTGTACGTCATGCTAGAATAATTGCATATTAATTTTTTCCCATCCTTAAAACTAGGATACGTAGTTAAATATCATCATTTGTCTACGTTATTGCATTTAGAATAATTGCATTACATAAAACACGATTTTCATTAAACAAGAGAAAAATAAACCATATTTTATCTAATAGTGCCAATGTTCCGTTGCTTCGAGATAAGTAATTTTTTTTCATTTTCTTGCAATTTATTTAACACTTTGATTTTTTTGTGTTAAATAATGATTTCACATGCGCCTGATTACCTCGCATGTTAAGAAGTAAGTTAAAATAAATGCAAGTTGCTCGCAAAACATTTTTCTAAAATAAAAGAGAAAATATACCGACAGGACGTTAGAGAAATCTAATGTAATCAAATCTCCATTCTCACATTCTCTAGTCTTAAGAGGTCAAGTAATTCTCTCATTACTTTACTTAGGTTTCTAATCAATCCAACTAAAAATAGATTAGTAATGATTCCTAATTGAAAATCATTTGTATGTTAAGAATTTAACCTTAAGCTGCGAATTGTTATGGGATTGGAAGAGTTATAATTAATGATAGGCTTAATAATTTATTAGCCAAACCTTAAGTGGTTCCACCTACTTCGAGGAGGTAATAACAAAGAGAATCTGAGTTCTCTCTGACAAATGTAAAAACCAATCTCAATATGGATCATTGTCATGTCTTCTAGATTAACGCATTAATATGTTGGGATTGCGTTTTGTCTATGTCTATGGGTGCGGTCATTTTCCTTTATCAATGAGCTCATTGTGAGGCATCGAGATCAATTTTGCACTGGAACGCAGTGGTTCTATTAACCCTCTTAATGGGCCAGTACGCATTTTCTAGATCCCTTTTGCAGAATTTAGGTCAAAGCAAAGAGGACCTAACCTAAACAAACCATATGAATTACATAGGCACACTTTTTTCCTTATACATTGGTACATGATCATGATTACATTCGAAGATCATTATGACTGGGGCAGTATCTTTATTAAGTATAGGCAGTGGCCAATTCGATTATGGTAAATAAAGTTCTCTATAACTTTCTTCTTTTCTCTGTCAGAAATCACATGTCAGAAATCACATTGAAAGTTTGGAATTATGAATAACTGTGCTTGTGTGGGATCCAAAGTACATTCATATGTGATAACCAACTCAAAGATTATTGAAACACCATATTTTTCTCAATCACACGTAATTAGACTGATGAAGCCTGCAACTGTCATGGGTTCTATGCTGTAATACATATTAAACTTAGACCCACGGGATCTAAGCCTGCCAGTACCCTATTTTTCTTGCCTGGGCCAAGGTTGGTCTTTTGCATAAATAGTCTCATGGTCAGTTTGACAGTGGGTCGAGTCTGGCCGGCAAGATATTATAACCAATCCTGCTTTTAGTTTGTGCGGTTGCTTGCCTTGCCACCTTTAATTATTCTTGAGTGACTTGGAAAGAGTTCATCTGCTGATGGAAACATGAGGTCTTTGTCGGTGCAGTCCTCAAAACAAGAACAAGGACCCACAAAAGACAATCTGAGTTCTTTCCCGCAAATAATGAAACCAATTGCAATATTAATACATTCATATGGGACTACGTCTTATCTATGTCTAATGGTTCTGTCACTTTTCTTTTATCTATGAGCTCATTGCGGAGCATCGATGGAATGAGATTGTCCTGTTAACCCTCTTATTGGGCCCGGACACATTTGCTAGGCTCCTCCTCTAGAATTTAGCCGAGAGCAAAAAGGATCCGAACCTAAAGAACTCGTACGAATTTCATTGGCACGCTTTTGACATGTACATGATACATTCGAAGATCAATTGGGCATGTCTGAACATCACTTTCCTTAAATTCATGATTTCTTTATTGACTATATGCCAACCGCCGATGTTACCATGAACACGGCCTACTTTTATGCTTCGTTTCACTTTCCTATCCGCTCTATTGGTGGCCCAACATCAAGAAGAGCTGTGCATCATCGATATGCTTTTTGTCGAATGGCACACCAAAAAAATAATACGACAATACCTTCTGCTTTTGTACCATTTACCTTTCATCTGCACTCTATTAAGAAACTTCTAAGTACGGCGTCAAAGTCGTCCCAAACAGCAAAAACTACAAGTGAAATCGAGAAATGGTCAGATGGAATAGCTCCATAATGACGTGTATGCGTCCAAATTCCCCTCGTCCTCTCCACCATATATATCTCCGCCCCATTTTGGTGGAGACAAGAGCATCCCCTCCGCCATATCAGCGAGCAATCCTGGAATCTCGAAGATGTCCTCCTCGTCGTACAACACTCCCTCTTCCGAACGCAACTTCTTCTCGTCCCCCGACATCACGTCCTCGGATTCCACCGGCTGGAATGCCTCCGCAGCCCTGGCCGCTGCCTTCTGAATGTCCTTTATGTCCGCTGATGCCGGCACGGGCAGCCGCCATGCGGAGTCTGCGAAGTTGAGGCAGGCGGACCGGCCCCTCAGTGCGAGCGCCGCCACGTCGTGCGCCCTCGCCGCCATCTCCACAGTAGGGAAGGTGCCGAGCCAGATCCTCGACTTCTTTCTGGGCTCGCGGACCTCGCAGACCCACTTGCCTGAGTCACGCAGCCGCACCCCACGGTACACAGGGTGGCGGGTCTCCCGGAACTTCTTCCTTCCAGCGCGCTTCTTCGGGTGGTGTGAAGCGAGGAGTACCTCCTTGTCAGAGAAGTTCCCAAGTGCCGTGGCGCTCCTGCTGTCGGATGGCGGCTCAGCGAAGTTGACGCGGCAGGAGTTGGGATGGGAATAAGAAGAGAAAGGGTTCATGGGAGGACGTGTGCACTGGGATAGTGCGATAGCTGTTGGGTCGGAGTGAAGTGGATGATGAATGTGGTGGGGCTAGTGTTTATAAGAGACAGAAGCTGGCTGGAGCAGTGAGGAGTGTTTACTGATAAGAGGTGTCGTGTAGAATTGGGAGTGAGGGGTGTTGGGTATATATATGAAGCGGGGACACGGGATTCAAAAGAGGAAACAGACTCGTACTTAAGAAGAGTTTCTCCCTACGGGGAAGACGCCGAGTCTGAGTGACAGGGACTTGAAGTGTGAAGCCCAGCCCAGCTGTGGAGCGAGCGAGCGAGGGTGGTGCCAAGTTGAATGCGATTCAGCGTGCGACACGTGTGCAGGTGGGGACGTGACGTGGCAAGTGGATTGGGTTTGGGCTCTTGGGTTGGGAGTGTGGTGGCGCTGCAAATTCCTTTTTGTGGGGTTTTGACGAAGTAAAGAAGGCGCGGGGGGACTTTCTGTTTTTATCGGAGCGATGGGAAAGAAGGGACGACAGGGGAAGGAAGAGACGTCGAGGTCAAAGGGTCAAAGGTCCCCGTCGAGGGGCCCATCTTTTTGCGGCTCGCGCGATTCACTAGTTTTCATTCGAAATATCTTCGATGCCTGTTTTGGATATACATCCCCTGCCACTAATTTCGTACGATGCCTGTGTTGGAAATACCCCCTGCCACTAATTTCGTCTGTGAAAAAGCTTATGTCCTTTCGTGCGCGAACTCCTTTTCGATCTTCTTATTAGCGCCCGGGTTTTCTTGGTCTATTTTCTTTTCTTTTTAGTAAACTTACAACATATTTTATTGGGAGCATGCAGCCATCCTATATGTTTTGCTTAGGAAGAGCCCAAGTCCAAGTCTCTATCATAACATATCAAGTTAAACCAACTTCTAATTAAAAACACAAGTTATTCTTGGTCTCTTCTGACTAAATAAGCATCGGTCATAAGATTTCTTTATTGAAATATTTACCAAATGTTAATCAAGAGATCTCTTTCTTGAGATATTCATTAATTGGCTCTAATACCGTTTGTTTGGAGTGCGTTGTAAAAACTCGATACCTTTCATCTGAAGAGATCGTCAAGAGAAAGCTTAAGTCCAAACCTTTTAACATATCTAGTTGGATATATCTCTACTTAAAATATTAAGCTAATGAGTTATAAGCTAATTAGGATATATTAATTATTCAACATCACACAAATTCTCCGACGTTAAGCTTCTCTAATACAAATCATGCGTGCATCCTAAAATATTGTGTTAATCTAGCTTTGTTAAGGTTTAAAATTCTAAAATTACGATTGAACAGATTTTATTTCTTATAATTCAATGAGTGTCAAATGAGGGCAACACAAACAAGCCAAGGAACTCATGAGCTACTTGAGCTCACTTTGCTCAGTTACCCAAACCGAAGACATAATCCTTGTCCAATCTAAGTCGGGTTTTGAGTAATTCAAATCTTAGAACTATGCAAGCTTAAGTTTAATAGTATTTGATTCGTTTATTTAAAAACTTAAGTTGGTGGTGTAGCATTCAATAGGTACATAAATCACAAATGTGATATTACTTTTGATATGATTTAGTGATTATCAATCAAAGAAAGTTGTGAATTCAACATATTATAGAGTGGAGGTCGAATTTGAGAAACTAATTTGGAGATGATCTGGCTAAGTTCAATATCGGATCTTTAATTTTTGAGTTCGAACATTAATCATACACTATCGTATATAGTTGATTTGATTAAATGGAATATATATATATATATATATATATATATATATAATTTTTTTAAAGTGTACACATGGAAAATCCATAAAAAAAAAAAGCTCATAATTACTACAAATACGTTTTCCTATATTGCATCATACATTTGCATTAACATCACATTATGAACAAAAAATGGGACTCATAATCCGAACAAATATATCATCCATTGCATGTGCATGGTTAAAATTTAGGCATCATTTTGTATTTGAATACAACTTTTGCAAACTCATCTTCAAAGAGAGACACTTATTGACACTTGAATTTTGGTGATCCAATTTATGGTTCATTTCTAAGAAAATTGGAAATGGACCCTGGTCCCTATACAAAAAATTTAAGGTAAATTGCATATAGTTTTAAAAGCATTTATTAGATAGTTGCACTTTCACTAGACTGGCGGCTGATGGACTTAGATGGAAAGTTCTAAACTCAATTTTGGCCAACCCAAAGAATATCTGTGTGGTCAAAATTTGCATCATAAGAACAAGTTAGAATAATTGAAATATCAAATTATTAAATAAGATACTTTGAAGGTAATTAATATTATTCTACGAATAGTCAATTAGAGGAAATAATCATAAAATTGCCTACGTTGAATATTAGAATTTGGAAGCAAAATATTTTTGAAAAACCCTAGGGTGGAACCTAAAAGAAATGCTTGGGCTTCACAGTCGAAAATACAAAGGCCACACATATTGAATACAGTCTCATAATTTTTGAGCAACCACGCTCTCCACAATGAGAAACGAAAGAGAGAGTGTCCAAGAAGAGAAAATATTGGTTGCATAATATGTGCTAGTGCGACAAATAAAAGGACGCCGAGGTTGCTACACGTGTCTTTTCCTATCTTTATCCCTTTAAAGCCTTACAATTGCTCAAAGTGAGGCCCAAATGTCAAACTGTTTTGAATTGAGCCCTTCACCAACCGATGAACAACTACACCGCTCCTCCAACTCCGGCTCTAACTCATCCTGCACGCTTTATCTCTCTCTTTGCTCGACTTTCTCTATTTGCCTGACACTTTGGACTTTGCCCCCTCTCTCTCCCTCCGACGAACTACCAAGCCCTTGTTCAATTGAAGAGCCACCATGCCACCCCTTTAACTCTAACATCCCCAAATCTCTATGACCTCTCAGTTGTGCCCTCTCTTTCCCTTCAAGTCACAACTAAACCCTTGTCCAACAAATCACCGCATGGCCCCCGCCTCCACCTCCACCTCAAAATGATACCTTCGTTGTCGCAAAGTTTGTTGCTAAGGCAGGGTGGTTCTTTGGTCCAATAAGCGCCCAGCGGGAGAGAGAGGGGGCGGTGAAGAGAGAGAGAGAGAGAGAGAGAGAGAGAGAGCAAGGAGAGAAATCTTTTCCCTGACATTTGGGCCCCTCTTTGGACACATGTCGCAACCTCATGACTTTTCTTATTTGTAGTGATGGCACATTTTGTGTAGCCAATACTTTCTCGTCTGAAAAAGGTTTGAAAAAAAAATTTCTTCATCATTCTTTCTCGAGCCTCTACATCCGCAAGTAGCTGCTCATCGTCTTCTCTGTGCACTTTGGACAAGTGTCACAACCGTAGGGCACTTCTTATTTTTCGTGATGGCACATCTAGCTAACGCTGTAGATGCCTTCGTTGCTTCGAGATAAGTAATTCTTTCATTTTCTCGCAATTTATTTAACGCTTTGATAATCAATGTTAAATAATAGTCACACACTCACTTAATCACCTCATATGTTAGGGAGTAAGTTAAAATCAACGCAAGTTGCCTACAAAATATTTTTTTGGAATAAAAGAGAATAAGTACTGAAATGACATTAAAGAAATCTGGCGTGATCAAGTCTTCATTCCCATAATATCTAGTTCATAAGAGTGAACTAATTCTCTTGTTACTTTACTTGGAGTTCTAATTGACCCAACAAAAAATAGATTAGTGACAACTCGTAATTGAAAATGGTATGCATGTTAAAAATTTAAACCCTAAGTCGCGAAATTGTATGGGTTTGGGAGTGTTCGAATTAAATTTATGCTTAATAATCTATTAACCAGCTCTTAAGTGGTTTGATTGGCTTCGGGAAGGTCACGACAAAGAGAATGTGAGTTCTCTCCCTTAAATGGTAAAGCCAATTTCAATATGGATCATCATGATGTCTTCTAGACTAACGCATTTATATGGGATGGCGTCTTGTCTATGTCTATGAATTGAGACTTTCCTTTATCAATGCACTCAATGCAAACTATCAAGATCAATTTTGCATGGAACCAGGTTGTTTTGTTAACCCTCTTAATGGGCTTGTATGCATTTGTTGGACTCCTCCTTTAGAATTTAGCTTAGAGCAAAAAGGACCTGAATCCGAACAACCCATCCTTACAAATTATATGGGCATAGTTTGCCTTATACATTATACATGAAGTATGACTATATTCAAATATAATGATGACTTGGGTAGTCTCTTTATTAACTATAAGCAATGGCCGATTGGATTATGGTAAATAACTTTCTCAATAAGTTTTTTCCACTCTTTGTCACGAATCACACTGAAGATTTGGTATTATGAATAATCATGCTTGTGTGGGGTCCAAAGTACATTCATATGTGATAACCAACTCACATATTATTAACATACCATAATTTTCTCATTCATGCCTGCTCATTAGACTTGTGAAGCCTACCATTGCCTAGGGTTCTAGGCTGTAACTCATATTGAACTTAGACTCGGGAAACCATATAAACAACGTTGCTTGCTCAAACCAAGGCTGGTCATTAGCATCAAAAGTATAATGGTCATTGATGACTTTGTAGGTTGGAACATGATATTCTGTGTTGTTGAAAGTAAGCTATCGAATAATAAAGTAGAAAGAACAAGAAAGTAAATTAAACATCAGATTTACGCGGTTCATTCGTAATGACCTATTTCCATGAGGTGAACAACAACATGTTAGGATGCATGCATGAGTTATGTTAGGGAAGTCCCACATCCAAGAATTGGTGTGGTGTTGAACAATCAATATATATTAATTGGCCCATAACTCTTTGGTTTAAGATTTTGAGTAAAGGAGGGTCCAACTGGATATATTAACGACCTTGGACTTAGGCTCCCTCTTGACGATCTCCCCAAGTGAAAGGCATTGAACTTCTGCTGTGGGCTCCTAACAAATGATATCAGAGTCAATAGTTACAGTTTCTGGGCAGGTAAGGTGTTGTGGTGTAGCATTGCAGGCCCATAAGGATGAAGTTGGGCCAGAAATAAAATTGAATTAAGGGGCAGCAAATCTAACACTAGAGCTCACATGCAAGGGAGGGATTGTTAGGATGCACGTGTGAATTGTGTTACAAAAGTCCCACATAAGAAAATTGATGCGGTGTTAAGTAGTTAATATATCTTAATTGGCTCATAACTCACTAGCTTAAGTTTTTGAGTGAAGATGGGTCCAATTTGATATATTAACGGGCTTGGACTTGAGCTCTTTCTTAGCAATCTTTCTAGGTGAAATGTATCGAACTTCTTCTACCCACTCCCAGCATAATGAATTCTACTATAGATTAAGCAATACAATGGAGATTACAAACATACTCGAGTCACTCAAGCACTCTCAGTGTTTCGCAAGCCCCAATTATTCCCAATAACTCATGTAGTGTTTAGTCCCTCAATTCATTACTCAATCTCACAAATCAATTATATACAAATTCTTACAATAAGAATTTAATCGACTTCAACACTAAAAACTTATTAGTGTAATTGCACGAACAAAACAAATGCCAAGCACTCGCTTGAACAATGGTGCTTCTTCATTTCTCTTGATATGCACGGCACAAAACCACGCTCTACTCTTCATCAACAATAGCGCTATGCTTGAAGACTCCATAATGAATATATAAATAGCCATAGAAAGGGAAACTACATCAGATAACTGAAGTCAACATGGAATAGGAAATCCATGTTTAGAAATTTAAATTCAGTCAATCCAAGCCCAAGTTGGATTATCGTTTTTTCTTTCCTTTTTAATTTTAATTTTAATTTTTTTAATTTTTTTTTAATTTTTTTAATTTTTTTAATTTTTTTAATTTTTTTAATTTTAATTTTAATTTTTTTTTCTAGCAGACAACTCACCTATCCAAATTGGACTCTTGCCGAATAGGAAAAAGGATTTCTATGGCATACCGTTTTGGACGTTCAAATATATACAATTTATCTTAAATCAGGTTTCGTTCATAACCTTAAACTTGAAGCATATTTTAACGGGCTGTCTGATCACGTGTATTGCTCAACATCTTATATGGGCAATTTGGGCAGGTGTTACTCGCCATCCTTCACGTCGGAAGTTGTGAGTAGTAGGGGTGGGTGGAGGGTTTGGCCATGCTATTGGAGATATATGACTTTCCTCCTTATATGGGTTTTGTGGATACGCATGCTCTATGGCACGCCCCCGCAATTCCACTTTCTAACCTCTGAAGGAGCTTCATAGAGATGATGCTGAGTTGAGGACAACAACTCTCCTAAAGAAGGTGAAGTAGACTTTGTCGAAAGATGCATGCACTAGTCAGAAGGCAGATTGTGTCGGTTACGTGGATTGCTCTACCCAATTGTTTCGTTGGATTTCCCTCTTATCCGATGGTATATATGCTTTGCTGCACGTAAAATGCTTGTTTTCCACAGGGGGATCATCCGCGTTTTTTTTCCATCTTTGATCGATTCCTATAATATCAGCAATATCCTTATGTAATCATAACTTTTGCTAAGAAAACTTCTTAGTTCACGTTGGTCAGAAAAGTTTCGTATGAAGAGTATTTTGAGACTGTGAAGTTATGTGAAAGTAAAGAAACTGATCTCCAAGAAGTTCAGCTGGAGACGGCCTTTGTTGCAGAAATATCAGGTGAGTTGTGGATGAGTATCAGATGAATGATTCAGCAGCTTCCTCATTAAAAATCTTGTCAGGTGGATTTCCAAAATATACAGATTTCGGCTTGCGTTAAACTGTCGGATCCTTGACTTATTATTCATTGCGATAACTGTTGCTACTTTAGGTGAACACCAGTGACCCCAAGAAGACTCATTGCCAGCTTATAACAGTCAGTGATCGTATTTTTTGTTTCTTTTGCCTCGTATGTTTAATAGATAGAGAGTCATGAGCAGGGAAGATGCCCCCGTTCCCAAAAGAAGAAGCGGGCCACTACCATTTTTAAGATTTGCGTGATCAAAGCAGGCATCTCTTTGGGTTGTGGGCTATTTTTGGCCCTGACAGCGGATGAGATAAGGATGACTTACAATCCGAGTGAATCAAGTTTAAATATATTCAAAACTAGAGAGCAAGCCTGATCATATCGAGAACTCAGAAGGAGATGTATTGATCATTTCGTGTACTTTGGTTTATACATTTCCTTTCCTGGCCAAAGAGCCAAACCGATGTCCCTCTCTGTTGATGATGCTTCTCCCTAACTTTTCAAGAGAGTATCTCCTGGCTGCTATTATTGCCAGTTATCTTTTCTGGCATGTGTCTTGTCATTACCAATCCTGCTTCATGCCTGCGCGTTAGTCTATATGGTTGCTTGCCTTGCCACCTTTTAATCATTCCAGAGTGACTTGAAGAGAGTTCATAGGCCGAAGGAAACCCAAGGTCTTGTTTGGTGCAGTCTTCAGAACATGGAACGGTCGAAAACAATGTGAGTTCTCTTGAGCACGAAAAATAAAACCAATTTCAATATGGATCATGATCATGTCTTCCAGATTAATACATTCATATGAGACCGCGTCTTGTCTATGTCTATGCATTCTGTCACTTTCTTTTATCCATGAGCTATTACAAAGCATTGACTGAATGGGATCATTCAGTAACATTCTTAATGGGCCCAGACGCATTTGCTGGGCTCCTCTAGAATTTAGCCGTGAGCAAAAAGGGCAACTTAAAGAACCCATATGAATTTTGTTGGTACACCTTTACCATAGACATGATACATTTGAAAATAAATTGGGTAAATTTGAAAATCACTTCTCTTAAATTCATGATGACTAGGGCAATTTCTTTATTAACTATATACAAACGCCCGGTATTACGGTGAACACAACTTTTTATTTAATGGCGCACCACAAAAATGGCGTCCGAAAATATCTACATTCGTACCCTTCAACTTTTTTCCACACTCGATTAAAACACTTATTAAGTAGGGCATCAAAGATGTCCCTAACGACAAAACACTTAAAAGTGAAATTGAGAAATGGTCACATGGAATAGCTCCATAATGACGCGTATGCGTCCAAGTTCCCGTCGTCCAGTCCGGCATATATATCTCCGCTGCATTCCGGTGGAGACAAGAGCATCCCCTCCGCCATATTAGCGAGCAACCCCGGCATCCCGAAGATGTCCTCCTCGTCGTACAACACTCCCTCTTCCGAATGCAACTTCTTCTCGTTCCCCGACATCACATCCTCGGATTCCACCAGATGGAATGCCTCCACGGCCTTGGCTGCTGCCTTCTGTATGTCCTTGGTGTTGGGTGACGCCGGCACAGGCAGTCGCCACATGGAGTCCGCAAAGTTGAGGCAGGCGGACTGGCCCCTCAGCGCAAGCGCCGCCACATCGTGCGCCCTCGCCACCATGTCCGCAGTGGGGAAGGTGCCGAGCCAGATCCTCGACTTCTTTCTAGGCTCACGGACCTCACAGACCCACTTTCCTAAGTCACGCAGCCACACCCCCCGGTACACGGGGTGGCGTGTCTCCCGGAACTTCTTCCTGCCTGCGGGCTTCTTCGAGTGGTCAGACGCGAGGCACACCTCCTCCTCAGAGAAGTTCCCCGGTGCTGCGTTCCCGCCGTGGGACGGCAGCAACGAGAAAGGCGGCTCGGCCAAGTCGAAGCTAAAGGAGTTGGGATGGGAGATATAAGAGGAAGAGTTTATGGGAGGACGTCTGCACAGGGATACTGCGATAGATGTTGAGATGGAATGAAGTAGATATGTGTGGTGAGGCGAAGTAAGTGTTTACTGATGTGGAGGGTGTTAGATTTTTGTGAAACCACTGCCAACTGTTCTAAAAGCTTAAGCTGTTAGATGAAGGCGTGGTTTATTATTTAAACATTCTAACACTTAGTCTGGTCTTTTGCCTAAGTACTAAGTGTGGAAATTTAATTGGGGGGAGCGCAAATAGGGCGCTGGAAGATTTGAACTCGGGATCTACTGGCTTCCGATCACGTTAGATTTTTGTGAAACCACCGCCAACCTGCTCTAAAAACTTGTTTGTTAGATGGAGGCGTGGTTTATTATTTAAACATTCTAACAGAAGGTTGGGTTATATATGAAGCGGGGACACGGGATTGAGGAGGAAACAGACTCGTACTCGGGAGTGACTGGGACTTGAAGTGTGATCCCAGCTGTGGAGCGAGTGAGGGTCGTGCCAAGCGGCTCGCGATTCACCGTGCGACACATGTGCAGGTGGGGCCGCGACTTGGCAAGTGGATTGGAATTGGGGTGGGGGTCGGGAGGTTTGTCCTATTCTGCAAATTGCTTTTTAAAGGTTTTGACGGTGTGATGAAGGCGCGGGGGACTTTCTATTTTCATCGGAGCGAAGGGAAAGGAGGGAGGTGGGGAGGAGGAAGGGGGAGCTGTCGAGGTCAAAGGGTCAGAGGTCGGCCATTGAAGGGCCCATCATTCTAATATTTTGGGAAACACGTTCCCACCACGGAATATTGGACACCGCGAGATGCCATCGAATGGTTAGACTCATTTCGTTCGTGGAAAAATCATATGTCCTTTCGTGGCAGTGGCGTCGCATTACATTGGATTACCAGCGAATGGATTTAGATGGAAGGTTTTAAACTCAATTTATATATTGGACTAAGCCCATTTGAGTATGTAAATTTGGCCAAACCCATAAAATATCTGTGTGGCCAAAATTTGCATTATAGAGCAAGTTGGAATAATTGATTATCAAATTATTAAATAAAATACTTGGAAAATTATTCATATTATTTTATGAATATTTAATTAGAGAAAATAATCAGAAAATTGCCTAAGTTGAATTTCAGAATTTGGAAATTAAAAATTTTGAAAAACCATAGGTTGTAGCCTAAAAGGAAGCATACGAAGGCCACACATATTGAATATACAACGCATAATTTCTATGAGGCCACGTTTACCATAGTGAAAAAATAAAGAGTGTCCAAGAAGAGAAAATATGGGCTGTATAAAAAGTGTTAGTGTAACAAATAAGAAGGATTCTAACATTGCCATACTTGTTTAAAATGGGGTGCAAATATCATACTTTTTTGAATGGGTCCTATTATTTTCTTTTATCCATGAGCTCATCGTGAAGTATCGATGGAATGAGATCGTTCTGTTAACCTTCTTAATGGGTCTGGACACATTTGCCAGGCTCCTCCTCTAGAATTTAGCTGAGAACAAAATGGACCTGAACCTACAGAACCCATATAAATTTCATTAGCACACTTTTGCCATATATGCGATACATTTGAAGATCAATTGGTAAGTCTGAAAACCACTTCTCTCAAATTTATGATGACTTGGGCAATTTCTTTATTAACTATAAACAACGACCGATGTTGTCGTGAAAGTAGCCTACTTTTGCACTTCGTTTCACTTTCCCATCCGCTCTATCGGCGGCCCAACATCGGATGACCCGTGCTTCATCTATATGCTTTTTATCTAATGGCACACCACAAAGACTTCCGCACTCTATTAAAGTACTTCTATGTACAAGTGAAATTGAGAAATGGTCAGATGGAATAGCTCCATAACGACTCGTATGCGTCCAAGTTCCCGTCGTCCTCTCCGCCACATACATCTCCGCTGCATTGCGGGGGAGACAAGAGCATCCCCTCTGCCATATCGGCGATCAACCCCGGCATCCCGAAGATGTCTTCCTCATCGTGCACCACTCCCTCTTCCGAATGCAACTTCTTCTCGTCCCCCGACATTATGTCCTCGGATTCCACCTGCTGGAATAACTCTGCAGCCTTGGCCGCCGCCTTCTGTATGTCCTTGGTATCCGCCGACGCCGGCGTGGGCAGCCGCCATGCGGAGTCTGCGAAGTTGAGGCAGGCGGACTGGCCCCTCAGCGCGAGTGCTGCCACGTCATGCGCCCTCGCTGCCATCTCCACAGTAGGGTAGGTGCCGAGCCAGATCCTCGACTTCTTTTTGGGCTCGCGAACCTCGCAGACCCACTTGCCCGAGTCGCGCAGCCGCACCCCCCGGTACACGGGGTGGCGGGTCTCCCGGAACTTCTTCCTCCCGGCACGCTTCTTCGGGTGGTTGGACGCGAGGCGCACCTCCTCGTCGGGGAAGTTCATGGGAGGACGTCTGCGCTGGGATAGTGCCATAGCTGTTGAGTGGGAGCGAAGCGGATAATGAGCGAGGTGGGGCTAGTGTTTATATTAGACAGAAGCTGGCCGGAGCAGCGAGAAGTGTTTACTGATATGGGGGTGTTGTGTAGAGAATTAGGAGTGAGGGGAGTTGGGTTTATATATATGAAGCGGGGACGCGGGATTTAAAAGGGGAAACACACTCGTACGTAAGAGTTTCCTGCCTACGCGGAAGGCGCCGAATCTGATTGACAGGGACTTGAAGTGTGAAGCCCAGCTATGGAGAGAAAGAGCGAGTGAGGGTCGTGCCAAGTTGGGTGCGATTCAGCGTGCGACAAGTGTGCAGGTGGGGCCGTGACGTGGGATGTGGATTGGGTTGGGATTGGGGTGGGGCTGCAAATTTTCCTTTCGAGGGCTTCGACTGAGGGAAGAAGGCGCGGGGGACTTTCTGCGTTCATCGGAGGGAGACGGGCCCTTTCTAGTTTTCACCCGAAATATCTTCGATGCCTGTTTTGGGAACACCTCCTCCCACTAAATTCGCCTGTGCAAAAGCATAGGTCCTTTCGTATGCGAACTCTTTTTTGCCTTTGAATCATGCAACCCAGGTGACCATCACTTGGGGTCACCCGACCCTGGCGACCGTTCGGAGGCTAGATCTGGTCATTTGATCGCCAAATCTCGACGATCCGATGGCTGAATTTAAAAAAAAAAAAAAATGTACAAATATATATATTTTTTGTTTTTTTAATTTCACAAAAGTCATTTATAAATGTAAATTTTATTAAACAGTATTTTAGTTAAAGTTGTTTCTTAATGCAAATTTTATACGTTATTTACATTTCGGAAAATCCCATTCATCCAAAGGTATTTGCATTTTTACAAATGTTTTTTTCAAAAGCCGAACCAAACAGGCCTGAATATTATCTCATAATTTTTTAGCACTTACATAAGCGAAAGAGAGAGGTGTCCAAAAAGAGAAAATATTGGCCGCACAATATGTGCTAGTGCAACAAATAAGGACGCAAAGGTTGCTATACGTGTCTTTTCCTATCCTTATCCCTTTTAAAGCCTTACAATTGCTCAAAGTGGGGCCAATTGTCAAACTATTTTGAATTGAGTGGGCACTCTCTCTCTCTCTCTCTCTCTCTCTCTCCCCCTAATCGATCCCTCCTCCAACTAACAAACAACTACACCGCTCCTCCTGCTCCAATTTTAACTCGTCCTGCATGCTCTCTCTCTCTCTCTCTCTCTCTCTCTCTCTGCTCGACTTTCTCTATTTGCCCGAAGCTTTCAATTCTACCCCTTATCTCTCCCTCCGACGAACCACCAAGCCCTCGTTCGATTGACGAGCCACCACGCCGCCCCTCTAACTTTGCCATTGCTGAATCTCTGCGCCCTCTCAGCTATGCCCTCTCTCTCCCTTCAAGTCACAACTAAGCCCTCGTCCAACAAATCACCGTGTGGCCCCCGCCTCCGCCTCCACCTCGAAAGGTTACCTTCGCTGCCGCAAAGTTCATCAGTCAGGTGCAATGGTTCATTGGCTCGGTAAGGGCCTGGTGGGGGAGAGAGGGGGCAGTAAAGAGAGAGAGCATGCAGGGGAGAGAGAGAGAGAACGGGTAAGGGAGAGAAATTTTTTCTCTGACATTTGGGCCCCACTTTGGACACATGTCGCAATCTCATGGCATTTCTTATTTGTTGCAATGGCACATTTTGTGTAGCCAATATTTTCTCATTTGAAAAAGGTTTTAAAAAAAAAATTTCTTCATCATTCTTTCTCAAGCCTCGACATCCGCAAGCGGCTGCTCATCATCTTCTTTGTGCACTTTGGACAAGTGTCGCAATCTCAAGGTCTTTCTTATTTGTCGTGATGGCATATCTAGCTAATGTTATAAATGCTTTTGTTGCTTTGATATAAGTAATTTTTCCCTTTTCTCGCAATTTATTTGACGCTTTGATAATCAAATGTTAAATAATAGTTGCACACCCACTTGATCACCTCACAAATTAGGGAGTAAGTTAAAATCAATGCACGTTGCCTGTAAAATATTTTTCTAAAATAAAAGAGAATAATTACCAAAATGGCGCTAAAGAAATCTGGTGTGATCAAAGTGTCAGAAGTCGAAGTGTAGAGAGAAGCAAGACGAGACGAGGAAGAAAAGAGCTTAGGGAGAAATTCTCTTTTTCTGTGTGTATTGTGTATGTCGACAAATTGTACAATTATACTACAAGATGTACACTTAGAAAAGGAAATGTAATATTACACATATCAATTAAATCAATCTAATTTCCTAGATTGATTCCATGATATCATAATCGAATCAATTCGGCATAAGGGATTTCGCATATCTTCCAACACTCCCCCTCAAGTGGTGGGCTTGTAGATATCTAAGACACCAAGCTTGCTCAAGAGATATGCATGCTTTGTCTCTCGACACAAGGCTTTGGTAAACACATCTCGCTGGTGTTCATCAGTTCTAATCCCTTTTGCCTCAATTGTTCCTTCTTGAATCTTCTCCCGAGTAAAATGGCAGTCCACTTCTATGTGCTTGGTTCTCTTGTGCATTATAGGGTTCGCTGCAAGCTTCAAAGCTGATTCGTTGTCACAATATAGCTTCGTGGGTCCTCTCAGTCGTACCCCAAGGTCACTAAGCAAGCCTCGTAACCAGACAACTTCACAAGTGGTTTTTGCCATGGCCCGATATTCAGCCTCAGCGAATGAAAGTGAAACTGTTGCTTGCTTTTTGGTTTTCCACGAGAGAAGTGAGTCCCCAAGCTTAATGCGAAGCCGTTATGGACCTTCGACTCATAGGACATGTCACATAGTCCGCATCGCGTAACGCCGTCATCTCCATGTTGCATCTTACGGATAGAAGTATCCCGACTCTCGGACATCCCTTTAAATACTTGACCACCTTCAGTCTTTGCATTCATGTGGGATTCTTTTGGTTTGTGCATGAACCGACTCAAATTCCGTGACCGCATATGATATATCAGGTCTAGTCATGGTCAAGTAGATAAGTTTTCCAATGAGTTTTTGATAGCTCGTTGGATCCTGTAATATAGGATCATCCTGAGATGTTCCCCCGGCATGATTGTTGTAGTTAGCCTGATATTCTATTCAATTGGGATGACAGCTAGCTTGCATCCTGATAAACCAGCCTCTGATATAATTTCTAGTACAAATTTCCTCTGACTGAGAGAAATTCCTTGATGAGATCATGCAATCTCAATCCCAAGAAAATATTTTGGTGCTCCCAAATCCTTTATGTGAAAGGTGGTATGCAAATATTTTTTAAGGCTCTCTATTGCAGCTCCATCGTTTCCCATGATAAGGATGTCATCTACATAAATCATTAAATAGATAGACGACGTACCTCTGGTCCATGTAAACAAGGCATAATCATACTTTGATTATTGAAAATTTGCACTGGTGAGAGCGTTGGCAAATTTTGCATACCATTATCCGGAAGCTTGCTTGCCCATAAAGGGATTTACGGAGACGACACACTTTATTCTCCCCCGTCTCCGTAAGCCCCTGGGGGATATCCATGTAAATTTCTTCATCTAGATCTCCATGAAGAAAGTCGTTATGAACGTCCATTTGATGGAGCGACTAGTCATGAATAGCTGCAACTGATAAGAACGATCGGACTGTGACATCTTTGGCTACTGGAGAAAAAGTCTCATTATAGTCAAAACCTTCTCTTGAGTATATCCTTTCGCCACCAAGCGAGCCTTGTATCGTTCAATGGTTCCATCTGCTCTATATTTGATTTTGTACACCCACTTGCACCCTATAGATTTTCGGTCCCTAGGAAGAGAGACCAACTCCTGTGTGTGATTGTCGCCCAACGCCCGTAATTCTCCGCTGCCATTGCCTTTTGCCGGCGTGGATCATGGGAGGCTTCTTCATAGCTGGATGGTTCTTTTCATCGGAGATACGGCTAATGCAACATTTATGTTCCGATGAAAGTCTATCAAAGGAAACATATGAGGATGTTGGATAGTTAATACCGGTGCATTGAGTGAAGCGCAGACGTAATCTTTGGTCCACGTTGGTGGTCTCGTGGTTCTTTTCGATCGACGTGGTTGATCGATTGGTGGTGGAGATATTGTTGCAGCATTGTTCTCTCGCAAGATCTTCGAAGAATTCTCAGCATTGGACAAGGCAATGGGTATGCTTTCCAACCTTTCTGTGGACCGGGATGATCAGGGGATTGATCATGAGAAATCACTTGTCCTGGAGATGTGGCAAGAAAATATTCAGGAGACTGATTATCCTCATTTGAGGGTGGATGTGAACTGGTAGACATAGTCAAATCCTCTGTGGTGTCCTGGAATGGGAAAATAGATTCATGAAATATGACATCCCTGCTTACAAAAAATTCTCCTGTGAATTCATCCAAGACGTAGTATCCCTTCTGCAAATTGGGATATCCCATGAACACGCACTTCCTTGCTCGTGCCCCCATCTTGTCTCGAGGTCCCATAATTGTGGCATAACATAAACAGCCAAAGACTCGTAGATGATCAACCGTCGGTTTCTTCCCATAAAGCAGCTCAAAGGGTGATTTACCAGCCAATATTCGAGTGGGCATTCGGTTGATGAGGTAGGTTGCAGTAAGCACACAATCTCCCCAATATGTAGCTGGTATAGATCCCTGAAATTTTAAGGCACGTGCAACTTCCAGCAAGTGCCGATGTTTGCGTTCCACCACCCCATTTTGTTGTGGAGTGTAGACGCAAGAGCTTTCATGTAGAATCCCATGAGTCTGGAAGAGTGACCTGCATTCATGATTGAAAAACTCCGTCCCATTGTCAGTCCGAATTCGCTAGATTGATTTCCCGAACTGATTTCTAGTCAAGGCAATAAATGTCTTCAATCGAGCCGGAACCCGTGCCTTGGATTGTATCAAGAATACCCACGTGGCACGAGAATGATCGTCAACAATCGTGAGGAAATATCGAGAACCGTCACGATGTGCTGTGTGGTATGGGCCCCAGACATCCACATGAATTAAAGACAGGATAGTATATGAACGTTTGGAATGAGTAGGGAAAGCTGTACGAGATTGTTTTGCTAAAGGGCAAATATGACAATTAGAGTAAGGAAAAAAAGCACTATGTCCCATTCGTGAATGCAAAAGGAAATCTTTATCATTGGCAATAGCATTACACAATGACAATTTATTGGAAAAAAATGACTCATGGTGACTTGGAGTGCTGGCCCAGAAATATAACCCTTCGAAAGATTACCCAAGCCCATCGCCTTCCCAAAGTCGAAAGGGCTCGAAAAGAACATCTGTCAGCATTGAAGAGTATTTGGCAGGAATTTTCTTTGCAGACTCTGGATACAGAAATGAGGTTGAATTGGAATTGGGGGACATAAAGGACATTTTTAAGGAGAATTTCAGAAGTTAATTGAATAGACCCTGTCAATGTGACATGAGAGATGTTTCCATTTGGAAGCTCCACAGAAATAGGTGTTTCCAATCTCCTATTTCTTCTTGAGAAAAGATTCACATCACAAATGATGCGATCACTTGCTCCTGAATCTATTATCCATGCCCTTTTTGAAATTGAATTTATAAGGCAATGGGATATACTTGAAAAACTTCCCCTTTTGTTCCCCTTTTGTCCCCAATGTCTGCTTTCTGTAATGCCTGCATCAATTGCCGATACTCCCCGTGAGTAATAGGCCGGTTGCTACTTGTCCCAGTGGGTCCGGTCACCTGATAAGCTGCAGAATATTTTTTTCCTTTTTCTCCTAGCCTTCCATGCAATTTCCAGCAATTTTCTATGGTATGATGTGGGCGTTTACAATGCTCACAATATAATCTACCTTTTATTTTGGAATTTTGGCTGAAATTTCGTATAGAAAAAATCTGGCCGTCGGATCCTTTGAGTGTGGAATAATCTCCACCGTTCGATCCCACGGATGGATCGGCCCTCTGTGAGCCGTCGGATCTGCGGGGGAAATCAGGACCGTCGGATCGTCGCATCTGATCCAAGCCGTCGGATCGTCGAATCTGATCCGAGCAGTTAGATCGTCGCAGCATATCAGGGCCGTCAGATCTCCTCATTAAATCCTGACCGTAGAAACGATCCCTTTTATAGCCTTTCTCCCCCATTTCTAACCCTAGCCCGAGCCCTTCGCCCCCAATTCTCTCTCGACCTAGGGTTTTTGCCCCCAAATCGGATCTGCGGCGTTCTCCGCGGAGGGCAAGGGCCATGGCGTCTCCTCCTCGAGCTTGCTCCAAAGCTGTGAGTCTCTGGCTCTCCTCTTGGACGGCCAGCTGGAAAATCCGGCCGAGGGGAGGCACGGGATCCATCGCCAGTATCTGCGATCTAAAAGTCAGGTACGATTTGTTTAGAATCAAGAGGAATCGAGTCGATTTCTCCCTTTCCTTGATGGATCTGTACTGTCGAAGCGTTTCCGGGGTCCCTTCGAGTTTTTCCTCCACGGCCTCGAGCTCGTTCCGGCAGCGATGAGAGTTTGTTGTAAATCGCCGTGATTGACATGTTTCCTTGTTTGAGATCCGTTAATTCCTGCGTGAGACAAAAGATTTTTGCTCGATCTAATTTTCCGTACATCTCTCTGATGTTGTCCCACATGATCTTGGAATCTTCGGTCGGTGGGAGGCCCGCCGCAACGTCTGGGGAGATATAGTTGCCGATCCAGGTGCGGATCAGGCGGTTGCACTTCCTCCAGTGCCTCGCGAGCCTTTCATCCGACGGGATCGGTATGGTTCCATCAAGGAAACCCTCCTTGTCTTTGGGTGCGAGAGCCCTCCGGAAATCGGCCGACCACTTGCTGTAGTTCTCCGGCCCGACCAGTTGTAGGCTGATGAGTCGCACTTCTAGGCCGTCGGCGGTGGACACATGCAGGGGGTCCCCTGGTTCGGGTCGGCCGGTGATCGCTGCTGTAATCGGATACGGAAAGAATCTGGGTTGAAAGTTTGGGTTCAGGTAGGGATTCGTCCCTGTACCCGACCCATCAAACCCGGATCCATGCCCCGCATTAAAGAAACCCGGGTGAAGGGTTGCTCCGGATCCTGTTTCTCCAGACCCGCTTCTTGGCTCGGTGGCTGGATTTGCCCCGCTTGCGGCTGGTAGATTCCCATCGAGCTGCACACCACTCTGGTAAGTGATTACCCCCGGCGATGATGGATTCGGGCTTTGCCCGAGGTACCATGGATAGGGTACCCATTGGTAAGGTTGGCCCTGAAAGGGCTGCCCCATACTCGCTTTGAGCCGGGAACATCCCAACTCCTTGTTGTCTTTGTGGTGTTTGCGGGATTCGTCGGGTTTGCGGGATTCGACCCCAGTGGAGTCCCCGTATTTCCACGGTTGAAGAGACATCTCCCGTGGATGGAATTTCAGTTCCAATAGGAGGTTGGTCTTCCGGATTCATGGTGAGTAGATCCTCTCGCTTCTTCTCCCTTTTGCAAAAAACCGATTCTTTCGTTACAAGACACTGATCTTGTCTTGCAGGTAAAAAAACGAAAGCAATCGATGCGGAATTTGGAACTTAGAGCCACTTTGCTCCGATACCATGTCGAAGTCGAAGTGTAGAGAGAAGCAAGACGAGACGAGGAAGAAAAGAGCTTAGGGAGAAATTCTCTTTTTTTCGTGTGTATTGTGTATGTCGACAAATTGTACAATTATACTACAAGATGTACACTTAGAAAAAGAAATGTAATATTACACATATCAATTAAATCAATCTAATTTCCTAGATTGATTCCATGATATCAGAATCGAATCAATTCTGGCATAAGGGATTTCTGCATATCTTCCAACACAAAGTCTCCATTCCCACAATATCTAGTTTGTAAGAGTGAACTAATTCTCTTGTTACTTTACTTGGAATTCTAATTGACCCACCAAAAAATAGATTAGTGACGACTCATAATTGAAAATCATATGCATGTTAAAAACTTTAACCCCAAGTCACGAATTTGTATGGGCTTGGGAGAGTTCGAATTAAATTTATACTTAATAATCTATAAACCAATTCTTAGGTGGTTTGATCGGCTTCGAGAAGGTTGCAACAAAGAGAATATGAGTTTTCTCCCTTAAATGATAAAGCCAATTTCAACATGGATCATCATGATGTCTTCTAAATTAACGCATTTATATGAGACGGCATCTTGTCTATGTCTATGGGTTTAGTCACTTTCCTTTATCAATGCGCTCAATGCAAAGTATCGAGATCAATTTTGCATGGAACAGGGTTATTCTATTAACCCTCTTAGGGCCCATTTGGTTCAGCTTTTAGGAAATGCCCTTGGGAGAATGCAAATACCTTTGAGGTAAAGGAGTTTCTCGAAATGTTACATCATTTGGTAAATTGTAACATTGAAATGCAACTTACCATAAACACCGTTTGGTAAAATTCATTTTGGAAGTCGAAGTCAGAAAATCAATTCTGATGGCCGGCCAATTGCCGGCCAACCACTGGATGGCCGGCCAACCGTCGGCCAACCGCCGGATGGCCGGATCTAGCCGCCGGACGTTGCGAAAGCTAGATCTGGCCTCAAGATCGCAAGATTTGGCCATCCGGCGGCCAGATCTGGCCACCAAGACCACCAAGTGGCCGCCTTAGGTCTCAACCTCAGGCGACATCGCCTGGCGCACGCGAGCCAGGCGATGCCGCCTGAGGTCCGGCCTGGTCGCGCGGACCTCAGGCGGCGTCGCCTGGCTTGCAGCGGTGCCCGCCAAGCGACGCCACCTGGGTCGCAGGTCCCGCCACCCCGGGCGGTGGTCACCGGGGACGCGGGACTCCCATGCGGCGGTGGCGGCGGCTGAAGAAGAAGATAAAGAAGACGAACGGAGAAGACGGGAGAAGACGAAGAAGACGAACGGAGAGAAGTAGATGAACAGTGAACAGGCATTTCCAAAATGCCAAATGCTCAAAGCTGGTTCTCTCCAGCATTGGGCTTTCAGCATTGGGGATGCTCACATTTAGCCAAGTAGCATTTCAAAATTATTGCCAAACACCAAAAATTTCCCCCAAGGGGCTTTGGAGGCCCAAAGCCCATTGGGAATGCCCAACCAAACACCCCCTTAATGGGCTTGTATGCATTTGTTGGACTCCTCCTTTAGAATTTAGCTTAGAGCAAAAAGAACCTGAATTTAAACAACCCGTCCATACGAATTATATGGGCATACTTTGCCTTGAACACGATACATGATCCATGACTACATTTTAATATAATGATGACTTGGACTGTCTCTTTATTAACTGTACGTGACGGCTGATTCAATTATGGTAAATAACTTTCTCTATAAGTTTTTTCCTCTCTTTGTTATGAATCACATTAAAAATTTGGTATTATGAATAACCGTGCTTGTGTGGGGTCCAAAGTACATTCATATGTGATAACCAACTCACACATTATTAAAATTCCATAATTTTCTTAGTCACACCTGCTCATTAGATTAGTGAAGCTTGTCATTGCCGTGGGTTCTAAGCTATAATTCATGTTGAACTCAGACGCACGAAACTATATAAACAACATTTATTGCCCAAACCAAGGTTGGTCATTGGCATAGATAGTCTCATGGTCATTGATGATTTTGCTGGTTGGAACACGATAGTCTATGTTGTTGAAAGTAAGTGATCGAACAATAAAGTAGACAGAACAAGAAAATAAATTGGACATCAAATTTATGTGGTTCAGTCGTAATGATCTATGTCGATGAGGCAAACAACAACATAGGATGCACACGTGAGTTGTGTTAGAGAAGTCCCACATTGAAGAATTGGTGTGGTGTGGAGTAATTAATATATCCTAATTGACCCATAACTCATTGGCTCTTGAGTGAAGGTGGGTCCAACTAGATATATTAATAAGCTTTGACTTAAGCTTTCTCTTGGCGATCTCTCCAAGTGAAAGGTATCGAACTTTTGCTGCGCGCTCCCAACAAATGGTATCAGAGTCGATGGTTACAGTTTCTAGGCAAGTAGGGCATTGTGGTGTAGCAATGCGGGCCCATAAGAATGAAGATGGGCCAAAAATAAACTTGAATTGAGGAGGAGCAAATCTAACATTGGAGCTCACATGTGAAGGGGAGATTGTTAGGATGCATATATGAGTTGTGTTAAAAAAGTCCCACATTAGAGAACTGATGTGGTGTTGAGCAGTTAATATATTTTAGTTTAGCTCATAACTCACTAGTTTAAGTTTTTGTGTGAAAGTAGGTCCAATTCAATATATTAACGGCCCTGGACTTGGGCTTCTTCTTGGCGATCTTCCTAGGTGAAATGTATCGAACTTCTTCTGTGTGCTCCCAACACAACGAATTCTGCTATAGATAAAATAATACAATAGAGATTACAAACATACTCGAGTCACTCAAATATTCTCAGTGTTTCATAAGCCCTAATTATTCCCAATAACTCACGTAGTATTCATTATTAAATAATCTCTTAATCTCACGAAAGAATTATATACAAATTCTTACCATAAGAATTTGATCGACTTAAATAGTAAAAACATATTGGTGTAATTGCACGAACAAAACAAATGCCAAGTGTTGACACCTGAAATAAAAAATTGTTTGAAATTGAATAAAAAAATGAGAGCAAAAGAAAACCAAAAAAAAAAAAAAGAAAAAAAGGGAAATAAAAACGAAAAAGAAAACGAAAAAAATAAAAAAAATTGGGAAAATATAAAAGGGGGATTCTCGGACGCTGCTCTCTCGCTCTCCCCCCGGCTGGAGCTCTCTCTCTCATCATCGGCCTCTCTCTCTCTCTCTCTCTCTCGGCCGATCCTCTCACGAACCCTAAATCGATTTTTCCCCAAATCGGACGAGAAGAAACCCTAGATCGAGGGAGGACTCAGGGAAGCTCGATCTCTCTCTCACAGCTGGACACTCTCTCCTCCTTTCGATCTCTTTCTCTCTGGTTCGATTGGAGGACCCGCACAAATCAGAAATCGATCGTCCTCACCTTAGTTTTGGAGCAAAGATCTGCAATCGGTGACGGAAGATCGAAGATCTGGTTTGATTCAAGGACGGCGACAGAAACAGGGAGCTTCGATCGAGATTCCAGCCTTCCAAAACCCTAGGAGACGATCGGCGTCGATTGAGAGGCTTCGGCATCAGATCTGGTCTCCTGGTGACCAGATCTGACCAGATCTAGAGCCGGCCAAGGAGATTCGAAGCGCATAGGCTCAGATCAGGCATTGATCAGCGACGACGGCGACGCTAGGGATTCAATCGCGACCTCTTTTCCATCCGGAACCCTAGAAGACGATCCGATCCCCCTCCTTGGATCAGGAGCGCCAAATCTGTGAGTTCCCTTTCACTCTCGCGATCCGATTTTTTTTAGGGGATTGGATTCTCTTCGTTCGGTCCCTGACTCCGAACATTCTCTTTCTCTGACTTTCACTATTGGACGAATTCGGCACGACTGTCGTGAACCACTTCCTCTCCTCTCGGTTTTGTCTCGCGCGCCTGATCTGATTGACCGAGACGGCCGATTGAGGAATCCAAAGCACAGGAATACAAACCCGTACTGAGATCAGAAGTCTCGGCACAATTCTAAAGTAGATTTTCACCCTTTTTCGGCGGATCAAATCGGTGAGCAATCTGGTTATCATTTTTTTTTTTTATATATATTTCAACGTTTCAGGCATGCCAGAAGGTTGATTTGTTGATTTCTGTCGAGAATGGTGATCGGTCGTTTGTTGTATATGTGCGATTTGTATTTGATGACCCTAGTTCTATCCCTAATCTCTGATTCTGAAACCTGTTGTGGTGAGATTTATTTCTGTCATGATTGATGTTTCACATTTTGAAGTCAATCAACTACCTGCGATATAATTGGAAATCTCCTTTGGTATTAACGCTTTCATCCAGGCGATAATTGCCTACAAGACTTTAAAATTGCTGAGATGTTGTTCTCTTTTTGTCTTCTCCATCCATCGCATGTTCGATAAAATGCCACGGAGAGCTTTTTGTCTCTTAGAATTCAGTGATTTCTGAGTTGTCCCATCATGGTTTTATGTGGGTCTCTAAGCATCTTCATGCAGAAAAAAATTATGGTTGTCTGACCATGGATGAATTTACTTTTGTGGACGTGGTGGCTGTTTGTATTCATTTGTAGGCACTTTAAGTTCTCGTGCCAGGTTAATGGATTTGTCATCACAATAGATTTGGGACTTACTAAGATTACTTATGATTCCTTGATTGTTGCTTATGAGATATGTGGCAAAGCTCATGAATATTGCGACCTGTTCAATGGTATGCTTGAGAAAGATATTGTATTGTAGAATTTCCTTGGTTGTTGCCTATGTACAGCTTCCGTGATAGGTCTGAACAGGACATTTTCCTTTATTTTTGTATTCCAAACCTCATTTGAAAATGCCATGAATAAAATTCTGTGGCTGCATTGGGTGTGTCAATTGAATTTAGTTGTCATATGGAGGGCATTGACCAAATGGAATCAATTCACAAGAAATTCTGGTTCTGTGAAATGCTTGTTATACGTTTGTAGGAATACTTAGTCTTTTATTCTAAAGTTCCATTAAGGTTGTGAATTCTCAAAATGTTTGTTGTCCTATTGTTTCTGCCTTGCTGCATTGCTGTTTTTGATGCTTCAGCTTTGTTGTTTTGCTGATATTACCGGCTCTATATTGCTGTTATGCTGTTTTTATATTGCTGTTTTGTTGTTTTTATCTTACTGTCATGCTGTTTTCCTATGATTAGTTACCTCTTTGTCTTGAAATAAATGGCCAATGTGCTGAATTTGATGCATGCTTTACTTAGGACCCAGTTGTACATGGGTTCTTACTTTGATAACTTCAATGTCATTTGTAATGCTCGTTTTCATTTCCCTGCACTTAGCTTTCAATTTCTTAGTTTAGATTTAGACTAGGATTTTGAAGATAAAAAAATGAAGACGACGGAGGTCGATGTCCATTCAGACCGTTGCAAATGTAATTTTCTTTTCTTTTCTTTTTCCCGACATATGTCTCGGGTTATATGTGTTGTATAAAACCCGACGAGTTGTGGGTATTTTCTTTTCCTTTCTTTCTCTTTATTATGCTTTCTTTTACTCTTTTTAGAATTGCATGCTTAGATTTATCATTTTTCTCGAATTGCTTGTTTACCTGTTTTTTTTTTTTTTATTGTATGATTATTGATTGTTTTTTTTTTTTAGAAATAGAATTAAAATGAAAACAATCATCCACGCATGATCATTTAGTATGTAATTGACGATCCTGAAAACGTAAAAAATGTATGGACACGATAAAAAAAACACAACATACTGTTAGGTACCGAAAGGGCGTTAATAGAAATATTAACGTAATCCAGGTCCCCGAGCTTAGATCTCTGATTGCGTAGGAATCGAAGGAATCTCCCAACCTTCGATTAGGTTTCTAGCTGACCTCCAAAATAAGCTAGTGGCGGCTCCTGTGTTGCTTAGGTTGTTAGATAATTCAATTGTATAAATTTTTTGCCGTGCTTAACGTTAGCTTGGGAGAGCTCGGGATTGCATGTTAAAAGTTAGGCGCGACACCAAGCACTCGCTTGAATAATGGTGCTTCTTCATTTCTCTTGATATGCATGGCACAAAATCACGCTCTACTATATATCAACAATAACGCTATGCTTGAAGACTCCATAATGAATTTATAAATAGCCATAGAAAGGGAAACTACATCCAGAGAGATGAAGTCAACATGGAATAGAAAATCCATGTTCAGAAATTCAAATTCGGTCAATCTAAGTCCAAGTTGGATTATCGGTTTTTTCTTTCTTTCTTTTAATTTCTTGTTTTTTTTTCCTTGGCGGACAACTCACCTATCCAAATTGGACTCTTGCCGAATAGGAAATACGATTTCTATGGCACACCATTTTGGATGTTTAAATATATACCATTTATCTTAAATCGGGTTTTGTTCATAAGCTTAAACTCGAAGCATATTTAAACGGTCTGTCTGGTGACGGGTATTGCTCAACTTCTTATATGGGCAATTTGGGCAGGTGTTACCCGCCATCCTTCACGTTGGAAGTTGTGAGTAGTAGGGGTGGGTGGTGGCCATGCTATTGGAGATATATGACTTTCCTCCTTGTATGGGTTTTGTGGATGCGCATGCTCTATGGCACGCCGCCGCTCTTCCTCTTTCTTACCTCTGGTGGAGCTTCATAGAGATGATGCTGAGTTGAGGACAACAGCTCTCCTAACGAAGGTGAAGTAGACTTTGTCGAAAGATGCATGCACTGGTCAAAAGGCAGATTGTGTCGGTTACGTGGATTGCTCTACCCAATCGTTTCGTTGGATTTCCCTCTTGTCCGATGGTATATATGCTTTGCTGTACGTAAAATGCTTGTTTTCCACAGGGGGATCATATGCATTTTTTTCCCTCTTTGATCAATTCCTATAAGATCAGCAGTATCCGTATGTAATCATAACTTTTGCTAAGAAAACTTCTTAGTTGGTCAAGACTTGAGTGTCACGTTGGTCAGAAAAGTTTTGTATGAAGAGTATTTTGAGACTCTGAAGTTATGTGAAAGTAGAGAAACTGATCTCCCTTAAGTTCAGCTGGAGATAGCGTTTGTTGCAGAAATATCAGGTGAGTTGTGGATGAGTATCCAATGAATGATTCAACATGTTCCCCATTAAAAATCTTGTCAGGTGGATTTCCGGAATTTACAGATCCCGGCTTGTGTTAAACTGTTGGATCCTTGACTTATTATTCATCGCGATAACTGTTGCTACTTTAGGTGAACACCAGTGCCCCCAAGAAGACTCATTGCCAGATTATAATAGTCAGTCATCGTATTTTTTTTGTTTCTTTTGCCTCGTATGTTTAATAGATAGAGAGTCATGAGGAGGGAAGATGCCCCTGTTCCCAGAAGAAGAAGCCGGCAACTACCATTTTTAAGGCTTGTGTGATCAAAGCAGGCATCTCTTTGGGTTGTGGGCTATTTTTGGCCCTGACAGCCGATGAGATTAGGATGACTTACAATCCGAGTGAATCAAGTTTGAAATATATTCAAAACTAGAGAGCAAGCCTGATCATATCGAGAACTCAGAATGAAATGTATTGATCATTTCGTGTACCTTGTTTTATACATTTCCTTTCCTGCCCGAAGAGCCAAACCGATGTCCCTTACTGTTGATGATGCTTCTCCCTGCCTTTTCAAGAATCTCCCGGCTGCTATTATTGCCAATTATCTTTTCTGGCATGTGTCTTGTCATTACCAATCCTCCTTCATGCCATCGCCTTAGTCTGTATGGTTGCTTGCCTTGCCACCTTTTAATCATTCCAGAGTGACTTGGAGAGAGTTCATGGGCCGAAGGAAACACGAGGTCTTGTTCGGTGCAGTCCTCAGAACATGGAATGGCCGAAGACAATGTGAGTTCTCTTCAGCACATAAAAGAACCAATTTCAATATGAATCATCTTCGTGTCTTCCAGATTAATATATTCATATGGGACTGCATCTTGTCTATATCTATGTTTTCTGTCACTTTCGTTTTTCCATGAGCTATTGCAAAGCATTGACTGAGCGGGATCGTTCCGTAACCTTCTTAATGGGTTTAGACACGTCTGCTGGGCTCCTCCTCTAGAATTTAGCAAACAGCAAAAATGGCCTGAACTTAAAGAATCCATACGAATTTCATTGGCGCACCTTTGCCATAGACATGATACATTCAAAGATAAATTTGGTAGATTTGAAAACCACTTCTCTCAAATTCATAATGACTCGGGCAGTTTCTTTATTAACTATATACAAACACTCGATATTATTATGAACACAGTCTAATTTCATGCTTTGTTTCACTTTCCTATCCGCTCTATCGGAGGCCCAACATAAGAAAAGCTATACTTCATTGATATGCATTTTATCTAATGGCACACCACAAAAGTGACTTCCGAAAGTACCTTCGGTTTTCGTACCCTTCACCTTTCATCCAAACTCTATTAAGAAACTTCTAAGTACGGCATCAAAATCGTCCCTAACAGCAAAAACTACGAGGGAAACTGAAAAATGGTCAGATGGAATAGCTCCATAATGACACGTATGCGTCCAAGTTCCCATCGTCCTCTTCACCATGTATATTTCCGCCGCATTGTGGTGGAGACAAGAGCATCCCCTCCGCCATATCAGCGAGCAACCCCGGCATGCCGAAGATGTCCTCCTCGTCGCACAACACTCCCTCTTCCAAGTGCAGCTTCTTCTCGTCCCCTGACATCACGTCCTCGGACTCCACTGGCTGGAATGCCTCCGCCATATCAGCGAGCAACCCCGGCATGCCGAAGATGTCCTCCTCGTCGCACAATACTCCCTCTTCCAAGTGCAGCTTCTTCTCGTCTCCCGACATCACGTCCTCGGACTCCACTGGCTGGAATGCCTCCGCAGCCTTGGCCGCCGCCTTCTGTATGTCCTTGGTGTCCGCCGATGCTGGCACGGGCAGCCGCCACGCGGAGTCTGCGAAGTTGAGGCAGGCAGACCGGCCCCTCAGCGCGAGCGCCGCCACGTCGTGCGCCCTCGCCGCCATCTCCACAGTAGGGAAGGTGCCAAGCCAGATCCTCGACTTCTTTCTGGGCTCGCGGACCTCGCAGACCCACTTGCCCGAGTCACGCAGCCGCACTCCCCGGTACACGGGGTGGCGCGTCTCCCGGAACTTCTTCCTCCCGGCGCGCTTCTTTGGGTGGTGGGACGCGAGGCGCACCTCCTCCTCAGAGAAGTTCCCGGGGGCTGCCGTGGTGCTACTCCCGTCAGACAGCGGCGACGAGAGCGACGGCTTGGGGAAGTCGAAGCGGCAGGAGTTGGGATGGGGATCAGAAGAGAAAGGGTTCATGGGAGGACGTGTGCACTGGGATAGTGCGATAGCTGTTGGGTCGGAGTGAAGTGGATGATGAATGTGGTGGGGCTAGTGTTTATAAGAGACAGAAGCTGGCTGGAGCAGTGAGGAGTGTTTACTGATATATGGGGTGTTGGGCTTTTATATATGAAGCGGGGACGCGGGATTTAAAAAAGGAAACAGACTGGTACTCAAGAGTTGCCGCCTACGGGGAAGACCGCAATATCTGAGTGACAAGGGACTTGGGAGTGTGAACCCAGCTGTGGACCGAGGGAAGCGAGGGTCGTGCCAAGTTGAGTGCGATTCAGCGTACGACACGTGTGCGGGTGGGGCCGCGACGTCGGGTTGGGTGGTCTGGGAGCTCCACGTCAGCGTGGGCCCCGGCCACCCACGAGGTGCCATGTGGAGGGGTGGGCCCACGTGATGTCTTCTTCTGCCTTTTTCCCCTCTCTCTCTCTCTCCTTTTCCTAGCCTGCCGACGCCCTCTCTCCTCCTAGCCTGCAGCGCATTTGTTGCGGCTTAAACTCTTCTCTTTCGAAGGAAAGAGAAGCCCGTTCCTCTGTCCCTCTCCATTTCTTTCCTTTCGAAATTTTGAATCTGAAATTTACTCTCACTCCGCGCTCGTTGCTGCTCCGTTGTGCATCAAGCGTCCGTTCCCCTTGCCGTCGTCGACGAACCACACCACGGCCGCCCCTACTCCGGTGCTCGCTCGCTCCTCTCTCCGGGCTCGTTGCTGCTCCGTCGTTCGTTCTGGCGTTCCCGGGATCACAGACGCAGCACGCG
This sequence comes from Eucalyptus erythrocorys, assembly GCA_014182555.1. Classification (NCBI taxonomy): domain Eukaryota; kingdom Viridiplantae; phylum Streptophyta; class Magnoliopsida; order Myrtales; family Myrtaceae; genus Eucalyptus; species Eucalyptus erythrocorys. The sequence continues at coordinate 45,309,401 of CM024597.1, read as the reverse complement.
GAGGAGAAGCAGGCCTCTTCGAGCTCCCCTCAACGTCGGCGAGCGTCGCCTGCCGAGCGAGACCCAAACACACGAAAGGCTCGGAGGCGAGGTTGCTGGAGAAGCTGGTGCCATACGCTGCTAGCGTGGTGCTAAGCTGCGTGTTCGCGGGGCTCCGCCACCTTGACCCGAACCGGGAGGCCTCCAAGAAGGCCCCTGAGCCCAAGGAGATCGCCGAGCGGCTCGGTCGCTCCCTTATCTAGACCAATCCGTACGAGGGTAGGCTCTCTGAAATTCCGTTCTTTGGGATCGTATCGCCCTGCATGGTGTTGGGGATTTGAGGTTTGGGTGGCTTGGATGGAGGGTTATGTGGTGTTTGATGTGCTTATGTGGGAGAATTTGGGAGGTTTTTGCCTTTGGTCAAGTTGTCATGAGTTTATGACTGAGATGAGATGAATCGAATTGCTCGCCACCAGCAAAATGCTTGTTCCATATTTCGTTTGGGATTTGATAGGATTCCGTATGCCCGAGCCCTAACGGTACTTCTGCTACGATTCTTTGCACGGTCAACCGTATAGAATACTTTACCCAATGAGGCAGAGCTTATATGTTTCTAAGATACTCATTTTGCTTGATGTGTGTGAGATTTGTATTTCTTGCCATTAATGTAGGTCATGTAGGGCAGGTGTTTGTTGGTATTATGGTTTCATTTGTTATCTTGCTTTAAGGACTTTTTGATGGGATAATATGAATTTTGGAATTGACAATAATGTGAATCCTTGCTAGTAGGTTGACCGGGCAAAAGAAATATACAAATTGATGGATGAGTATAAGATCAAGGGTACTCCAGATCTTTACACCATCGCTATTAATAGTTGCAGCCAGACTAGCGATTGGGAATTTGCTCTGAGCATGTACAATGACATGATGAGGTATTGTTAATTGTAATTTGAACACATTTAACCTGGTCATCGAGGCTAGGTAAGAAAGGCGTTCTCGAGTAATTAGTCTCAATGTTGTTCCAGAGAATGAATTATGTTATTTTCCTGCTTTCTCTAGTTGCACTTAACTATAGAAAGGGAGATTTATTGATTATGCCATCTGATTTCTATCTTCAGCCTTTTACAAAGAGCCACTCATGGAAGTAGCTTATTCTTTTCTTCTTCTGTGCATTAATAGACGTTGCAGGGCATGCTGGGAGGGTTGATGCTACACTTGATATTCTAGAAGAAGCAAAGACTTGTGGGATGCATCTTGGAATTGTATCATACAGTTCTTTGATGGGTGCTTGCTGTAATGTACGACTTCTGCTGATTCTGAAATTTATGACAAATTACGTCGTGGAATGGAACTAGTTATTAACTGAAGGATGTCCTCATTGATCTACAAAGAACCCTTGAGGACTACAGCTATCCTCTCTAGGTTTTGATAGTCCCTTGAAGTAAATAGATGTAGTAATTCTAATTTCTCATCACGGCAGTCATAAGTGGTCTTTTCTGTATTTTCTATGTTGATGATCAAAAAGTTGGGCTTCTGAAGAATTTTGTATAATGTCTCAGGCAAAAAGTTGGGGGAAGGCTTTAGAGCTATATGAGGATATGAAGTCTATCGGGATAAAGCCGACAATCTCAACAATGAATGATTTAATCAACCTATGGTTATTTCTTTGTGAGACTTTGACCTAGTATTTAAGTGATTGAGAGAAGAGGATCAGCTTAACTATTTCTACTAGCTTATCATGTTAGTATAATGTGTACTGTAGAAGTGCAAGGGAAAATATTCTAAATGTAGTTCCTTCTAGTAGAAGAGAGCTAAAATGCTATTATGTCTTTTTTATTCAATAAAAGAAGACATGCAGGACTTGTTCTGCAATGAGAGTATTGGCTACCCTGAAGATAGATCCATTTCTATTTTGTTTGAAATATCGAAACTGCAATGAGACAGCTTTTTTAATACAGGTGAAGGGGATCAGCTTCCAAAAGAAATGGAGATATTCTATGATAAGAAGAGGCTAGGATTATCCCCTAACACCATCACATACTCAATACTCCTAGTGGCAAGCGAAAGGTAAGAAATATGGCGCTTACAAGATAGGCTCTGTTTTAACAATATTCTTCAGATTATTTTGCTCAAATTGCAGTCTTCATTATTTTGCTCAAATTTGGCGCTTACAAGCTAGTGTTTCCTTGTCTAGTTTCCGTATTTGAAATTATTAGTGTTCTGTAGGATGAAAGCTACATTCCTCGATAACATACCAGTTAAGAGACAACACTGATGAGCAGAATCATTTTTTGAAGTGGATGGTTGAAGATTGGTATATTTTCGGAATACAAAGCCTGAATTTGGAGAATCATTTGTGTCGCTGTTTTGTGAGGTTTTGGTAATTGGTGAAGTAAATGAGACCGTGACCTTCAAGCTATTATGCTACATCCTAATATACTGCATCATTTAAAGCAGTAATATTTATTCATGCTACTATGTTATCTTCCTGTTGGTTTGCCAATAAAGTGAGCTATATGTACTTTTTCAGCTGACATTTGCAACCTGTGACAGATTGCCCATCTACATGTTAATTGAAATGAAACAATTACCCAATGTCTCATTGATGCCAAAGGTTCTTGGGGGTTTGTTTCATACATTTATGTATTTATTTTTTGGGGGGGTGGATGATTGAGGTTTCAGTGCCAGGAACTACTTGTGGCACCTAAAAGCTGTTTCACCTTTTGGTCAATTTATGTAATTTCTAAAGTACATATACTGCCTCGTAAAGACAGAATAATATGTTTTTGAGTTTTCTTCTAGAGTTAGGTATATGCAATTTGCATTAGCTTAGGGGAAAATTCGTTTATTGAATAATAGAAAGACTGAGGTCAGGAGATTGCACCTTTATGTTCTCATCAATTCGATAGTTTCTGCATATTCATATATCTTTGGTTGGATCCTACATAGGAAAGCTTTCCAGTTGGTCAAATGTTTCACCCATCATCTGTTTGGCATGAATGTCTCACTGTGTCTTACTATATTCTCAATAATTTCAGGTTCATGGCTTTGTATACGTTCTTGCCGAACAGGATAAACAACTGATTGCTTACTTAAATGATATGTTCAAGATTTCCAAGGGCAATAAGATGGTTGTAGTACACAATGGTTTCACAAAATTGATGAGGGTAGGATTGATCTGCCTTGCGGTTTTTTATGACAGAGATTTTCTTTTCTATCTTCAAGATCCTAGCATTGAATGTATAGATTTTTGGAGCTTGTAATTTTGATAGCTTGAATCAAATGGTTACAATTGCATTATTGGATTTGCGTTTGTTATCTTCATCGCATTGCCATTAGCCAAAGCCGACTCAGTTACTCTCCCTTTGGCTCTCTCTCTCGCGTTAAATGTTTCCAACATTCATATCCATGAAATTATCATCAATGAAGCGGCAGATCGAAAAGAGTAATGAATGGTTTCTTTGAGTACTTTTGTGGCCTTAATCCCTTTCGTGGATGAACACTCCAAATAGTCTATTATTTATAATTGCAAAAATAGAGTACAAGTGCTCAACAATTAAGCTTCCTAAATAGCACATGAGACAAGGGAATTCTTACAAGCATAAAAAGCAATAATCGTGTTGCTAGAAGTATATGCAATTACACACCAAAACCACATATTTTCGTCAAATTAGGACTTTTTAACACATCATCCTATATACTCAATGACCTGCCCAACATAAAAACATATGCCTTTTTCATTACCATTCCACTATCAAGCTTTCCAAACATGGAAAATAGAAGAATTTTAACAAGCACAAAAATCAACAATCATGCTGCTATCTTTTGCCTCCCAATCAATTTTCGTGTGATCGTGCATTGTCTCCACCTTCAAAATCATTCAATTCATTCGTCATAGGATGTTGGAAAAAGCTAATCATATGCCTCAATTAGTGCATCGCTTCAAGTGGGAACTACTCGAGGGAATGGTGCCGAGCAATATCAACATAAGCGAAAAGGTTCGGCTTATCAGTTCCAAGAGCTAATCACTTGTTAGCATTGCCGACCTATCGCCTGCTTTTTTAGATCTCCTGAAAAGGCCGCCTTTTGACCTGTCAGTAATACTCCTTTTAGGAAAATTGCCTAGCTTATGTTTTCTTTTCTATTTCTGCTTTAGTTCCAATAAGCCTATCCACGACTCAAATGTTCTATTATGATGTATCCTGCACGGATGCAAACGAGTTAGATATTATGTGGGAAGCAGTACACCCGACTACAAGGAAATAAGAACTACACTGTTGCTCGGCTAGTTTTGGAAGCAAGACAGCGGCAAAAATAGAATACATAAGAAAATTTAGTATATTTCAACATCTTGATGGTCATAGGCCATTGTGATAAGCTCCCGATTCGTTTATTGTTTCTTGCATTATCAATTAAATTTGGGTCCAGCAGGATTATCGTTTCTTGCATTTTCAATTAAATTTGGGTCCAGCAAGGATCGTTTCTCTAATCCGGTCATGACTTTCTCTCGAGTACCCTGGCTTCATTAACTCAGATGAACCGCCATCAGAAACCAGTAGTCCACTTTGATGCCGAAAGGCTTCCTCAACAGTCCAATCTCAAAGACCTCTCTCGAGTACCCTGACTTTCTCTCGAGTACCCACACGCTGCAGCTCATTGCGAAAGGCCTCTCTTCGCTCAGCTGGAGCCTGCAAATGGAAGATAGACATGCAGACAATGCAAAGTCACCCAGCTTTTGACAGACAAAGAAGTCGGTAACATCTACTCCAATATCTTAACAATTGTAATAACGAATTTATTGAACTATCCAAGTCTAGGCATCGATCTCACATGTCCACTTGTCTTAATCTGCTTCATAACAACCATACATCAGCGCATGACAATAGTCCAACACCTTTGATAAAAATGCTCAATCGTTTAGCAAGTTCTTATATTCATGAATGCTTATATATTAATAAGACAAAAAACTAAATTACATACAACCTCTCGAAAATATCTTTTAAAAGTTAGTCAACTGGCTGCATAAAAAACTTCAGGGCCTCTGTTTAGCATAGTTGAATATGAGCACCACTTTTTTCTCATAACAGGTTAATCAGCAATGGTGCTTAATCAGACCCACGGTTTATGCCATTTTGTTGAATCCGTAGCATTCCATATCAATATCATTCATACATCAGGAGTTGCAAATTACGGCACGGAAAATTAGAACCAAAAAGACCTAACATCAGACTGATCACCGGTAATTCGAAGACCTAAACACAGAATTGAACCCTGGAAACAGTTCAAAATGCTGCTTAGATTTTCTTTTGGGGAAAAAAGATCAGTGGAATAGATCTTCAAGGCATTCAAGAATATAAGAAGCAATATACACAATCATTCTTTGACATGGCAAGCCAAAAAATGTAAGTAAAATCCTTTGACTTACCTTGTGAAATAATAGTGCACGAAACTAAGGTACCGATAGCACCAAATAGCATGATGATCATAAAGTTTAAAAAAAATTGCTTCTTTTTCACCTGAAACCTGAAAAGGATAATTAGCACCAATAAATAACTTATTAAAACTCCATATCAGAAGCCTATAAGAAATTATTTATTCACTCAACAGAGATAGAAAATAGAAAGGAGATAAATCCCATAGAAAATAGTTAGAACACTTTCAACCCTAGAAGATATAGGCAACCTTCCTGTAAAGTTCAAAGATGAGACAGTAAATTAAATTATACAACTTGTCTGCCAACTCTATATTTTGTAAAGTATAACAGATAAATATACATGAACTTTTTGCTGACTATCAAATTATTCAAATCTTCAATAATCAGTCCTCTGTCCATCTATATAGTCTATCCCTCACCGTTTATAAAGCCCATGTCAGAACTCTTTCGAAGCCTGTTTACAGTTCGAGGAACTCTTTACAATTATGGAAAAATCCAACCCAATCTCAGTCAGTGGAGTTGCTTGTATCTGAAGACATATTCGAAAAAACAAACATGTAGCAACAAATGATGCCTAAAAGTTACCACGTAAAAAGAATGACGCCTAAATGCTACTGTGTAAGATGATCTGAGAAAAGTTCTTCACCACTCCAATTGGAAATTAACTTACCCCGCATTGAAAATGATAGGTGGCAGAAGAGATATGAAGAAGAGATCTTCACTAAACACTAAGAGATGGGAGCTTTTCATTCCCGTGGTCAGTAAAATAACGATACCGGTACATAATCCCCGCAAAAAAATTCGAAAGTAATTACTAACAACCAACTTGAATTAAACCAAAAGCCTTCAGCCTCTGGCACAAGACCGAAAGAAATGTTTGCACAGGTACAATAAACGCCAACATGCAAGGTGCAAGCTGGAAGCTCAATTTTTCAAGATACGACCTTAAACTCGAATCTGCGCAGGCAAAGAATATAATTGGGCTACAACAAGTCCACTAGTACCACATCCAAGCTCAACTCTGCAGGAAGAAACAAAGCAAGAGACAGAGGACTCACGATCATCAGAGCAGTAATGGACTCATTCATCCACCGGTTCTCTTCCAACAGATGACCGATCACGATGCAAGCAAGGAGGAGTGCCACGAACAGGTTCAAGGACACCACGGACGTATGATCCAAGGTGGACAGCGTCTGCAGCAAAATAGAATAGACAAAATAACTAATCAGAGAATTTTTAGAAATCTTTAGAAAACAGAATTATAAACCTAGGGTGAACCTTCCAAAGATGTTGTAACCCTCGTGAAGTTCTTAACCACTAACTTATGCAAGTCCTCGCCAGCCCAGACGGGAAAAATGCAGACATTTACTGCCAGGCCAACACAAGCACCTAGTGCAATGAGGAAGAAGCAGGCAACAGCTGTATGGATAAATTCCTTGTCCTATATCCGGACACCATTACAAGAGAATATGTCAGCAAGAAAAACTCTAAACCCGTATTCATAAGGCTTCATTGCCGGGTACAGTTTTGCATAAGTTGCAATAGATCCTATCAATAACAGCAATTAAACAGACATTAAAATTCTAGCTGTAACGACAGAAAAAGAACAGTGCAGAACTTCTCTGAAGAGCCCAACACCAGGGAACACCAACCGTGCCCATGGAAAACCTTCATCCTATTGGACGTAGCGACGAAGACAAGGGAAGAAAAGAAAGCCCCAAACGCACCTTGAATGACGGAGTTCGACCGGTCGACGACCTCCCCTTGGGGCTTGAGTCGCGAGAGCAATGCGTACTCACCGAGCCCAATCGCTGACCGACTTCGCAGCATGCAGTGGTAGTGTTGGAAAAATATGGCTTCGAATTGGGTAGAACAATGAAATCGGATCGAGTAAAACAACTTCGGACTTTGAGGCGTGATATCACTTTCTTTAAGGATTTATTTGCCCCACAACGTTGCTAATGGTCACCGGCAAAAATCCTCCAGGGATACAACAAAGTCTCGGTGAGAATACTAGATAAAGAATTCTAGTATTTCTCCGCAGTCTCTCTAGGAAACAATTAGAAAGAATGGCTGTCGTTTTTAGAAAGAAAAATCGAGAAGGAATAAAATGATCACACCGACTCTCTTCCGAAATCGACAAAATATATATATATATATATATATATATGACACTCTTTAAACGAAGCGCAACTCTTGAAAAATGAACAAACATGTCCATTCGAAATTCGTCCAAATGAACAAAGGTGTCCGATCGGAAATAGTTGAAAATCCGAACAATTACAATTCTTCGGAAAAATTACAACTCTTCAGGAAAGTTGCAAACCGAACAAGTATCTTTCCAAAGGTTGTCTTTAAAAGACACAAAGAAAATTCGGAATAATAATAATAATTTTTTTAAAATAATTAAAATTTCGAATTTATTATTATTTTACTAATAATTCCGAAATTTCTCAAAAAGGAAAAACAACTTTTAGAACTTAAATAATAAAAAAAAAGGAAAAGAAAGAAAATAAAATAAAGAAGAAAATAGAAGAGATTAGTGTTAATTAAACCGCGAGCGCGCAAGCGTGCCAAGTACTAAGTGCGCCAAATAATCGCACCAAAATCACGCCAATTATCCACGCACCCGCACGCGAGTATAGTGAGGCCTAGCCTCGCCCAATTATTCATTTGAATATTCAAAGGAAATTCACACTTTTTAAATAAGCCCACTTCCAACAGGTAGGACATGTGCCTCCAGCTCCGCTCCCACCCCACCACGGCCTAATCTCTATTCCCCTCCCTCCGTCTTAGGAAAAACGGCCCTCCCTCCTCCTCCAGTCGGTCGACGAACGACAATTATTACGGCTTCTTTCGCGACGGCGGGGGAACGGCTGCTCGACAAACGACGGAGCAACAACGAGCACGGAAAAGCGAGTGAGCACCGAAGCAGGGGCACATGCTTCGTCGACGACAGCGGGGGAACGGCTGCTCCACGAACGCCAAGAGCAGCAACAAGCACAGTGAGAGAAGAGAGTAAGCATCGGAGCAGGGACGAACGTCAGAACGAACGTCGGAGTAGCAACGAGCATGAAGAGAGAGAAACGAGCGAGTGCAAGCATAGGGGCGGCCGTAGTGTGGTTTGTCGGCGACGGCAGGGTTACGGTTGCTTGATGGACGGCGGAACAGTAACGAGTGCAGAGAGAATTTGGGATTCAAAATTTTGAACTCTTCTTGAGGAGAAAGAAATGGGGTTCGCAACTGCTGCAGGAGAGGAACGAAAATCGTCTGCTTCTCGAGGATAGGAAGAAGCCACGGAGAGGAGAGAGAAAGAAAAAATGCAGAAGACAGCAAGGCGCCATTTTTTCACCGCGTGAGTGGTTGATATCTGTGTGAGTGGTCGGAGACCACGCTGACATAGCGGTCCCGGACCACCCAATATTTTCTCAAGGGAAGCGAGGGTCGTACCAACTTGAGTGCGATTCAGCGTGCGACACGTGTGCAGGTGGGGCCGTGACGTGGAGTGGGGAGGGCGGGTGGTGGGGCTGCAAATTTTCTTTTTGAGAGTTTTGGCTGAGAGTGAAGAAGGCGCCGGGGACTTTCTGCTTTTATCGGAGGGAGACGGGGACTTCCTAGTTTTCCCCCGAAGTATCTTCGGCGCCTATTTGGGGAAACACCCCCTTGCGAAGGCGGAATATTCGATAACCGCGGAATGCTATGGAATGATTATACTAATTTCTCTGTGCAAAAGCATAGGTCCTTTTGTGCGTGAATTCCTTTCTGATCTTTTTATTAGTGCCCGTCTTTTCTTGGGTCTTTTTTTTTTTTTTTTTCAGTAAACTTAACCGTTTATTTTATTGGGAGAGCATAGCAAAACCCAATATATTTTGCTAGGGAAGATTGCCAAAAGGGCGCTCAAATCTGAGTTTCTCTTAGTATATTCAATTTGACCAACTTTTATTCAAAAGCAAACAACCATCCATTCATGATATTTCATTTTAAGATATTCACCAACTATTCGTTAATTATGAGATTTCTTTCGTGAAATATTTACCCATTAGTTCTGATACCATAGAAGCTTACCATAATGAAAACATAATTTTTGTTTTTCTTCTAAATGAATACGGTATCAAGATTTTTTCCCAAAATGTGATTGGTTTCTAAGATCGCTTCCAGCTCTAGGCCTTTTACTAGTTAGTCTTGGTAAAGCCCAAGACGGAGTATTTTTTTTGAAATGAGGCCCTCAGTAACGCAATATAAAGACTCCTTTATTTTTTAAATTTCATAAACCTAAATAAAACTAAACTAAATGATAAATGAAAAAAAAGCAAAAGCAAAACAAAAAAGTGACCTTTGAAAAAAGGGGAAAAAGCATTTTCAATGTTCTTGGATTTCAAAAAGACAACATCAATCATGAGAAAAATCAAAACAAATAGAAAAAAGCCGGCTAATGGAATCGAACCGATGATGTATTGGGGGTATCTCGTATTTATAGAAGCTTTAATTTTCATGCTTATCGTAATTGTTGGTTTAGTGTATGCATGGCGAAAAGGAGCATTGGAATGGTCTTAGTTTCTGAATATTTAAACAATAAAAAAAGTAAAAAAAAAAATAACATTGAGACAATTATGAATTCCATAGAATTTCCCTTACTTGAACAACCCAAAATTCAATTATCATTCCTGAGAGATTCACACATCAGTTCTAATACCATAGAAACTTAATACCTTTCACCTGAAAAGATCGTCGAGAGGAAGCTCAAGTCCAAGTCTCTTAACTATCCGGTTGGACTCAAATTTTTTTTTTTTTTAAAGTTTAAACTAATGAGTTATGGGCCAATTAGGATATATTAACTACTCAATATCACATCAATTCGATAGAGTTATAAGTAATTTAGATCTTAGAACTATGTGAGCTTAAGTTTAATAATGTTTGATTCTTTTACTTACAAACTTAATTCGATGGTGTAGAATTCAACCTTTACATAAATCATGAGATATATGTCATATTATTTATTCTTTTATATAATTTAATGATTATCAATCAAATGAAAGTCGTGAATTCAATAGATTATAGAATTAAGGTCGAATTTCAGAAAAAAATTTAGAGATAATTTGGCTAAATTCAACATCAGATCTTTAATTTTCGAGTCCGAGCATTAATGATAAATTACCATTGTTGACACCTAAATTTTGGTTATATATTTGAGATTTAATTGCATAAAAATTATGGATTAATTTTAAATCCTTAAGAAAATAATGAAATTGCGTAGCACATAGAAATTAGGAGCATTTACATTAATCTTAATAGAATTAATAAGAAAATATTTTAAAAAAAAGTGAAAAAAATTAATTTAATTTAAATTAATTTTTTTATTTTAAATATAAATAGGGTTAATACATTGAAAAACCCTAAACCGGTACACCTGTGACAAATTTACCCCAAACTATTTTTTTTTGACCACCAAAACCCCAAACCGGTATAACTTTGACAAATTTACCCCAAATTGGTACACTTGTGACAAATTTACCCTCTCGTTAGTTTTTATTAAATTTTATCGTTAAATTATTAACTTAAATGGCTCGTGAGAGTTGATTAATATACCAATTTAGGATTTTACATTCCGTTTGTTATAGTTTACAATTTTTGTGATTTTTTTTTGTATTAATCCAATTTAGCGAAGGGTATATTTGTCACAAATTTACCAAGTATGGAGTTTTGCGGACGAATAAATTAGTTTAGGGTAAATTTGTCATAAATGTATCGGTTTAGGGTTTTTTTTTTGTTAATCGGGGTAAATTTGTCATAGGTATACCGGTTTGGGGTTTTTCATGGTCAAAAAATTAGTTTGGGGTAAATTTGTCACATGTGTACCAGTTTGGGGTTTTTTTAAGGTATTAACCCATATAAATATATATTTTTTTTAAAAAAAGGGAGGGGGGTGTTGAGTAGGGGTGATCAGGTCCAAGGTGGGTAGGGTCTAGATTTGGACCCTGTACCTAACCTTGTTATAATCGATTCTCTTTTTTTGGACCTTATTCCCGACCTTGTTTGCATTGGACCCTGTTTCCGACCCATCCTATTTTTCTGATCTAGGAACAGGGTTGACCTTGTTTATATTAGACCCGTTTAGCAATTTCACATAATACTCCCTGTGGAATAACAAAAAGCCTGTCTTTCATTGATAACTCAACGCTGAAAACAATGGTTAAATCTTCATTGTATAACTAGTAAAGAAAAGAATAACACGTGTTCATGTGATAAAGATTGAAGAACAAGAATCCATCTCTTACGAGGGCGGATGCAAACAACATTGTTCAAGAAAGCAAGTCATTGTACGTGGTACCAGTAGACACAGTCCGATATCGTCAGACATACATTGGCTTCCTAAAGTAGAAAGGAGATTAACAAAGCAAGACACAAGAAAAAAAAAAAATTAACTTCAACTGCCAACCAACTCTCTTTCTCTTCTATACCACCTAATCAGGTGCATCGTTGTCCCCTTCGGCTTCCGGCTTCATGCAACACCACCACTTATGACATGACCAATTCTCAAGATTCGTCCCACCGAGAAAAAAAAAAAAAACACCAAACTCGCAATACAAGAACGGTCCGACGGATCAATATCTTCTTAAAATACTAGAACGAATCAAAAGAGCAAACAGCCGAAGAGATTCGAAACCAAACTTTCATAAAATAAAAGAGGAATTCACAGTGCTCACAGACCCAAGCAACCATTTAGTTTAAATAGTCACTCGCGAAAATCAAGATCCTCACGGACCTTCTTCATTTGGGCGATTCTACAAATTAAGATGCTAGACTTCTACCAGTCCAAAGCAGGGAATAACATATGAAACCTTGGAAGATTAGTCAACCACTAAATTCAGCAGAAAAATCAACTAGAAAAGGGATCAAATTCAGCAATACAAATCATATCATGGGGTAACTAGAACTAATTAGTCGGTAGCTCAGGACGAAGAGTAAAAAGTGTGCTTACCAGCAACGTCGTTAGCGCGGGGGACGAGGACTTGCCAAACAGCTTGGTGGGGAGGAGGACGCTATCGACGGTGAAGATTGCGATGGGGGTGGAGTTGAGCATCGTGCTGGCTACCTATGAGGAGTCGACCTCGGTGTCAAGCGCGACGGAGTCGCTGGCGGTCTTCACTATGAAATCATACTTCCCGGCACCGTTCATGGCGAGGGTGTTGATCGGGGCGTTGCTCATCTTTGAGGACCCGATCGAGGTGTAGTCCGCCACGGCGTGGTACAGCAAGAGCGACATGACCTCACGTCAGGCGCGAACACCATCAAGCCCTTGTCCAGCGCCGACTGGTGCATCTTGATGACGCCGCTTGAGACGAGGAGGCCCGCGAACGTCTTGCACCCGGCCTTCTCGAGTAGCGCCATCATGTTCATGTCCGAGGCCGATGGCGCCGGGGTGGCGAGGATGATCGGGACCAGGATGGGGCGCGATCCGGGAGGAAGGCGACGGTGGGCGGCGGAGCGGCGTCGGCGCCGCAACACTCGGATGGATCGGCGGAGGTGAGAGGCCGAGAGCGACGAGCGTGAGAGTAAAGATAGAAACGACTAGGGTTTTGGTCTTTTGGACTTTTGGGGCCCAAAAACCGGTTCTCAAACCCGTTCCCGAATCGGTTCGGTCGATCCGGTTCCCACGTGGGTATTCCCTCGGAACCGGTTCCCGGACCGATTCAAACGGGGTCTGAACTTTAGGAACCGGTTCCCGAACCAGTTTCAACCAGAACCGGTTCCCGACCCTATTTTCCGGGTGGGCCAAATCGGGAACCGGATTGACCCGGTCCAGTTGCATACTCCTAGTATCGAGTCTGCTCTTCTTCCTTCTCTTTCTTTTTTTCTTTCTTTTCCTCGACCTGGCCTTCCTTCTTCCCTTAGCCCGGCCCTTTTCCTACCTCCTTTCTTCCCCTTTTCCTTCACGCCTCTGTAACACGACGACGAACAGAAGCAGCGCAGGGCAAGGCAGGGGAGATGGCAACACAATTTCTAGGTTGGGATTAAGTCAACAGGCCAATTGGCCATGGCAGAGGTCATGGCTACTTACCAATGGCCTTCAAAAGGAGAGAGGGAGAGAGAGGCCGATGGGGGGAGGGGGTGGTCACTCATTGGAGATGGAGAGCCGATAGAGATAGAGGTCAAGAGAGTGAGAACTAAGATTAAACGGAGAGTGAAAGGGAGCCTTGGCCACACGCGAGCTTCGTCCAATGACCTCTCTCGATAGACGTCCTCAAGTCCGAATCATGGGGAAAAGTATCAAAAGTCTTAAACCTATTACATTGGTATCAACTCAGTTATGAGACCAATTTAGTTATAAACCTTTTTACATTGATATAATTTCAGTTCATCCATTCAATTTAAGTTGAAAATTACTGATGTGAACACCTGTCATCCTATGTGGTATGATCAATACTAACGTTGACATTTTTAATGACATTTTAATAATTTTTTGAAATTTTTAAATGATTTTTTTTCTTTTTTCTCCTTCCCCTTTTCTTTGCCTGTTTTTTTACAATAGCCATTAAGGGCCATCGGCCACAGCCATGTGGTGAGGGTTGGTCTTGCCTAAGTGAGGTTGCCCTTGTCGGCTACAAGCGACAGTAGGCCATGCTTGGGTGAAGGCAAGTGTTGGTCATCCAAACAAGGCTAGGTGAGGCCCCCTCGCTAGATTTGTTGAAGCCACCCCTTGCCTAGGCTAGGGCAGCGTTGCAATGCCTTGCCTAGCATCGCCTGAGAGAGGGCGAGGTCTAGTGAGCCCTGTCATGACGAGACCAACACTCGCTTGGGTGAGGGTCAGTCTTGTGTTAAGAAGGCTTCCCTTACCTAGGCTAGGGCAAGTCCCACCATTGCCTAAGCTCGCTAGGTCTCACCCTCAACCAAGCGAGGCCAAGCAAGGCCAACCCTTGCTCAGGTGAGGCGCGGCGAGGCCGCCTTGGCCTAGGCGAGGGTTGGCTAGTGCTTGCCTTCGCTCAGGGGCAACCAGCCCTCTCAGGCTATGGCTTGTGGCTGGTGGTCGATAATGGCCACCGAAAAAAGAAAAGGCAAAGAAAAGGTATATGAAAAAAAAAAAAAGTTTAAAAATTCAAAAAATATATTAAAATAATCTTTAAAATGTCTACATTAGTGTTAGTTATGCCATGTGGGACGATCAATATCCAATTAGTAATTTCCAACCTAGATTAGCCGATAGACCAAATTGTTATAAATGTGAAAATATTTAGTATTAAATTAATCCAATTCAAAAGTTTATGACTGAATTGATACAAATGCGATCAATTTAAGACTTTTTGGTACTTTTCCCTGAACCATGTAACCCTAGAAAATGCCCTACTTCTCCCTTGCTTATTAAGTTTGAGAACATCGAGCCGAGCCAACGAGATTTTGGGCAAATCGTGCAAAGATCAAACTGATTTGTTGCCAATAACGTCGATTTAGAATTTAATATGCTGGGTTTAGGCCATGAACGACATTGAATTTGAACCTGGAAGTGGTATTCCGAACTGCCTATCAACCATTTGTCAAAATGCTTGAATGAAGCACTGAATTCGAGTTCATAAAATCGATTCTTAAAATCTTTGTTTTGCTGGGAAAAAAAGAAAAAACTTCGTTTTGCGCTAAGTTTGTTCTAATATCGTCGCATTATCACTGAATTTAGTGGCATATCGTTTGATGCCCGAGTCAGCCATGGATGAACGTCTTCGCCCCAGAAAATCCATACCCCTCTCTAAAGTAGCCCGTGGTCAGAAGCCTCAATCCTTTCCTTTTGTCTTGGCATGCATATATGTGTTGGAATGGCTTTCGTTGCAATGTGTGTTGTTTATTTCGTCGCCAGTCAGGTTTGGCGATGGTCGGAGAGAGGCGGCCGACAACCGATTAGTGGCCAGGATTGGTGACTGGTAGAGTTGTTGATGTTTTTAGACTGGAGAAGAAGATTAGCAGGCGTCGTTGGTTGGAGGACGGTTCGTTTCGGCGAAGCACCAAGGAAGGGAGTCCTCCGCATGGCCTCGTTGATGTCCAAGGAAGAAGACGATGCAGAAAGAAGAAAATAAATAACAATTATAAATAAAAAAGAAAAAGAAAAAGAAAGGAGAAAAAGAGAGTGATAAATGACTATACGTGGGGCTTGTTTAGTTTTAATTAGACTGAATGGGCTTTGGGCTCAAACAGGTTTAATGAATTTGGGTTTAATTGGGGTTGGTAAATTCGGGCTGATTTTAGCTTTAAACGTGCTTGGGCTGAGTTTAGTGAGATGGGCTTAATGCATTTAACTTCAATAAAATGGGCTTGAAGGGTTTTCTTTTCAGAATGGGTTAGTTTTAGACAAACCTAATCGTGTTGTCATTCGACAAAAATTGAACCCAAAATTGAGTAAGTCTTGAGGTCTTTACAATAGGGTTGTTCTATTTACCCTCTTAATGGGCCAGAGCAAAAAGCATTTATACCTAAACAACCCATACGAATTACATGGGCAAACATTTTGCCTTATACATGATACTTGATTACATTCGAAGATCATGATGACTCGGGCGGTCTCTTTATCAAGCTATATGCAACGCCCGATGCTACCGTGAACATGGCCTACTTTTATTCTTCCACCGGAGGCCCAACATCAGAAGAGCCGTGCAGTCTCTATCATCTATCTAATGGCACGCCCCAAAAATACCTTCTGCTTTCGCACCCTCCTTCGCCTTTCATCCGCACTCCATTAAAAAATATTTCAGTACGGCATCAAAAGTCGTCCCTAACCAGAAAAAGTACCAAGTGAAATTGAGAAATGACTACATGGAATAGCTCCATAACGACACGTATGCATCCAGATTCCCGTCGTCCTCTCCGCCGTACCCATCTCCGCCGCATTGTGGTGGAGGCAAGAGCATCCCCTCCGCCATATTCGTGAGCAACCCCGGCATCCCGAAGACGTCCTCGTCGTAGTACAGCATTCCCTCCTCCGAAGGCGACTTCTTCTCGTCCCCCAACATGACGTCCTCGACCTCTGACCCCGCCGGCCGGAATGCCTCCGCAGCCTGGGCCGCCGCCTGCTGTATGTCCTTTGCGTCCGCCGACGCCGGCGCGGGCAGCCGCCATGCGGAGTCCGCGAAGTTGAGGCAGGCGGACCGGCCCCTCAAAGCAAGGGCCGCCACGTCGTGCGCCCTCGCCGCCATCTCCGCGGTGGGGAAGGTGCCCAGCCAGATCCTCGACTTCTTGTTGGGCTCGCGGACCTCACAAACCCACTTGCCCGAGCTTCGCCGCCGCACCCCGCGGTACACGGGGTGGCGCGTCTCCTGGAACTTTTTCCGCCCGGCGCGCTTCTTCGGGTGGTGCGACGCCAGGAGCACCTCCTCATCAGAAAAGTTCCCGGGCACCATAGCACTCCTGCCATCGGACAGCGGCGACGAGGAGGACGACGCTTCAGCAAAGTCGAGACTGTTGGAGCTGGGATCGGAGTAAGAAGAGAAGAAGTGGCTCATTGGAGTACGTCTGCGCTTGAGTTCTGGAGTGGAAGTGGATAATGTGCTCCTGCTGGACTGCTGGTTTTTATTGCGGGATGAAGATGGAGTAGAACATGTGCTTGAATTGGGAGCGGAGAGAGTGAGTTCGGGTTCCTTTATATGAACGGGGATTGCCGGGAAGGGGACACGGGATTCGGAGGATCCAGTCTGTACTCGAGTTCCTTCCTACGGAGAGGACGCAGAAAAGCCACCGTCACCGTCATCGTCATGGCAAAGAATCTAAGTGTCTGGGACTACAAGTAAAACCCCGCCAGCTGTTCCAAGTTGAGTGCGATTCAGTGTGCGCCACGTGTGGGATTGGGGTTCGGTGACGTGGCAAGTGGATTTGCGTGGGGCGGGGCTTCCTTTTAGGTTTTGACCGAGTCAAAGAGAGCACAGTTTTTGTTTTTTTTTTTTTTTTTTTTTTTTTTTTTTGTTTTTTATTGGAGGGAGGGAATGAACGGGCGACAGTAAAGAAGGATGGAGGATGAAGGATGGGGAGGTGACATAAGGTCAAAGGTCCCAATCAAAGGCCATCACTTTGACGTCCCACTTGAGCCAAGTTGTGTACCTTCTGACGTACGGCTCAGCACGATTTACTCGACGATTCAGTCCCACTTGATGCTTCTTTCTTTCATTTTTCACAACCCCCCACCCTTTTCCCCTAAAAGAATATTCGATGCCTATTTTGGGAACGCCCATGCTGATGGAATATACCACGAAATGGCGTTGAATAATTATACAAATTTCATCTGTCCAAAAAATGGGTTATTTTGCGTGTAAATTCCTTCGACAATCAGCGAATGAAAGTATAGCCAATGTCTATCTGTCATTTTTGGTGGAAATTTCGATTTTCTTGTTAGTGCTTGGGTTTTCTTGGTTTTTTTTTTTTTTTTTTGATATACTTGATTGTTTATTTTGTGTTTAGCTAGCTTTGTTATGATTGTTGAGCAAGGGCAGCACAAATAAGCTGAGGAACTCCTGAGCTATTTGAGCTCACTTTGCCCAATACAGGAACCCAGGTTGCAATTCTTGTCACGTCTACATCAAATTGAATCTTAGAACTAGGTGGTCGGTTGTCATTGATAATCAGGATGTATTTAATTTGAGATTGAGTATTGAGTCAAGATGAACTCAAATGTCCATGCATTGAAGTGGCCCACATGTCTAATTGCTAAATTATGACGTATAATTCATAGATACATAAATCACGAAATATATTTGATATTATATTATTTTTTTATAAATAGTGAATATCAATCAAATAAGAGGTGGAATTTGAGAAACTAATTTGGAGATTATCAAGCTCAAAATTGAACATCAGATCTTTAATTTTTGAGCTAAACTATCATATATACAGTTGATTCAATTCAAAAAGGTTCCTAAACGAAATAAAAAAATAATGATAAAAAAAGAAAAACTGCACACACGGAAAATCCATCGAAAAGCTGGTAAAAAAATCGGCGAGTTAATGAAGTGGTCGAAGGAGCTGATGGGAAAGCCGCGAACGATCGGGGAAGGCCGCAGGGTGGGGGCCCGCCCCTACAGAGTCCGACGTGGCCGGGATAGGGATAAGGAGGCAAAAAGCCGACAAGACGTGACTTTCCAAGTGACGTCACGTGACTCTCGAGACACGGTTTTGGGAGACAGTTAATTAACCGGTAAGCTCCCTCTGCCGCCACACGGGGGGAGGGGTGGCTTGGCCGGTGGTTCGCACGCGGAAACGCGTGGACCAGGTGGCCTCGCTTCGTGGGGGGCCCGCGAAAGGACGCTGCCCCACCTGTCTATAACTGTAATAAACCGTAGGAAGTTGACGAGGAACGTGCGTGTGTCCCCATCATCTTTCTCCCCTGTTTCCCCTCCCCCCCTCTCTCTCTCCCTCCTTCCTCTTCTCTTCATTTTTCGTTCTTTTCCTGAGAAAACCAAACAACAAGTGGCGAAATCCATGGCGGACAGCGCAGCGGAGGATTTGGAATTTTAGGGTATTTTTGACCTGTTCAGTGGGAAAACGAGAAGAGGGGGAGGGGGACAGAGAAACTCTCGGCTTGTGAACACGTGACCATTTGGGGAGTGATTTTTTTGGGAGGATATGCACGAATTTGTGGATTTCCTCGGATGAGGAGGTGTCGATCGTCTACTCGGATTGAAATAGGAATGGCGACAGCGACAAAGCCAAAGGACCGAGTCTTGACTACTGATTTTGGAGCGGATGTCCAATTGACTCCGTCAAATTCTTGGCGAGGATCTCCTCATTTTCTTCGTTTTGGTTTGGTAAAGGGGTGGGTGGGGTACAAAATAGATATTTGGGTAACATTTTTTTTTCTTTTTTTTTGTTTCAAATATGTTTTTATTAGGATTGAGATCTGCTTTGATTTGCTTGCTTTCTTCCTTGGAGTCATGCCGCGTTCCGTTGGTGTGTTGTGTAGCTGGTCTACGTTTCCTACATAGAAATGTACCAAAAGAAGAATTAGAGTATTAATGTCAGAATGGATATGATTTTGGGTTTTTGCTATATTACATGTAAGATATTAATGTCATGATGGACATACTTCAAGGTTTCTTATTATATATAAAACTTTGAAATATGATTTTTGTCCTTCCAAGCATATGGTGTCATTGGTTCCCTGCTGGGGATGAATATGTTCCATATACTTAGTGAGATGATAATTACCCTCGAATATATGAATCAAATATGTAACAATTTCTCTGATTCTTCAACGGATTGTTTTTCCTTCCTCAAAGGCCCTGTTTGTTTCTTGTTCTGTTTTTTCTGGTCATGAACATAATTTTTGTTTTTTTTTTTGTTCCGAGGAACAAGAAAATAACATAAACGCGTTTGTTTGCGTTTTTGTTCCAAAACTATTTTAAATTTGGAACAGAAACAAGAAACGAGAAAAACTTGTTTCTTGTTCCTGAAACACTTTCGAGGAGCAATTTTTATCTCTCCTATTTCTTTTTTCTCTTTCTTTTCTTCTTCTTTTTTCTTTGGCCAGTTGCTGGCCTCGACCATGGCCAGGGACCAGCCGTTGAGGGCTTGCTACCTCGCTAAAGCGTCACCGGCTCCCAGCAAGGCCGAGCGTTGCCGGCCCCTAGGCAAGGCTCGGCCTTGCTTAGATCCGATGAGGCTGAGCTCGCCCAACCACCGGCGAGGACCGTCAGGTTGGTGTCGCCTGGAGGTGGCCCTTTGCCTTGCCGTGGCTAGGTAAGGCCGCCGGCCAAAAGGAAGAAAAAAAAAAAAAAAGGAAAAATAAAATAAAAATATTAAAAAATTAAAAGAAGCAAAAAAATTATATAAGTTTACCAAACGTGTTTATGTTCTTTTTATACTCCGAGAACAAATTTACTAAACGCGTTCTTCTGTTCAAAAACTGTTCCCTGGAACAAAAATAGTTTTTTCTATTTTTGTTCCCTAGAGCAATTCTTGAATATAAAGGTAGCTCGCCATGGGCCTACCTAGGCTTATTACGCTCAAAGCACAATTTTGACAAGTCTACAGAAGCATATTTCTTCTTAGGCCCTAGACCAATGCGCTCAAACCTAATCAGGCGTATTGAAGTCCGGATCGTTGTGTAAAGATAATATGATATTTCTAATATTTATATTATTGATGTATCTAGCAAGGATTTTTATGCCTAATATTTGGCCCGGCCTGGGCCATCATTAGAGACATGGTCTCTCCTCCCAAAAGGCTTTAGGGACAATATCTCTCATTGAAATTCATTCTTCAATTTTTATTAAGAGAAGACGGATTTTGTAGCAATTTCGGCAGTAGGTGTATCAATGGAACACAAGAAGCAAACATGCTTCAGTGAAGTTGAATCAACGATGAAGCCCGATAACATTAAAAACTTAGTTTGAATTTAGTCGATGACAAAATGCGATGACAAAGATAGAAAGTTGGAATGTAATCGATGATTAAAATTTAAAAACTACAACTAAAGTACAGGAATTGAAAGATATTTAGATTGTGGAAAGATAAATTATAGAAAAGTAAAGATAAAGATAAATTTGTAAGAACGTTGAGTTTTTTGATTGATTGATCGCTTTACAAAGAGCATGATGCGGTTATTTATAGCCCACATCCGATGATTACATACCATGGTTACAATTTTGAAAAAAAAAAAGAAAGAAATTCCTTTGAAGCAATTACAAGAAGTTGCATTATTCACTAACTCCTATAATCTAGAGCTAATCTCCACAAGAAGTTAAAAATCCCTAGATTAAGAACAACAAAGCATAATTTACGAGCAATTATGTCTTCGTGTTGATTGCTCGCTATTAGTGACTTTGTCGACCAACCTCTCAAGTTTTGACAAAGGCTCTCATCGATGGTTGATGTCATTGATGACTTCCAAGTGACCAATTCCCTTCAAGTTGTCAATTGTCCTATTCATTGTTGGCCAAACTCTACTCTTATTGACTATATATCATACTTATAGATAATAACAAAAAGTTCATCATTTTTTGGTCTCATATGCCCCTTTTAAAAGAATCGAATTAAAATTAGGTAGTCAAGAGTCATCATGTAGCCCCTTTTCATTGGTAACTTCGATTTTTCCTTACTGAATTTTATCCTAGTCAGATTAATCATCAGACACGTTTTTCCATGAAAGCCGAAACAAACTGATTAGACTTGTTATTATATTGATAAAGTGTGGCCAAATTTGATACGTTAGTTATCATTCTATAAAAATGAGAATGGAATTATCTCTTCATCTTTGCCAATTACACATCAAATTACATGTTAAATCAGTGTACCAAGTAAAAATAGTTTCCGATAAAGACAAAGGAACTAATAAGTCTTAAAAACTCATTTGTCCCCGTTTCTCTGTGCCGGGCTATAAATGGATCGATCTGTTTAATTGTCGATTGTTCATCTTCGCCCGTAAAAATGGCAAAATCAAGGGTTTCTAAGCCTCTTTTGGAAAAGGCTGATTATCTACGCATTCAAGATGTAGTTTCCAGCAATCATGCATGACAATACCTCTTGTCTAACCCCAATTGTCATCGAACTTCTTCGACATATTGTGATAATTTCATTTGTGGATTTGATTGGTCATTTTGCCCTATAGGTGGTAAGTTTGGTCTTGCCAGGTTATTAACATTAATTGGCATGTTAAGTCTAATAGGATTATTCATATTGGGTGAAACCAGCCTTATATCTTCTACATTTGACAATTGACCAGCCGGTCGGCTAGTTTGATTTGCCAAATTATCGCCACCAATTTGGTTTTTTTGACAAGCATCGACCTAATTATTCTCGTCATTGTGATCTTGATTAGAAGATTTAGGCATTTGCAAAACTTTTATACGGGGTTGACTAATCTGACCAACATTATTAGTATTAATCAATGAAGAGAGACAATATGTGCCTTGTTACCATTGGATCAAATAGTAGTGGTTCATTAAACAATACTATCCTCAATAAAACATCATTCGTAACATTGATGACGATCAACTTGATTATGTCTAACATGTGACTCACAATGTAATTAGCTATATTGTTCCGCTGCTCTTCGAACAATCTCTTCATGATGGCCAACATATGAGGATTTTGTGCAACTTCTCTTGATTGTTCTCCAGTGAGAAGTTAGGAAGGTTTGCCTCCTCGTGTTTTCCTTCTTCTACCGCTTGGTTAACAATCGTAGATTCAATGTGCACAAACTTGTAACTGTCATTGAGATTGTTAGTTACAACATTGTTAGATTTTGGATGATTCCTTGTTCTTCGTCGAGAAAATTACCTAAAAAGTCCTAAACCTATTGCTATTATTCCAATTCAGTCATAAACTTTTTTTTTGTCCAATTAAGTCATAAACCTTTTGTTTTTATTCTAGTTCAGTCCATTCGGCCAAAAATGGCCGGTCGGCGCGTGGCATTGGCAACCGGCCGGCGCCGGCGACCTTTTTTAATAATATTTTATTTTTTTAAAATTTTTTTATCTTTTTTTCCTTTTTTTTTCTCCCTCTCCCTCTCCCTCTCCCTCCTTCCTCCTCCTCTCCTCCTTCCCTTGGCTCCGGCGACCGCCTAGAGGGGGAGGGCCGGCCGCCGCCGGACTAAGGCGGGGCGGGCGAGCCCCCGGGCGAGGCCGCCTCGCCAAATCCGGCGGGGCTTGCCGATCGGCGACGATGAGGCCCCCTCGCCGGATCCGGCGAGGGCTCACCCCGCCCGGCGACGGTGAGGCAGCCCTCGCCGGATCCGGCGAGGGGGCCTCGCCGTCGCCGGATCCGGCAAGGCCTCGCCCTCGCCAGATCCGGGGTGGGGCTCGCCTCGCTAGATCCGGCGACGGCGAGGCCCCCTCGCCGAATCCGGCGAGGGCCGCCTCGCACTCGCCGGGCGGGCGAGCCCTCGCCAGATCCGGCGAGGCCCCCTTGCCGGATCCGGCGGAGGGCTCGCCCAACCGGCCGCCTCGGTTCGGCGATCGGCCAGCCCCCCCCCCTCTAGCCGGTCGCCGGAGCCAAGGGAAGGAGGAGAGGAGGAGGAAGGAGGGAGAGGGAGAGGGAGAAGAAAAAAAAAGGAAAAAAAAGATAAAAAAATTTTAAAAATTTTTTAAAAATAAAATATTGTTAAAAATATCGCCGGCGTCGCCCGGTTGCCACGCCGGCCGGTCGGCCATTTTTGGTCGGATGGACTGAACTGAAATAAAAACAAAAGATTTAGGACTTAATTGGACAAAAAAAAAAGTTTAGGACTAAATTGGAATAATAGTAATAGGTTTAGGACTTTTTAGGTAATTTTCCCTCTTAGCATTGAATTTCCTCAAATAGAACCACAACTTCTCCCATTGAATGTGCAAAAAAAATGTTTTGCCTAAAGTTTATCATCAACAAAATATCTTTTACTGAAATTCGGCCTTCAATTTTTATTAAAGGAGACAGGTTCCATGGCGTTTCTGGACAAAAGTTGTATCAATGGAACACAAGGAAAAAATATGCTTCAACAGAATTTAATTAACAATGAAGCCCGATGACATAAAAAGATATACTAAAATCTAATGGACGACAAAGTGCAATGACAAAGATACAAATTTAATCGATGAACTAAGGTATGTGAATTGAAAGATTCATAAATTTCAGAAGAATAAAGATAAAGAAAGATTTGCAAGAATGTTGAGTTCTTTGATTGATTTATCACGTTGCAAGAGTATGATGTGGCTATTATGGTCCACAACTAGCAATTATATACAACAGCTACAATTTTAGAATTCAAATAATAAATAACTTTTTAATGGCACTTACAAGAAGTCATGTTATTAACTCCTATTATCTTGAACAAATACCCATGAGAAGTTAAAATTCCATAAATTAGCCACAACAAAATATAACTACCAAGTAGTTACGTTTTTATGTCGATTGTCCACTGTCCATGACTTTGTCGATCAACTTCTCAGGTCTTGATTAAGGCTCTTGTTGATGTTGCCAATGACTTCCTTAACAAGTTATCGAATGACTTTAAGTTGTCTATTACTCTGTTCTTTGTTGATCAAACTCTGCATTTATTGACTAAGTTTGGTACTTATTTTTTATAACAGAGAAAATAGTCATTTTTTGGTGTCAAGGGATTGGTATTGGATAATCACATTGTTCTATGGGGACAGACGTCAACAACGACGTCACGCTTTCGACCAAAAGAAAAGGAAGGACCGAATCATCGCTTGCAAAAATTAAGGATAGTTGCCCTTTTTCTGATCGGCTTTTGAAACCCAAAGGCGAATCAGATCGTATCTTTTTGGCCGGAAAGTTCAATACCCTTTTTCCAGACTTCATAATTCTATAATCAAACAGATCCCCATACTCCACATGTCTTGCAATCATGGATCCGATTGTTCCGTCTTTATATAATCATAGCTATTTGCAAATGATTCGTTGCCCTTGTCTTAACATAGTTTGCCATGGTCGACTCTATCCGAAGAGAACAGACAATATACCTACTCCTCCATCCACCAGATAAACTTCCCGTGAATTCCGCTGGCTTGGTTAGTCTAATAACAGGGTAGGAGCCTTGCTGCAATAAGGTTGATACTACTGTATTACTCTTCCGATATAGACGGAGGTTCCGCTTTACAAAATTAGTCGCGTGTGATGAAGAAATCAAAGGATCGAGTTTTGAGAAGTATAACCTTACAGAATGTGTGTCATTCGTCAATGTCTATTTTGATCAACCGTACGCTCGCGATGGTGTCATTCTGTACCTCGTAGTCATTTCAGTTCGAAGAACTTGCATTCAACTTAACGTACGTGTATCTCTTCCGCTCTCATCTTTGAAAATAACGCTTAGATACATTTTCCTTCAATTTAAGGCCTGAATTGTCAGTGTCATTGTGAAATGCAGAGGCCCACCCGAGGGGACATTGGCTCACTGTCATAAAACCCCTGCACATGCAGAACATCAGGACACTATTGAATGAGCCGAGGAAGCCTCTTCGCAAGCACCAAGAGCTAGGAGGGGCCGTCTATGGCGCTCAGAATACTGTATCCCGGGCTCATAAGCACTTTCATCTCATCCTGAGCATCTTCATTCTGTTGTAGATCCATATAAACGTTCATAAAATTGCCTTTTGGAGTAAAATGTTCGTTTTCTATGACAGAAGGAACACATCACTCGCTTCTTCTTCTTTGAATACACATGCGATTGCAATTGACTCGGTATAAATTGCTCTGGAGATCTTTCGTTCAACCAATCTATGATACAAAGGGACAGTGTGTATACATAGATAGCCATATACAGCTAAGTGCCAATCGGAAACAACCCCAGACATAAAAGCTGCGGCAAAACCCTCACCAGAGACTCTCACACCCGCCCGGAAGCTACATTAGTATGGGGCCAAAAAAGACTCAGACCTACACTCCACGTACTAATAAAATCACTGGGATGCGATCAACCATCATGACGAAACCATGATCATATACAATGGATATCGTATTCGTATATGTCTACAATGAGGACTACTGTAATTGATAAGCCCTGATCATGTCACCATCTAAAATTAGGGATAACTCCACAGGCTCTCTCCACCATCTGAGTCCTCCGGCGAGTCGTTCTCTGAGGCCATCTGAGTCCTCGGCGGGCTCACCAGCATTCCTTCCGCCATGTCGTCCAGCAGTTTCGGCATGTTCAAGAGCGCGTCTTCATCCATAAACTCTTGACCTGGCTCTTGGCTAATCTCACTGGCATCCTCGGGCCGACCCACTGGATCCTCCTTCCCCTCAGCTTCCGTTCTCGCCCCCCTGGATGCTGCCGCACTAGCTGCTGCCGAGCGTATGTCGGCTGCCGACGCGGAATTTGGAACTGGGTAATTGGGAACCTCATGGGGGAAGTTCAGAGTGGCGTCGGAGCCTTTCAGAGCCAGTGCGGCCACGTCAAAGGCGGCGGCGGCCATCTCGGGATTCGGGTATGTCCCTAGCCAAATGCGGGTGGTCTTGCGGGGCTCGCGGATCTCGGAGACCCACTTCCCACTGCGGGACCGGACTCCACGGTAAAGCGGGTGCCTCCCCGTGGATTGAGCCAGCGGCGACGGCCCGCTCGGAGAAAGCATCGGTCTAGGCGAGGAACCGCCTGGACCACCGGTGGTGGCCCAAGAAGAAGAAGAAGAAGACGGCGAATTATGCGGTGGTTGGTCAGGGATTTGGATCGCTGGGGCTGGCGGCGGTGGCGGTGATGGATTTGGTTGGGGCTCACCGGGTGGCTGTTTGGCCATGGATACAGGCCAAAGGACGGGGCATAGCAGCATGAAAATATGGTTAAAAGATCTGTCTTCAAACAGTAAGGAAAGAGAAGGGATATATATGTTTTGGGGGTGAGTGGAGAGCGTGGCGAATTCGCGGGTGGGGCTCCTGATGCGTGACGAGCGGACGACACATCTTATGTTTTTTTCCGAGAAGTTTAATGTTGACGTTCTTGCCGTGGGCGGGGTAGGAGGAAGGAAGGGAACGCAATGGGAAGGAGAGGCGAACGAAGAGCACACGTATCGAGCGCAGGCCGAAAGGCTTTTGAAAGTGATGGGATGGAGCCTGGCTGGGATCTATCTGGCGCTGGTCCCCAGTTTTGACCTTTGAAAGCGTCCGAAGCTCGAATTGAATCTCGAACGTCCCCGTCAGTTCTCGCAGTTCCCCCACCCCCAGTTTTCCGTCGCTTTCCATCTCTTTCTCTTCCATGTTAAGGGAGAGATCTTTTTGGCGGACGGTCCCTTGAACAGGAGGGGTGACCACAACTGCTCCTCCCACGTGCTGAAATGAGGGCCACGACGGCTGCTCCGTTCGCGCCCGGTCCGCGTGAGCCCGGATCCGGGCTAATGAGGCGAGCCAAGTGGGACCCGCCACATGCGACGCTTGTTATATTTGGGAGCGCTCTGAAATGATGGCTGAGAAAAAGCGAAGTCCCATTGTGAATAGAACCTCTAATGCATGAATTTATCCAAATCGTTTGATCGGTCGGTCGGTCGACCGCAAGACCCACCTAATTTCAAAGCTCATGTTCTCAGCCAATCCACATGGCCTCGAGTCTAACCAAGTATTCACCATGCGAAAAGTAACATTTTTATGTACATGAATCAATAACATTTGTACTTATGCAATACTGTCTTCCCTTCTCCATTCCCAACTGTGTTATCTTTTTGAGGGGCGTTCATACCTCGGTCCAAAATCTGAGAAGTTTCCCTCCTTTGATTCGGCCTAGAAAAAACTGAAAAGAGAAAGCACCTGTTCCGAGAAGTTTCCTGAACATCTTACAAAATATTTTCCAACTGCCTATGCAAACCAACATGAAGCAGACATTTCTTCTCAAAATATTTAGATGCAAAGAAAGTTATTAAAACTCCATCAAGTTATCAATAAAATATCTCATTTAAATTCTCCAGTCGAATTTGATTTCTATTTAAAAAGCTTTTTCAAAGGGTGGAATTGTAACACCGTAAAAGACGGTAAATTACCTACTGCATAGAAAAAGAAAAACTACTCAAATTCATTTACGAAATGCATGCCATGCGCATAGCGGACCTGTGGTTTAGTCCTAGTACACTTTCTAAGGAACTAGTGTCTCCTGTAGCCGAAAGTAGCTACTTCTATTGTCATGTCATTTAATGCGACTCGCTTGCCCTACTATATATGGACGAACGAGGTGTTAATAAGAGGTGTGTGACGCCCCGATCCTCGAGCGCGTGCCCATCCCTCTGTGGTCGATGAAATTTTGCAACCTCCTAGGACGAGTCGCCGACCCTTTCATTTTATTGTACATACAGAAGCGAATAACAAATTCCCTGACAATAGCCATCTCGGAATAGAAAAGCAGGATAACGCATTCACAAATAAACATGCTTTTATAAGCATACTGAGTTACGTATAAAAGTCTATAACCTAAAGACTTAAAAAAAACTAACTCTCAAAAGGAGCTGTCCTATCTGACCTACACCATGGATTCTCTCAGTTCGGCTCTGGATCCTCCACCCTACGGTCCTGAAATTTTAAGGTCATGATAGGGTGAGATATAAATCTCAGCAAGTTCACACTCTAAGCCCTGATTAAGAGGGTAATACACCTAGAAGCATCCTAACCACACAACCACACAACCATAGAAAATTATCTCGTCTCAAATCATTCCTACAGATCAGCACAATTGACAACATAGATATAAACCGCATTCATGCTCAAACAAATTGGAACGCCAACACCTTTATCTCAACAAAACAAGGGCTCTCGATTATAAAATCAAATCGTTATGACATGTCCCATACCATGCCACATAATTTTCTTCCATAATCCGATGCATCTATCTCAACCAATCATACATTCCAATCGATAATTATGCCCATTTATGGCACGGCCTACTCCTAAGTTCGGTGGTCTACTGGTGTAGCCAGGCATCGTCTTACCACCATTGAACACGGCTTCGTCTCTTAAAGACGGCTTTCCTGAAGGACATAGGTCCGAATCCACTGCGACCTGAATCCCATTAAGTGGGTAACCCATATAGGGTAACGTCTGGCATAAACGCTTAGGATGGGTTCTCTTAACCAACACACGACTATTCAATCTCGGTCCAGAACACCGTGCTTTGCACTCAAATGCCTCAATCAAAATAGTGATTTTGGCCTACTTTCTTCGTATTAGAAATACTTAGTAAATATAGTCGTGTATGGGTACATGGTCAAATCGAATCGAACCAAAAAAATTAATATCTTTCTTTTTAAAATCACACTATTTTATATAGTACTTAAAATTATTTTTGGTGTCAAAATACGACACCCTGGATTTTCTGAATAAATATTGGAAATTCATAAATTTTAAAATAAATGACCAAAAATTCAATCAACACTCAATTTGCACAAATTAACACCCAATTGCATAAAATGAACACACCTTTGCAATCAGCACGAAATTCCAGTCACCGAATATTCCGGTCTAATTTCCAGAAAATAATTAATAATTAAATAAATTACCGGTAATTAAATAAATTATAAAATAAATAAATTAAAACACTTAATTAAATCAACCTAAACTAACCAGGCTAATTAATCAAACTAACAATAAAATCTAACCATTCTACCTAATTTAATCTAATTACACTAATTATATAAACCAATTAATTCCTAACTAAATCCACCTGATTATTCTAATTGAACTAACTAACTAACTAACTAAATACTTACTCTTACTAAATCATCCTAAGCTTAATTAAATTGACTAACCCACTAATTAGCCAACTAATCCAGTTCTAAGTGTCATTAGTCTACTAGGATTAGAACATGAACTCAACAGTTTAGCATGAAAATCAGTTCATAGCGACGGCAGTGCGATGGCGGCCAAGACTTAGGCTCACGGTGAGGCCAACGGGAGCACGGACTGGGCCAAAAAAGGTCCAAGACGGCTCAACAAAGTTGAGTTTTGGTCATGAATTGCGAAGTCTGTGGATCGACTTCGAGTGGGCTGGACCGGCGTTGAAGAAGCTGCTGTGTTGACCCAGTGAAGTGAGCTGGCGTTGGGGGAATTGTCACGGACGAAGGGGCAGCTTCGGGCGAGGATATGTTGTCAAGTGGGGTGCTTCGGTGAGTGGAGATGGTGGGATGGATGCGCTAGCGGAAGGAAAAGGCAAAGATAGAAGGGTTCGGTCAATGTGGGGTGAAGTTCTGCTGGAGAACTTGCTGCGTTGACCGAGGGGGGACAAAATGTGGTGGACGAGCATGAGCTGCAGAGGAGAAAAGCAGTGGAGTTGGCTTTGATGAAATAGAAATGGAGCTGCAGAACCGGCATGAAAGACTTGGGCTTCGAAGGAAAGGGGAGAGAAGGCAGCGAAAGAGAGAGAATCGATTGAGGCGTGCGTGAGAAGCCGATGGATGGGGGAAGAGTCAAAGCAAAATATCTAAAACTCATTAATGCAAGGTCCAAGAAGTCTTCAAGCTTATCCTATGGTCTCCCGTTACTTTCTTGAATAGAATATCCACAAATTATTCAAATTGATGCCAAAGTTGCAGCCCCCCATCTTAGGTTCCGAATTTCACAAAATAAGCTTAAATTTCTTCTCCAATTTCCCCAATTCAATGTCCAATTTTGTTGAAGAAAAAGTCCACACAATTTCTACAAGTTCCCATCACCAAATAGCTCGGTTTGAAAGCCAAAATTTCCTTCGATTTGGCCCATCCGAATTTCCATTCTTTTCTAAATCGTTCGAATTGATTTTCCGTACAAATATTGAAATCGCCGAAAATCCTTTAGAAGATGAGTTGACATTCCTAAAATAAATCGTAACATGACAGAACTTTCAATTTCTGAAATTGAGTTCAAATTCGCGGTTAATTTCAATCTGACGCAATTTTAGTGTGACCTAACCTACCGGGTAGCTTTTAGGAATTTTTAATACAATTGACCCGTGATCAATTATTTTTGAGACATATTGTACATCTTCGACATATTGGCAACTCTCGGTCATTGTGAAAATCTCAATGTTTTAAATACAGACACAGGGTACGAAAATGACAGAAAAATCAATCTACTGCTGTTCGACAAAAAATTTGCAGTTAGGTGGAATCACCAATGCACTAATCACATATTTCTATCGAATCGACCTATCTCCAGTCTCTGATCGATTTTGATGGTGCCGTAATGACCCTTGTAGATTAGCACGGTCGAGCAGTCGATCCTGATTGAATTCTCAAGTCTAATGTGTTTAAATTCATTAACGGCTTCACCTACTAAGCTAGTTATCTCGTGAGTGGCCAATTCAGGGAATAGAACTATAGGCGTGTCGATGAAAAGCCCAGTTCATCTCATCGAAATCAGATTTGAAAATCAGAATGTCACATTATACTTAGACAAATCCAAAAGAATCGACATGGAAATTCAAGCTAGAAAGCCACGCAAGAAAGCCCATGCCTCATTGAAGGTTGCATTTGACAATGTCACCTCTAACCACGAAGGAACGACATTTACCCTTTTAAACTTGAGTTAATATTACAAAAAATCTCAAATTGGTATATTTGTAATGAGTTTATCTCAAATTAATTTTTTGACCTCTAAAAACTTCAAACTAGTACACATTTGAAAATTTTACCTCAAGCTAATTTTTTGATTACTAAAAACTTCAAACTTGTATATGTATAACAAATTTACATTCTATTAAATTATACTGATTCCCACGAAAAACAACAAACTAGGTATACCTGTGACCTATGAAGCATCGACACTCTTCAAGAACTTTCGTGTTGTGTCGGACATTTAGACACATGTCCAACACTTTTGGACACTCTTCAACACTTTCTGATAGTCAGTCAACATGTGTCGAAAAATCCGACACCTGATCAACTTTCTCGATATTCTTCGACACTCAAGTCGAAATTCGAACATACGAGTCAAAGAGGGGACCTAGACTTAGAACTAGGGAAGACGAAGTCAATTTTCTGCAGGTATGCATTCCACAGTGGGCGAACACTTCCCGTTCAAGCCCTTCAGGGACAGCCTTTTAGCAGAAAACCACTCAGTCCTTTAGTTCAGAGTCTAGAGACACTCAGAGATACCAGGATGGAAACGTTTCTAACATACTCGAGCTGCATTTCTTGGAGGATCCTACCAGGCAAGAGAAGAAGAGAGGAGTTTAGAAAGCCATGGAAAATTTTCACAAAGGCACTCACTTCATTCAAGGGACTCTGCCCAACACAATATAGACTCCTTGCCTTATATAGGCAAATGGGAGACACAAACAGACAAAGACCAACTAACGGGTCCAAGAATAGAACAAAGGCTATGGAACGAAATTTCCGGGAGGGAATTATTCGCACACTATGAACAGTACCTGTACAATGAACAGTAAACTGTTACAGTACTTTCCCTAGCCTAGTGAACAATAACTTTGCTACAGTGACTTTGTACGGACAACGGCATTTTCAGCGGTCTCGTCCGTCACGGGCATTGTAGCTGTTGTGGGAGTCATCTGAGTTGTGATTTGATGCAAAGAGGTGTTCTTCATACTTTTGCTCAAGAGCTTCAAGATCTGCTGGTGAGAGAATCTGTCTTGACGAGGATGCTTCATGTGCCCAATGTGAGGCTTCTTCCTGTGCCCAATTGGTGTTGTCATCAGGATCAGGGATGTTTGGCTGAGGCCAATTGGTTGGATCCCTATAGAAGGATACATTCATGTTTTGAGATAAGGACGAGGATCCTGGAGCATAGAGGTCCTGGGACAAAGGACCTCCCCATCTAGCATAGGGGTCTTGAGTGGATTGGACAATATCATCAGCATCTGTCATTTCATGCTCCTGGGATGACGCAGCTTGTCTGAAATCATCGAGTGCTTCTTTGGCTTGTGGTGTGAGTTCATAATGATCCCAAGAGGCGGGGTCATTATAATTCCATATTTCATGAGGGACAATTTTGTTTTCTTGGCAAAGAATTCTTTGAAGCTCTTGGTATTGATGTTCAGAATATCTGACAGAGCCTGGATACGATTTGTGAATTCGAGCTTCTCTGCTGTCCAGATATGGTTTATAGGATGTGGTTCCTATATCCTGTGGTTCATTAATTATGCTATCATTGTTTCTGAAAAAATGCCATGGTCGCTTAAAAAACCAAATGGTATGAACTTCAGGATTAGGTGTTATGGTTCTCAATTCCTTTTCTAAAAGATGTTTCCAGTGAGTCGGAGGATGGAACCAGTTGAGAAAGTCTAAAAGATTTTTGTCACTTTCTCTTTCAACATTACCTTTACCGAGCATGAAAATCCTTGTGAGGTTGGCAATGAACCTTCTGGTTGGAATCTCCATAGCTATTAGATACTTGTTGGTTAAGTACCATAATAACCTTTTGAGTTGATTAGGGAAATCATCCTCCTTCCAGGTAAGAGGATGAATGAATGGATAGATAGTCTCCATTCAACCCAAAAGGGTAGAGAATGGAACCTCCGTTGAATCGGAATAGTTCAGTATGGCATTGCCACATGAGACTATTCATATTTTCACTGAGACGGTCGTGCTGGATTTCTTCAATGATTTCCTGGGGATATTTCCAGCTGGGTAGATCTTTGATCTTCTCAATTTTGTATTTTTTTCCATAATTGAGCATATGGAAACGGGTCTCTTGATGTATATGTTGATCTCTGCGGGTACTTTCGGTCTTGACAAGAAGTCAGCAAGCACATTCTTCTTTCCAGGAATGTGTTTGGTCTCAAAAGAGTATTTTGAAAACCATTCAGCCCATCGAAGCAACTGGGAATTCGGGATTTGCTTCTGCTTGAACTTAGTCATCTGTGGAAAAGATGCCATATCTAGTGCTACTAGGAAATGGTGGCCGATGAGGTGGAACTCAAATTTTTTGATCCCGTTTTTGACTGCTAGGATCTCTTTGAAGGTGGAATGGTAATGCATTTCAGCTTGAGTGAATTTTCCACTTTTATAAGCACAGAGGTGCCGTTTACCATCAATTTCTTCGTACAGGACTGCTGCCCGGTATTCATCACTGGCGTCAGTCTGAAGGATTCTTTTTCCTGTTGATGGTATTTGTAGTGGTGGGAGATTTTGCATAATCTCCTTAAGCTCAGCAACTGCTTTGGTTTGGGTCTTTCCCCAAGATGGAGGATTCTTCTTTAACATTGACTGGAGTGGGATCAGTAGTTTTGCAATGTTTGGAACAAAATCCCGGAGATAATTAATTATCCCTAGGAATTGCTGAACTTCCTTTGTGGTAAGGTTTTCTTCAGGAAACTTCAGTAATTCTTGTGCAATGTGTGGCCCTGGGTAGTACGTACCTTTATTGAGGTGCATACCAAGAAATTCAATTTCTATCTGGGCAATTTTCATTTTTCTCTGAGAAAGCATAATGCCATGCTTCCTCACAATTTCTGCAAATTGTTCAAGGAGTTGGCAGTGTGACTGCTCATCAGGGCTGTAGAGCAGAATGTCATCAATATAGACTGCAAAGTACTTGATAGGATTGGCTAGAAAATTTGGCACATGGCCTTTTGAAAGAGTGATGGAGCAACTTTCAAGCCAAAAGGAAGGACTTTCCATTGGAAGTGCTGATTTGGGATACAGAACCCTGTTTTGGGTCTGTCATCAGGATGAATGCCCAATTGCTAAAATCCGGCTTTGAGGTCGAATTTGGAGTAGATATGAGCCTTGGTTAGGCCAGCAAAGATAGAATCTCTTGAAGGTAAAGGGAACTTATCATCTTGGAGAAAAAGGTTGAGAGGTTGATAGTTGATCACCAATCTCATTTTTCCCCTGGTTTGTTCAGCACGCTTATTGACATAAAAGGCTTCACAAGCCCATTGAGAATTGGAGAGTTCAATAAGCCCTTGCTGGAGAAGTTCTGAGCATTCCCTTTGTGCCAAAGTTAAATGTTGGGTTCATTCCCGAGTGACTCGCCTTGGTTGGATTTATATCTTCATTTTTTTTTTTTAAAGGAAGGCAAACAAAGAACTCGGATTTTCCCATAAGGGATGAGAACATTTTTGAACGAACTCAGCATGAGATTCGAGCATGATTGAAGCAACTTTTGCATGATTGGATCTAATAGACTCATGTGAATGGAAAGAGTCTCGAATATTGACAAACTCGAGAGAATTGGTCCCTATACTTAAGACCTTTTCCGGGATAATTCGAAGTTGAGCAATTTGAGTCATAATGTCCCACCCCGGATCAATTTGGATCCAAAGATTTTTGTAGTGATTGAACACTGAGGGAAAAACTGGACAGTTACAGGAGTAGTTCGGACTTTTGTGGAGAAAGTGTCTCCAGAGGCAGAGTTGAAGTGTTGAACATGAGAAGTCCAATATTCTTCAGGTAGGATTTTAGTGTCTAGAATAGAGCAACTTGCTCCAGTGTCAATAAGAGCAATGACATTGATGGGTTTTACAAATTTAGAAGTGAAGATTTTCACAGGGAAATGAGGACACTGAGTCTGACTTGAGAATATGTCAGGAACTTGTTCTGAAGATGCAAGAGATATATGAAAAATCTCTTCAGATTCTGTGTCAGATTTAGTTTCACTGGAAGTTTGATAGGAAAGGATGATACAAAGAGTATGTTCTGATGGCTCTTCATCAGCGGAAAATAAGGATTCAATATCATCATTTTCAAGAGAAATTCCAGTTTCATTCTCAGTATGATGAATTAAACGATTCTGACCTTTTTTCGCTTAAGGACAATTTTTGGCAAAATGTCCTCTCTTGTTGCAGATGTAACATATGTCTGATTTTTTGTGGCCTGTGCGGTCTTTTCTTTTGCGTAGGTATCGCCATTTCTTCTTCCTTCGGAAGTGTTTGGAGCCATGTTTGTACTTTTTGATGCTGTACTTCTTGAAGTGTCTTTTCTTTCGGCAATACTCTCCACAATCGCCATCGCAATTGTTTTGGAACACTTGATCTTCAGCTTTTGGCGGGAACGAGGCTGCTTCAAGGCCTTTGTCTTCCTTGATGTAGGTGCGAACCATCTGACGCTTTAGACAAAGGTCTTCAAGGCATAGATGGATCTCTTGTTGTATTTCTCCCAAAGGAATGTCTTGTACCCTTTTTTGTTTTCCAAAAAAGGATCTTTCAACCATTTGGGTCAATTCTTTGGGAATAGAAGTCAGGAAGACATGCTTCAAATTTGAATAAGCTCCAAGCTGATAAAAGAGTTTAAGCATCTCCCTGTAATGTTTATTAAGATGTTTCTTCTGAAGAGAACAACATTTTCTTTCAAAGAATTCTCTTCTTTTTAGCTCCACAAGATCAGTGGGTTTTCCCACAAAGAAATGATATAAGATAGTAATGGCATGGCCAAAATCTGGTGACATCAAGAAATGAATCTAGTCTTGGTTAGACACTGATTTCCACCAGGCTTTGAGGCTTCCAGTGAACCTGGTGACAAAGTTGTAGAGGACATCATTCATATCATGGTTGGTAAGGGATTGAGTATTCAACCAAGTATGAAATTCTTCAAATCTTTCTGGCCATTTATGATAAGGAATATCGTCAATGGTGAAAAACTGTTTTGATGCCATGGACATATGTTGTCCGGTACTATGCTGGACAAATTCTGTATCAGAATAATTAGATTCCATTTCAATATCTGGAGGTGGAGGATCGGCCATATATATGGATGAAGTGATTGGTTGTTCAGGAGGGGAATCAATAGCAGGGATTGAAAAGGATGAGGAGGATGCAAAAGATGCCGAATCTGGTTCGGAATCAAAGATGTCGGGGAAAAGTTTGTTCTACGCGGAAAGAGAGTACGGTCGTTTTGAATGGCGGGATCAACGGGATTAGATTGTTCTGAGTACCCAAATCCTTTAGAAAGGATTCTAGAAGGTTTGAAAGCATCATTTGATCGACCTTTCTCGATAACAACAGAAGAAGTTGGCCTTTCCTTTTCTTTTCCTTTCTCCTTTTGCTTTCGAGTGAGCTCTTTGAGGCGATCCCTCATGCTTGCCATATCTGGTTCCTTCCTATAAGGATCTTCTGGAATGGTAGCAAAGATAGACGTCTGAGGCGAGGGAGGCACGTAACCGATTCTCACAGTAGGTGCTAGTGGGTCGAAAGGTCGAAACCTTTCTTCTTCAAGGATTTGGATCTGCTTTTTGAGCTTCTCTATTTCTAGCTTCGGGCTTTCAAGAGAATGATACCCGAGGCGTTGTCCTGATTCCAAGGCCTCAAGTCTTTTGTGGAATTCGAAAAGCAACTTTTTGGTAGACTCATCGTGTCTTTGAAGATCTTGTTGCACATTCCCGATTTTGTAATCAATGACTTTGAAGGCATTGTTTTGTGCCAACAAGGTCTCTGATTGCCAATTTAGAACAGCTTCAGCAGTAGTAGTTTTTTTTGGTCTTCCATGCTCATCTACCTCGGTAGGGGTAGATATTTTAGGAGTATGACGAAACCTTTTTTGTGGATCAGTATACTCTTCTGGAGCAGGGAATGTAAGTCTGGACTGTTCACGGACAAGAGGGGGGAAGTCCGTATCTTGGAACATGGCAATGGAAGAGGCAGTTTGCTATTCAGGTGGAACTTCAAATGGATAAGAGTTTTTCTTAGCCCATTTCAGAATTGGCTTATAGAACGGGGAGAGAGCTGGTTTCTTCTGAGGAGGAGAAGGTGGAGGAGACGGTGGTGGAGAGTTTGATGGTGCAACAGTATATTTTGGTGGTGGAGGAGGTGCGTAGGAAACTACGTATTGGTATTTGTCACACTCACCAAGGGTATCAACAGATGGATCTTCGTTTAAGTACTGTTGAAACAAGGGATCTCTCCTTTTCTTTCGCCGAGGTGGAGGTTTTCGAATGGATCAACCTCATCGGGAGATTTTGTGCAAGAAGAGCAACGGCAAAAAGGATCCCAATAACAATGACCATATGGGTCTTTATAGTAATGGACTGCCTGTCCATCACTTTGGAAATGCCTGATGTGTTTTTTTGGATCTGGCTCAGAAATAGCTTCAGGAACACACGGTTCAATCATGAAGAGAGTTTGGAAGATAGATGGAACTGTTTCCATCAAGTTCGGCAAAGAAAAAGAAGAAGGTAGTCCATCTATCTTCCAAACTCTCTTCATGATTGAACCGTGTGTTCTTGAAGCTATTTCGAGCGATCCAAAAACACATCGTGCATTTCCAAAGTGATGGACAGGCAGTCCATTACTATAAAGACCCATATGGCCATTGTTATTGGGATCCTTTTTGCCGTTGCTCTTCTTGCACAAAATCTTTTGATGAGGTTGATCCATTCAAAACCTCCACCTCGGCGAAAGAAAAGGAGAGATCCCCCGTTTCAACAAGATTTTAAACGAAGATCCATCTCGTTGATACCCTTGGTGAGTGTGACAAATACCGCACGTAGTTTCCTACGCACCTCCTCCACCACCAAAATATACTATTGCACCATCAAACTCTCCACCACCGTCTCTCCACCTTCTCCTCCTCGAAGAAACCAGCTCTCTCCCCGTTCTATAAGCCAACCCTGAAATGGGCTAAGAAAACTCTTACCCATTTGAAGTTCCACCGAACAAAGAAACCGCCTCTTCCATTGCCATGTTCCAAGATACGGACTTCCCCCTCTTGTCCGTGAACAGTCCCGTACTTACATTCCCTCGCTCCGTAAGAGTATACCGATCCACAAAAAGGTTTCACATATTCCTAAAATATCTACCCCTACCGAGGTAGATGAGCATGGAAGACCAAAAAAACTACTACCGCCGAAGCCGTTCTAAATTGGCAATCGAGACCTTGTTGGCACAAAACAATGCCTTCAAAGTCATTGCTTACAAAATCGGGAATGTGCAACAAGATCTTCAAAGACACGATGAGTCTACCAAAAAGTTGCTTTTCGAATTCCACAAAAGACTTGAGGCCTTGGAATCAGGACAACGCCTCGGGTATCATTCTCTTGAAAGCCCGAAGCTAGAAATAGAGAAGCTCAAAAAGCAAATCCAAATCCTTGAAGAAGGAAGGTTTCGATCTTTCGACCCACTAGCACCTACTGTGAGAACCGGTTACGTGCCTCCCTCGCCTCAGACGTCTATCTTTGCTGCCATTCCAGAAGATCCTTACAGGAAGGAACCAGATATGGCAAGCATGAGGGATCGCCTCAAAGAGCTCACTCGAAAGCAAAAGGAGAAAGGAAAAGAAAAGGAAAGGCCAACTTCTTCTGTTGTTATCAGAGAAAGGTCAGATCAAATGATGCTTTCAAACCCTCTAGAATCCTTTCTAAAGGATTTGGGTACTCAGGAACAATCTAATCCTGTTGATCCTGCCATTCAAAACGACCAGACTCTCTTTCCGGCAGAACAAACTTTTCCTGACATCTTTGATTCCGAACTAGATTCGGCATCTTTTGCATCCTCCTCATCCTTTTCAATCCCTGCTATTGATTCCTCTCTTGAACAACCAATCACTTCATCCATATATATGGCCGATCCTCCACCTCCAGATATTGAAATGGAATCTAATTATTCTCGATACGTAATTTGTCCAAAGATAGTACCGGACAACATGTGTCCATGGCATCAAAAGTTTTTCACCATTGACGATATTCCTTATCATAAATGGCCGTAAAGATTTGAAGAATTTCATACTTGGTTGAATACTCAATCCCTTACCAATCATGATATGAATGATGTCCTCTACAACTTTGTCACCAGGTTCACTGGAAGCCTCAAAGCCTGGTGGAAATCAGTGTGTGACCAAGACCAGATTCATTTCTTGATGTCACCAGATTTTGGCCATGCCATTACTATCTTATATCATTTCTTTGTGGGAAAACTCACCGATCTTGTGGAGCTAAAAAAAAGAGAATTCTTTGAAAGAAAATGCTGTTCTCTCCGTAAAAAACATCTTGATAAACATTACAGGAGATGCTTAAACTCTTTTTATCGCCTTGGAGCTTATTCAAATTTGAAGCATGTCTTCCTGACTTCTATTCCCAAAGAATTGACCCAAATGGTTGAAAGATCCTTTTTTGGAAAACAAAAAAGGGTACAAGACATTCCTTTGGGAGAAATACAACAAGAGATCCATCTATGCCTTGAAGACCTTTGTCTAAAGCGTCAGATGGTTCGCACCTACATCAAGGAAGACAAAGGCCTTGAAGCAGCCTGTTCCCGCCAAAAGCTGAAGATCAAGTGTTCCAAAAACAATTGCGATGGCGATTGTGGAGAGTATTGCTGAAAGAAAAGACACTTCAAGAAGTACAGCATCAAAAAGTACAAACATGGCTCCAAACACTTCCGAAGGAAGAAGAAATGGCGATACCTACGCAAAAGAAAAGACCGCACAGCCACAAAAATCGATCAGACAGATGTTACATCTGCAACAAGAGAGGACATTTTGCCAAAAATTGTCCTCAAGTGAAAAAAGGTCAGAATCATTTAATTCATCATATTAAGAATGAAACTGGAATTTCTCTTGAAAATGATGATATTGAATCCTTATTTTCCGCTGATGAAGAGCCATCAGAACATACTCTTTATATCATCCCTTCCTATCAAACTTCCAAAGCTGAAACTGACCGACACGTAATCAAGAGATTTTTCATATATCTCTTGCATCTTCAGAACAAGTTCCTGACATATTCTCAAGTCAGACTCAGTGTCCTCATTTCCCTGTGAAAATCTTCACTTCTAAATTTGCAAAACCCATCAATGTCATTGCTCTTATTGACACTGGAGCAAGTTGCTCTAT
This sequence comes from Eucalyptus erythrocorys, assembly GCA_014182555.1. NCBI lineage: Eukaryota > Viridiplantae > Streptophyta > Magnoliopsida > Myrtales > Myrtaceae > Eucalyptus > Eucalyptus erythrocorys. The sequence continues at coordinate 45,268,856 of CM024597.1, read as the reverse complement.
TCTAGACACTAAAATCCTACCTGAAGAATATTGGACTTCTCATGTTCGATACTTTAACTCTGCCTCTGGAGACACTTTCTCCACAAAAGTCCGAACTACTCCCGTAATCGTCCGCTTTTTCCCTCGTGTTCAATCACTACAAAAATCTTTGGATCCAGTCTCCCAATAAAGATCCGATAATTTGGGTGGGACATTATGACTCAAATTGCTCAACTTCGAATTATCCCGGAAAAGGTCTTAAGTATAGGGACCAATTATCTCGAGTTTGTCAATATTCATAGAGACTCTTTTCCATTCATATGAGTCTATTAGATCCAATCATGCAAAAGTTTGCTTCAATCATGCTCGTAATCTCATGCTGAGTTCGCTCAAAATGTTCTCATCCCTTATGGGAAAATCCAGAGTTCTTTGTTCGCCTTCCTTCAAAAAAAAAAAAAAAAAAAAATGAAGATATAAATCCAACCAAGGCGAGTCACTCGGGAATGAACCTAGAACATTTAACTTTGGCACAAAGGGAATGCTCATAACTTCTCCAGCAAGGGCTTATTGAACTCTCCATTCTCAATGGGCTTGTGAAGCCTTTTATGTCAATAAGCGTGCTGAACAAACTAGGGGAAAATGAGATTGGTGATCAACTATCAACCTCTCAACCTTTTTCTCCAAGATGATAAGTTCCCTTTACCTTCAAGAGATTCTATCTTTGCTGGCCTAACCAGGCTCATATCTATTCCAAATTCGACCTCAAAGCCGGATTTTGGCAATTGGGCATTCATCCTGATGATAGACGCAAAAAGGGTCTCAGATCCCAAATCAGCACTTCCAATGGAAAGTCCTTCCTTTTGGCTTGAAAGTTGCTCCATCACTCTTTCAAAAGGCCATGTGCCGAATTTTCCAGCCAATCCTATCAAGTGCTGCAGTCTACATTGATGATATTATGCTCTACAGCCCTGATGAGCAGTCACATTGCCAACTCCTTGAACAATTTGCAGAAATTGTGAGGAAGCATGGCATTATGCTTTCTCAGAGAAAAATGAAAATTGCCCAGACAGAAATTGAATTTCTTGGTATGCACCTCAATAAAGGTACGTACTACCCAGGGCCACACATTGCACAAGAATTACTGAAGTTTCCTGAAGAAAACCTTACCACAAAGGAAGTTCAGCAATTCCTAGGGATAATTAATTATCTCCGGGATTTTGTTCCAAACATTGCAAACCGCCGATCCCACTCCGCCAATGTTAAAGAAGAATCCTCCATCTTGGGGAAAGACCCAATGCTGAGCTTAAGGAGATTATGCAAAATCTCCCACCACTACAAATACCATCAACAGGAAAAAGAATCCTTCAGACTAACGCTAGTGATGAATACCGGGCAGCAGTCCTGTACGAAGAAATTGATGGTAAACGGCACCTCTGTGCTTATAAAAGTGGAAAATTCACTCATGCTGAAATGCATTACCATTCCACCTTCAAAGAGATGCTAGCAGTCAAAAACGGGATCAAAAATTTGAGTTCCACCTCATCGGCCACCATTTCCTAGTAGAACTAGATATGGCATCTTTTCCATAGATGACCAAGTTCAAGCGAAGCAAATCCCGATTCCCGCTGCTTCGATGGGCTGAGTGGTTTTCAAAATACTCTTTTGAGACCAAACACATTCCTGGAAAGAAGAATGTGCTTGCTAACTTCTTGTCAAGACCGAAAGTACCCGCAGAGATCAACATGTACATCAAGAGACCTGCTTTCCATATGCTCAATTATGGAAAAAAATACAAAATTGAGAAGATCAAAGATCTACCCAGCTGGAAATATCCCCAGGAAATCATTGAAGAAATCCAGCACGACCGTCTCCATGAAAATATGAATAGTCTCATGTGGCAATGCCATACTGAACTATTCCGATTCAATGGAGGTTCCATTCTCTACCCTTTTGGGTTGAATGCAGACTATCCATTCATTCATCCTCTTACCTGGAAGGAGGATGATTTCCCTGATCAACTCAAAAAGTTATTATGGTACTTAACCAACAAGTATCTAATAGCTATGGAGATTCCAACCAGAAGGTTCATTGCCAACCTCACAAGGATTTTCATGCTCGGTAAAGGTAATGTTGAAAGAGAAAGTGACAAAAATCTTTTAGACTTTCTCAACTGGTTCCATCCTCCGACTCACTGGAAACATCTTTTAGAAAAGGAATTGAGAACCATAACACCTAATCCTGAAGTTCATACCATTTGGTTTTTTAAGCGACCATGGCATTTTTTCAGAAACAATGATAGCATAATTAATGAATCACAGGATATAGGAACCACATCCTATAAACCATATCTGGACAGCAGAGAAGCCCGAATTCACAGATCGTATCCAGGCTCTGTCATATATTCTGAACATCAGTACCGAGAGCTTCAAAGAATTCTTTGCCAAGAAAACAAAACTGTCCCTCATGAAATATGGAATTATAATGACCCCGCCTCTTGGGATCATTATGAACTCACACCACAAGCCAAAGAAGCACTCGATGATTTCGACATAAGCTGCGTCATCCTGTGAGCATGAAATGACAGATGCCGATGACATTGTCTAATCCACTCAAGACCCCTATGCTAGATGGGGAGGTCCTTTGTCCTAGGACCCCTATGCTCCAGGATCCTCGTCCTTATCTCAAAACATGAATGTATCCTTCTACAGGGATCCAGCCAATTGGCCTCAGCCAAACATCCCTGATCCTGATGACAACACCAATTGGGCATAGGAAGAAGCCTCACATTGGGCACATGAAGCATCCTCATCAAGACAGATTCTCTCACTAGCAGATCTTGAAGCTTTTGAGCAAAAGTATGAAGAACACCTCTTTGCATCAAATCACAGCTCAGATGACTCCCGCAACAGCTACAATGCCCGTGACGGACGAGACCACTGAAAATGCCGTTGTCCGTACAAAGTCACCGTAGCAAAGTTACCGTTCACTAGGCTAGGAAAGTATTATAGCAGCATCGTTCACGTACATGTACTGTTCATAGTGTGCGAATAATTCCCTCCCTAAAATTTCGTTCCAGAGCCTTTATTCTGTTCTTGGACCCGTTAGTTGGTCTTTGTCTGTTTGTGTCTCCCATTTGCCTATATAAGGCAAGGAGTCTGTATTGTGTTGGGCGAGTCCCTTGAATGAAGTGAGTGCCTTTGTGAAAATTTTCCATGGCTTTCTAAACTCATCTCTTCTTCTCTTGCCTGGTAGGATCCTCCAAGAAATGCAGCTCGAGTATGTTAGAAACGTTTCCATCCTGGCATCTCTGAGTGTCTCTAGGCTCTGAACTAAAGGACTGAGTGGTTTTCTGCTAAAAGGCTGTCCCTGAAAGGCTTGAACGGGAAGTGTTCGCCCATTGTGGAATGCATACCTGCAAAAATTGACTTCGTCTTCCCTGATTCTAAGGATATCGAGGTCAATTTTAAAAATTTAATAAATGAGATGTTAAAAAATATATATATATATATGTGAAAAAATAAAACACAATAATAAGAATAATAAATGGAGAAAGAAGAAAAATCTAGTTTTCTCTTCTCTTCGACTCCCACTTTCCATGATACACAATTCACCCCTTAATTTTTTTTCCTCTTCTAGCATATCTAACATGTGAGTCCAGAATATAGTTGCTTTTTTTTTTTTCTCCAAGTTTTGTAAATTATTGAAATAGAGTTGAAAATTTCAATTTGAAATAATGAATGATATTAATAAATAACGGATTAATGTTTTTAGTGTATATTCATTCATTCTAATATATTATATATATATATATATATATATATTATGAATTTGATTTAAATTAATTTGATTGAAATAATCATAAAAATGATAATTTATTATGTATATATAAAATATATATATTTAATATACAACGTGTCCTAACGTGTCGGAATTCTCCGTTTTTTTTATAAATGACATATCAGGGTATCATGTCGTGTCATGTCGTGTCGAGTGTCGTGTGTTAGTATCGATGCTACATGGCCTATGACAAATAGAGGGTAAAACCCCAAATTAGTACATTTGTTAATTGTCATATCTAATCTAACTCAACAATTTGACTATAAAGTGTAGGGCTAATATCACAAAAAATTCAAACCGGTACATCTATGATAAATTTATCTCAAATTAATTTTTTTACCACCAAAAACTCCAAACCGGTACATATTTGACAATTTTACCCCAAACTGTAGCCGTAAATTGGTACACATGTGACAAATTTACTCTATGCTAGTTTCTGTTAAATTTAACTATCAAGTTACTTTTGACCCCAAAAAAAAAAAAAAAAACTATCAAGTTACTAAATTAGATAACACATAACAATTGATGAGTATACAAATTTAGGGTTTGCCCTTTGTTTATCACAAATATACTAGTTTGGAATTTTTGACAGTCAAAAAATTAGTTTGGGATAAATTTGTTACAAATATTAATTTGGGATTTCTTTTTATTGCTTTCTTTTTCTTATCTTTCATTTTGGCTGGCAAGGGCTCATGAGGGCGGTGGCCCTAGGGGCACCTTGCTTGTGACCAATGGGGTTGCAAAGGCCCTACGTGAAGGCCTTCACATCCTCACTCGTCCATAAGGCCATGATACCTTGGGCAAAGCCATTGCAACCTAGCTAGCCATGGGCGGCGGTGCAAAGGCCTCGCCAGTAAGTGACAAGGGCTTGCTAGCCCATGGGTTGTCAACCAAAATGAAAGGGGAAAAAAAAGATAAACACAAAAATAATAAAATAACACAAAAGAAAAGAAAAAACAAAAAAAATTTATAAAAATTCAAAAATTTGTTGAACTATTATAAAAATGTCTATGTCAAGATGGCCGATGTCCATATTAACAATTTATAGCCAAAATTGATTTTGGCCGGATGGACTCAATTGACAATATGTGAAAAGGTTTAAAACTAAATTGACGCAATTGAAAAGTTTAGATTGTCTAAATTTTCTTACCTTATTCTCTTTACTTTATTACTGCGTGATTTAAATTTACTCTGATTTTATTTGAAGTTGAGGGATTTGGGTTAAAGGTTTGAAAAGAAATTTATAAGCACCTATTCAGCCCCTCTAGGTGTTCTCACTAGCCTTTATCAATTGATATCAGAGCCAGCATGCTTAATTGTTGGAAGTGTTTATACTTTCTAAGCTAAAGATATATGGTTAGTATTTTGGCTCTAGGTTTGATTGAAGGCCAAAACAACACCAAATCACCTTACTTCGATGGAAAGGAATATGACGTATGGAAGAACAAGATGAAGGCATTCCTAAGACCAAAAGATCCTCAGGAATGGGATGTAGTAGAGAAATGAATTGTTCCTAAAGCTACATCATCTATAGGGAAAGAAATAGTTGATGGAGCGGGATCGTCACAAGCTAAACTTACAAAGAGATATGCCTTTGATGCTAAAGCTATTTATTGTCTGTATTGTGCTTTATCTCTTACTGAGTATAACAAAATTTCATCTTGTGAAATAGCTAAAGAGGTTTGGGATAGATTGCATGTCACTTATGAAAGAACGGATCGAGTTAAAGAAACCAAGATCAATATCCTTCTTGGATAGTATGAAGCCTTCAAGATGAAGCCAGGAGAATCCATCACTGATATGTTCAGTCGATTTACAAAAATTGTAAATGGCTTAGCATACCAAGGACAGCCAATCTTAGGACCAATGAAGGTCAATAAGCTGTTGAGAAGACTCTCTAAAGATTGGAATCACATAAAGACTTCCATAAGAGAAACATAGAGGATCATGCCTCTTTCGATAGATGAATTGGTTAGCACATTTCAATCATATGAAGTCAAGTAATTCAATGAGGACATTGACACCAAAGGTAAAAAGTCAATCGCTTTAAAATCTAACGATAATTCTGATGTTACAGATTCAGAAGAAGACTTTGATGACAAAGAGTTGGCACTTTTGATTAGAAAGTTCAGAAAATTAAATAGAAAAGGAATAAGGTTCAATGGGAAGAGTCAAAACAATCAAAGACTTCAAAAAAAATCAAATGAAGAAGAGGATACCAACAAGGATGTTGTTTGCTTTGAATGTAAGAAAAATGGACACATCAGACCCAACTGTCCCTTATTGAAGAAAAAGAAAGGAAAACCAGAAAGATTCAAGAAGACACTTAAAGCTGAAACATGGAGCGACACAGAATGTGAAGAGAGTGATGAAGAGTATGCAAATATCTGTCTCATGGCGAAGTCAGACTCAGACTCAGACTCAGAAAGTGATGTCAAGGTTAGAAATTTAAAAATTCCTACTAAAGTGTCGAATTACATTGATGAATTTTGTTTTAGCCTTAAAGTTTCTCTTAAAAGGATTTCTGAATTGAAAAAGGAGAATTCTGAATTGAAAAAGGAAAATTCCAAATTGAAACAATAAGAAAAGACTCTGGTTGAAAAAGTTGAAAATTTAGACAAATGTCTTGCTGTTTCAAAAGAAAATGAAACTGTTCTTTCAAAAATAAAAATACCTGTTTGAAAGAAGACATTTTGAGAGTTACTAAAAAGTTCTCATTGGGATCCGAAAAGTTAGATAAAATTCTTTCAATCCAAAGACCATAGTTTAATAAATCTGGTCTGGGAATGACATTAGAAACCATTCCCTTGATTAATTTTCTAAAAGGAAAGGAGAGAATCAAAAATAGACCTATAAAGTCTTTTTATAAGAATCATTTTCAAAAGGTTTTTGTAAAACCTGTTAGGAAAAGTGCTCTTAAATGCTCAAAATGTAACAGCCTAGAACATTTTGAGAAGGATTGTCCCAAAGTTTGGAAACCTGTTAAAAGAAGGTGAGCAAAGACTGTTTATGGTGCTAACAATGTTGGACCCAAGAAAATCTGGGTACCAAAGAAAGCTTGAGTTCTTCATTTAACTGTAGGTCACTATCAAGAAGAAAATCAAGTGGTATTTGGATAGTGATTGCTCAAGACACATGACAGGAGATTCAACTTGTTTCACAAAACTCTTACAAGTGAAAGGAGGAAGTGTTTCCTTTGGTGGCAACAACAAGGGAAAAATTATTAGTTGTGGAACCGTGAAAATAGGAAATCTCACAATTAATAATATTTCTTTAGTTGAAAGTTTAAATTATAATCTTCTTAGTATTAGTCAGCTGTGTGACATTGAATACAAGATCAATTTTCAACAAGACACTTGCTTTGGAACAAGCAAAGATCTCTCACAATCATTCACTGGACGAAGACATGGGAATATCTACTTGCTGGATAGAAAGTCTGACAGTTCTCAATGCTTGATATCTATTCAAGATGAAGCTATTCTCTGGCACAGAAAGTTTGGACATATCAATTTGAAGCAAATCACAAAAGTTTCATCCAAGAAGCTAGTCCGAGGACTTCCTAACCTAAAGTATCAAAAACATGATTTATGCACACCTTGCGTGCTTGGAAAACAGGTTAGAAACTCTTTTAAATCAATAAATCAGATATCTACTAAACGTGTTTTACAGCTATTGCACATGGATTTGTTCGGACCAACAAGGACACAAAGCATTGAAGGTAAAAGATATTGTTTGGTAATAGTAGGTGACTACTCTCGTTTTACTTGGATATTCCTTCTTTCAACTAAATCTGAAGTATTGTCTTATTTCACTAAGTTTGCTAAGAAAATTCAAATTGAAAAAGGTTATGCTATAACAACTATTCGAACTAATCATGAAGGAGAATTTGAAAATCAAGATTTTGCTAATTTCTGTGATGATTTTGGCATTCAGCATAATTTTTTGTCCCCATACACTTCACAACAAAATGGAGTTGTAAAAAGGAAAAACTGTTCTTTGTAAAAAATGGCAAGAACTCTTTTAATTAAAAGTAATATTTCTCCTCGTTTTTGGGTTAAAACAACTTCAACTGCTTGTTATGTAATTAATAGAGTTTTTCTAAGACCTATTTTGGATAAACTCCTTATGAATTATTCAAAGGAAAGAAACATATTGTCTCTTATTTTCATTTATTTGATTGCAAATGCTTTATTTTAAAGAATGCAAGTGATCGAACTAGTAAGTTTGAAGAAAAATCAGATGAAGAAATTTTCCTTGGCTACTCAATGTCAAGCAAAGCCTTCAGAATATTCAACAAAAGGACTCAGACTGTGGAAGAATCCATGAATGTGAAATTTGAAGACTCTGTACAAAATCATGTCAATCAGACTCAACCTGAAGATTATAAATCTGTGCAAGTGTCTACAAATTCTCCCGAAGAAAATCAAATCTCTGATGTTCAATCGCAAGCTAAATCAGTAGCTCCAACTGAAACAAAGACTCCGCAAAGTGACAAACTAATTACAAATTGGAAGCATAAATCTAGTCGCCATGCAGATCTCATCATTGATAACATTGATGAAGGGATTCGTACAAGATCCAAAAGGCATGAAGAGTCTAGTACTCTAGCACTTGTTTATGAAGTCGAGCCCAAGTCAATAGAAGAAGCATTGACTGATGAAAGCTGTATTGAAGCTATGCAAGAAGAATTGAATCAATTCAAAATCAACAATGTTTGAGAACTTGTTCCTAAACCAAAAGGTAAGTCAATTATTGTAACTAAATAGTTTCTCAGGAACAAGCTGAATCAACAAGGAAAGGTGGTGAGAAACAAAGTAAGACTCGTGGCAAAAGGTTACACACAAGAAGAAAGAATCGACTATGATGAAACCTATGCTCCAGTGGCAAGGTTAGAAGCAATAAGATTACTTCTTACTTTTGCTTGCTTTAAAAATTTTAGGTTATTCCAAATGGACGTTAAGAGTACATTTCTAAATGGAATTATCCAAGAAGAAGTTTATGTAGAACAACTATCAGGATTTGAAGATCCAAGAAAACCAAACCTTGTCTTCAAGCTGAAGAAAGCATTGTATGGTTTAAAACAAGCACCCCGAGCATGGTATGAAATGTTAAGTAACTTCTTACTTCAAAATGGTTTTGTTAAAGGTAAGGTAGACACTACTCTATTCATTAAAAGAGAATGAAAGAATTTCATGCTTGTTCAAATTTATGTTGATGACATAATATTTTGTTCTTCTAATGAAAATCTTTGCAAGAAATTCTCTAGATGTATGCAGGATGAATTTGAAATGAGCATGATGGGTGAATTGAACTTCTTTTTGGGAATTCAAGTCAAATAATCAAAAGAAGGAACTTTCATTCATCAAGAAAAGTATGCAAGAGATCTCATCAAGAAATATGGCATAGAGAATTACAAGAAGACAGAAACCCATATGTCTAATTCATTAAAGTTGGACAAAGATGAAAAAGGAAAAAGTATAGACTAAAAGCTATACATGAGCATAATTGGTTCACTTATTTACTTTACTATATCTAGACCTGATATTTTGTTTAACGTTTGTATTTTTGCTAGATTTCAATCTAATCCTAAAGAATGTCACATGACTGCTGTGAAGCGTATTATCAAATATGTTGCAATTACATCTAAGCTAAGTCTATGGTATTCCAAAAAAGAAGACTTTACTCTCCTTGGATATTCTAATGCTAACTTGACTGTCTGTAAAGTGGATAGGAAAAGCACTACAGGTACGTGTCAATTTTTGAGAAACAGGTTAGTATCTTGGTTCTCAAGAAAACAGGGTATCGTAGCTCTTTCAATAGCTGAAGCAGAATATGTAACTCTTGGAAGTTGATTTTCTCAAATACTGTGGATGCAACAACAATTGAAAGATTTTGGAGTTGAAGAATCTTGCACAGAAATCAAATGCGACAATATTAGTGCCATCAACCTTACAAAGAATCCAATACTTCACTTAAGAGCAAAGCACATCGAAATCAAGCATCATTTCATCAGAGATCATGTTCAAAATGGTGAAGTGGTGATTCAGTTCGTTAATTCAAAGAACCAACTGGCGGACATATTCACAAAGCCATTAGAAAAAGCTCACTTTGAATCAATTCGCTCAATACTGAATATCGTAAAGTCTGAAGAGGTTCAGACTTAAAGGTAAGGTCTGAAAATGTTAGACTCAAAGGTAAGGTCTGAAAGTATTTAGACTCTGAGGTAAAGTCTGGAAATTCTCAGACTCTGACGTAAAGTCTGAATGTGTATTATTTAATATTTAAATTTAATTCCTTTATGTCTTATTAGATATATAATTATTTTTAAAATTTCGAAATCTACATTTTATTCGAATTCTGACATATTTATGGCAGTTTTCTTTTTTCAAAACTAGCAGTTGATTATTTTCTTTAATTTTGGCAGTTTTTACTTTCCTTGTGACGGTTCAGTATCTTTTTTTTATTCTTACTATTTATACTCCTGAATTGTTGTCTTCTTCCTTCACCACTCAAAAGACACCCCTTTACTCCTTTGGAAACCCTAATATTTTAAAAACCTCCACTTGCATCCCTGTTTCGATTTGTATACTCTGCAAAAATTCAAACTTTTTGCGGACAAGTTGCCTATTCGCTCTCGGGTCAAACATCTATTCAAGAAAATCTTCGAGGCTCGCTGGAAAAGGACAATAAAGGAGATCGGAGGGTCCTACCAGAGTGGACCTCACAGAAGAAGATGACTCTCCTTAAATAGCAAGTCAACAACAGTTTGAAGAAGAAGTTATTACCGAGGCTGAACCGGTAAGGACTCTAAGATGCAAACTTGCTTACTCGTTGTACAAAAAGTTAAAGGATGGAGGAGCGGACTTAAACCTGATCGATAGTTTCCTGAAAGAGAGAGGATATCGAAATGAGACCGTATTCTTGCGAGAAATGGAAAAACTGAAAGTTGTTGATGAAAGACTTGCCCAAAGTACGTTAGAGAACATACCGAGTGACCCGCAGTTTGGAACCGCTAATTAGCCTATGGATGATGATGAAAGGCTGTTTTCACAGTTTCAACCACGAATGGGTGTTGTGGTTAACACTATCTATTCTAGTTCATGGCCTATTAGAAGTAGAAGGCACTCTGGTGGGATCCTCGCGGATAGAAAAAGATTACAGTCAGTTTGATAATGATCGAGTGACATTGCTTCCTGAAGGGAGCTTGTTTCGCTCTAAGGAACAAGAGCGAATTTATTCAAAATTGCTGAAGAGAGGAGTTATGAATCTCAGGAGTGTTGATTTTGATTTTCTTGATTCAATCAAGATAAATCTGAGAGAAAAGTTTTCGCGGTTGCAGCTTGAGAGGTTCTATACTGATGCGACAATCGGATATCCAGAGTTGACGGCCTACTTTTATTCAAACTTGTCATTTTTAGATGCAAATAGGCTGTCTTTTACTTTTATGGATAAAGAATACGTTGCGGATGTTGATACTCTTGCTGATTTAGTCGGGGTGGAAAGAGGGTGTTTCCAACCGATTAGAGTATCCACAGCTTATGCCACCTTGAAGATTGTTCGAGATAGAAGCTTGGAAGGCAAGATATCCTACACTAGGATGAATGCCTCAAATGTTCTGCTCCACAAGATTGTTATAAACTATCTCAGACCCAAAGCAACTTCGAAAACAGATGTCTCTAAGACTAAGGCCAAATTGATGTTTGCTCTGAATCAAGGCAAAAGCTTTTCTCTTCCACACACTATCTTGTTCCACATGTACAGGACTGTGGTGAAAGACAAAGGACAATTGCCTTATTCCTCTCTTGTCACTAGGTTGTTCATGCATTTTAAAATTCAAATTCCTGCCCCACTCTGTCTGACCAACTTAAGTCTCATGCTCGTTGGATACAAGATGATGATGAAGATGAAGCTTCTGGAACTGAACAAAGCCTTGGAGGGATTAAAGGAGAAGACTTCCTCAAAAGAATCTGCTACTACTGCTATCAAAAGAAAGGGCAAAGAGCCCATGGCTGTTCTAGAGAAACGAAGAAGAAAAGTCATCCTACAATATGAGGATGATGAAGAAGTGGATGATGCCATGACTCTTTCAGCTCTTAGAGATTTGAAGAGCTTTGTCAGTTTTAGAGATAACAGGCAAGAGAGAGCAAAGAGAGAGGAAGAGACAGAGAGAATGAGGAGAGAAGCAAAATCAAAAGCAAGAGAAGAAGAAGAGAGATTGAGAAGAGAACAAGAACAGAGAAGAGAGGAAGAACAGAAAAGAAAAGAAGAAGAGAAAAGAGAAGAAGAAGAAGAGAGACAGAGAAGAGAAGAGCAGATCAGGAAAGAAGAAGAGGAAAGGATGCGGAAAAATGAAGAGGAAAGCAAGGCACAAGAGGACTTTGCAGAAGCCTTTGAGCCATCCTCTAAAGTACCACAACCTAGAAGTGAGATTGCACTACATCACTCCGCTAGAGAAGAGACGAAACTTGGCAAAGAACACTCCACTCCACCTACTGGCAACAAGACAGGGGGAGTTGCTGAAGAAAAATGTACATCATTGCCACTTCATACCAGTGATGTTAGTCGGTTTGGTGTTAATGCAAAAGACATCTATGTATCACATTTTCCGGAGCTTGAGGTCTCCTCTCCAACAGAAGGTCGAAGAGCTGAGAATGAACCACCGAGCTTCCAGATTCAAAGAATAGAGTCTGCAGGTCCTAGAAAAGGTAATGTCAATTCAACAGAATTTTCCAAACTGTTGGATATTATGTTGGACCTCAAGAAGCAAGTTTACGGGATGGATTGCGAGCTGAGGGATTTGAAACAAGCAATGCTAGCTACTTTCTCAACTATGCAAGACCAAATCACTGCCCTTAAACTTCAAGTGGAATCAAACATGAAATGTACTGAATTAGAATATGTAAAGGAAGCCTTATCCAACCTTGAGAAGACTGTCAACTCACTAAGTGAATATCAGCTTGTTCGCATCCCGAAGCAGCCTTGATCTTTATCAACTCGTTTCTTGATTCCTCTGCCTCCTTTTGATGGGACAAAAAGGGGGAGAGTTATGCAAATTTGCTGGATCTTATCTCGATCTTTTATTTTTTCGTTTGTTTTGGACAATTTATGTTTTGTTTGATAAGACTTTGGACTATTGGGTGTTTGAACTTATGACTAATGCACTGGTTTTTGGATTGGATTTGTGGATTTGTGAACTTGCAGGATTATGTATACTTGTGAGGATATTTATGTTTCTGGACTAACATTTTTCCGTGGTTGCAGAAGTGATATGAAATATTCTTAAAAAATTGTATGAGTTTTCTTTGCAGGATAAGAGTTTTACATATCTGCCGAGGTGTTTTATTACCATAAAAAGGAGGAGATTGTTGAAGAAAAATCCCTTAAATGTTTTGAAGCTAACAAAACATCCTCGTCAGTTAAGTCTGAAGAATCCAAGACTCAGTCGCTTAAGTCTGAAGAGTTCCAGACCCAAGTGTTTCCGTCTGAAGATTTCCAAAACCAGGTGTTTCGATCTGAAGATCTCCAGACTCTATCAAAGTCTGAAGTCTGTCAGACTCAGTTTTGTGAGTTTGCCCAAGCTGATAGTAGCTTAATCCTACGGTTTAGGAATTCAAAGATTGGATAATATCTTCCTTAATTCATTCTAATTCATGGAAGATCTCTAGCTGAAACTAAGCTCGAAGATTTCTGGATTTATCTCGAGTTAATCTGTTGAAGAACAAGCAAGATTTGGAAGGTTCCACTTTTGGAAACTCAAGATCCTGATTGTATGGGCGAACAGGATTGACGAGCTATCTTCCACTTATATTCGACAACTTGAAAATCACCTTAATTGATTCATTCCAACGGGTAGATTGGATGAACTCTTTTGGAAAGTGCTAACGGCTATGAAGGCACGAAGGAGTATTTAAAGTGGAGTCGTTGTTCGAGAAGAGTGCGCTGATAGAAAAATTCGAAGTCCAAACCTCCGAAACTCCTTGTTCTCAAAATCTCTTGAGCTTTAGTTGTGTACAAAGGAGAGATACATACAGTTGAGGAATTGCAAGAGTTGTAGCAAAGACTTTCTACTGAAGAAGTCTAGATTATAGGCTCTACGATTCTCATTTGCTACATAATGAATACAGCCAGTAGACTGTTAGCGTGGAAAGTGGACGTAGGCTTACAATAAGCCGAATCACTATAATCTTCGGTGTCCAAATTTTTTTACCTTAATCTCTTTACTTTATTTGCGTGATTTAAATTACTCTGATTTTATTTCAAATAGAGGGATTTGGGTTAAAGGTTTGAAAAGAAATTTATAAACACATATTCACCCCCTCTAGGTGTTCTTACTAGCCTTTATCATAGGTAACTTTAAGATTTTTTTTTTGATCTTTTGCCCTTTTATGGGAAGTTTGTAATTATTTAAGATTTGAGGTATACCAAGATAGAGAATAGTAACCAAAAAAAAAAAAAAAAAAAGTCAATAGTGGAAAGGGAACAGAAGAAAGAAATAAAAAGTATGAAACAAATGGGATATATTTTCATTTATAAGCTTATTTATTTGTCATACACTTATTGTGAGAGATCAATTCTGAAACATTATGTCGTTTTCTCAAATAGGTTCCCATCCATGAGTCTATTTATTTCTTTGAATAGTTATTCGGAGCAATCAATCCCGAGTTGTCGTGTCGTTTGTTTCATTACATACAATCCTGCTCTGGCTTCACTATAACCGATACATTAAAGAGCTAGTGTCAACTCCACATTTTATCAGATGATTAAAGATTGACTATTGATTCGGACATCCCTCGCCGTCTTCTGCAAGAAGATTGTAATTATTTAAGGTTTAACGTATGCGAAGATAGAGAATAGCAATAAGAAAGTTAGGAGTGAAAAGAAAACGGAAGAAAGAAATAAAAAGTATAAAATAATGGGGTATGCTCCTATTATAAGCCTATTTATTTGTTATATAGTTATTGTGAGCGATCAATAACATAGTGTCGTTTTCTCAAATAGGTGTGTTCCCATCTATAAGTCTATTTGTTTCTTCGAATACTTATTTGGAGGTATCAATTCCGAAACATCGTGTTGCTTGCTTCATTACATTCAATCCCGATATGAATTCACTATATATGATGCATTAAAAAGCTCATGTCAACTAGTTAAAACTCAACCTTCTTTTATATGATTAGAGATTGACCATTGGTCCCGACATCTTGTGCCGTCTTCTGCGGGCTGCTGAAATTATTTAATGTTTAAGGTATTCCAAGATAGAGAATAGTAAGGAGAAAGTTAGGAGTGAAAAACGAAGGGAAAATGTCACAAATGGTCCTTATACTTTTTACTCAATGTGCAATTTCGTTCATGAACTTTCAATTTGCTCAATTTGATCTCTGAACTATTGAAAAATGTCCGATCTAGTCCCTGAACTTTCGATCAGCTCAATTTGGTTCCTAAACTATTGATAAATGTTCGATCTAGTCATTCGTTACTATTTTTTCCTTTTTTTTTTTCTTTGCTTCTTCTCTCTTCCCTCCGCCGGCTTTGACGGAGGGAAGCTGGCATCCGGCAAGGGTCGCCCTCGCCGGGGTGCTCCCTCTCCCTCATGGATTTGGCGAGGGAGCCCCTCGTCGACTGCGAGGGAGATGCTGGCGAGGGCGACCCTCGTCGGATGCCGACTTCCGTCTGTTGAGGGAAGAGAGAAGAAGCTAAAAAAGAAAAAAAAAAAGAAGGAAAAACAGTAATGAATGACTAGATTGAACATTTATCAATAGTTTAGGGACCAAATTGAGCTGATCGAAAGTTCAAAAACTATATCAGACATTTATCAATAGTTCAAGGATCAAATTGAGCAAATTGAAAGTTCATGGACGAAATTGCACATTGAGTAAAAGTATAGGGACTATTTGTGACATTTTCCCAAAAACGAACTGAAGAAAGAAATAAAAAAAATAGAAAACAAGTAGGTCATGTTCCCATTTATAAGCCTATTTATTTGTCATATAGTTATTGTGAATGATCAATTCTGAAACATTGTGTCATTTTTTTCAAATAGATATGTTCCCGTCGGTAAGTTTATTTTTTATTTTTACTTTTGAATAGTTATTTAGAGCAATCAATCCCAAAACGTTGTATTGATTGCTTCATTACAATCCTGCTCTAGATTCTCTTTTTTTGATGCGTTAAAGAGCTTTTGTCAGCTATTATTTAAAACTTGACCTCTTATCATATGATTAAAAATTGACCGTTGGTCTTCACATCCCGCACCGTCTTCTACCGGAAGATTGAATTTTCAAGGTTTAAGGTAGCTAAGATAGAGAATAGCAATATTGGGTGCGAATGATAACCATTCTAGCAATAAATTGATTTCTGAAAGAGAAATAAGATTTTCTATTTCTATTTCTAGATGAGTTTTTGAGCAAAAATATCTGCTTGATAATGACACAAAATCAAAAATAGAAATTCACTTGATAATGACCAAAAATTTCGTTCTTTTGGACGACGGCGGACCGGCGGCGGCGAGCGGTGACCGACGGACTATGGTCGACGGCGACAGATGGAGGACCGATTCAACAAACAATGAGAGGAGTTTTTACTTTTCAATTCTATTCCAGAAATAGAGAAATAAAAAATTTTTACTTTTAGTTTATATTCCAAACCTATTTTTGAAATAAAAATCTATTTCAAAAATAGAAAAATAAAATGATTTTACCAAATGGATTTCTATTCCTAAAATAAGTCTGGAATAGAAAAATTATTTTTGGAACATTGTTTGTCATGCACCCCCTAAGAAAGTTAGGAGTGAAAAAGGAATGGAAGAAAGAAATAAAAAGTATAAAACAAACGATGATGTACCCATTTATAAGCCTATCTATTTGTCATATAGTTATTGTGAGCAATCAATTCTGAAACATTGTGTCGCTTTCTCAAATAGGTATGCTCCCATCTGTTAGTATATTTATTTCTTCGAATAATTATTTGGAAGGATTAATCCCGAAATGTGGTGTCGCTTGGTTCATTACGTTGAATCTCACTTAGAATTCACTATAACTGATGCATTAAAGAGTTTGTATTGACTAGTTATTTAAAACTTGACCTTTTGTAAGATTTTTTTTTTTTTTTGTCGGTCTTACTCTATTCCTATTCTAACTCTTACTCTCAGACTTTTGCACTGCTTTCTTGCAAGGCATGGAAGTCGAAACCCATATTTGAAATTAAATCATCCTCACCCTAACCTCCTAAGAAGGTGGGGATTTAAACCTCTCACCTTCCCTTTCCATGTTAGAAGAGTGACCATTGGGACAAACTCAAGTGGTTCTTTCGTAAGATGATTAAAGACCGGCTATTGGTCTCGACATCCAACACTATCTTGTGCATATATATCAAGACTATTTATGACACCGAAAAAGTGTTTATCAAGAGAGACGAGTAACTAAAAGTAATGACCTAGAATACCTATGACGGTAAATTTTTAGCCTTGGTAGTATTAAGAGTTCATAATTTTCACAACTTAGTTCAAAATAGTTCATGTCATGAAATGGTTTGTTTTATAGTTTTTTTTTCTTTCAGCAGTTCTCTTTTCTTTTTCTTTTTTTTTTTTTTTGGTCCTACTCTAGTCCTACTTTAACTCTTACTCTCAAATGTTTGCCCTGCCTTCTTGTAGGGCGTGGGAGTTGAAACCCACGCTTGAAATTAAATTGTCCCCACCCCAACCCCCTGAGAAGGTGGAAATTCGAACCTCCTACCTCCTCCTTCCATATTGAAAGGGTGGCCACTAAAGCAAATCATAGTGGTTACATCAATTCCCTTTTCACTCATAACATTTTTATTACTATTTTGTATCTTGGTATACCTTTAACCTTAAATAATTACAATCTTCCTGGGAAAAGTATAAAAAGAAGTAATAGACCTATTTATTTGTCATATAGTTACTATGAATGATCAATTTTGAAACATCGCATCGTTTCCTCAAATAGATATGTTTCCATCAATATGTCTATTTATTTGCGCAATCAATCCCGAAATGTTGTGTTGCTTGGTTCATTACGTACAATCCTGCTCTGAATCCACTATAATTGATGCATTAAAGAGTTCATATTGGCTAGTTATTCAAAACTTGACCCTTTGTCAGATGATTAAAGATTAACCCTTGGTCCTAACATCCTGCGCTATCTTGTGCATGGATTTTGTCATCATAAGACTATTTATGACACTAAAAAAATGTTTATCAAGAGAGACGAGTAAAAAAAAGTAGTAATCCCAAATACCTATGACGGTTATTTTAACCTTGGTAGTATTAAGAGTTTATCATTTTTATGACTTAGTTTGAAATAGTTAATATCGCGAAGCGGTTTGTTTTATACTTTTTATTTCTTTCATTGGTTCCCTTTTCGCTCCTAACCTTTTTATTACTATTCTTTATCTTGGTATACCTTAAACCTTAAATAATTACAATCTTCCCTTATAAGGGAAAAGTATTAAAAGAAATCATAAACCTATTTATTTGTGATATAGTTATTGTAAACGATCTATTCTGAAACATTGTGTCATTTCTCCAAATAGGAATGTTCCCACCTGTAAGTCTATTTATTTCTTCAAATAGTTATTCAAAGCGACCAATCCCAAAATGTCGTGTTGCTTGCTTCATTATGTACAACCCCACTCTGGATTCACTATGATCGATGCATTAAAGTGTCAGATGATTAAAGATTGGCTGTTGGTCCGAACATCTCGCGTTGTCTTTTGCATGGATTTTGCAATCATCGAGATTGTTTATGACACCAAAAAGGTGTTTATCAAGAGAGACAAGTAACTAACCACTGGGGTTTGTCCCAGTGGCCACCCTTCCAACATGAAAATGAGAGATGGGGGATTTGAATCTCCACTTTCTTAGGAGGGGTTGGGGTAGAGATGAATTAGTTACAAGTGTGTGTTTCGACTCCCACACCTTGCAAGGAAGCGTGGCAAAAGTTTGAATTTGAGAGTAAGAATTAGAATAGGAGTAGAGTAAGACAAAAAAAAAAGAGAGACGAGTAACTAAGAGTACTAACCCGGAATATCTATGATGGTTATTTTAGCCTTGGTAGTATTAAGAGTTGATCATTTTCACGACTTTGTTTGAAATAGTTCATATCACGAAGCGGTTTGTTTTATACGTTTTATTTATTTATCAGTTTCCTTTTCACTCCTAACTTTTTTATTACTATTGTCTATCTTGGTATGCCTTAAACCTTAAATAATTCCAACCTTCCTGTACAAGGGAAAGGTATAAAGAAAATTCATAAACCTATTTATTTGTCATATAGTTATTGTTGGAATATAATATGCGGAAACGACAGGATCTTGCAATTTATGTCAACGCGAAATTACTAGAGAAATAAACGAAAAAATAAGGACACCGGAAATTTATGTGGTTCAATTCGAATATCAGTACCTACGTTCACGAGGAGAGCCAGCAGCAAGTAATCCATTATAATTGGAGAATCAAAGTTTACAATTGCTCACACACTCAAGTATTTCCCACATCTAAATTTAACCTCAAACCTAAAGTGTTTATAAATAAACAACTCACTTAAGCATAAACTCATGGTACAAAATTACTGAACGTTAAAGCTCAAGCGAAATGTTATATGTACTATAAATAAAACGTCTACTTGTTCTTCTTCGTACTCCGTTGTTCTTCTTTTCTGTGTGTGGCGCTCCATGGCTTCTCGCCGCACCCCAATAAAGAACCCATGCTAGGGTTTTCTTTCTTTTTTTTTTTTTTTGGTAAAAACGTGCCCAACAAGTCAACTTTTGACTTGGGCCCACTACCCTTTTTACTTCAACATAGATTAGGTTTCCCCCTGCACGTAAAAATGAAACCCTTCTTTCATTTTATTTTATTTCCTCTTTTGTAAATCTTCAAGAGTCCAGTGAATTTCCTCATCCAATTCGAAATCTACTTGGGAAATCTTTATCAACAAATTCGATTTAACAAATCGTTATTCGAATTCAAGCTCGAAACATTAATTTAACAATTCTCCACCATGGCTCGATGTTTGAAACCAAGTAATAATGCTTATCATCCATGCTGCTCTCCCAACGCCCCGACGGGCGCTTACTCTCCACAGACGCCAATAGAGCTCAAGTAAAGCAACTTCGCTAAAGGAACAGACTTAGTCATCATGTCTACCGAATTATCTAATGTAGCAATCTTTTTAATAATAACATTACCCTTAGCTAAGACATCTCGGATGAAGTGGTACCTGATGTTGATATACTTCGTTCGCTCATGATAAACTGGATTATAT
Source organism: Eucalyptus erythrocorys (assembly GCA_014182555.1). Lineage (NCBI taxonomy): Eukaryota > Viridiplantae > Streptophyta > Magnoliopsida > Myrtales > Myrtaceae > Eucalyptus > Eucalyptus erythrocorys. The sequence goes on along the minus strand of CM024597.1, from coordinate 45,248,766 downwards.
GCCAAATATATAGTACCTTGGTTATCATAGTGTATATCCACACTTTTCTGTTCTAACTCAAAGTCCGAGAGCAAACTTTGTAACCATATCGCCTCCTTCGCTACAAAGGTTAGTGCTTTGTACTCTGCCTCAGTCGAAGACAGGGCAATGTGATCTTGTAAGGACGATTTCCAACTAACTGCATCACCTGCTCGCATAAACACGTACCCTGCTAAAGATCTGCAATCATCCAAGTCACCGGCATGATCCGAATCCACAAAACTATTGGTCTCACTACACTTGTTGTCCCTTCGATACACTATGCCCACATCTGTAGTCCCATTCAAATATCTGAGAATCCACTTCACAGCTTTCCAGTGAGTTTTACCACAACACTTCATATAGCAACTAACCACGCTCACAACTTGTGAAATATCAGACCTAGTGCACACCATAACATACATAATACTATCCACAACACTGAATAAGGAACACGGGACATATGCTCCCCCTCTTCCTCAGTTTGCGGTAATAATTTATCTGAAAGTTTAAAGTGCTTCACTAAATGTGTACTTACAGATTTTGCTAACTGTATATTAAAACGTGCCACGATCTTCTCAATATATTTATTCTGAGATAGATGTAAAACTCCTGCAATCCTATCACACAAAATCTCCATATGTAAAATTTTCTTTGCATCACCCAAATCTTTCATCTTAAATTCAGCATTTAACTGCTTCTTCAACACATCATTATCAAATGTATTCTTAACTGCTATCAGCATATCATCAACATATAAAAGTAGAAAATGAAAGAACCATTCTCCAATCTCCTAAAGTAAATGCAACTATCCATCTGACTTTTTGTGTAGTCTTGATTAGCCATGAAAGCATCAAAACATTTATACCACTGCTTAGGAGACTGTTTTAGCCCATATAAAGATTTCTTCAACAAGCAAACATGATTTTCCTTACTCGGAATAGCAAATCCCTTTGGTTGTCTCATGTAAATTTGCTCCTCCATCTCACCGTGAAGAAACGCAATTTTCACATCTAGCTGCTGTAATTCAAGATCCCGTGAAGAAACTAAGGCAAGTAAAACACGAATAGAAGTATGTCTTACTACAAGAGAGAACACCTCATTGTAGTCAATGCCCTCACGGTGTATATATCCTTTCGCCACTAGTCTCACCTTATACCTCGCTGCCTCGACACCAGGAATGCCATTTTTCCGTTTAAAGACCCATTTACTTCCGACAATATTTTCGCTCTTGGGTACTTTAACCAGCTCTCATGTCTGATTTCGATGGAGTAATTTCATCTCTTCACTCATAGCTCCTAACCATTACGATGACTCTGAACTAGTTATCGCCTCAGAGTAAGATAAAGGCTCATTTATCTCCATCTCATCACCTACAGTCAATGCATAAGTAATATATGTATAACCATAACGTACCGGTGATTTAATTTGTCTTCTCTATATATCTACGGCTATAGTGTGCTTAGATTTTACTGGTTGTTCACTATCACCAACTTCATGGTCTGCAATCTTAACTCCAGTTACCTTTGAGGACTCTAGAGTCTCCACCTAAAGCTCCACCTTACTAATGACACCATAATATGTATTATCTGCTAGTTGTGTCTTAGAACTCCTCCGTTGAAGCATTGCAGTTTTGTTGAAGATCACATCTTTACTGATTAGAAAACCGGGTGATCTAGGACTTGTGCACCATAACCGGTAGCCTTTCACCCCAAGTGCATAACCCAAAAATATGCACTTCTTCGCCTTCGGCTCAAGCTTATCATCACTCGCATGAGCATATGCACATCCGAATATACGTAATCCGAAATAATCAACAGGCTTCCCCGACTATACTTCCTCAAGAGTCTTCCACTCGATAGTAGATGATGGAGATCGATTAACCAGGTAACACGCCATGTTAACTACTTCGGCCCAAAATTACTTGTCAAGTCCTGCATATGAAAGCATGCATCGAGCTCGCTCAAGTAAAGTTCTATTCTTCCGCTCTGTCACGCCATTCTGCTATGGTGTCCCAAGTACTATGTGGTGTCTCACAATATCTTCTTTCTCGCAGAACTCGATAAAATCTTTACCACAAAACTCCATGCTATTATCGATTCTCAGGCGCTTGATTTGTTTATCTGACTGCTTCTTAATCAATGTCTTAAATTTCTTGAACCAATCGAACACTTCATTTTTGTGCTTCAAAAAGTATACCCATACCTTCCTTGAATAGTCGTCAATAAATGTTAACATATATTGGGTACCTCCTTTTGAAGAAACCGAAGACGAGCCCCAGACATCTAAAGGAATATATTCAACTGGTTGTTTAGTCAAATGAATAGTTGTAGTAAACTTAACTCGGTGCTGCTTCCCAAAGTTGCTGTGCTCACATAAGTCCAACTTCCCTGTCTTTTGACCATTCAACAACCCCCTTTCACTCAGCATCGTCATACCTACCTCACTCATGTGCCCTAAACGCATATGCCATAACTTAGTCAAGTTAGAGTTTGACTCACTTGATGAAATTACAGCGATTCCGGTCACGATCTCTCCCAATAGATAATAGAAAGTATTCACTTTCTACCCCTTCATCACTATCATGGCACCTCGAGAGATCTTCAGTACTCCACTTCAGCGGTGTACCTACACCCGATGTAATCGAGTGTTCCTAGAGAAATAAGGTTCTTCTTGAACTCCGATACATGCCTCACATTTGTCAATGTGCACACCACCCCATCGTGCATCCGAATTCGAATTGTCCTTATCCCCACAGCCTCACAGACTACATTATTCCCCAAAAGAACCCTATCACCATCTATAGTCTGGTAAGTAGTAAACCAATTCTTATGAGGCGTCATATGATAAGAACACCTCGAATCTAGCACCCATTCGTCTCCTAAACAATCTCTCCTTGTGGCATTCTGCCTATTAGCTTTATTCCTCTACTTTGGACAATCTCTCCTAATGTGCCCCTCCTTGTAACACTCAAAGCACTTCACGTGTCCCTTAGACTTTCTATGGCGTGATTTCAATCTGCTTTTACCTCTACTGCTACTAGGCCCTCGATATTGTTCTCTACCTCAAATCATCAGTGCTTGCGCTACTTCTTGCACTAGACGTCATCTCGCGACTTTCTCTGCCACTCCTTAGAGAATAAGGTGGATTTTACCTCTTCTGAGGTAATTATAATACGCCCCTGCAACAGTGAATCAGTAAAGCGCTCCTATGACTCTGGTAAAGAAGCTAACAACATCATGTCTAGTTCTTCATCATCAAGTATCTTACTGACATTCTTTAGATCCATCATGAGTTTATTAAATTCATCTAGGTGGGTTCTGATAGACGTACCTTTAGTGTATCTAAATTGAAACATCTTCTTCAACATATACAAGCGATCGTTCAAATATTTCTTCACATAGAGTGCTTGAAGTTTTGCCCATAACGCTACGGCATCTCTCTCCTTAGCAACCTCCATTAAAACCTCATCCAACAAATTTAGCAGGATTGTACTCTTTGCTCTTTCCATTAGCTCTACCTTCTCAGAGACTTTCATTATAATAGGCAACTCATCTTCACCATCTAGTGTTTTGGCCAAACCTTGAGTTGTCAATAAAACTCGCATCTTGATGCTCCATAACACAAAGTTGTTGCTCCTGTTAAACTTTTCAATTTCAAATTTCTTCTCAGACATAATTGCAATAACAGAATTTCTAGATAATAATTAGACAAGCAAAATCTCCAAATCATAATTAAGAAATCTGATCCAAGCTCTGATACCAATAGTTGGAATATAATACACAGAAACGACATCTTGCAATTTACGTCAACGCAAAATCACCAATGAAATAAACGAAAAAAAATAAGAACACTAGAAATTTACATGGTTCGGTCCGAGTATCAATACCTACGTCCACGGGGAGAGCTAGCAACAAATAATCCACTATAATCGAAGAATCAAAATTTACAATCGCTCACACGCTTGAGTGTTTTCTACACCTAGATTTGACCACAAACTCAAAGTGTTTATAAATAGATAACTCACTTGAGCATAAACTCATGGCACAAAATTACCGTACGTTCAAGCTCAAGCAAAACGTTCTATGTACTCTAAATAAAACGTCTACTTGTTCCTCTTCGTACTCCATTGTTCTTCTTTTCTGTGTGTGGCGCTCCATGGCTTCTCGTGGCACCCCAATAAAGAACCCACGCTAGGGTTTTTATATGTGTGTGCCCAGCAAGTCAACTTTTGACCTAGGCCCACTACCTAAAATGGCTAGTAATGACACCTAAAGGGGGTGAATAAGTGTAAACAAAATTTTCTCACAAGACTTCATATAAGTAAATTGCCTCTTAAAGATAATTGACTAGGGACGTAAGTTGCTTGAAAACAATTATATAAAGTAGAGAATGAAATAATAGTTAAAGAAAGAGAATTGAAACACAAGGTTTATAGTTATTCGACTTAGATCAAGCCTACGTCCATTCTCCCGCGCTGACAGCTCATTAGCTGGATTTCACTATGAATCAAAAGAGATTGTACAACTTGTGATCTTCGACTATCTCAATGGAGAGTCTCTACTGGTCTCTCACATAGTCACACTATGTGTTTCTCTTTTTTGTATACAACTTCTGAGCTTGATGAATGAAAGAGCAAGGAACTAAAGAGATTCAAACTTTGAAATTCTTCTTTCACGCACTACTTCAAACAACTAGAGAGTCTGCCTTAAATACTTCTTCATGCATTCACGACCGTTGACACTTACCAAAGGAATTCTTACAATCTACCTATTAGACAGAATCAATTAAGGTGATCTTCAAGTCGTTGAATGATTGATGATGAAAGCTCATCAATCATGTTCGCTCATACAATTAGGATCTTTGATTTCCATAAGTAGAACATTCCAAGTTTACTCGCCTTTCAAAAGATCTTCAAATCGGCGTAAATTCCAATAAGAATAATCAATCATGTAGATGCTATATCTAGCTATAAGGTCTTCCAAAAATCATATGAATCGAATCCTTGAAGATAATCCAGAATCTGAATAAGTCTTCATTCTTCATCTGGAAACCGTCAGAGTGAGTAGACTTTGAATCTAGAGTCTGGCGGTCTTCAGATTTTGACGATAGAGTCTGGAGTTCTTCAGAATTTAACACTTGAGTTTGGAAGTCTTCAGACTAGACTTTTGGAAAGGTTTTGTTAACTTCAAAATAATAAGAGAGTTTTCTCCAACACTACCCTTTTTACTTCAACGTGATTAGGTTTTCCCCTGCACATAAAAGTGAAACCCTTCTTTCCTTTTATTTTATTTCCTCTTTTGTAAATCTTCAAAAATCCAGCGAATTTCCTCATCCAATTTGAAATCTACTTGGGAAATCTTTATCAACAAATTCGATTTAACAAATTGTTATTCGAATTCAAACTCGAGACATTAATTTAACAGTTATTGTGAACGATGAATTCTGAAACATTACATCATTTCCTCAAATATGTATGTTCCCACCTGTAAGTCTATTTATTTCTTCGAATAGTTATTCGGAGCGATCAACCCTGAAACATCGCATCACTTGCTTCATTATGTACAATCTCGATCTGGATTCACCATGACTAATGCATTAAAGAGCTTGAGTCAGCTAGTTATTCAAAACTTGACATTTTGTCGAGTAATTAAAGATTGACCATTTGTCCTGATATCCCGCGCCGTCTTCTGCGTGAATCATGTAGACCGTTTATGATACTGAAGAAGTGTTTTTGAAGAGATTCGAGTAACTAAAAATAGTAGCCCGGAGTACCTATGACGATTATTTTTAGCCTCGGTAGTATTAAGAGTCTATCATTTTCACGACTTAGTTTTAAATAGTTCATATAGTGTAGCGTAGTATCAACCATTAATCAAAAGTCCAAGTATCACCTATGTATAGTTTCCAATTAAATTTGCGGGGAAAGAAATAAAAACCATCGTTCTGGGGTGAAGAAAGAAGTCTGGGAAATGGAGAGGACGATAAGAAGGTGCCATGAACAGGGGCAACTACCACGGAAAGGATTTACTATAAGAGGTAAGTTCATAACCCCAATTGACATAGTAGGAAACAAGATTGGATTCGAGGGATGATTCGAGTACAAAAAGGTGTAAACCAATATCAACCGGCGCAATTGGAAGAGATGAGAAGGAATCCAACCTTAGAAGGAAAGAACTCCGCTGGATAAAACCGTGTATTCAGGCATACTCCGCTGGATAAAACCGTGTATTCAGGCATACTGCAATAAATATTATCTGATTTTCGTCTAGATCTTTTTCCAATAAGAATTACAGGGATGCCTTCCAATTAAAACTCGGTAGATTGCATTTAATTTATTGTTTGAAGCGTGAAAAGAATTGAATACTTGGAAGTGTGGGTTATATATTGCCTATCATTTGGCCTGTCTCTCCACACACAAAATCATCAAGCAATTCATAAGACAAGTCTTTCGCATTCTACGCACTTGTGACCGAGTCAGTTTGCCTATAAATTCGAAGTTTGGCTCAGTCATTTGGCGTATCAGAACGTACAGTGACTTAGACATGGAGCCTCTCAAGGATATCGGGCAGAGGCGTTCTCTCAAACGTTCTTCTGCGAAGATTAGTGTACTAGTTGTGGACGATGATTCCACATGTCTCTCCATTGTTTCAGCCATCCTACAGACATGGGACTATGAAGGTAAACGATCTAGAACTAAATATATTTGATACTTCTCTTTGGTTGATTACACAGGATTTTGTGAAATTTTTGCATCGGGTCGTGAGACAATCAACATCAACTGCATCTTCCAAATATTTTTTTCGCCTGATGGACCGATAAATTGAGCATCTGCCTAGGACGTTTCCTTAGGTTCTATGTGTTGAACATTCATGATATAAACTATAGTCGTGTTTTCCTCATCAAGAAGAAGCCGATCTTTGCAATTTTTTTTTCTTTTTACCTGCTCCTCTGTATCGGGGGGTAAAACGTATTTCTGTTGGCCATTTTTCTGATGTTTGCCTAGCTGTTCGACTTCGCGAATGTTTTGCAATTCCAATTCTCAGATCTGACTAACTTGTTATTTGATGCCAAGGGATTTCCTAAATCATATGTCCTGCTCAAGTCAAGATATCAAAGCCCCTGTTTTCCTTGTTTTTTACTCAGAGTTAGAGGACTTGATTTTAGTTTTGCATGGGAAGCTTTTAAATCTAACAATCCATCCTCCCCAAAAGAAAAAAGACAACAATAGATTGATAGATCCCGAGGACTTGGCCAAGTTGATGAAAGAAATGGCGATTTTACACCTCAGGAAGCCTTTAATCTTAGTCTCAGTTTATACACATCTTCCAATCTTGGGGCTTCGTCCTTTGAACTAATGTCTTGGGGATCTCGTAGTTTTGGTATAGATGGTTTGCCTTTGATCAGATCTAATGGATGAACCGGTGTATAAAACCTTAGCGGGCATATGCTCCCTTTCAATGAGCAAACACGTATAGAACACTAGAAACATTTCCCGCGACCGTTGAGAAAAAAATTTACCGGGTCGAAAAGGCGCGCCAACGTTAAATTTAAAATACAAAATTGACGATATTTAAAATACACTAGAAACATTTCCCGCGACCGTTGAGAAAAAAATTTACCGGGTAGAAAAGGTGCGCCAACGTTAAATTTAAAATACAAAATTGACGATATTTTATGGTATGTTTTTAATAGGTAACCGGACATCTGAATGATAAATGAATCTTTTGCTTGCCATGAAATAGATGAATGAATGTACAAACACTTGAAACTTTGTGGTCTCCCTAATGGGTTTTCCATATCTCTCTCGTTTTGAATCCTATGATCTACTGACTACCTTGGTTTTCCCAAGGACTAAATATCTTACCTATTTTGTCGATTTTACCTTTCAGTGGTAACCGTGAAACACCCGATTGATGCGTTATCTACACTTCGCCAAAGGCAAGCTGCATTCGACCTTGTGGTAACGGACTACCACATACCCGACATGAATGGAATTGAATTGCAAGAGCAAATCCAAGAAGAATTCAAGCTACCTGTGATCAGTGGGTGTCCCATAAACTTCATAAGTTCTTTTCTTTTTTCTCTCTTTTTGGTTATAACTGCACTATTAATTTGCGATGTGATCATTTTCTAGTTTAACTCAATTAAGGGTTTTGCGACTTTGTTTACCTTTTTTGCGGCAGTGATGTCAGGAGAAGAAAGGGAGTGCATAATGTTGAAGAGTTTAGAGCGTGGTGCTGCATTCTACATTTCCAAACCCGTAAGGCCTGAACATCTCAAGAATATATGGCAATATGCAGTTGCGGCCAGGAAAGGCAAATCAGTGGTTACTGAAGAGGAGACTAATTGGGAACCGGATTCACAGATATGCAGTCGTCCTAAAGACACCATGCCTCATGTAAACAGCAATTCTTCATCATCTGTGAACAAGACAAAGGGCGTTGATAGTGACAGTGATGAGGATTCCGATACTGAGTCACAAGAAAAGAACGAGGACAATAACCAAAAACCTAGGAAACCGAAAGTTGTTTGGACAACCGCACTTCAGAATCGGTTCTTGCAAGCGATAAGCATTATCGGATTCGAGAGTAAGAATCTTTGTCCTACATGTTTGAGGTTTTCTCTCTCTCTCTCTCTCTCTCTCTCTCTCTCATGATTGCTAATTAGCTAGTTTCACGGACCAGAATAGTTTATATGTTGATTTCCCTACTAAAATTGTTTTGTATTTGATTCGAATCAAATTAGATGCTGTGCCGAGGAGAATTCTCGATGTCATGAATGTACCAGGAATAACTAGAGCGAATGTGGCCAGCCATTTACAGGTTCGCTTTCTGGATATTCCTCAAGCATATATAGTACATCAGCAATCATTTCATCAATTCAAGTAATTTGCTTCACGTCGTTTCACCTTTCCTTTGACTGAATCGGTGCATTCACAAGAGTTAACTACTTGGAGACAGTTGTAAAGCGCAAACGTATTAATGATAATTAAACGTATGGAGGAGTGTCCATACATAGAAGAGAAGTATATTTTGTGAGTATTAGAATGAGTTTCGTCGAGTACCCCATATTTAGCAAAGCTGATGGATTTTATTAATCCTCCTACGCAAAACATGATTGTTTTCATACAACAACAAAATGATATGAACTATTTTTTGATGGTGAATATTGATTCACTAACATACTTCACATTGTTATTCTAGTCTTGACATTATAAAAAGATTTGAATGCTTTTTGTATCTAAGCCAGAAGTCCCAAGATCTTTGCCCCAAAAATCTGACCAACTCAGTGTACTGGAAATCTGGAATTTGTTTTTCCACTTACATATTGTGGTTGAATTCGCAGAAGTATCGACTTTTCCTCAGGAAGGTTGCTGAAAAGGGTCTCAAGTTTAACAGTGAGAGAGCACTACGGTCTAGCTTTGCATCTGCATTTTTGGCAAGCAGTACTGGCCGAGAATATCGTCATAATCTTTGGGCACGTAATCCATGGACGCCGACATTCCAATCTGGACTATTGGGAAAGAGTTCGACAAATATGAACTATAGGAGTTATGGCATTGTTCCATTCACTAGTGAAGGAGTTGCGGGGAGCAGCTCCCTATCTACACTTGGAATTAACAAATTACCTTCATTGACCGATCAAGCTAGCTCTTCTAATTATCCAATTCTAGGAAACTCCTATCCTCTCTCTCCGCTAAATAGCTCAGCTCTTTGGGCAAATCAACTGAACAGCATTGGAACCAGCTCACTCAGGCCAAGTGATGCCATAGATGGCACATATGGAGTTTCAAAGCAGATGACTCAACAAGATCAAATTATACCTGAACAATTCCATCATGGAATTCAGAAGTACACAACGTTAGAAAATGGTGCCAAAAAGGCCAAAAAGGCCAACAATGCATACATCGGTGGCTCGGGTTATACAATGAACTCTTTTCCAAATGTGAATTCATACAAAACCGGTGGTTATGTCGGTCTTCAAACGGCTAGTGGCAGTGAGCTAATCCAAGTAGGTGACGCAAAATTCCATGATGCTTTGTCGGGGCATATCAACAATCAAGCTCCTTATGAGGTATGAAAGTTGTTTCTTCTTCTTATTTAATCTTTATCACATAATCTCTCCTGACTTTATTTTATTAGTGGTCAAAATGGTTTATTTAGCTTCTTTAGTTGCAAAATAATATTTGATCACCTTGATTAGCCACAAGATGGGGAGAAGCTGATGATTCCAGAAATCACCAATGTCCCATATCAACCCAATGTCAACGCCCTCCCAATTGAGAACCAGAATCCGGATTTTATCAGACCAAATCCTATTGGCGAGAATGCTACTTGGAATAATGTTTATGTCCAGGCATGTCTAAATATTTTTTCCATACCAAATGCAGAATTTATTTTGTGACTAATCTTTTTTCCCTCGCCTGCTTTTCCTTGTTTTTCTGGTTACACATATACTGAAAACTGATGTGCACAGGATCGTGGCATTGGAGAATTCACGGACTTTGACTTCCTCGACGGGGTTAATCCGTTCCTGTTAGACGATCCTTGTTCTTTATTTGACCAGAACGCTGTGAAGGTGAGTTTGGCCATCGAAATCATCTCTGCCATCGATCATTGTCTTGATTTCATCATAGATTTACTATTTATTTTGCTCTCATTGATCTAAAACTTGCTTCGAATTGGTCCGAAACCTCGAAACACTAGATTTCGTTGGATGTTTTTGAGTGATGAAAGCAACTGTAAAATGAAGCAATCTCTCTTTTGTATAAAGAAAAGATAGACATGGGTCCTTGAGAAAGTGGTACTGGATGAGAATGTAATCCGTTAGCTGTAATGGAATCACGTAAATTGCATTTAAAAAATGATCATGACAATATCTATTTTGATGTGGTGACCAAAGGAGCAAGAAATCCTCAACACAGAAGTACCCGTCGTGAATCCGCCGGTGCAAAACGAACAAGAGAATCCCATATCCGCTGATAACGTAAGTCCTCTTCTATTCCTAACTTCATCTTTCTTCTCTTAGCGAATGATGTAGTCGTTCCTGTTTCTTTTTTCGGCTTTAACAACACTAAAGATTTTCTTTGGGATTGGCAGGAGTTCGATGTAAACGATTTCGTGGCCTCCTGTCTTCGCGAGTAGTGAAGTGTGCTTGGGGGGACAAGTATATTGTGCCTTGGAACTTTTATCAGACTAGGGACAAAACCTCTGTTTTTTTAAATTTTTATTTTGATGTTGCTATGTGCGTGGACGGTGGCTTGTGAACTCCATTTATTTCGTCTGGTTGTGTTTCATGTTGGGAGTTTGCTGTTGTACAGCTCCAATTAGACTCTTTTCCTTTGAATAAAGAAGTCATGTTTTTCAAAGCTTAATTTATTTGTTGTTCCAATGGCTTTGCTGTATGTCAGCACAAATTTATTGGTATGTGCGCAAATATTGGGATTTCTTTTTTATGCTAGGTAATTTTAATGCAAAACGTTACTAGTTATTCATCATTTTTAGGGGACGGTAGTCGTGGACACCATTATATTAGGGTCACTCCTCACTTGTAGTTAAAAAAAGGGGTTGATAATATGAAAAATCCTAAATTGGTACATTTATAATAAATTTATCAAAAAATTCTTTTTTATCACAAAAAACCTCGAATCAAAACACTGATGACAATTATTCTGCAGATCAAATTTTTAACCACGAAAAGCCTCAAACTGATATATTTATGATAAGTTTACATTCCGTTAATATCACAAAAAACTATAATGGTAAAACTCCAAATTGATACATCCATCAACTGTTATATGTTACCCAACTTAGCAATTTGATCGTAAAATTTAAAAAAACTAACTTGGTGTAATTTTTTCACAGATGTATCCATTTGGTGTTCTTGATTGTCAAAAAATTAGTTTTTGGTAAATTTATTACAAATGTACTATTTTAGAGTTTTTCATGATTTTAATCATTAAATAAATACAAGCAATTGTGAAAGTATTTTCTTTTCTTTTTCTTTTTCATTTTTGAAATTTTTTCTTCGGCCTTGTGAAATTCTTCAATCTTTCCAATAGTAAATGTAACCCAAAAAAAAAAAAAAAAAAAAAAAAAAAAAATTGAGGCCGTGTTCTCTCTAATTGGGAAACTTGCTCCGGCCTAAAAAACTTTCCTTCCTAAAATTCGATTTTGAAAGAAAAAGATAGCCGTTGTACATTCTATACCAATTTACCCTATATATAAACATTAATGTCCTTACATAAAAGACGAAGATACTCAAAATCTCCATTAGAATTTTGGGTTAGATTCTTGCAGGATGTCAACCATTTCATCTCGATGTGCAGCTTGCAAATATTTGAGAAGAAGATGCCCTCCGGATTGCATTTTCTCTCCTTATTTCCCATCCAATGACCCCCAAAGATTTGCTTGTGTTCACCGGATCTATGGTGCGAGCAATGTTGGCAAAATGATCCAGGTATGTAAATCCCTCATTTTCAATGATTCTGTTTGCTGATCCATTGTCTTGACGGGCACGGGTGCGTACTTAACCGTAAAATCAACTGATTTGGTTTGTGTTTCCTTGTAAATGATGCGATCAATGGAACTTTTAACTTTTGTTTGGTGTATTCTCAGCAAACTCCGACCCAAATGAGAGCTCAAGTTGCGGATTCGCTATACTTCGAGTCACGATGCCGAATTCAAGACCCGGTGTACGGATGTGTCGGGATCATCTCCCTGCTGCATTTACAAATACATAATGCCGAAAGCGAATTGGCTAAAGTAAAAGCACAAATCGCGTTTCTTAACTCTGATGCTAATCGGGAACCGAGTTTCCGACCACAGCTCGAGGGTGCTTCCGATGTTAACAATTTATGGAGTGGACAAAGCAGTGTTGAGCAGCATCAGATAGGTTCTTCTACAACTCATGGTCCTTTAGCGTTCATGTAGATAGATCCATGTTCAGGTCTTTGAGTTGAAGAAACCGGGGTTTCTGACCTCTTATTCTTACATGACCACGAGAAAGTCAGTTTTGACCTTATCTCCAAGTAGTAGCAACGTCTGAATGTTACACTGTTTTATGAACTGTTTTCAAAATTCGTTTCCTTAATTAGTTGTATTTGGAGATAAACAAAGCAAAAATGACAATTGTTCGTTTATGACAATCTCAATATATACTAGTGTACATTTGAGATTTATTGAGTGAAGAGCGGAGTGATTGTTTCTTCAAATGGAGCCAGACACTTTGAATCAATCCGGTTAATGATGCACCAAAACCGATTTAGATTGTTTAAACGAGTTAGAAGGTTGGAATGATAGGTGCACCAATTACATTGCAGTGAACAAACTGATCGATTAGCCTGCACATTTCGTCTTTTTGTACTCTAGCTTTCCTATTAACAACTCGTTAATTTACGCATTTTCGACTGAAGAAGTTTAAGTAAAGATATCTCAAGACGTATCAATAAAGTTTGAAATAATGAACATCGATTGCTGTCTATCAACCAATTCTATAAGTTCAACTGGAGATTGTATTGCTTTGATGTACCGTGCATGATCAATCTTAAAAGGCCTTTTCTATTTAAGCAGAGTGTTTTTGGAAGATGAAACTATTTCTCACCACAGGTAAATATTAGCAGTTCCATAAGGTTGTCAAGTTTATGGTATAGTCTCAACTATAGCTTTTCAAAATATTGAAGTAATAGTATGAGTGGTCCTTGAATTCTTCTTCAAATCTTCAATGTATTCCATAAACCTTCTTTGTGTTCAATTTAATCTCTAAATTCAAAATCCGCTCAATATAGCCGTTCTCTAACTTCTAAGTGTATTGCCATATTATGTGTATTTTCTGGCGTGGACTACTACTCTACCGTTCATTAGGGCAAAATAACGATGTGAATAGTTACATTGTAGAGCTTAAGAAACTCATCTATAAGTTAGCCTTACTCGCCACACTCACAAGAATTCTAGAGAGAAATTATCTGAATTTCTATTACTTATGTGATGGTAGAAATGATGGAGGAACGCTATACATACAATTACCCATCTTATTATAAACGTAGATCTCCCTTTAATTGAATAAATGGAGAGTCAATCTTCCCATCTAATGTACCTTTCCTTATTGCCCTGGGTTCATAGAAGCTTCTAGGATGGCCGTCCTTACAAGGCTCGCCCGACCATCTTGGATAGTTCCTCCATACATTGTGCCTTGAAAATCTATACACCGTGACAAAGGCGATGGAACTAAGGCTCCTTCGACCAAAAAGAAAAAAATAATAGAAGAACTAAGGCTCCATTTAATTGTGGAAAACCTTTTTTCATCTCCCGGTATTTGGATCACTTAGCAAATGAGGAAATGGAAAACCAATGCTTAAATTCGGGAACATAATTTTAGTTTCAAAAAATTGAAAATCATTTTCTAAACTATGATTAGATATTGGCATTTGGATCAAAAACTCTACATTTGGGCACAGAAATCTCAACACTCATTCTCAGGCCCTTGGCAGAGGTGTCGAGACTAAAGTTCAAGGTCAAGTCTACCGGGGTCCAATAGAGGGCAAGCTTAGACTCATCAAGGCAAGGTTTGAGACCCCAGTGCCCATGCCTAGGACCTTGGTGCATAAGACCCTAGCACTTAGGTTCAAGTCCATCTAGGCTATGTACATAACCCTGACCACCATGTCCAAGTCCATTGAGGTCGGGGTGTCAAGGAGTCGGGCTTGGGCCTAGGCACAAGCACTGAATTCTTGAGGTCCGCTTCCACGGAGCTTGGACTAGTGCCCATGCCTATGCTCAGGAGCCAAGCATCTTTGAGACCATAAATTGTCATTTTTCTAAAAAATGACTTCTCAGAAATATTTTTAAAAAAATATTGCATTTTAAATTAGAAAAAATAATTGCAAAGATCACATTAAACATTATCCCTACAATTTTGTAGAAGATTCATATTATCAGTGCAAAAATTGATTAGGTCGTGGAATCTGAAATATCTCTAGTATGGAGAAGTCAAAACGATCAATAGGCAGCCAATAACCTCGTTAAGATTTTTTCTTTTTTTTGGGCCAAGTCGTAAAATGTTCAAACTAAATGTCTGAATTTGGTTTAAACTTGTGATGACCAAAATAGGAATTCATTGAATTTCCCCATTTTTCAACAAACAAATAAAAAATTTAAGGTCATCACTATATAAAAAAGAAAGAATAAATAAGGAAAAATCATGTCCACCAAAAGCATTACTAAAATGGAAAGGGCTGAGAGTAATCTGCATTTACTAAATTTTTTATCGACATATATGCAAAATTCTATTGTTCCGTGCTGAAAAGTCCGGATTTTTCTCATTGTCATAAGTTTCGATAACTGTTGATAAGTGTTAAAAAGTTGTTGGTATAAAAATAACTACTGACTTAAACTTTTCGGTAACGTACTAAAGCTTTTACAAATTAACAATTTTTTATCATTTTCAAATAAGCAATTTTGTAACTTACCTTTTTTTATTTGAATAAGTTACCCGCTATTTGAATTTATTAAGTCTTATATGAAATTACCAATCTAAATTAGAGTGCTTACCAACTTTTGTTAGAATGAATCACTAAAATATCAGAAAGTTACCAATACGTTAATGGGAAAATCAAGTGATCAATAAGTTTTCTTAGCAACATTTTTTTTTTCTTTTATATTTGTCAACTCTTTCAGAATTTTACCGGCATGGAAAAGTAGTTCATTGCTTCTTTTTAAACAGGCCGTTCAATTGTTCGATACTTGGCTGGAAAAAATCAACAATGTAAAAGATAGGCTTATTTTAGAGAAAAATATAGCCTTTTGAATAGTTGTCAAATGCACTAGGATGGAAAAAAGAAAGGGACCTTGTCACATAAGATCTTAACGACGAAGTTCTTTTCTTGATATAAATAAACTTTTCACTTCAAATCAACCATTACGAACTGAATATTAGTACCTATATTAAAATGATAAACAAAAGAAAACTCTACTAATATAATATTTTTAACTTTAGACGGGAGATTGCGTAAAAGAAAATAGGATACAATGCCTAATTGATTAAAAGCCCAAGTTGCTTCATTGTTGGGTGATAACTCTATAAAAATAGAGTTATTTTACCTATTTTAGACAACACTTAATGCATTATCTATGAGAAAATATTTGGATTTCCTTTTGATTATTTGAATTTTCCTTGTTTATGCAAAATAATGAGATATGGAGAAGATAAGGAAAAAAATTGTAAATATCAGGAATTCAAATAAAAAAGGCAATGGAAGATAGATATCAAATCAGAATCATCTGATTTACTCCCTAATTTTATGCACAATTACTTGGAGTTTGGATATATTCTCAAAAAGGGAGAATATTGAGAGAAGGGGGAGAGAAGTTAGGTTTTTGTTAGATCGTTTTTTTTCATTCTTCTAAGAGTTTTTCAAATATTTTGAAGAGAAGACTAAAGTGGTGACAGAATTCTTGTTTTTTAATTCAAGATGCTGGGTTTGATTTATATTTTTATTTCTTATTCTACCATGTTCTAATTTTCTTTTGTTAGGGTTACGATGTAGCCTAACCATGATGATGTGAATTTCATGATTTTTATGTTTATAATTGATTTCATTCATGTGAGTTATATATTATTGTGCATAATACTTTTGAGTGACTGGCCACCACTTAGATGATTCGATGTGCATATTTGAGACTGAGAAGTGATAATATGCAATTGTTCATTATAATATATAACCATGAATTAAACGTGGATAGAAATATACCGCGTTATTTGTGTAGCTCTCGATGAGAATGTGATTCAAAAGACTCATTATAAGCCGGGAATATTCATAGTTTTTAATGCACTTATATTTATTTTAATTCACATAAAGATATGGTGGATTAATAAGCTGAGTAGGTTTGTTATACCTAGAGATAGGATAGTAAATAGGTTAGGAAATTCTGCTATCACATGTTTGATATTGTTCATGTATTCACAACAATTTGAAATTCATATCTAATGGTTATGGTAAAATCGGATGCTCTAACATATTTATCTGATCGATTTACTACATTTAGTCTACAAATTTCATTTTTAATTTATTTCAATTATATTTTAATATGTTAGATAAATTTTAGAATTAATCTATTTTAGTATTTAATTGGTTTATTAATCATCGATCTCTGTGGAACGATGCTTTTTCTCATTATTATATTACTTGTTCGACACGTGCACTTGCGTTTAGAATTTTACGAACAAGTTTTTGGCGCCGTTGCCGGGGATCGTTTGTTTAATACTAATTAATATTGATACCAGATAATTCTTCTTTACCAAAAAAAAAAAAAAAAAAAAAAGATACCAGATAATTCTAAGTTTAATCTAGATTTCATTTTGTTTTATTTTTCAGGGTGTACATCGGTTTATGACACGTAGCCAACAAGGGAAACTTGTTGAGGTTGATCCAAAAATCGAGCGTACATTCAAAAGGCGATTGAGAGAATAGAGAAATCACACTAAGAAGATGGCAAACGGTGAGAATGAAAATCCACGTAGACTCTTCAAAGATTATGCTGCGCTAACAATTCAAGAAACCACATCAAGTATCAGAAGACCTGCAATTCAAGCAAACAACTTTGAGATCAAGCCATCACTTATTCAGATACTTCAACAATCAGTGCAATTCAGCGGGCTACCAAGCGATGATCCAAACACTCACATCAATGCTTTTCTTGAAATCTGTGACACCATTAAATATAATGGAGTTACAGATGATGCTATTAGATTGAGATTATTTCCATTCTCTCTTAGAGACAAAGCGAAGAGTTGGCTTTCTTCTCTTCCTGCAGGATCAATTACTACATGGAATGATATGGCTTAAAAATTTCTTGGTAAGTTCTTTCCACCTACAAAGTCTGCGAAGATGCATAACGATATTACTAATTTTATACAGATGAATAATGAATCATTATATGAAGCAAGAAAAAGATTCAAAGAATTTCTTAGGAGATGCCCACATCACGGACTACCCGTATGGATGTAGGTACAAACTTTTTTTAATGGCTCTAGTACAAATCTTCGTTCTATGATTGATGCAATTGCAAGAGAAACTCTAAATAATAAAACACCAAAAGAAGCCTACAATTTATTAGAGGAGATGGCATCCAATAGTTATTAGTGGCCTACTGAAAGATTACCAATGCGAAAAGTTAATGGAGTTCATGAAGTGGATGCTTTTGCTGCAATTGCTGCACAATTTGAAGCACTAAACAAAAAGCTAGATAATATAAGTGTTTCAGTGATGAAAATTTAGACTTTGAAATGTGATTTTTGTGGTGGAGGACATGCTAGCACAAAATGTCAAGTATATAAAATTTTTAAACAATCTAGTGAAAGTTCTAACTTTGTTGGAATTTTAACAGGTCACAAAATAATCCCTATTCTAACACGTACAATCCGGGATGGCGCAATCATCCAAATTTTTTATGGAATAATCAGAATGTGACAAGACCACCGGGATTCAAACAATTACAAGAGACAAAGTCAAATTTGGAAGATATAGTCACCAAACTTGCTAATACAACTCATGATTTCATCAAAAGCACGGATGTGAAATTTCAAAACCAAGAGGCTTCAATCAGAAATCTGGAGATGCAAATTGGTCAGTTAGCAAGCATGATGTCACGGAGACAACAGGGTTCTTTGCAGAACAACACGGAAAAAAATCCAATTGAAAACATAAAAGCTATTACCCTAAAAAGTGGTAAACAAGTTGGAAAAGAAGAAATTTTCAAAGACAAGGAATATGTGATCAATAAACAATCAAAGGAGACAAGCAAGAGTAAACTTTTTTCCGGATAATCCCAAACCATATGTGCCGCCAATTCCATTCCCTCAGCGACTCCAGCAGCACAAAATAGATAAGCAATTTTTTAAATTTCTTGATATATTTAAAAAATTACACATTAACATTCATTTTGCAGATGCTTTAGCGCAAATGCCTAGTTATGCAAAGTTTTTGAAGGAAATTTTGGCAAACAAAAGGAAACTGGAGGATTATGAAACTGTGAAGTTAAATGAGGAGTGTTTAGCCATCTTACAAAACAAATTGCCTTCGAAATTAAAAGATCCAGGGAGTTTTACTATTCTTTGCACTATTGGAGATTCTTACTTTGAAAAAGCATTATATGATTTAGGTGCAAGTATTAATCTGATGCCTTATTCTGTTTTCAAGAAATTAGGATTGGGCGAGATAAAAGCAACCACAGTATCACTTCAACTGGCTTATCGATCAATTAAATATCCGAGAGGTATTGTGGAAGATGTTTTGGTAAAAGTTGACAAATTCATCTTTCCTGCAGATTTCATAGTTCTTAACATGGAGGAAGATTTTGAGGCACCACTTATCTTAAGTCGACCTTTTCTAGCAACAAGAAGAACTCTTATTGATATACAACAAGGGAAGTTGATTCTTAGAGCTCAAGATGATCTTGTTTCATTTAATGTTTTTAAAAGCAATGAAATATCCATCTGATGATAATTCTTGTTTTAGAGTTAAGACAGTTGACAAGTTGGCGAATAAGGTTTTTCACGAAAATATTTTTAAAGATCCACTTGAAGCATGTCTGATTCAACCAATGGACAAAGATATTCAGAATGAGGATATAAAGGAGTATGCAAATTTCATGGAGGCAATTCCACCATATTCAAGGCAAAAGGCAATTAAATTTGAGGAGTTGGGACAACACATTACAAAGCCTAAACCATCAATTGAAGAGCCTCCAATTCTTGAACTCAAACCCTTACCTTCTCATTTGAAATATGCTTATTTAGATGGAGTTTCTTTTTTACCGGTAATTATAACTTCTTCTTTGATAGATTTGATGGAGGAGAAATTGCTCAGAGTATTAAGAGAGCATAAAGGTGCAATTGGATGGAAAATAGCTGATATCAAGGAAATTAGTCCTTCAATTTGCATGCACAAAATTTTGATGGAGGGAACAATATAAACCCGCTATCCAACCTCAGAGGCATTTGAACCCGAAGATGCAAGAAGTAGTAAAAGCTGAGGTAATTCAGCTACTTGATGCAGGTATCATCTATCATATCTCTGATAGTTCTTGGGTAAGTCCTGTACAAGTTGTGCTAAACATAGGTGATATGACTGTTCAGAAAAATGACAACAATGAATTGATTCCAACTAGAACAGTTACTGGGTGGCGTGTGTGTATGGATTATAGAAAATTGAATGATGCCATTAGAAAAGATCACTTTCCTTTACCATTTATTGATCAAATGTTAGAAAAACTTGCAGAACATGAGTTTTATTGCTTTCTTGATGGATATTCAGGTTATAATCAGATTCCTATTGCACCAGAAGATCAAGAGAAAACTACTTTCACTTGTCCCTATGGTATTTTTGCTTTTAGAAGAATGCCATTTGGTCTTTGTAATGCACCAGCTACTTTTCAGAGATGCATGATGGCTATTTTTTCTGGTATGGTTGAAAAATATATTGAGATTTTCATGGATGATTTTTCCGTTTTTGGCTTATCATTTGATTCTTGTTTAAATAATTTGGCTTTGGTCTTATAAAGATGTGAGGAGACTAACCTTGTTTTGAATTGGGAGAAGTGTCACTTTATGGTGCAAGAAGGAATAGTGCTCGGGCATAAAATTTCTCAAAACGGAATAGAAGTTGATCGAGCCAAAGTGGAGGTCATTGCAAAATTGCCTCCGCCAACATCTGTGAAACTTGTCAGAGGATTTTTAGGACATGCAGAATTTTACATGCGATTTATAAAAGATTTTTCAGAAATTGCTAAACCTCTTTCTAATCTTTTGGATAAAGATGCTCCTTTTAATTTTTCTGTTGAATGTATGCAAGCTTTTAATACTTTAAAGGAGAAGTTAATATCAACACCAATTATGGCGCACCAAATTGCGATTTACCTTTTGAGCTGATGTGTGATGCTAGCAATTCTGCGGTAGGAGCTGTTTTGGGACAAAGGAAGAATAAAATTTTCCAAACCATATACTATGCCAGTCGAACCTTGTTAGGTGCACAATTGAATTATTCAACAACAGAAAATGAACTTTTGACGATAGTTTTTGCTTTTGATAAATTTCGTTCTTATTGAATTGGCTCAAAAGTTATAATTTATTCTAACCACTCTGCTCTTAAGCATCTGCTTGAAAAGAAAGAATCAAAACCTAGGTTGATAAGGTGGATGCTTTTACTGCAAGAATTTGATTTGGAAATCAAAGATAAGAAGGGGACTGAAAATCTAATTGCAGACCACTTATCAAGAATTCCAAATTCAAAGGAAGAGGTAATACCAATTTTGGAAGAGTTCCCTGATGAGAAAATATTTTCCATTAAGTCCACAAAAATTCCCCGGTACTCAGACTTTGTAAATTATTTGGTAAGTAATGTTCATCCTCCTGAATTATCATATCAACAGAAGAAAAAAATTCTTTTCTGATGTTAAAAATTATTTTTGGGAAGAACCTTTCTTGTTTAAAGTATGTGCAGATCAGGTCATAAGGAGATGTGTTCCAGACGAAGAGAGGGCAAACATTTTACATCATTGTCATGATGAAGAGACAGGTGGCCATTTTGGTGCCACCAAAACTGCAGCTAAGATTTTGCAATCTGGATTTTATTGGCCTACACTTTTTAAAGATGCATACTCCTATGTAGCTTCATGTGATA
This sequence comes from Eucalyptus erythrocorys, assembly GCA_014182555.1. Classification (NCBI taxonomy): domain Eukaryota; kingdom Viridiplantae; phylum Streptophyta; class Magnoliopsida; order Myrtales; family Myrtaceae; genus Eucalyptus; species Eucalyptus erythrocorys. The sequence continues at coordinate 45,227,069 of CM024597.1, read as the reverse complement.
GATGTTAGAGAACTGGAAATATTTCAAGAAAAAATGAGATGCCTTTAAACAATATTATTGTGTGTGAATTATTTGATATTTGGGGTATTGATTTCATGGGATCCTTTACACCTTCTTATGGAAATTTATACATTTTAGTGGCTGTGGAGTATGTGTCTAAGTGGGTAGAAGCTATGGTATTACCAACTAATAATGCTAAGGTTGTGATCAAATTTTTGAAGAAAAATATTTTTACCCGATTCAACACTCCTAAGGCAATCATAAGTGATAGGGGGACACATTTTTATAACAAACAATTTGAGGCATTTTTGAGTAAGTATGGAGTCACACAAAAGGTTGCAACCCCTTATCATCCTCAGACTAGTGGTCAAGTAGAGATTTCAAATAGAGAAATCAAGATAATTTTAGAAAAAACAGTGAATGCCTCTAGGAAAGATTGGTCAATAAAACTTGATGATGCACTTTGGGCCTATAGGACAGCGTTCAAAACTCCAATTGGGATGTCTCCTTTTAGGCTAGTATTTGGAAAAGCTTGTCACTTACCAGTGGAATTAGAGCATAAAGCATATTGGGCATTGAAATTTCTGAATTTTGACATGCAGTCTGCAGGTGAAGAAAGATTATTGCCACTAAATGAATTGGAGGAATTTCTCAATGAGGCCTATGAAAATTCTAAGTTGTACAAGGAGCGTACAAAAAGATGACATGACAAGCACATATTCGGAAGAGAGTTTAAAATTGGTCAAAAAGTCTTACTTTATAACTCTCGTCTTAAACTTTTTCCAGGAAAATTGCGGTCTTGATGGTCTGGTCCTTTTATAGTTACACATGTATTCCCATATGGAACAATTGAAGTTGCACATGACACCGAGGGCACATTCAAAGTGAACGGTCAACGTTTGAAGCCCTACTTCGAAGGTGATTACAACAAGCAGAAGACTACCATTGAACTTCATCCTCCTGAATAGCGACATCTGAGATAGTTTGGCTGAAAACTATAAAGCAAGCGCTTCTTGGGAGGCAACCCAAGCATTTTAATTTTGCTATTTTTATTTATTTATTGTTAAGTTTATGTTTTGCAAAAAAAAAAAAAAGATTAATTTTCTCTGTTTTATCCAAGTTAACTTTTTAGGGAGCACCTTTCAAGAGTTTAATCATCAAGGTCATCTATAGACTTATCCTACAACCATGGGAGTTTTCTTCTTCCTCTTTCTATTTTTCGCATTGAGGACACTGCTTCATTCAAGTTTGGGAGAAAGACAAATTTATTTTTTGGATAATTTTTTATCATGATTACTTTCCTGGTTGTGAATTTTTTGCAATTCTTAGGAAAATTTAAATTTTATTTAAACTTGCAATTGATGTGTGAGTTAATCTTAATTCTGATTATGTTGATCCACTTACCGAGCACTAAAAGTTCTTAATTTTTTAATTGTGTTTAAATTTAGAGAACATTCATGTGAAGTACGTGATTTTCTTAAATTTCACCCAAATCTTAGAATTTGTTTGATTTTCTCTTGAGGCAAAATCCTAAGCTAAATCTAACTGAGAAAATCATTTAGGCAATTTTTGAATCGATTGAGCCTTTCAAGCTAACCCTGTTTATTTATCCCTAGTCACTCCGTTGAGCCTTAATTATTACCCAATTTTTCATTGGCACCCATATATATTTAGCCTAGCCGTTATCAAATTATATCATTATCTCATGCCCTATGAACACGTTGATTTTCTTTTGGGATAAAAAAATTATTTGAGCTTGATAGAAATTTGGGAGGAATGATGGAGTAAAAAAAAGCAAAAGAAGCACAAAAAAAAAAAAAAAAAAAAAGTGATTGCTATAGTTGTTTGGGGTGTATAAAAAAAACAAAAAAATTGCTTTTGTGGTTCCCTATCCAACTTTCAATTGAGTGAGCCTTTTGGATAGTTAATAGGTTGAAAATTTTCATGTTATATTAGGAGGGACTTTGGGAGAAACTCCACCATAAAGCAATTAAAAAAGAGAGAGAGAGAGAGAGAGAGAGAAAGAAAAAAAAAGGAGGAAAGAAAAAAAAATGATGATATCTGGTGGCAGAAAAATTATCTTGAATGAGTGAAATTGGACAGTGACATTGGCTCTAATTAGATACTAGAAATCAACGTGTTGATGAGTGATTTGAGTTTAAAATTACTGTTATCTCACCTTTAGCCCAACCTTACATTACAACCCGAGAAAAGTCCTATTGATTTTTAGTTGGATAATTAGCTTACATTAGTGGAGAGAGGAAAGAAAAGCAAACTTATGAAATTTGGTCATAATTATTGAGAATTTTTTAGAGGTTACATGTTAATGTGAATTTATCTGGATTGCATATAATTCGAAAAAGATAAGGACTCTCACACACACACTTGGATCACATAGTTAGAATCAGTCTTAACTTATAAATCAATTTCAATGTTTGGATGAAATTTGTGTTTCTCTTTGAATTGTGAATTTGAGCAATTATGGAAAGATGTCATGGAGTAGGTTGTTAAGTTGAGTATGTGGTATGTCTTGATTTTGCTCAAGGACTAGCAAAATGTTAAGTTTGGGGTTTGATAACTCTATAAAAATAGAGTTATTTTACCTATTTTAGGCAACACTTAATGCATTATCTATGAGAAAATATTTGGATTTCCTTTTGATTATTTGAATTTTCCTTGTTTATGCAGAATAATGAGATATGGAGAAGATAAGGAAAAAAATGGTAAATATCAGGAATTCAAATAAAAAAGGTAGTGGAATATAGATATCAAATTAGAATCATCTGATTTACTCCCTGATTTTATGCGCAATTACTTGGAGCTTGGATATATTCTCAAAAATGGAGAATATTGAGAGAAGGGGGAGAAGAGAAGGGGGAGAGAAGTTAGGTTTTTGTTAGATCTTTTTTTTCACTCTTCTAAGAGTTTTTCAAGTATTTTGAAGAGAAGACTAAAGTGGTGACAGAATTCTTGTTCTTTGATTCAAGATGCTGGGTTTAATTTATATTTTTATTTCTTATTCTACCATGTTCTAATTTTCTTTTGTTAGGGCTACGATGTAGCCTAACCATGATGATGTGAATTTCATGATTTTTATGTTTACAATTGATTTCATTCATGTGAGTTATATATTATTGTGCATAATGCTTTTGAGTGACTAGCCACCACTTAGATGATCTGATGTGTATATTTGAGACTGATAAGTGATAATATGCAATTGCTCATTATAATATATAACCATGAATTAAACGTGGATAGAAATATACCGCGTTATTTGTGTAGCTTTCGGTGAGAATGTGATTCAAAAGACTCATTGTAAGCTGGGAATATTCATAGTTTTTAATGCACTCATGTTTATTTTAATTCACATAGAGATATAGTAAATTAATAAGCTAAGTAGGTTTGTTATACCTAAAGATAGGATAGTAAATATGTTAGAAAATTCTGCTATGACATGTTTGATATTGTTCTTGTATCCACAATAATTTGAAATTCATATCTAATGGTTATGGTGAAATCGAATGCTCTAACATATTTTTTTGATTGATTTACTACATTTAGTCTACAAATTTTGTTTTTAATTTATTCTCAATTATATCTTAATATGTTAGATAAATTTTAGAATTAGTCTATTTTAGTATCTAATTGATTTATTAATCATCGATCTCGGTGGAACGATACTTTTTCTCATTATTATATTACTTGTTCGATACATGCACTTGCGTTTAGAATTTTACAAACATTGGGTTTATGGGTCTAGTCCAAGCTCCAACCAAGATTGTGTTGAAGTAGAAAGCGAAAATCAGCATCAGAAGGTTGAATACTCGAAGGGCAAAGACCCTTTTGTTGGATGGTATCAATCACGACCTTGCAGTTGCTTTCAAAAATGGCTTTTGGGATGCCGAGTGATTGAGCATAATTGCATGTGACAAGGAAAATTGCTACTTCCACTTCTATTGGTGAGTTCCAACCTCCTCTCCTTGTCCAAGCTTGAACTCCAGAGCTGCTAGTCGATCGTCAAATCATACCAATTTTCCACAAACCATCTACATTAAATTTCAGTCCTTGATTTAGCAATGGGAGCCAAGAGAATATCCTTTCCTAATAGAATCAACTCCTAAACTTGTCACGACTGTGTCATTTTCCTTGAATTTGTTCGAAAATTCCATGAACTCATGTAAATTAACTTAATTGCTTGGGAAGAATTTGGAATAGCTTGATCATGTAATACGGCACTCTTATAACACCACATTCTAGTGTATAGAATCATTACAAAGAGGGTGAAGAGTTTGTAATTAAAGCCCATTCTCAGTGCAACCCCCCCAGGTCAAGGAAGCGCTTTATCATTTCCCTTGGGGATGTGAAGTTCCAAGGGGCCGAGGCAATACCTGTTAAGAATCATGTGGAAGCAGAGCTTGTGGAAGCAGAGTCTGCACAAGTACACTCTGTTGATGTTGTTAAGAGCTATATGATGAACACACACTCTGCTGTTGGAAAGTCTAGTGCTACTGAGAAGTCTAGTGTTGCTGAGAACAGAGGAAGTAAAGTGAGAAAGTCTAGTGCTGCTAAGAAGTCTGGTGTTACTAAGAACAGAGGAAATAAAGTGAGAAAGTTTGGTGCTCTTGATTTGACCAGGAAGGAAAGGGATGAAATCAATAATGAAATCTTCAGCACGTGTCCACTACAAAATCATTATTCTGTTTTGAGCATGTAATAGCATGTAACTATTTACATTCTGCTTCCGTTTCCGTTAGTTAGTTTTCTTAGTTAGTTGAACTGTGAAACCGCATCTTGGCGGATCTTTAGATAAACAGCTTGTAATATAAATAAGAGAAGAGAGCAAGCAAGTCGGTGTTGATAAAGGCTAGTGAATACACCTAGAGGGGGGTGAATAGGTGTTTATGAAATTCTTTTCGAATCTTTAACAAAAATATCATTTGGCATGAAAATCACATCAGAGATAAATGAATCACGCAGCTATAAAAATAAATAGAGTAGGGTAAGAGAAATTTGACACAAAGATTATAGTGGTTCGGCTTATTGTAATCCTACGTCCACTCTCCACGCTGGCAGCCAACTAGCTGTAATCACTATGTAGCAAAAGAGAGCTTTACAGTCTACAATCTAGACTTCTTTAGTAGAAATACTCTTCTACAGCTTCTCACAACTTCACACTAAAAGTGTCTCTCTTTTGTTCACAATTTTGAGCACAAGAGATTTTAAGAACAAGAGGTTTCAGAGGTTCTAACTTTAAAATTTTTCTCTCAGCTCTCTCATATTTCCGAACAACTTCGACACACCTTAAATATTCCTTCGTGCCTCCATAGCCGTTAGCACTTTCCAAGAATTCATCCAATTTACCCATTGGAATGAATCGATTTAAGTGATCTTCAAGTTGTCGAATATATAAGTAGAAAATAGCTCGTCAATCCTGTTCGCCCATACAATCAGGATCTTGAGTTTCCAAAATTAGATCCTTCCAAAACTTGCTTGATCTTTAACGGATAAAATCCAAAGAGTAAATCCTTCGAGCTCACAATCACAGCCAGAGATAATTCATGGAGAAGTTAAGGAAGATAATATCCGAAACTTGATTTCCTTATCCATAAGAATAACCTGCTGACAGCCTGGAAAAATCGCAAAAACTAGGTCTGACTGTCTTCAGACTTTGATTGGGTCTGGAGATCATCAAACCGTAACTCTAGGTCTGGTAACCTTCAGACGGAAACGCTTGGGTTTTGAACTCTTCAGACTTAAGCGATTGAGTCTTGGATTCTTCAGACTTAACTGACGATGATGTTTTGTTAGCTTTAAAACTTCTAAGGGATTTTTCTTCAATAATCTCCCCCCTTTTGATGGTGACAAAACACCTCAGCAGATTTATAAACTTATAACCTACAAAGAAACCTCATATATATTTTGAGAAACGCTTCTGCAAACACGAAAGATGTTAGTCCAAAGACAATTATCCTCACAAATATAATGATCCTGCAAGTCCCCAAACCTATAGAACCACTCATAAAACCAGTGCATAAATAAAGTCATAGAAGTTCAAATAAACAATCCAACAACCAAAAAGTTCAAAGTCATAAACATAAACAATCTAAAATCAAAATCAAACAAAATAAAAGTTCAAATAAGTTCAAAAAACTTAAATCTGCAAACTCTCTCCCTTTTTGTCCCATCAAAAGGAGGTAAAGTGATCAAGAATGTGGTTGGTAAAAAGAATCAGGGCTCCTTTAGAATGCGAACAAGATGGTATTCGCTGAGCGATTGCACTGTTTTCTCAAGGCTTGTGAGAGCTTCCTTCACTGAATCCAACTCTGCACCCTTCACATTCGATTCCACCTGAAGTTTGAGTGCATTGATTTGGTCATACATGGACATGGAAGTACTCAGCATTGCCTTCTTGAGATCTCTCAGCTCATAATCCATTCCAAAAACCTATTTTTTAAGGTCCAGCATAATATTCAACAGTTGTGAAAATGCTGTTGAATTAGCATTACCTGTACTAGGACCAGCAGACTCTGTTCTTGGAGTTTGAAAGCTCGGTGCATCCTTTTCAGCCCTTTGCCTTTTTGATGGAGAGGATTCTTCAATCTTCGAGAAGTGAGATGCATAAATGTCTTCAGCATCAGCAGCAGACCTACTTACATCACTGTAATGCAGTGGTGATATAGTTCCTTGATCAACAGCAACTCCCCCTATTTTGTTGCCAGTGAGTGGAGTCAAGAATTCATCGCCAAAATCCAATTCATCTTCAGCACTGTGATGCAGTTCGGCCTCCCTTCCAGAGTCTTCTTAAGCAAAAGATGGCTCAATTCTTTAAGCAAAATCCTCTTGAGCCTTGCTCTTCTCTTCATTTTTCCTTTTTCTCTCTTCCTCTTCTCTTCTCTTCTCACCTCTTCTTCTTCTCTTCTTTGAGCTTCCTCTTCTTCTCTTCTCTGTTTCTCCTCTTCTTCTCTTCTCTGTTTCTCCTCTTCTTTCCTCTGTTCCTCCTCTTCTCTCCTCTGTCTCTCTTCTTTTTCTTCTTCTTATCTCTTCCTTTCCTCTTCTTTCTTCCTTTGTTCTTCCTCTCTTCTCATTCTCTCAACTTCTTCTTTTGCTTATGCTTCTCTTCTTGCCCTCTCTTCATTATCAGCTCTCAAACTAACTGTGCTCCTCAGCTTTGTGAGAGCAGAAAGAGTCATGGCATCGTCAAATTCTTCTTCATCATCCTCATCTTGTAGGATGAATTTTCTTCTTTTCTTCTCGGTGATAGCCATGGGCTCTTTGCCCTTTCTCTTGGTAGAGGCAGTAGCAAACTCTTTGGAGGGAGTCTTCTCCTTCAATTCTTCCAAAGCAGTGTTCAGCTCTTGAAGTTTCATCTTCATCACCATTTTATAACCCACAAGCATCAAGCTCAGATTGGTCAGGCATAAAGGTGCAAGAATTTGTATCTTGAAGTGCTTGAACAACTTGGTGATGAGAGACGAATAAGGCAATTGGCCCTTATCCTTAACCACAGTCCTGTACATGTGGAATAGGATAACATGGGGGAGTGAAAAGGGCCTGTCTTCGTTAAAAGCAAACATGAGTTTTGCTTCTGTTTTGGAGACGTCAGTTTTGGAGGTTGTCTTCGGCCCGAGACAATTGATAATGATCTTGTGCAGCAAAACATTTGAGGCATTCATCCTAGTGTAGGATATTTTGCCTTCCAAACTCCTATCTTGCACAATTTCAAGAGTAGCATATGCTGTGGACACTTTGATTGGTTGGAAACTCCCTCTTTCCACCTCAATTACATTAGCAAGAGTGTCAACATCAACAACAAACTCTTTATCCATAAAGGTGAAGGACAACCTGTTGGCATCTAGAAACGACAAGTTGGAGTAAAAGTATGCCGTCAATTCAGGGTAAGCACTTGTCGCGTCTGTACAAAACTTCTCCAGTTGCAGCCTAGCGAATTTTTCCCTGAGATTTACCTTGATTGAGTCAAGGAAATCAAAATCCACGCTTCTAAGGTTCACAACTCCTCTTTTCAGCAACTTAGAGTATATCCGCTCATGTTCTCTTGATCTAAAAAGGATTCGTTAGGGACAAACCGTGTTCACAACCACACCCATCCGTGGCTGGAATTGAGAGAACAGCCTCTCATCATCATCCATTGGCCGATTTGCAGTTCCATAATACGGATCACTAGGTATATTTTCACGAGTGCTCTGAGCGAGCCCTTTGTCAACAATACCTAAATCTTCCATTTCTTTCAGGAAAATATATTCATTCTTAAATCCTCTCTCCTTCAGAAAATCATCTATCATCCTCAAGTCTGTACCCCCATCCTTCAAATTTTTATATAGAGCATACGCAAGCTTGGGTCTCAGAGTTCTTACCGATGCTGCCTCGGTAATTTCTTCCTCTTCAAAATGTTGACTCGATGTCTCCTTTTGTGGAGAATCTTCTTCGCCTGTTAGGTTAACCCTGGTAGGACCCTCTTGTCATCTCTGTGGTCCCTTTCTAGCAAGTCTTAAAGATTTTCTCAAAGACATGCCTGAATCGCAAGCAAAAAATTAACTTGTTCGCAAAAAGGATGGATTTTTGCTGAGTAAAGTAATCGAACAGGGACGGTAATGGAAAGTTGTTTAAGGTTTTAGGGTTTCTAAAAACGAGAGAGTAAACGAGATGGATTTTTAAACATTGTAGCGTATGAAGATGACAATTCGAAAATATAAATAGCAAGAAAAGATAAAAAGGAGATACTGAACCGTCACAATAAAGAAAAGATAAAAACTACCAATTTTGAAAAAGTAAACTGCAATTTTTTGAAAAAGTAAACTGCCATAAATATGTCGACGTCGAATAAAAAGAGATATATATATTTCAAAAAGCAATTAATAATTTAAAAAATATCGAAATACGCAAACAGACTTTAAGTCAGAGTCTAAGAATGTTCAGACTTTACCTCAGAGTCTGAAACCTTTCAGATCTTACCTTTGAGTCTGAACATCTTCAGATCTTGCTTTTGAGTTTGAGCACCTTCAGACCTTAACTTTGAGTCTGAACTTTTCAAGACTCTAGTTTTGAGTCTGAACCTCTTCAAATCTTGCGATATTCAGTCTTGAGCGAATTGATTCAAAGTGAGCCTTTTCTAGGGGCTTTGTGAATATGTTTGCCAGTTGGTTCTTTGAATCAATGAACTAAATCACAACTTCACCATTTTGAACATGATCTCTAATGAAATGATGCTTGATTTCAATGTGCTTTGCTCTTGAATGAAGTATTGGATTCTTTGCAAGGTTGATTGCACTGGTGTTGTCACATTTGATTTCTGTGCAAGATTCTTCAACTCCAAAATCTCTCAATTGTTGCTGCATCCATAGAATTTGAGAACAGCAACTCCCAAGAGCTATGTATTCAGCTTCAGCGGTTGAAAGAGCTACGGTACCTTGTTTTGCAATAGTTGACATGTACCTGTAGTGCTTTTTCTATCCACTCTACAACAAGCAAGGTCAGCACCAGAATATCCAAGGAGAGTAAAGTCTCCTTCTTTGGAATACCACAGACCTAACTTAGATGTGGTTGCAACATATTTAGTAATACGCTTCACAGCAGTCATGTGAGATTCTTTAGGATTAGATTGAAATCTAGCACAGATGCAAACACTAAATAAAATATCAGGTCTAAATACAGTAAGGTAAAGAAGTGAACCAATTATGCTCTTGTATAGTTTTTGGTCTACACTATTTCCTTCTTCATCTTTATCCAGCTTTGATGAGCTTGATATAGGAGTTTTTGTCTTCTTGCAATTCTCCATTCCAAACTTCTTGATGAGGTCTTTTGCATACTTTTCTTGGTGGATAAAAGTTCCTTCCTTTGATTGTTTGACTTGAAGTCCCAAAAAGAAGTTCAATTCTCCCATCATGCTCATTTCAAATTCATTCTGCATACAACTTGAAAAATTCTTACAAAGATTTTCATTAGAAGAACAAAAAATTATATCATCAACATAAATTTGAACAAGTATGATATCTTGGCCTTCCTTTTTGATAAATAAAGTAGTATCTACTTTACCTTTAGAAAAACCACTTTGAATTAAGAAATTACTTAACCTTTCATAACAAGCTCGAGGTGCCTGTTTCAAACCATACAAAGGGCCCGATTGGTTCAACTTTAGGGAAATGCCCTTGGAAGAATGCAAATACCTTTGAGGTAAAGGGGTTTTCCGAAATGCTAGACTGTTTGGTAAACTAAAACTGAAAAGTGCTTTAGGGAAATGCAAGACTGTTTGGTAAACTTGCATTTAAAAAGCCCTTTGGTGTGACCAAATTAGTTTTTTAGTTTTAATATTTTTAAAATTGCAAAAAAGAAACAATGAGTATATAACATTTTACATTTTCATGTTAAGAATAATGGAAATGATACATATTAGTAAATTTATTTAAAAATTATATTAAAAGAATTTGATTATAGATTAATGCAAAGCTCAACTTTTAGCCTATGGTTCTTTTAGGTTTGTTTTTAACTTTGAACATTTTTTTTTAATTATTGTAGTATTAATCATCTTCGTTAATGATCATTCTAGTGTATTGATAAAAAGTTGAATTATTGATTGTCAAAAGATAAAAATGATATTTAAAAAAAAAAAAAGTTAACTTATTCGGTGGATGGTGAAGCGACCGATTGTGGATGGTGAAGCGATCGATTGTAGATGCTATAGGCCATTGGCCTCACTCCACATTCCGACGCTATAGGCCTTACCATTCTTCTCCAAGTCAATGAAGTGGAAGGTCTCCAAGTATGAAAAGAGGGCAAGTGGGTTCCCATCAAGCCCCTTCCTAATGCTTTCGTTGTCAATGCCGGAGACATTTTAGAGGTAAAGATTTTCGATCGGCCAAATCTCTATAGTTTTGCTGCAGAGTTCTACTTAATTTTGTCTTATATACTAGCCAATGTTGTCTAGATTCGATGAGCTATTGATGATAAGATTGCTAACTCATAAAATTTGGTATAGAGAATAGAACATCATGAACAAGAATCCATTAGAGGCATGATTGAATAGCATGTGTATTTGATGATCCACACAGATTGTCACAACTGGTAATTATCGTAGCATTGAGCACCAAGTAATAGTTAACTTTCTACCACTGCTTGAAACAGTAATGAAGACAATCTCAGCTTCATTGGCATAACTTGCCTCAAGACTGGCGCGGGCCTCTTCCAAATTAAAACTACTACCAGTACGAAACTTTACTTCTACAATGATGGATGCGAGACATCTCAACCAACACTTTGTCCCTGTTCTCAACTGCTTAAGCAAGTTGCTTGAGCAATGCATCACAATTCCGGTCCCTTGCCATCAAAACATCAGGATCCACACCTACAGATCCTTGAGAACGAATAGCAGCAGCTGCACTGTTGAGTTTCATTTGAATTTCGGCTATCTCCCGAGAGAATTGAGCTTCACTACTTCTCAATGCGTGCAACCAGGCATACACCTCCTATTTACCCATGGCAAGAAGTTGCTCAGTTCTCCTTTCAACAGAGACGGCCTGAGCTGCATGTGTTTGTGAGTCGACTCCAACTCGAGCTACATCATGTTTATATATCCTCATTTCCCCATCAATGAAACCACGATCAAGAACAGGAGCCAGGAGCTCATCTGTTGCTACATTGGAAGGAGCACACACTAACATTCTAGGCTTTGGGCGAGCTTTGGAAGAGTCCGAAAAGACTCTGATCCATGCTCTGAAGAACTTCATCAATTGATCCAGTTGCATTATTATCAGAACTGCCTTCACTAGGTTGCTTGTGGCTTTCCGGTGCCAGTTTCTTTTGCAATGAGTTGTACTAATGTTGATACTGAACTAGATGGATCACATTCAACATACCCCATACAGTATGTGTCTTGCCTATACCTGGAGGGCCTTGGACGAGAGTGAAGGGCCATGTTTCCTGCCTCTTTGTTATCCCACTACTTGTACCAGCAGCCGTATGCATAGCAGCCCACCGTATTGCCGCGGTTGGGGTGCGTCAAAGGTCCCTGTTTAAGTGTTCCGCAAACTTCGAGTGAAGCACCCCGGCATGGCAAGGATTTGCTGCTCATAATTAGGAAACTGCTCAGGACTAGGCTGAAATATCGCTGTTTGCATCTGAAAAGAAGAGAATCAGTTAGACGTGATTTAACCCAAGTAAAATTGCAGTTATATCGAAAAACAAAACAAAAAAAAAATCCAGTTTTGCCTGCAAATTAAGGCGACAAAATGCATGCAAACCAATATACTGCCGTTGAGTGGTAGCGAGAGAGCCCAGGACAGTTAAATACCAGATGCCTCTAGGCTGGATTTTCCTTAAGATGTGTTCTTCATTGCCCCAGCATTCATGCCATCGACTAAAGCTTGCTGAAGGCAATTACACTCAACGGTCACAGACCAAAATTAAGTGGATCACTCATGCTTGCTAACATGCATAACACATATTATCTTCAACAGGATCATACTAGACAATCCTTGCAAAGCAAACACTCGTCGATTCACCCAGGATATGCGAAGAACAGAGAAAGTGGATACCAAAACACAGAGGCATAAAAGTCAAAACCCAGAAAAACATCAACTTACTAAAACCTTTCCACAGTCAAACTAAATTTCAAAAGTAGGGGCAAATAGAAACCGAGTCAGGGTAGTTAGCAACTCAGCCACCTGCAGATTATCGATAAAATATGTAAGTGAAAAAGAAATTCAAAAAAAAAAAAAAAAAAAGGAAGATAACCATATTTCGTTAAGGCAGTCCAAAAGAGAATCTCCACACAGAGAGAAAATCCCTTAAGGCTAAATCAATGGATCTTGGGTTTCTAAAAGTTTCAGACACTAGTTAAACACACACAAGCACGTAACCTCTACACAAAGCTATAGGAACTGTATTCCTCAGAAACAACATCCAGCAGAGAGTCTAAAAGAACAAAGACTTCAAATCTTCCCATTCTCCGATGTTCACCCTCCAATCAAGCAACAGAGCCCAAGCAAAAGCGGAATTTAGCTCAAAACAGCTCCTAAAAAAAATACCCACATGAACAAAAACTGGAAAGAAAGAATCTTGAGGGGGAAAACGAGGTCCTTCTCAAGAAAGCTGGAGACTTTGGCAAGCTGGGATGGATGGGAATGAGGGGGAGACATTACATGACGAGGTTTTTGGGGGAAGAATCTTCGGAAGGAGGAGAAAGGGTTGATTGATTGAGTGGTGCGTTGGGCTAGTGCAGCAGCAGAGGAGTGTGCTCCGAGCTTAGAGAGAGAGAGAGAGAGAGAGAGAGAGAGAGAGAGAGAGAGAAAACTAAGGACCCTCCATTTGGCACAAAGCAACCTCATACCCACGAATCGAAATTGAACACACCCGAACGGACGAACAAGAACATGGGGAGAAAAGAGAGAGGGAACGGGTGTGCGCGAGAGAGAGAGGGACCAAACCAAGAAGACCGATTTAGGGCAAATCCGTTTACCATCCAGCGATGAAAAGTAAAGAGGGAGGAAGAGAGAGAGAGAGAGAGGCGTACCTGGTAGAAGAGAGAGGAGAGAAAAAGAGACGGCGAGAGTGGAGGCGATGCTGCAAGAATCGACCGAAAGAAAAGAGTTGAGGATGGAGAGCCGAATCCGTCGCCGTCGCCGTCGCCGTCGCAAGAAGCGGAGCCGTCGCCGATCCGCGAGAGGAACGCTGCAGAGAGAGCCGCATCGATGGAGGAGAACACTGCGAGAGAGACGAGGGAGGAGACGAGGAGAGTGCCGTCGATGGAGAAAAGAGAGGAAAACGCGGAAAGGGGTAGGGTTTTGTTTAGGATGGGTAAAAGTGGACTTTTCATAAAATTTTAAGGGTAAAATAGGTAATCAGAAAAAATTCATTAATCCCCCACACCAGCATCCCGAAAATGCTGAAATGCCCAAAGCAGGTCCCCACCTGCTTTGGACTTTCAGCATTCCAAAGGCTAATATTTTGCCAAGTTGCTTTCAAAAGCCGAACCAAACACCCCTATATTTTTCCCAAGGGGCTTTCAGGGTTGAAAGCCCCTTGGGAAAGCTGAACCAAACACCCCCAAAGCTTTCTTCAGCTTGAAAACAAGGTTTGGTTTTCTTGGATCTTCAAATCCTAGCGATTGATCAACATAGACTTCTTCTTGGATGATTCCATTTAGAAACGCACTCTTCACGTCCATTTGGAATAACCTGAAATCTTTAAAGCAAGCAAAAGTAAGAAGTAATCTTATAGCTTCTAACCTTGCTACCGAAGCATAGATTTCATCATAGTCGATTCCTTCTTCTTGTGTGTAACCTTTTACCACAAGTCTTGCTTTATTCCTCACCACCTTTCCTTATTGATCCAGCTTGTTCCTGAAAACTCATTTCGTACTAATAATTGATTTACCTTTTGGCTTGGGAATGAGTTCCCACACATTGTTGATTTTGAATTGATTCAATTCCTCTTGCATAGCTTCAATCCAGCTTTCATCTTTCAAGGCATCTTCTATAGTCTTGGGTTCAATTTTAGAAACAAGTGCTAGAGCACTAGATTCTTCACGCTTTTTGGATCTTATACGAACTCCTTCATCAATGTTGCCAATGATGAGATCTATAGGGTGACTAGATTTATGCTTCCAATTTGTAATTGGTTTGTCACTTTGATGAGACTCTGTTCCAGTTGAAGCTACTGATTTGGTTTGCGGTGGAGTGTCTAAGATTTGATTTTCTTCAAGAGAATTCGTAGACGCTTGGCCAGACTCATAATCTTCATGTTGAGTCTGATTTTGAACTGAGTCTTCAAACTTCACATTCATGGATTCTTCCACGATCGAGTCCGTTTGTTGAAAACTCTAAAGGCTTTACTTGTCATTGAGTAGCCAAGGAAAATTCCTTCATCTGATTTTTTTTCAAACTTACCAATTCGATCACTAGAATTCTTTATAATAAAGCATTTACAACCAAATACATGAAAATAAGAGACAATAGGTTTCTTACCTTTGAACAATTCATAAGGTGTATTCTCTAAAATTGGTCTTAAAAAAATTCTGTTAATAATGTAGCAAGCAGTTGAAGTAGCTTCAGCCCAAAAGTGAGGAGAAATATTACTTTCAATCAAAAGAGTTCTTGCCATTTCTTGCAAAGAACGATTTTTCCTCTCTACAACTCCATTTTGTTGTGGAGTGTATGGGGATGAAAAATTATATTGAATGCCAGAATCATCACAAAATTTAGCAAAATCATGATTTTCAAATTCACCACCATGATCAGTTCGAATACTTGAAATTATATATCCTTTCTCAATTTGAATTTTCTTTGCAAACTTAATAAAATAAGATAAAGCTTTAGATTTATTTGCGAGAAAGAATAACCAAGTAAAACGAGAATAATCATCTACTATTACCAAACAATATCTTTTACCTCCAATGCTTTGAGTTCTTGTTGGACCGAACAAATCCAAATGTAATAGCTGCAAAACACGTTTAGTGGATACCTGATTTATAGATTTATAAGAATTTCTAACCTATTTTCCAAGTACGCAAGGAGTGCATAATTCATGCTTCTGATACTTCAGGTCAGGAAGTCCTCAAACTAGTTTTTTGGATGAGACTTTAGCAATTTGCTTCAGGTTGACATGTCCAAGCTTTCTATGCTAGAGAATGGCTTCATCTTGAATTGATATCAAGCATTGAGAAATGTTAGACTTTATATCCAGCAAATAAATGTTTCCATGTCTTCGTCCAGTGAAAGATTGTGAGAGATCTTTGCTTGTTCCAGAACAAGTATCTTCTTCAAAGTTGATCTTGTATCCAGTGTCACACAGTTGACTAATACTTAGAAGGTTATAGTTCAACCCTTCAACTAGAGAAACATTGTTGATTGTGAGGTTTCCAATCTTCACAGTTCCTCGACCAACAATTTTCCTTTGTTATTGCCACCAAAGGAGACGTTTCCTCCTTTTACATGAGAAAGTTTTGTGAAACAATTTGAATCTCCCATCATGTATCTTGAACAACCACTATCCAAATACCACTTGATTTTCTTCTTGATAGTGACCTGCATTTAAATGAAAAACTCAAGTTTTCTTTGGTACCCAAACTTTCTTAGGTCCATCATTGTTATTACCATAAATAGTCTTTGCCCAACTCTTCTTAACAGGTTTCCAAACCTTAGGACAATCCTTCTCAAAATGTTCTAAGCTTTTGCACTTTGAACATCTAAGAGCATTTCTTCCAACAGGCTTTACAAATACCTTTTGAAAATGATTTTTGTAAAAAGATTTTGTAGGTCTATTCTTGATTCTTTCTTTTACCTTCGGAAAATCAATCAAGGGAATGGTTTCATATGTCATTCCTAGACCAGATTTATTAAAATAGGGTCTTTGAATAGAAAGAATTCTGTCCAATTTTTTAGATCCCATTGAAAATTTCTTTGTGACTTTCAAAAGATCTTCTTTCAAGCAGGCTTTTTCTTGTGAAAGTAGAATTTCATTTTCTTTTCAAACAGCAAGACTCTTATCTAGATTTTCAACTTTTTCAACCAAAGTCTTTTCTTGTTGTTTCAATTTAAAATTCTCCCTTTTTAGTTCAGAAATCCTTTTAAGAGAGCTTTTAAGACTGAGATAAAGTTCATCAATGTAGTTCGATACTTTAGTAGGAATTTTTAAATTTCTAACTTTGACATCGCTGTTTGAGTCTGAGCCTGAGTCTGAGTCTGAGTCTGAGTCTGAGTCTGAGCTTGAGTCTGAGTCTGAGTCTGAGTCAGCCGTAAGACAAATGTTGGCATATTCTTCATTACTCTCTTCACACTCAGTATCACTCCATGTTTCAGCTTTGAGTGCTTTCTTGAACTTCTCCGGTTTTCCTTTCTTTTTCTTTAATAAGGGACAATTGGGTCTGATGTGTCCATTTTTCTTGCATTCAAAGCAAACAACATCCTTGTTGGTGTCGTCTTCTTCATTTGACTTCTTTTGAAATCTTTGATTGTTTTGTCTCTTTCCATTGAACATTCTTCCTTTTCTATTTAACCTTCTGAATTTTCTAATCAGAAGTGCTAGCTCTTCGTCATCCAAGTCTTCTTCGAATCGTAACATCGAATCATCATTAGATTTTAAAGCAATTGACTTCTTACCTTTGGTGTCAAAGTCCTCATTAAATTGCTCGACTTCATATGATTGAAGTGTGCCGATCAACTCATCTACAGAAAGAGGCATGATCCTTTGTGTTTCTCTTATGGATGTCTTTACGTGATTCCAATCTTTGGAGAGTCCTCTCAACAGCTTATTGACCTTCATTGGTCCTGATATTGGTTGTCCTTGGTATGCTAAGCCATTTACAATTTCTGTAAATTGACTAAACATTTTCGTGATGGATTCTCCTGGTTTTATTTTGAAGGCTTCATATTGTCCAAGAAGGATATTGATCTTTGTTTCTTTGACTCGATCTGTTCCTTCATAAGTGTTGACACCTAAATTTTTACTACCCATTTAGTCATTAATTAATTAATTGCATAACATAGAGTGTTAGGTGCATTTAGTTTTTAATTTGCATTTATGTGGGGCCGGTGGTGGATGGATTCGAATTTATATTTTTGAGCTTTAGTTCGGCAGGCCGAGCTAAGCCCACGAAAAGAGAAAATTAACCCAAGCTCGTCGTTATGTTTAATTAATTAGCTTGTGAAAAATTAAGATTTGATGCGATAATATGATGATTTTTGAAAATTAAGAAAATCGCATTGTAATCTTATCTTTATCAATAGATTGTGAAATCAGGGGAGAATATTCATGAGATAAGGATTTTTGTGATCAAGAGGTTATAAGCAATATTCGTAAGATGAAAATATTAACAGAAAAGATCACATTTTGTTTCTCCTATAAAAGGATGCGTACGGCTTCGAGCTGTGGGGGCTGGATTCGTTCGCAAAAAAAAGAAAAAAAGGAGTTTTCGGCTCCAGAGAGAAGAAAAGTCAACAGGTTTTGAGGTTTCTGAAAAGGGTACAAAGTCTGAGAAAAAGAAAATGGAGGAGACGTGAAGAGTTCTCTAAGGGTGGTCTTCGAGAGAAAGTGAAAAAGTATAGGGGCAGAGGAGGTGACGTGAGGGAAATTTGAGGAAGGAGAGAGAGAGAGAGAGAGAAAAAAAAAAAAAAAAGAAGCCCAAAAAGTCGTCTTCTTCGTGTGGGTGTGGGTCTTCTTCCCCCACCATCCGCGAGACACACGCTAGCAAATCGCCGGCCACCGCGCCTTCGTCGCCGTCCACTGAGCTTCACCGACTACCGCGCCTCCACCTCCGCGCACCTCTAGCAACCGCGGCAGCAACCCGCGACCGCAACAAATCGCCATCACCGACGACACCTACCACAGCCGTGAAGACCCGACGCCAGCAGACCGCCTCCACCCGACCGCTCCTGCAGCTGCGCCACCCCGAGCCACCGCCTTGCTGCACTGCAATTCAACCATGCCCAAGCCCTCGCGACGCCGTGACCTCTGATCCGCAACGACTCGCCTCCACGACCACTGATCCAGGTCCGAGCGCCGATGATGTTTCTGCTCGCCCGCTGCCAACCGGAACCCTAAGCCACGAGATCATGCCCCTGTTTCGCCTGCTGAGCCCCCATTGGAGTTAGACTCGAGTAGATCTGCAGCCACACCACCAATCACCGCCACTGCCGTGCCGATTCAACCGCGATTCGCGCCGCCCCAGCGACGACGTTTCTGCCCGTGACCCAGACTCCTCGCCGAGCCCGAGTGCTACTGTTGCCCCTGGTCCGAGCTCGCCGCGTCACACCCGAGCCGAGCCGCACCGCCCCTAATCCGGACGCCACGAGCCCCAAATTAGTCGCGCCGCCGTGCCTCCTCCTCGCCGCGCCGCACCATTGCCGATCCGCCTGCAGACCGAGCCCGATCCCTATCGATGCGCCGATCCGCCTGCGGCTACCCTTCGCCGGAGCTCCCTGCCGATCTGACGTCGTGTTGTTCCCCGGTGACCTAGAGGCCCACCGCCGCACGTGACTGAAGACAAAAAAAGAAGGAAAAGATAAAGAAAAAGAAAAGAAAAGTACATTAGGTAGTTTTTTTATTTCATTTTATTTAGTTTATTTATTTAAATTGCAATGTTGAATCTTGATATTCATAATATCTTGTAGGCATTATCCACAGGGGTTTTGTCCGAAA
Source organism: Eucalyptus erythrocorys (assembly GCA_014182555.1). Taxonomy (NCBI): domain Eukaryota; kingdom Viridiplantae; phylum Streptophyta; class Magnoliopsida; order Myrtales; family Myrtaceae; genus Eucalyptus; species Eucalyptus erythrocorys. The sequence continues at coordinate 45,207,923 of CM024597.1, read as the reverse complement.
TTATCTTAATTATTAATTTGACTCGAGAGACATCGGGTCATTTTTCTAATTATATTAATTGTTGGGCTTTTTAGTAGGATTTTAATAGTGAAATCAATATAATTATTAATTTGATCCGTAAGACTTCGGATTAGATTTTTAATTATTTTGAATATCTTTGTCGTGATAATTAGGGTTGGAATAATCGCTAATTTGACCTGTGAGACAACAGGTTATTTTTTCGATTATTTTAATTCTTTATTTGTTGAATATCTTAATTGTTTAGATTTAATTGATAATTGATTATTTTGGAAAATCATTAAGAAAATCCAAAAAGATATTTAAATTAGGATTCGGTTTGTTTTGGTTATCTTGTATATCTAGAATAGGGATTTTATTTTGAATTTAGAAAAATATAAAAACAAAATGTGCATTCATTCAAGTTGTTAGTTTTTTTATTTGAGTTGCATGTTTAATCACATTTTAGTTTTAATTAGAATTTCATAAGGAAAAAAACAACAAAAATCATCATGCATATAAGATTAGGGCATATTTCGCACGTCATTGCATTTTAGGGATTAGGCCATATTTTGCACGTCATTGCATTTTAGGCTAAAGTTGCATGTAGCTTAACTCTAGATGTTAGTTCTTTTTAATTCATTATAAGTTTAGATAATATTAGATAGATGGAATTTTAGGATCATTTAGTTTAAGATAATATTTTAGTTTAAATTAGGATTTTGGCTCAACCTAGCTCCTAATATAAATTAAATGGGATCTTAACCTAGTTAGGTAATTTTTATATTGACCTAATTGCAAATTTCATAAATAAAAAAAAATCCAAAAAAAGTCTTAGGATAAGTTACTTCCATTTTTTAGGATAAATTGCAATTCCAAGGAAAAAAAAAATAAAAAGTCTCATGAACATGTCATTTAGGATTAGATCATTTGGAAATGCACATCATTTAGTTTTTAGGCCCATTTAATTAGAAATCGCCTGTCAATAGAATCAGGTCATTTAAGTCACCATCTAATTTTCTTTAGAATTTACTATATTCATGCCATATAATTCAGATCATATTGCCATGTCATATTAGGTTATTAGCATGCATTGCATATAGATTAAGTTCTCATTAAACAAAGTGAAAATAAAAATTGCGTGTTAATTAGAAATTATATCTAGAGTTGATGATGTGAATTCTGATCTAACAATGCAGATGCTTTCGTTGCTATGAGGTAAGTCCTGCAATTTATTTACTGCTTTACCTGGATGTTAAATTGGTGGTTTGCACACTTGCATGATCACCTCACATGTTAAGGAGATAAATTAAAATCAATTCAAGCTGCCTGCTAAACATTTTTTTCAAAATAAAAGAATGGTACCGAAAGGGCGTTAGAGAAATCTAGCGTAATCAAGTCCCCGTACCTAGAATCTCTGGTTCGCAGGAGTAAAGTAAATCTCCCATTACTTTACTTGGGTTTCTAATCGACCCACAAAATAGATTAGTGGCGACTCCTAAATAAAAATCATTTGCATGTTAAGAATTCGAACCTAAAGTCGCAAATTGGTATGGGCTTGGAAGAGCCCTAGTTAAGTCTAGGCTTAACAATCCATTAGCCAAACCCTAGGTGGTTCACACCTGAAAATTTGGTCACGACAATAAGTAACGTGCAATCTATCCCAAACTTCTTTAGCTGTTTCACAAGATGAAATTCTGTTACACTCAGTAGGAGATAAGGCACAATATAGAGAGTAGATAGCTTTTGCATTAAGGGCTTATCTCTTTGAAATTTCAGCTTGTGACAGTCCCACTCCATCAGCTAATTCTTTCCCTGTGGTTGATGCAGCTTTAGGAACAATTCCTTTTTCTACTACATCCCATTCCTGAGGATCTTTGGATTTTAAAAATGCCTTCATCTTGTTTTTCCATACATTGTATTCCTTTCCATCAAAGTAAGGAGGTCTGGTATTGCTTTAGCCTTCAATCAAACCTGGAGTCAAAATACTAGCCATAGATCTTTAGCTTTAGAAATAATAAACACTTCCAATAAAATAAGCAACCCGCTCTGATACCAATTGATAAAGGCTAGTGAATACACCTAGAGGGGCGTGAATAGGTGTTTATGAAATTCTTTTCGAATCTTTAACGAAAATATCCTTTAGCATAAAAATCACATCAGAGATAAATGAATCACGCAGCTATAAAAATAAATAGAGTAGGGTAAGAGAAATGTGACACAAAGATTATAATGGTTCGGCTTATTTTAAGCCTACGTCCACTCTCCACACTGGCAGCCAACTAGCTATAATTACTATGTAGCAAAAGAGAGTTTTACAGTCTACGATCTAGGCTTCTTTAGTAGAAATACTCTTCTACAGCTTCTCGCAACTTCACACTAGAAGTGTTTCTCTTTTGTTCACAATTTTGAGCACAAGAGATTTTAAGAACAAGAGGTTTCAGAGGTTCTAACTTCGAAATTTTTCTATCAGCTCTCTCATATTTCCGAACAACTTCGACACACCTTAACTATTCCTTCGTGCCTCCATAGCTGTTAGCACTATCCAAGAATTCATCCAATCTACCCGTTGGAATGAATCAATTTAAGTGATCTTCAAGTTGTCGAATATATAAGTAGAAAATAGCTCATCAATCCTGTTCGCCCATACAATCAGGATCTTGAGTTTCCAAAATTAGATCCTTCCAAAACTTGCTTAATCTTTAACGGATAAAATCCAAAGAGTAAATCCTTCGAGCTCACAATCACAGCCATATAATTCATGGATAAGTTAAGGAAGATAACATCCGAAACTTGATTTCCTTATCCGTAAGAATAACCTGCTGACAGCCTGGCAAAATCGCAAAAACTGGGTCTGACTGTCTTTAGATTTTGATTGGGTCTAGAGATCATCAGACCGTAACTCTGGGTTTAGTAACCTTCAGACGGAAACGCTTGGATCTTGAACTCTTCAGACTTAAGCGACTGAGTCTTAGATTCTTCAGACTTAATTGACGATGATGTTTTGTTAGCTTCAAAACTTATAAGGGATTTTTCTTCAACAGGTGTACTCTCAGAGAAATGTTTCCTTCTTTCACTCATTGAATACAGAGAAGAGAGAATCCAAAACTCTTCCTCTTTCTCTTCCTTTTCATTCTGCTCACCTTCACAATACCCCATGGACCTTGTCTCCATAAAATCCAGGCTAGCTCTGCAAGGCAAGATATGAGTCATTGTCCTCCAAAACATCATCTTGTGCCTCTCATGAACTTTAGCTTTCCAAATTGCATTCCAAATTCCATGGTTGGGATCATTCTCTCTACACAACTTGATGAGCTTATAAGCAGATTTAATCGTAAAAATTTCGCCAGTAGTTAGCCACTAGATCAGTTTATCCACCCAAATGGAGGTTGGAACGTGAATCTGAAGGATGGCTTGGATTGAGGTTGAACAAAACACTTGAATTAGACTATTTACACCCCAGGTTTTTGTCCACTAAATAAAGAAGCTTGCTATTTTTCTTTCCTGTAAAATAGAATTAAGATCAATAAAAGAAGTTAGATAATTTGGTACATGTAGAATCCAAAGGTGATTACCAACCTCAATTGACTTACCATTTCCATTTCCATCCGATAAAGAGTGCCCAATTTGAGTATTTCTCTAGCTTCTATGATTGCCTTCCATAATTATATGTTGACACCTTAATCTCATGGTTCCAAAATTTGGTCCTAAACCCTAGATGATGAAGTTGTGCAATGCACAAGCATGAGAATTAAAAAGACTATTAATAAATCAATCCCAAAAGAAAAATTAGATAATCGACCTTATAAATAAATATAAATATGTCATGGAATTTTTAAGTTTTGTGATGGCCGGCTAGTTTACATAATCAGTGACGATTCTGGTCGTTGACCGAAAAGATTCTAATATAAGGGCCCTACCTAATCCAAGCAACCTATCCACTAAGAACCCTTTAAGATTTTCTGAAAGCCCCGATAAGCTCAAACCCGGAGGGAAAGCTCGAACCCGGAGGGATTAAGCTACTCCGTTCATCTAAAAATATCTGAAGAGATGACGCAAGATGCCTCCAATGCAAGCATTCGTGATTCATTCCATAGGGAAATTTTCGCATTAGACTTTTCTAGGGAAATTTTAATTGAATAACACAAAGTCAAAAAAAGCTGCATGGCTGTACTTGGTGAACCAATGTGCTTAAAATCTTAAAGTTTTAATCTCTTGATGAAAGGCGTATGCCCATTCGTCAAGCTTGATCACCCGATTCCCAAAGCTATAACAACAATGATAATAAAGATAATGATAATACTCAGCGAATGAATGTGCTTTGAACCATGAAGTTCAAATCTTTCAATTAAATGGATAGACAAATCCGTCAAGCTTGATCAACCAATACCCCACAAAAAGAAAATTCTTGAATGTCTGATGCATACCAGGATGAGTCCTTGATGATTTGGCATGAACCAAGAACCCAAAATGTGTCTCGTCTTTAAGTTGCCTCGACACAATTAATCCAATGACATGATGGTGGCGCTTACAATAACATTAGGGATTGGATTTGGAGAACAGGACAAATCATGAACGCAAGTGGAGATAGCTTTTGCAACAAAGACAAGGTCAGAAGAGCAACGTTTTAAGTTTTGCTCTCTCCGGGAAATGCTTAGTTCGACAAGAACATATGATTCCATATCCATCTACATCGTTGAGAGTCATTGGAATGGCCTTTTGCAGCAAAGACAAAGTCAGAAGAGGAATGTCTCGAGTCATGCTCTCTTCGGAAATGCTTAGTTCGATAGGAACATATAGGATTACATGCCCTCTAACATAGTAATAGTAATGGGACTGAAACTTTAAGGAAGCTCTTCTAGATAATATCCCTCTTCTTTTATTTAACCTATGCATGAGTCACGCCACATCTTGACGAAGATAAGTCTTAGACACAAGGACACCGTCGCATCCATATCCGCGCGCCTTCTTTGTGGACAGAATGTGAAAAGAAACCAACGCATATGACTCGCACTGGATTCTTACATCAAGCTTATCGTCCCCGACGGTGGCTTTCTAGAGACCTTTCATAAAAAAACGAAGCACGAGATAAGGCTAAATGCGCCTCAAAAAGCATCGGATCAAAAGTTGCGAATGATGGAAAAATTATGACGGGCGCATCACGAAGAGGGAGGAAAACAAGGAAAAGAGCAAAGAAAATTCAAAGAACATGCGTGGTTGCATGACATCGTGCGATGGCGTTTCCTGTTCGGGCTCGTATGTGTCGCATCTGCATTTGCGCAGGAACATCACGACTCTTGCCGAATGTATCAGCTGCCCCTGATGTCCGATCATGCTTTCTTGGTCACATTAGTCATGCGTATTTATTAAGAAAAGAAGTCACTTTACCCGTCTCTCTTTTGCAACTGTAATTCTTTTCATGGGGACCATTCCACATAAAGCTCGATTTAACACCCAGAAATTTCCATTGCACAGTGATTCATAGTTGGTCAAAGATTGCGCACCGACGCGGGCTTGATCTCTTTTTGCTTCAGCGACCGAAAGAGGTCGTCTCTCCAAAACCGGTGTCAAGGATAAGGGCGCATTTTCGCTTTACCTCAATTAGAAGTTTTCGTTCTTCCGAGAAGATTTAATGGGAACTCATTAGAGAAAAGCATTTTGAACGGGACAATCTAATATGGAGGTTATCTTTATCGGGGTCCAGATGTTACGTAGGCTCTTTTAGCACCTCCTTTTCTCGCTTTCAGATTTTTCGTGGCTCCACCAACCGAAACACCATAGGGATACTTTTATTCATCATACACGGAGACAACAAGTTCGATCGGTCTGAAAACATGCACGCACATGAACAATCTATAGTGCCCAGTAAAAAAATAAGAAAAGAAATTATGTGAGGCCCGTATGTCTAATGATTTAAGGGCGAATTCAACAGATCATTTTAGCGCTAAAATGCTAATATGATGACAGTTTCCAGAAATTCATTAGTAGATCCTTGGCCCTATGAGAATTGCCATCCTAAACTCATTTCAACTATCAATTAATAAAATCGAAAGCAAGGGGTTCTCTCTTGCTAAAAGCACGTTTCTTTTGTGAGATAATTAATTATACTCTATTTCTCACAAAAAATCAACTGATAAATCCCGCTAAAAACTCGAAGTCAAAAACGATCCATGTTGCTTGACCCACAACTCCAACTTAAAATTTCTTTGCGAGACTATGAGCACATAGATCTGAGTGTGAGCTCAAAAACATACCCCCATCAAATGCTCATCAAGCCATCGTGTATGGACACGGAGTCCGCAGTCAAACCTTACCCAAAATGGAATAAGTCCACAGGAGAGAGGACGTGGAGGAGGTACGCGTCTGACGGTCCCGTGGACTGGATGTGTCCTTGCATAGGACGCCCCTGCCTTCCATTTGACCTCACTCAAACGCAGGACAGGACAAAGCTGCAAGTATCAATCTTTGGCAACACCCATTCGACCACAGTTTTTGGGCTTATGAAGCATCTTTCTTTTGGAAGCTAGCGACTCCGTGTTGAGCCGGTCCTCGAACGTGCGCAAAAAGAATTGAAGATTCTCAGACTTAGCTAGCTCCCGTTTACTTTGAATAGAGAATGCACAACAGTGATCGGGCGGCGTTGTTTCAATTTCTTCGGGCTTATGATTTGCGTGTTTTTTCTTTGTGCGCCTAAGGCAGCGCAAAGGGTGTATTGCAACCCAGGAGTGCATTCTTTTTGGACTGACCTCTAACTGTTTGTGTTTATGCCAGAGCCGTCCAAACCAGAGATTATATTTGTTTGCGGACAATCTGAGGGCGAGGACCACGCTGGTTTGATCTCTCCAAGTTTCTTTCATTCTTGGTGGGCAATTAAAATCAACAATACCGATAAATCCTTGATATCGGTTCGTTCTTGGTTCCTTGAAAATGATCCATTCACAATATTCCAAATCCTTCTTTGTTGTTATTCTTGTGAAATATTGAATGCTCTCAGCAAAGTCTCAAAGCTGGCCGCTCCTTAAATACGCATTATCTTGCGCTGTGACTCTCTTATTATAATGCTTAACCGAACTTAAAACAGTATCTACTGGTGTGTATTTGAGGTTCGAGCCAAGAATGCTCTGTTTCCTTAATCTGTTTTATGTTTTCTCCTTATTATGGGACGAGGAGAACAAATGCTTATCCATATTATCTCAAAATCTTAGTTGAGGGGAATGGAGAGAAGGGGGTGCTCTGTTCGCCCGCTGGCCGGCATACAGGACATGCACTATATTACAAAGCATGTCAAATTCGTCCTTTTATTTTTTTGCCATTTTCTTTCGTCTGAAAAAACTTGCAGCCAATTAATCGCTGTGGCAGGCGGACCTCGAACCCTATAAAACCCCTCTCCACTCCTCATTCTTCAAACCCCCCCCAAACAAAAAAAAAAAAATCTCCTCTCTCTCTCTCTCTCTAACATAGTAACGATGTGTCAGAAGACATCTCTCCTCTGCCTCGAAAAAAACTGCCACCTCCCGCCTCTCTCGAAGCAACAAGCAATGCGCACACCATTGATCCAAAAGCACCCACAACATAACCAATCCCAGAAAGGGCCAAAGACCCAACTCTATCTTGTCGTAAGAGAAGTGAGAGCCATAGCGCAAATTGCGCTTCCCATGATCCTCACCGGTCTCTTGCTATACTGCCGCTCCATGATCTCCATGCTGTTCCTGGGCCACCTCGGAGAACTTGCGCTGGCGGGTGGCTCCCTCGCCCTCGGCTTCGCGAACATCACTGGCTACGCCATACTCTCTGGCCTCGCCATGGGGATGGAGCCCATCTGCAGCCAGGCGTTCGGGGCCAAAAAACATACCCTCCTCGGCCTTTCCCTGCAGAGAACCGTTCTGCTGCTCATGTTAACCTCATTGCCCATCTCTTTTCTGTGGCTGAACATGAAGAGTATCCTCCTTTTTTGCGGCCAGGATGAGGACATAGCAACAGAGGCACAATCTTTCCTTCTGTACACAATCCCTGACCTCCTGACCCTGTCTGTTCTTCACCCGCTTAGGATTTACCTCCGCAGTCAATCCATAACTTTGCCCCTCACATTCTGTGCCACTCTGTCCGTTATCTTTCACGTACCCATCAATCTCTTCCTCGTGAAACATCTCGACCTGGGGATCAAAGGCGTGGCACTTGGTGGGGTCTGGACTAACTTCAATCTTGTAGCCTCTCTGATCATTTACATACTCGTCTTTGGCGTCCACAAGAAGACGTGGGGAGGCCTCTCCTCAGACTGCTTCAGGGAATGGAGGAACCTGCTGAATTTGGCCGTACCAAGCTGCGTTTCAGTGTGCCTCGAGTGGTGGTGGTACGAGATCATGATCCTACTATGCGGGCTGTTTCTCCACCCGAGAGCAACGGTGGCGTCCATGGGCATTCTAATCCAGGCCACCTCCCTCATCTACATATTCCCTTCCTCTCTGAGCTTCAGCGTGTCGACCAGAGTCGGCAACGAACTGGGTGCGAACCGACCCTTGAAAGCCAAGCTCTCAGCAATTGTCGGCCTGGGGTGCGGCTGTGTGCTCGGTCTGTCAGCCCTCGTCTTTGCCGTCACAGTGAGGAAAACATGGGCAACCATGTTCACTCTAGATGAAGAGATTATGAAACTGACGTCCCTAGTGTTGCCCATAATCGGGCTGTGCGAGCTCGGAAACTGCCCACAAACAACAGGCTGCGGGGTACTGAGAGGCACGGCGAGGCCAAAGATCGGAGCCCACGTCAACCTGGGCTGCTTTTACGTAATCGGAATGCCGGTGGGCATCGGATTGGCATTCTTTTGGGGATTCAACTTCCAGGGGCTCTGGCTCGGCCTCTTGGCCGCACAAGCGTCGTGTTTGGTGGCCATGCTGCTCGTCCTGGGGTTCACGGATTGGGAACGCGAAGCACGGAGAGCGGAAGAGCTGACCAGAGCCGGAGACCCAGCAGCTGCTGCTGTTGACAGCGAAGAGTTTGAGGCGAAGAAGCCAGTCATAGTCATAGTAGAAACCAAGGAGGATTCATTAAACTTATCGGAAGATTTAGAGAACGCCGAGCATCATCCCCCGTCCTCACCCCTCTGAGACAGTCGGTTTTTGGTTTTGAGCAATTTTTTTTTATCTCATCCTTTTCAAATTTTGTCCGTTGGTGTACAGATGGATCGTTGTATTGGGACAAGAAAGAGAGAGGTAAAGAGCAAGTTGTCCTCGGATTATTCTCTCTCTTTTACCATTCAAAATTTAGGGAAGTCGCCGGAATTGCGTGAAATTATGATCAGTTGAAAATGGTCACGGCGGCTGCAATCTTGTACCGTACTATTTGTCAGTATATTGAGACTATAATACAAAAATATATATATGTATGTATATGTATATATAGAAAGATTGATCGAAAAGTTAGGGCTTTCCATTTTCTTCATGGCATGGGAGACAGAGCAAGTCAACACGTACGTGCGAGGGAAATCTTGCTAGAAGCCCGCACAGGTAAATGGGCGACATGTCTGACCAAAAAAAATAACAATTTGGTGACATGGCTTTTGCCAAAAACAGAAAGGAGGAGCTCTAATTCCACCGCCTCAAGTAAATTTCTTTTCCCCCCGGTATTTCTCTTATATATACCCTGGCTTACGTAGATCGAGTACTGTATAAAGCTCCGAAAAGGAATATGAAAAAAATAAATAAAGTGCATTTTGACTTTTTGTTTTAGTCCCCAAAAAATGCCTATATCAACAAATCAAAAACGCCAAATAAAAATTAGCCGCATAAGATACCGTGGGCCGCCATCGTTGCCGTCATACCGTGCGTCATCTTTTTGCGAAAGGAGGGTCTTCGCCGTTCTCGTTGGACAACGTCAGTGAAAGATTATAACCAGTGTCGACTTTTTCCTCTAATCAGGTGTTCGAGGCCATGGGACGGCCTTGGCCTTGTCCCCCATAGTCACCGCAACAAACACTTCGAATATGTAATCTTATGGAGTGCCAATCGCTAGGGGGAAAGCTCTGATTTGCTTTAGTTCTCGTCATCAATGGACATTTTCCTCCAAAAGTTTGACCGGTCAAAGTTGAAGGAGGAGGAGGAGGAGGAGGAATGGGTTCACCGGCTCCGGCGAAGCTCGTCTCTTTATCTCTCTGCTGTGGCTGACATATGAGTGAGAGAGAAAGAAGAAGGAGGAGGAGAAGAAGTTGGCATGATAAGCTTGTGGCGATTTAGTGATTAGAGATTTCTTGGCATTTTTGTTTCGTGAAAGTGTAATTCAGCATTTTTTGTTAATTAACTTTCGCCTTAAGATATTTATTTTAAAAAAAAAAAAAAAGGAGTTTTGAAAATAGAAGATGTAAAAGGTGAATTTTAATGCAAAATGTGAAGATGATATTTGGTATTTCGACAATTAATAGATAGGAATATGTTAAATGTGGTAAAAGAAACTTAACCGAAATCGTTTATTCAGGCTTCGTTCCCTTTTACAAGAAATGAATCATTTATAAAATATTTTCCTAAAAATGATCATTTGAAATAATTATCCAATAAATGAGTGATAAGAACATATTCTGTTCATTAATTTTTGTAAGAAATATAAGTGATCATTATTTTAGAAATGCGTTTCAAATCATTCATTTTTTTTAGAAACAAGCGAAGTCTAGAGTCTAAGTAATTGTGTATTGAAATAAATTGGACGCAGAAATGGTGCATTAATTTTTTATAAAAACCTATTTGCGTCAATGCATGAGCTCTCAATTGGATAGGACAAGATTTTAGACCAAAACAAAAGAATAGGACAAGAAGCAAGCAGCCGGCGTTCGAAGCGACCAGGCTTCCCCTTGTATTCCACGTGTGCCCTTCTCAAACGTGTTTTACAACGAACAAACCGAAAGAGAGAGAGAGAAAAAGGATAATTAGCTAGGAAAGTAGAAAAACTCCGTCGGCCGAAAACAGTTGACATCAGGAGGAAAATAAAAATAAAAAAAAAAAGTGGCACTTTGTCCTGTCGATCAGAGGAAAAGAAGCCGGTGGGATTCCTCACCACCTGAAAGATTCCCTTCTTCCCCAAAAGTCAACCTCCGAAATGATCTCAGGTCTGATTCCAGACACAACCTGAAAAACAGATCTCTTTGCTCAGACATGGGGACGGTACCATTCTTCCAATTTCACGGTGCAGGCTCGCCAGAATCCGATCCCGTCCCGAATTTTTCCAAGGTATTTTCGCCTGTTGGGCATCTTTCTAGCCTTTAGCACTCTCCAAAAGGTGCAGGATAGCTGTTCACGCCCCTCCCCCCTTCCCCTTCTTTTGATAAATGTTCACTTTAGCTTTTCGATATCTGAACTTTTATCTCTAATCATCTTTCAATGGCGTCCTTTCGACCCTGAATTCGATTAGCCGGAATTTATGTATCCTTTAGAGTCGGCAAGGGCCAATGTGCTTGACACTCTCGAGCACGAGATTATAAATACCCCAAAATGATTCCTATAACCATACTGTATGTTTCTATATACGTTGACTTTGTATTTTGCTTGAATTATATATATCAAGAAGTGATAGGTGAAAAAGAAGCCCATTCACAATAAAATCTTTTATTTGTACGGCAGTTAAAAAAAATGCGGAAAAACAACAGGGTCTCGGAAGTCAACGTATCTAACTCTTCTGATAATTTAATGATTTAAACCTTTGAGTGAATATAACCTTATTTGGAGACGTTGACAGAATTTGCTCGTGATTAAGGTATCAAACCGCTCGCGCGGAATCCTCGCCACTTAAGATTTGACTTTTTTTTTTTGGATGACGATACAAAATGGCGTCCACTTTACATGTTAGTTTCAGAATTATCAAAACCCTTTTTTTAGTTAAAACTACAATGTCAATAAGCTTGTCAACCCATATAATTACGGGCTTAGTCGTTTTATTTTAAAAATCGAATGGAATGCCCCCCACAAAGTCAAACCCCGTGGGGTCAACCCCTCCTTTATTTTTTTAAAAATTTAAAGTGCAGGCAATGTGGTCTTTAAAAAGGAACAAAAATCTTTAACAAGTGAATTTCTTTTCGTTCTTTTCACCGACGGCATATGGAAAAATGCTCCACTCCTGATTATCATATCATCCGACCGGCCACGATGATGCCCTTTTTTTTTTGTATTGGAATACCATTAAAATCTCTTTTCTGGAATTAAAAATACACTATATTTGAATTTCTGTGGAGGAGCACGCCAAAAGAGAAAATCATGGGCAACTTTAGTTCAAAAATTTATGAAAGAGGACGAGATAATTAATTAAAATACTACAAATATTCGATTATTATCGGCACTCGCGCGAAAAGCTTCACGAGCTTGTTTGACAAAGCTGTAAAGAAAGTAGCACAAACTTTAAGTGTTACAAATTTTAATCGCAGAAAATAAAAATAAAAGAAAAGGGTTCGTCCAATAATAGCACAAAATGAAAATGTTGAATACTATTAATTTTTCTCGTAAACCCCAAATCATGTATTTTAGCAAGTAGCAATGCATGGGCAAATTTTCGTTAATTCTACTTTTCTATGAGTTAAGTGGAATCTTGACTTTCATCAAATTTTTTAATTTAAAAATTAGCTAATGTTATCGAATGTACTTAATCTTAATTACCATCGAATATTCCAATTTTTTTTTAATACCTAATTGAATTTATATATCAAACAAGACTAAAAGAAACAGTAGATCTTGAGTGTCTTGCTGACTTTTGGGAAATTATTAAATGTCTGCGATTGGTCCAACCGCATTATTCCTGAATTATAAGAAGTACGACCTTCCAATAGAACCTACTTATATCAGAACCCTCTGCAGGTGGGCGAAAATTTTTATAATCCGTACAGAATATTCAGGTAAATACACACCAGCTCAGAAGAACATCTCCTCTTTCCGATTGTTTGCACGGCTGGACTTTTGCTCGCCACTTTAAATCTCCGTTGCGCGTCGAGACAAGAAACGCGTCAACGTCCATGCGAATTCAATTACAAAATCCAGCGGTTTTTTTTTTTTTTTTTCCTTCTTAATGCTGTGCAAGTACCGATGAGCAGAGTTTCTGCAGTAGATCCGGGCTAATGTCCATGTCGCGAGCAGTTCGGAGAGAACAGTGGCATGTGAAAGATCTTCTTGGGGACATACTTACTTGTTTGCATATGCACTTCCCCTGCGCCGAAATAAAGTAAGGTACCGTGATCTCGACGATAGAATAAAAGATTAGAATCCTCTTAATTTGAGAATTCTGAAAGGCAGGTTTATCAGCACATTCAATCTCAACGAGCGATATGCACTATTTTCGATTTACTTTCAAAATAGAAAGGTCCACAAGCGTAATTATCAAATGTATTGAAAGCATTGCTTGGAGTGTATGTCATCCCTCGAATTTATCAATGCAATAAGTGTATACATTGACCGGAAATGCTCCATTTGTACATTGAGAAGATAATTCCAGAGTAATGATCCAAGCCATAATTCTGGGCAGATGATTCAATCATGATTGCCAGGGAATAAAAGCAGAAATTTTAAAATACTATATATGTTGACCGAAAAACAATGAAGATCCATTCAAACGTAAATCTTTTGCACATGCTATGTTCTGTATGAACTTTCGTACACCTCCTTTGCACAAAAGACTCTTCCTCAACCTCAGCATAATGTTTGACCAAAAAAAAAAAAAAAACATGCCGTAATGCCAAACCTACAAATATTTCATTACTAAGGCTTCTAAACCTCCAATTGTCATGTTACAGGTTAAAAATAATTTAAATATTTCTCTAGAATATTTGCTTATGTTAGAGATAAGCTTAGGAGATTTTAGGAGATTATGTACATTTCACTTAATTGGATATGATTAATTGTGAGTGATATATATTATCTCAGATAATCATCTCATGAAACCTATAAATAGGTTAAATAATCTTCTTCTTTTTTTTTTTTTGGTCAGTTGTTAAATACTCTTCATCGTGATATATCGAAATATATACAAATTTCAAATTTCTCTCTTCCGCATATCATTTCTTAATTTGGTATCAGAGCTAATCGTTGTCGGCGTGCTTGGTCCAATTACTATTTTGGTCAGCAGAGCTAGCCGTATCGGCCGCTTGCTAATTTCCTTTAATTCATGATCTTCTACTGCTCATATAGAAGAACTGACACCATCACCACACTCGCCATTGAGATTTTGAAATTTTGTCAACTAATTTCCTTTGATTCATGATCTTTTGCTACTCATATCAAAGAACTAACACCACCTCCACACTCGTCGTTGAGATTTTAAAATGTGACCAGGAAAAAAACCTAGGCTTTTTCAGATTTTACACTTTGAGTTTGAGAGAGAACGTGAGAAATAATTTAATTATTTCACTATTATATTTGCTTATGTTAGAGATAATTATGATAGATATATTTTTTTTAATTCTCCTTCTTATCTCTCAAAATTGCATGTATATCTCTCTTTGATTATGTATATATTATTCAATATGTTATCTTATAACCATATTATAAGGCCCATAAATAGGATCTATAGTCTTTTTCAACATATATCGAAATGTATAGTAAATTCCTCTAATCTATTTTCCGCATTTTCTTGACTTTACATATCCCCATCCCTTGCTTAGCCGTCTCTTTGATATGTCCATGTGACCGACCACACACACATTCAATACCTTCACTATCGTCGCCCTTCAAATCAATTCTAAGGTCTAAGAACCGGGTCTAACTTTAAGTAATATAACCATTGTTTTATGTGTGAACAATCTGTCTCTAACTGCTCTTCTTCTTTAAAATAAAACTAATCCATCACTGACGACGCATAACCAATCGCAAACATGTTCAGTTAGTTGAAGCAATATTTTTTTTTGACACATTATTTAAGATTCGATGCTTAAGTTGCACAAGCATGCGCACACAACAGCTGCAGAGTTAGAATTGTCAAGCCGAGAGAATCGAGCTGGAAGTTCGCTTTAAAGATGCCGAAGTGAATTGACCTTTCAATTCATGCATGGATCAGAAGCAAAATGTCATGCGGGCGAGGCTGGAAGAGAAGTCAATCGGGCTTCTTACGGATTTTGAAGAGATGCAGCAAACGTTATGGGCGTGCTTACCTATGGCATGACGTCAAAATAGTTGAAGAAACGCTGTCAGATGCACATTTTCTTGCTGGACCATTGAAGATAGGGATGGCATTCCCTAAATTAATTTGGTAATCGGGAGATAATGTCCGATACTCAATTATTCTCCGATCAGAATCGCGAGTAAATCTATTAAATATTGCAGAATCTAGTTTTCTAATGTCCAGGTCGTACTAAAATCTTAATTTTCCCGAGAGATAATCATTGAGAAAGACAGAATGCGAAGACTGACGTGTGGCGCACCCAGTCAATAGAAATAGCTTTTGGATCAACGTGGCTTGCAAGGGCTGCGAGAGAGAAGAATCTTGAGCAGACGCGGCCTTTTGAAGCCGTGTAAGTGTGCTCGAATTATAATAGATGGTATGTAAGGGACTCTGAGCACGTACGAGTATAATCGGTACAGTCGAATCCTGAATCATATCCTAGGAAACCACATTGGTGGTCCATGAAGTCGAAAAGACACATAAGATAAATAATAATTTAAATCTAGGATGATTCTACACACCCGTTTAAACATAATAGAATTCTTTTTTTGGTATATCTTTTAAGAGAGTTGGAAGGTATTAAAAGACTATTCAATAAATAAATAAAAAATTTACCTGTCATTTACTTTTTCAGTAATTCATTAGCAACTTACCAACATCTTTTATGAAATTACTAACACTTTTTTTTTTTAGATTAAAAATTTATCAACTTTCCTTATCTTTCACTAATTTCTATCTGTCTTTCTTAACCTTTTGAATGAGAGTTAACAATCTAAGACTTGATGGTAATTTGAAGAGAGTTAGTAAATGTAACGGGTTGCTAACCAAGGCAAAACAAATAAAAAGGTAACTCAATAGAAAATTTGGCAATTTAAAAAAGTAATTATACGTTGATAATTAACTCGATGAGAATGGTTACCCAAAACTAGTTGGTAATTTATCCTGATTAAAGTTAGCAGATCACTTTAATTGATTTATGATGGTAATTTCATCTAAGAAACAGTAAATTCAAAGTTTTATTAAGTTTCACGAAAAAAAAAAAAAAAAAAAAAAAAAATTGGTAAGCTAGTGCAAGAATTGTTAAGTTTCAAGCTATAAAAAAGTCCATAATTTCATAATAGTGTTAGTGAGTTACTAATAAGTTACTTGAAAAGAAAAAGTCATTGGCATCTTTTATTATCAATAGTTTTTTGGCACTTATCCACACTTATTAAAATATGCATATTGTGGAACGTGAAAAAATAGAATCTCGCCACTAAATCTGCCACGTCAACTGTGCACAACTCTATTGTGTGGACTGAAAATATTGCAATTAGTTTGTTAAACAATGGAATTATCTCTTCTAAAAGTTCAAGTAATTCAACTTAGAATCTTGTGGGACCAATTGAGAAGAGCTTAAATAATTACTCAAACTAACTGTGTTCGACGAAGCATTTTCTATGTGGCTACACCATAGAGTGCGTGCGGATGTCCAGTCCAAGATGACATTAGAAAACACTTGTAGGAAGATTATGAAGTGAACGAGGTGCCTGGTCTATTCGCCGCTTCACAGCTTATGCATCCTTCACCCCACGCAAAAAACATATCAAAGGTCGAATATAAAAATAGAAAAACTTATCTCTTCCCAAGGAAAAATGAAAATAGCAGCAATAACTCTGCCCATCGAAGACTTTAAGAAGACACAAATGAGGATATAACCTGAAGGGAAGAATTAGGGTGGATTACCCGCAAACCAACTACATCCAGGAGCAATGAAAGGGCTATTAACCCTAGAAAGCAATTTGCTAACTGTAATATATACTAGCGATAGAGTTACGAGCATGACTCTAGCTAGCTCTTGCTAAAGAGACAAACAACTTTTACTCGATACGAAAGGACACAGGGAATGCGATTTCCAGGTGGTGCTTGGTGGCCCGCGTGTGATGTTATATTAAATGTTGCGAATGTCTTGTTGTGCAATGCATGTCCGAATCGGACAGGTGATGCGAAGGATGATAGTGCCTCCCTCAAGCATCTTGACCGTCGTGCCAATCCACCTTCATGCTACCTGAGGGCGATAGATACGTGACAATCCACCCCCTTGAATCCACCCCCTTGAAACTTCGAACAGACCCTTATCCATCAACATAGCCTTCGGTCGAGCTCCCCTCATTTCTTCTTTATTTTGGGGCGACTCTCGCACGGGTGCTAATCGCTTTAGTGTCATAAGTGATAGTGGGCATTGAACTTGAGATTAGGAACGAACAGGTTGCCGAAAAATATGCAGCGAAGATTCAAGTCATCTTTTGACAACTTCAGTGGAGGGAGCGAGTAGAATAGGGTGCCCCTCTTGAGGAGACAAGAACGGAATGAGACCTCCCGGCTTGGGACCAAAACCAAACGCCGGTCCGGATAAGAAACCCAAGGTCGCCTGCCTACGCAACCTGCACTCCAAGCATAAATAAATGATGTGCATGCTGGGGTCACATTGATGTTTAGGGTGCCCGAAAATGAGGCTCTTCGCTTCTGTGAAGAGGCAATGACCCATAGCCTACGTGAATGCTGTGCCCTCCTGGCCGCTTCCCACCCCTAAATTATCTGATTAGGCATGCACTGCTTTCTTTGATTAATACAAGATATTCTTTCGCTTTAGGCGCTGTATTATTCGTGTCCTTTTTTTTTTTTATTATCTTTTAGCCCTTGAGGATTATTCGAGGTTGACAATTCTAAAACTTACAAAGAAGGCACATTACATGACGGTAGTAGTGCTCCATTGCATCTTATCATTACGACTGCCGTGCGTTAGGAGAGTTTTATTATTCCATCCGAATAAGAGAGCCTAATAAGCCACGCACATTGTTCTTATCTTCATTCATTGCTCTAAGCTAAACTCGGCAAACGAGTGGGTCGAGTCTGATCGAAAATGGCCCAACCCAAATTGACTCGCTTAACCCGTTTAATGACCCATCCAACCCATATTTTGCTAAAACACTTTCATATTCCACCAAATTTAGGAAATTTATATCTAAATTGACATGAGAGCACGTAATGAGTGAACGCGAGATCGAGTAAGAGTGAAAGAAAGTGAAGAGAGAGCCATAATTGTGAACCTATTTATACCCCATATTTTTTTGGGCTTTACCATTCTAAACCAATATATAACCCATTTATTGATTATAACCAACTCATATAACAATTTGGTCTATCAAATATAGGTTAAATAATGGGTCTATGCCTCATTTTGACATGTTTACTCTAGGTAGTTTTTCACAGCTGCGATTCAACACTTAGGCTTAATTGAGTGAGTGTAACATATGGGAAAAGTAAGGTCGATGGAAAATTTCAACATCATATTTTGTAAGCCCTTTCTATAGTATTACTTTAGTTTTAAACCTTTTAATGACTTGTTAATTTAGTCCTAAATCTTAGGATGATTAAATTGGCAACTCGTTAAAAGGTTTAAAACTAAATTGACATAATTGAAAAATTTATGATTGAATTGATTGCTATGCAATATTAATTTAAAGTTTTTGAATAATTTTTCTTGGACATTTCTAATAGCTCGGATGAGTCAGTCCACCGAGTCCTCAATTGAGACCATGGGAAAAAAATCGTCTTTGATTTCTATAGGGGTGAGCATGGTCCGGGTTGAGCTGGTCCACCCCCTAACCCTAGGACCAACCCGCACAGTGTTGGTCCTCAATTTTTGGGACCGAGGACCGACCCTATTAAGCTTGGAACCGAGGACCGGACCTACCCAATGGGTTCGGTCCGGTTCCAAGGTCAACCCGGGACCAATTGGTAATTTTTTATTTCATTTTTTGTATTCTTTAAAAAAGCGGCGAGGACTAAATTGACCTAATGGGGTCGGTCCGATTTCAAGGTCAACATAGGACTAACCAATAATTTTTTTTTTCATTTTTTGTACTCCTTGAAAAGGCAAACGATGATTGTACTGACCCGATTGATACGATAATGAAGTAAAGTTAAAAAACGAAATCCAAGAAAGAAAAATATAAGGAAGATAAATAAATCCATTTCTACACGATCGAATTATATTTGTTCAATACACGTTGTCAATATGAATAATTAGAAAAGAATACAATAAAAAAAAGTATAAATAGAGCAAAAGAAGAGGAGGGGAGTGGGGAAAGTATAGTAGAGAATGCACGTTTGCTTGAAACAATTCACAAATAACTGTTTTACGTCTTTGAGCACGCATAGAGCCTTTGATTATGTCTCGACGAAAATCTGATTGTTGTGAATAACGTATGAAAGTCACTTCGTCGGCTTGATCAAGATTATTAGTATTTTTGCTATTAAGAAAGGCAAACGGTGAGGGTTAAGTGAGATGACCGTCGAACAAAATGAGCATCGAATGTTGAGTGAGGAGCAACAAGCCAAGCGAGCATCAAGCGACAAGCGGCATGAATGATCCAAAGCAAGTGAGGCGAGTGTCAAGTGGTGAGCAGAAAAGTTAATTTTTTTTTTTCGATTTTAGCAAATTGAAGACTAAGAGGACAAATAAGACAGAAGAGAATAAATACTAAAGGAGGATGCCATAAGGTTCCTCTTTGGAAACCGTGAGGACTCCTCATGAAAACATTTTTTTCCTTCGTAAATTATAACTATTTACACCGTAAAAGACATTAAAAACCTAAGTTATTAAATAATAATGTAAAATTACTTGAACTCCTCACTAAAGAGCCATTTAATATTGTTGACACCGTTTATTTTAAGGTTTTCTCTATATAAAAAAATTATAAATAATATTTTATATATATAGTCGGGGTTGGTCAGGGTTGGACCGACCCTAACTCGGGGCCGGGACCGACCCTTGTCAGTCTTGGTCCTAGAATTCTAGGACCAAGGACCGACCCGATCTCCTTAGGAACCGGATCAGGACCAGTAGGGTTGGTCCGGTCCAGGGTCAGTCCAGGGTCGACCCTAGACCGATGCTCACCCTTTGATTTCTACACGTATTTCACGTACAAATATTAGTTGAAAAGGGAGGAACACGAGTAGCTATAAGAGCGGCGAGAGAATACCAAAAAGGAAAGAAAAGGGGACTACAGTCAGTACACGTGCAGAAACATCATGAGCCGTCGCCGAAAAGGGGAAGGGGCAGCGCGGAAGTGCGAGCCGATCGGGACGCGCGCCCCGTTTTGGACGGTTCAGAAGGAGGAAAGAAAAAGAAGGGGAACTCTGACTTCGACATCGATCCCCTTTTTTGCCGTGTGGACGCTTTGACGACGGTGGCGGACGGTCGGCAAAGCTTCCGGATTCCCCCGCCACCCCAGCAGTGTCCGAATTGGATGCTTGCGCCAGCGCTGTCGTCGTCGTCGTCGTCCCCTTGTTTGGACTGCCGTTCAGCCGACATCGTGGGGGGCGCAGACGCGTTCGTGTCCGCTCAGCGTATTCCACTTGCACTCCCACCAGCGACCCTTTCATACCCTCCCGTGTCGCTGTCATTATCCCCCCCACTGGGCCCCATCATAAACTCCCACGTTCGCATGGTTTCGCGAATTTGTCCAAGGCGCGTATGATGTGCCTGATGCTTCCCAGCGGGACGAGATACGATATTTCTTGGAAAAATAATTGAGAGATAATTTTTTATATACTGTGATGTAATAGTTTATTATGAACTATAAAAAAAAATTAATAGATAATTTAAGCAATGCTAGAATAACGGTGCCATTATTGCTTGAAGATAAGGAGCCAGCTACTGGATTTGTTTAAAAATGAAAAATAGAAAAATTATTCAATGGGTTGCACCGGAAAGGAGAGTTGGAAATTTTTCCTTTTTTTTCTCACCTCGCATGTTCTCGTGATCTCCAGCCCAACCTTTTATAAAGTTTAGTGCTTACTCGCTATAAAAACACGAGAGTTACAAAGTTATGGAAACATTAGAAATACGTAAACTAAATTAAACCCCATTCTACAACGTTAGCTCTCAATTTCTCTTCAATGAACTTCTTTAGAATATGTTGATTTTTTCAATTTGAGAAAATCCTTGTTTGGGATAACCATTACGACGATGGTAATTTGACGGGAATCACTTTTACTTCAATCTAAACGAGCCAAGAAGGGGTAATTGTACAAAAAAAAAAAAAAAAAAAATTGAGAGAGGGAAATCTAGGTGATCAACTATAGTGAGCTACCCCTCTCATAGTGGTTATTCTGAACAAGCATATTCTCAGATTAAAAAATACAAACATATTCTTAAGAAACGTACTAAAGGAGATTTAGAGTTAACGTGGCAAAATGTGATTTGAATTAGTTTACTATGTTTCTAATGTTCTCTTAACTTTGTAATATTCTCAAAAGAATATGTGTGGTTAGGATGGAAAAAAAGAACATTATAATTTTCCTTTCCGGTGCAGCCCATTGAGCAACCTTCCCTTTTTTCTTATTACACAAACCCAGTAGCCAATTCTTCTTGCAGTGAAAGTGTGGCTGAAATTGCATCATCATCTTCCAGCAATAACGGCAACGTTTCTCTAGCATTATTTATTATAAATTATTGCGAGACTCACTCTTTTAAGAATTTATGACTCACAGAAAACTGTCATTCTCACGATATCTCAAAAACTATTATATTAGCACAACTCTATTTTCTACTCTTTCTTAAGTTAGTAGTGTGATGTTTTCAGCATGATATTGATAAATAAGTGAATAAACAATTGAGAGGGTGCTGCTAGCGCCTAGCAGAGCCCCACCCCGATATTAGTCTTTCAAGAAGAACTTGGTCCGCTCAATTATAAGGACTGAAAAATAACACCGCAAAGGACCGGCTGTGGAAGTAATTTTCATACGAGCGGTTCACTTTCACAACTTCCACCACCATCGGTATGAACGACGACCTTGATGGAGGCTATGGAGGGCTAGAGATGTGGCCATCGCTAGCCCACATTGCTAGGCCCCCAATCTTGACAATCCACTTATAATTTTATTGATTAATATCACAAAAAAGTCAAATTATGACATAAATATCCAAAAATATTTTATATTGTCAAAAACCTTAAATTTTCCCATTGTGATATAAATCTCTCAACTTTTTTTGTGTCATAAAAAATCCTAAACTGCTATTAATGTGACAAATATACCATGCATAGAATTGAAATAGAGAGTATATTATATCACATACGTAAAAGTTCGAATTTTTTAGTGACGCAAAAAAAAAATTACAAGTATTTGTGTCACAATGAGTAAGTTTAGGATTTTTACTAACACAAAAAATTGAGATATTTGTGTTATAGTGGATATAATTTAGTGTTTTTTTTGTAGTATTTGTACTAATTTTATTGACATTCATTGTAAATGTTTTTTGAAATTATCATGTAAAATCTATGCATCTCGCCTTTCTTAAGCTTACGTTTTCCGAAATTTCTTAACTCGCTCCCTCTTAAGTTAAAACTCTGTGTCTGCCACCGATCTCCCCATCTTAGTTTGTCCCTTCTCTTTCCATTTGCACACTCTCGAGCCATCTTTCCTAGCAAGTAGCGACATTGGTTGCATGAAAAATGCTCATCCCATTAAGTAAGTTCTACTTCTGCGCTTGTACCTTATCTCTGTGCGTACCGTTAGCGTCTCAGATACTGATGTACGCTTCCAATGAGAGCCAATTATATAGGCCGATCTTCATGCATGTCACTCGGCCGTCCATGTCTCGATTAACTTTTATCCCACGTCGTCGACAGTGGAATCGAACATGGTAATGCATGCTTACCGAGATTGACAGCTCGAAATGTCAAAAAACGCGACTGATGGGTGTTAAACTTACTTATTGGCATGATTGTGATTTGTTCACTTAAACCGAACTTGCCGCAACTGATGGGTGTTGAACTTATTTATCGGCGTGATTGTGATTTGTTCACTTAAACCGAACTTGCTGCGGCATACCTAGTTCTACTCTATGGTTGGAGTCATTAATCATTCGCTCTATGATGCATCTTTAACCGAAAGAACGGGAAAAAAAATGGGCCTATGATGCATGCATTTGAAGAATTTCATGAAAAGAAAACCTACGTTCCAATGATCTTAGGGACCGTTGTAGGTGCCAGACATACAGTCGCAGTAGCACCACCATATGGACTTATGGCCGCAATCTTTTCTCTGTTCTTACCATGTCCTGAACCCCTTCCCGAGGTTCAAGTTAAAATATACATATATTATTGGCACTGATCACGGGTATCAGTCAATTATTGATGCATTTTGAAGTAGAAGAAGTTCGTCGCCAGCTGAAGTGAATCGGGGGCATCCCCCGAAAGAGTGATTTCACAGCGTAAGCCGCCTTTGTAGTGCTCTTTCTTTCCAACGTCGCTTTTACGGGGAAAATCCTGCGGTAGATCTTCTAGGCATCTTGAGATGTCTAAACTGCGCAGAAAAGAATTCTAGAAGGAAGACACGTGTACATAACAAAGCCTAACTCAACTTTCGGTTGCTTAGATTTGGGCTGCGTCATCGTATTCCGCGATTCGTCATTTGTTAAGCATACGGGTTAAGCTAAGATTTCCGAGGACGTCGCATCTTTATCCATCTGCTCAAGTTGGGCAAATGATAATGAAAATGACGGGATGACGACGGTGCTTGCACCAAGAAATACCAACATGTTGTAGGAGGACCGTGCATCGATTCGGTTGGCGCAACTTGCATCAGAATCGAATTTCTAAGCTAGAAGATGACAATGATTTATTCACATCCGATTCACGATAAGGGATTAGGCAAAGGGAGAGCATGTCGTCACTCTCGATGAGTGGACCACTACCCCCAAAGGATAAAGATTGAAGACGGAAGCAACAACGATTGCATATATGATTATTTTAATGCCGAAGGAGCAGAAAGATATATAGTAAGTTCCGCGGAACGGGAACAGCGGCAACAACGGAGAGCGAGGAACCCTCCATGGGAGACATGAACGGGGGCAACAGTGACGAAGGCTGAGGCTCGGGGCGGTTCGACCGACAACTTGGGCCACGATTCCGTGTCCAACTTTGCCAAATCCGAAGTGATAGAATCAACACCGGCGGATGTGAAATCTGTCCACTAAAATTGCCTCCACTTTGCCCTCGAACGTTGCGTCTCTGCAACGCCCTCCGCCTTTTTCTCCCTTTTTCAACTCCATCCTATCCTCTCATCTCAGCCTTGCTATGCACACTATTGAAATTGGGGCTCATGTAGGCACCCTTGGGAACCATTTTCTTCTTCCCTAGGTTGATATCCTAACCACGATTTACGGCGAAAAATGAGTTCATTGAATCGATATATAACATATTTATTAATACTTTTCTTTCGCGTAACGGAACATAAGATGTTCAGATCTATAATATAATGAATAAAAGAAAAAAGATATATCATATTTTTGACAAGTGACTTAGTTTCTAGATTATTAATTTATATTCTCATGTCATATTAAAGCATGACTTGTCTTGAAATTTTAAGTTAATAGAGAAACGAAGTCATGTACTTTATAGCAAGTCCATAAATGGGAGGAGTTCATTTTACGACGAGTTGGGTTATCTAAACAACTACTTCATATGGTGTCGAGCTCCCAAAAAGCTAAATACATGTTAGAGTACTTTTAGATTGTACCGAATGTACGATACGTGTTTTAATGCCGGCGGCACCTAAAAGGGGACTAAACGCGAAATTAGAGGGGCCGTTCAACAATAATCAAAGTACTAACGTCATCATTGAGGGGGAAGCCGATTATGGCTGCCAAGATCCAGGCCGCCGTGTTTGCTAAGATTGAGGCAGTCAGAGACTTTGAACCCCGAGTCAAAGACCGGGGAATCGGGTCACCACTTTGCCAGGAGGCAAGCACTTTAGTCCACCTTTTAGATCATCGTCATCGCCATCATCATCATCATCATCATCTTCTCATCTTAACTTCATTAACTTGAGTCTCATCCATTTATTCTAAACTAGTGCCGGCTATAGCTGTCCGTCCTTGGATATCGAAAAAATTTTGCATGCATCCGGAGTTTGCGAACCTACTTCATTATATATCGCGAACTTCACGTGAGATCTGCACGATTATAGCCAAGATGAAGGGAGCTCGCATGCACCGTGTGCACACAAGGCATGCTCCTTGAATCCCGTGCAGCTGAAATCAGTGCATTTGTTTGACCGAAATCAGTGCAGTTGTTTGACCGGATCCAAGAGAACAATGAATATTGCGGCTAAGAACCGGTCGTACTTCTATTTACGTCCAAGTTCACATTTTTGCATGGGGATCCGCAACTTCTCGTTCAAAGCCAGAGTTCAAACCCTGCCTCCCGGCCAAATTCCTCACGGAAACAAAAAGCGAGCTTCCAAAGAGATAGAGATCGCGAATAATGAAATCCCAGCGTGTCGTCCAGGTGCGCTGGTTTCGTAATGGGGTGAATGGACCGGTCAAATCACTTGTCTAATCAACTGTTTTCAAATTGGAATTCGTCGTGCTCGCACAGTGCAGATGGTAAATGGGGATTGCACCTTGTTTTCACGAGGAATGATGGCGCCCCAGACGAAGCAAAGTAGAACTTACACGTAGAAAGTTTATGTGCTTATCCACCCGGCCCAAAAGAAATACATGCACCCACTCCGTTCCCCTTTTTTCCCATCTCATTTTCACACGTACTTTTCTTGTTAGTTGGATTGAGGTGGATGTTTTTGTTTTTCTTCTCCTGGTGGCGGAGATCCACTGGCTGATGGAAGACGTCATTGCAATGTTTACAACGTGGGTTTGATTCAAATGGCGTGTGAGAGACAATGAGTTAGTAGAAGGAGGCCTTGACGCGCATTCGGATAAAAAAACTTATTCGGGAGACTGCCGAATTACTTTAATAAAGACCATAGTCATTCAGGATAAATACTGGCTGAAGTTGCGGTGCAAATATATCCCGGATTTATCACGGTTGAAATGGATAGCTTTACTTTTAGAAAATAGTAATACTTGGATGAATGATGAAGGAGGTGAGATGTGTTAACCAAATAGTAACTACTTATAGAAAGCGGTTTAATTTTATTTATTTGATGATCTACAAAAAGTGATTTCCTTTTTATTAAAAGGGGAAATCGTTTTTCCCCAATCTAAACTTCTTGTTTAAAGTTTTCCATCATCCAATCTCTGGAAAGTCGGAAAAATAATTTCCCGAAAACAGTTTTCTTTCAAACAAACAAGTCCTTAATTTTCGATTTTCACAACAATTAGACTGGTCTAATCCACCAAAGAATGAAGTTGATTGTTCTGATCAATCTTTATGCACCGGAAAAGTTTACTCTGGAGAGAATGAGCTTTCTTCATTTGAAGGCCCATGTGAATGGACCTCGCATCCCTCCTTCGAACCAAGACATGGCTTGAGATCTCCCCTGCTTTAGCTATAGACTATTGTCCACAATGTGACAACAATGTTAAAGTGCCTTATCGCCGGAGAGAATTTGCGAAATTTGGTTTGCTTTATATTATTAGCTAATCTTCCGGAAAAGTATCAGGTTCACTAAGCTGTAGTCATCAATCAAACATTAATATATATAAAAGAAGAACCATACGGTTTATGTTAGGTTGGCTCCACAGATTTATTTCCACGAAGTTAGGAAAATAGGTAACAATCACCATTCTCTGAAAATTTCGTGACTCTCTTCGGGTCCACTCTCGAACAAGGCCCATCAAAACTCAATCTTTAACGGCCCAGGATCAAGCAAAAGAAAAAAACAACGTTATCCACATAACAATAAAGGCCATATCTCATATGGAAATTGGCAGGGACAAGCTAGCTTCATCTACTCAGAGTTGCCCACGGACATGGCAGCGCTGAGCTGCCAGTTTCACTCTACGCTTTACAGAGAGAGACTGTATGGCAAAACCAGACCTTCCATCTCTTGCTCAGCTCAACCATCTCAATCGAACATCAAGGTAACATTTATCACTTACAAGCATCGATGTCTCTGAAATTCAAGCCGACAGACACTGAACTAAGAATGTTTCTGGGTGCTGTGTCGTCCCAAGAGGTGGTCATCAATGGAGCGGCCAAGGAGATTGGACGAGCAGCAGTAATTGCAGTGACCAAGGCCAGGGGAATGGAGGTGGCTGGTGCTGTTGATTCTCACTTTGTGGGAGAAGATATTGGAAAGGTTCCTTTTTGTTCTTTTTTTAACACCTATCCGTATGCCTTTCATTTTTGTTTCCAGAGTCCAGAACCCTGCTCTTTATCCGCATAATTGAATCCATTTTTTTTCTTTAGCTATGTGACATGGAACCTCTGGAAATACCCATAATCAGTGACCTCACTATGGTATTGGGCTCCATAACTCAGGTAGATGTGACTTCGGTTCACCCAGTTCAATTCTATATGAATGTGCTGTTTTCTCTCATGGTTTTGTTCTCATTTTCAGGCGAAGGAAACGGGAGTGGTGGTTGATTTCATCGACCCTTCCGCAGTTTATGACAATGTGAAACAGGTCCCAATTATGGCTTGCTGTACTTTTTGTGTAAATTATGTCGACAGCAAAATTTATGCTTTTGCCTCCAAATGAAAGTGCTCGTTGTTAACTTCACTCAGCAAACTGCTGAAGAGAGAAAAGCAAGTGCTACTTCAAAGGACTAGAAGACCACTGAAGTTGCCAATAAGAAGATCACTAAAGCTGCTATTAAAAGAAAGAACAACACGTGATACTATAAACAAGATCTCAAGGAAAAGAGCTGAAAAGAGCTGTAAACAATGACAAGGATCGCCAACTCATACAAGACAAGGATCGCCAGCTCATACAAGATCAAGACTGTGATTTGATTCAGTTAGTTTTGTTCTATTACTAGAAGTTGTTAGCTAGCTCTTATATAGAATGAGATTCAGTTAGCAAAAGTCAGAGAGAATGGATCATCTTCTTCGATGAACTATCCTACTGTTCTTGAGCTCTGTAGAAAGTGATTGTATAGTGAAACAGAGCAACTCCATATAAAGAGAGAGAGAAGGAAGTTGAGAAATTCTGTATTGATCGATTGCTGATACATAATACTTTTGTATTACAGTGTTCATTGAAATAACAAGAAGAAAGGCAACATTCAGCTGATTCATGAGTCTCTTTGTGTTTTGATCTGTTGCTTGCATTTTCTCGATTCAATACAAGATGTCTGTTCTTTACAAGATCTCTGTTTTCTACATGGTATCAGAGCCAATACGATCAAGCTTGTGATCATATCCTTCATAAGGATTCATCCAGAAGCTGTTTCTGGAAGGTGATAAAAGGGGAAGCTGAAGCTGCAATATCAAGGTACAAGATCAAAGTAAGTACCATAAGCTCTCTATAATATCATTGTTGCTTTGAAGCCAAGAAGACACAACAATGGCAGCAAGAGTATCAAGGTATCCCTTCCCTATACATGTCAATATCTCCAACTTTGTCACGATTAAACTTGCAGAAGATAACTTCCTGTTATGGCAAGCTCAGATCGAGAGGTTTTTAAAAAGTCAGGAGTTACTTGGCTTTGTTAATGGAGAGATTATACAACCTCCTCAAATGCTGCAGAGAACAGTTGATGGATGTGAGTCTGAGATTATTAATACAGATCACATTGATTGGATAAAAACTGATCAGTTAGTATCCTCATGGATAAGTGGAACTGTGTCATAGAATGTATTGAGTATAATAATTGGTGTAGAAACCTCTTACGAAGTATGGCAGACATTGCTGAATCGTTTTACACAGAAATCAGCAGCTAGGGAGTTCGAGTTGAGGGGGAAACTCCAAGCTTGTCAGAAGTATGATCGAAGTCTTTCAGTTTATCTTAGAGAATACAAGACTATCTGTGATCAGCTAAATGCCATAGGAAGACTTGTGGATGACATAACCAAGCTATTTGGTGTGTTAGAAGGTCTAGGAGCTGAATATGAAAACTTTCGAACCATAATTTACTGTTTGAAGCCTCAGCCTGAGTATGATGAAGTAATTGCCCAATTAGAGAGGTTTGAATCTAGAATGCAGAACTATTCTAAAACTCAATACAATCCCAATATGGCTTACTTTGGGCAAAAACACTCACAACTGCAGTTTAAAGGAGTTACAGATGAAGAGTACATACCTCAAAACTACAGTTTTATAGCACAAAAAGGAAGTTATAGAGGAGGTAGAGGCAATAGCAGAGGAAGAACCTTTAATAACAGAGGTCGAGGATACAAAAATTTTGGACAAAATCCAAACTACAGATTCAATAATACCAGCTATATGCAAGAAAGTCAAAGAACCAGACCTCATTTTAATTACTCTGACTCTGGTGCATCTTCAGGTTTTCGACCTTCTGCAGGTCCATCACAGAGATATCAGGAAACCAGGTCCTATCCTCCTAACCAAGAACACTCTAAGAGTGTACAAGATGAGAAACCAGCAAATATCATGAAATTAGAATGCCAAATCTGTAAAAAAAAAACCAGGTCATTATGCATTGCGTTGCTGGTAAAGGTTTGATAACTCTTATCAAATTGAAGAAATACCAACAACATTGGCAGCCATTCATCTTGAAGATGCAAAAGGCTGTGAATGGTATCCAGATACAGGAGCCACTGCACATATCACAGGTGACTCTGGTATTCTTCAAAACCCATCTGAAAACACTGGAAATGATACTGTAATGATTGGTGATGGCTCATATCTACTTGTTGAATGTACTGGTGATACAATACTGCATACTGGAAATAACTTGTTGCCTTTGAATGATGTACTAGTTGTCCCTGATATAAAGAAAAATATGTTATCAGTATCTAAGCTGACAGATGATTACCCATGCTCCTTTGTGTTTGATAAATTTGGTGTCTTTTTAAAGGACAACTATACCAACAACACTCTGCTGCTCGGAAGGAAAGTTAAAGGGCTATATCAAGTAAATTTACAAACAACACAAGCTTATCTGGCTCAAAAGAAAGGAGCAGTAGGAGAAGACACATGGCATCAAAGACTGGCACATACCAATTCGAAAATACTGCAGCATTTGCAGAGTCAAGAACTCATTCAATGTAATAAGAAATCACAGAATATGTGTAGTAGCTGTCAAATAGCTAAAACTGCAGCATTACCATTTCCTTTATCTGAATCTGAGACATCTATGCCCTTACAAAGGGTTCATTGTGACATATGGGGTCCCTCACCAGTTACTTCATTTCAGCATTTCAAGTACTATGTCTTGTTTGTAGATAATTTCTCTCGGTTCAGTTGGTTGTACCCTTTAAAATTGAAATCAGATTTCTACAAGATATTTGTTCTGTTTCAAAGGCAAGTGGAGAATCAATTTGGGTCGAGAATTAAGGTTTTTCAGTGTGATGGAGGGGGAGAATTTCTCAGTCACAGATTTCAAACTCATCTACAAGAGTGTGGTATCAAACAATACTTGTCTTGTCCTTATACACCTGCACAGAATGGTATCTCTGAAAGGAAGCATCGACACATTGTTGAACTAGGTCTTGCTATGTTATACCATGGCAGGGTACCACTGAAGTATTGGGTTAATGCCTTTACTACAGCCAACTATATCATCAATCTGCTCCCAACAATAAAACTGCAAATGCAATCACCTTATAAGAAGCTGTATAATAAGGAACCAGTCTATGGACACCTCAGGGTGTTTGGATGTGCTTGTTTCCCATGTCTACGCCCTTATGCTCAGAATAAATTTGACCCAAGATCTCTCACCTGTGTGTTTATTGGCTACAGTGAACAGCATAAAGGCTACAGGTGTCTTGTGCCTTCAACAGGACGAGTATATATCAGTAGAAATGTCAAGTTTGATGAGCATCACTTTCCTTTCACCAAGATATGTTTAACAAAATATGACTCTCTCACAACTTTATATCAGCAGTGGGCAGGAGAGGTACAACTGACAGAAGCAGCAAGAAAGGAAGTAGATATTACTGTACCTTATGTCTGCTCTCATATGAACACAGATCCTCAGCTGCTCAGTGAAGAACATACTACTAATATCACTAATCAGTCATTACTGCCAGAAAATGTTATCTCTACAGAGGCAACACAACAAGAGGAAGCAACTTCACCTCTGCAACATCAAGAGCTACCTGCTGAAATACCTGCTGAAACTAGAGTATTGTCTCATAATTCAGATAATAGAACAGAACAAGTCAACTCTCATATGTCACAAGAAGTCAATTCCAGTAATTCAGTACAAGACATTGTTTCAAGCCATCCAATGCAGACTCGATCAAAGTCTAGCATTTTCAAACCAAATCCTCGGTATGCTTGTCTTGCTGTCTATGAAGTGCCTTCAGAACCAAAGTCCATCAAATCAGCAATGGCACATGAGGGATGGCACAAAGCAATGATAGAAGAAATGGATGCATTATATCAGAACAAAACTTGGGACTTGACCCATCGAACTGCCAATATGAATATAATTGGCTACAAGTGGGTTTTTAAAACAAAACTTGCCCCTGATGGAAGCCTTGACAGACTAAAAGCCAGGTTGGTTGCCAAAGGATTTCACCAAGAAGCAGGTGTAGATTTTTCTGAAACATTCAGTCCAGTCATTAAGCATGCTACCATTCGAATTATACTATCTGTAGCCAAAATAAAACAATGGCCTATTCATCAGCTTGATGTTAAAAATGCATTTTTACATGGCACACTTACTGAGACAGTCTTCATGGAGCAGCCCCCTAGATTTCATGATCCACAGAAGCCAAATCATGTATGCCAGCTCAAGAAATCTCTCTATGGCCTTCGACAGGCCCCTCGAGCATGGTTTGAAAAATTTAGTAACTTTTTACTCGAATATGGCTTCTTTTGCAGCTCTACAGATCCATCTCTGTTCATATGTCATCATGAACAGAATACTATTCTCTTGCTTTTATATGTGGATGACATAGTTCTAACTGGAACTTCTATTCAGCTACTTGCTGAAATCACTCACTCATTAAGCCTCCATTTCCACATGAAAGATCTTGGCCCTTTACACTACTTCCTTGGCATTGAAGTTAAACAAACCCCTGATCATCTGTTTTTATGCCAGATCAAATATGCTAGAGATTTACTCATTCGAGCTCACATGACTGAGTGTAAGCCAATCTCCACTCCTTTGCCCTTAAAATCTCACATCTCACCAAGTGATTATGTTCCTTTACCTAACCCTACTGAGTATCGTAGCTTGGTTGGAGCTCTTCAATATCTCACTTTGACACGTCCTGACATTAGTTATGCTACCAACTTACTTTGTCAAAGACTACAAACACCAACTGTTGCAGATTTTCAAAGACTCAAAAAGGTTCTGCGGTATATCAAAGGCACAATTAATCTTGGGATATTCATTCACTCCAATAGTTCTTGACACTTATATGGATTCTCAGATGCAGATTGGGCCAGATGTACTGATACTCGAAGATCAACCACAGGGTTCTGCACATATATTGGCTCCAACATAATCTCTTGGACAGCCAAAATGCAGCCAACTATAAGTAGATCTTCCACTGAAGCCGAGTATCATGCTCTTTCTTCAACTACTGCTGAGTTAACTTGGATAAGTTTCGTCTTAAGAGACATTGGCTTTCCTTTATCTACTCCTACATCTTTGTTCTGTGATAACCAATCTGCTATTTCTCTCACTGCAAATCCCGTGCTACATGCTCGGACAAAGCACATTGAAGTGGACTTTCACTTTGTTAGAGAAAAAGTATCATCAGGCTCTCTTCAACTCAGATATCTTCCCAGCAGTTTTCAACTTGCTGACATATTCACCAAGCCTCTCTCACAATTTACTCATTGTCAGTTACGAACCAAATTGGGACTTGGCTATTCACCCACTCCCAATTTGAGGGGGAATGTTAACTTCACTTAGCAGACTGCTAAAGAGAGAAAAGCACGTGCTACTTCAAAGGACCAGAAGACCACTGAAGTTGCCAATAAGAAGATCACTAAAGCTACTATTAAAAGAAAGAACAACACGTGATACTATAAACAAGATCTCAAGGAAAAGAGCTGAAAAGAGCTGTAAACAATGACAAGGATCGCCAACTCATAAAAGACAAGGATCGCCAGCTCATACAAGATCAAGACCGTGATTTGATTCAGTTAGTTTTGTTCTCGTTACTAGAAGTTGTTAGCTAGCTCTTATATAGAATGAGATTCAGTTAGCAAAAGTCGAGAGAATGGATCATCTTCTTCGATGAACTATCCTACTTGTTCTCGAGCTCGTAGAAAGTGATTGTATAGTGAAACAGAGCAACTCCATATAAAAAGAGAGAGAGAAGGAAGTTGAGAAATTCTATATTGATCGATTGCTGATACATAATACTTTTGTATTACAGTGTTCATTGAAATAACAAGAAGAAAGGCAACATTCAGCTAATTCACGAGTCTCTTTGTGTTTTGATCCGTTGCTTGCCTTTTCTCGATTCAATACAAGATCTCTGTTCTTTACAAGATCTCTGTTTTCTACACTCGTCACTCCCTTTTAGAGTTCTTCGATGCAAATTTAGCTTGATATATCATGACATCACTATATATGAAATGTGAAGCATTTTAAGATTCAGGGGATGTCTTGGAAATACATCGAGTCTGGAATGCCTTCAAGCCATGGCTCAGTCGTCTTTTTCCATTTCTTTATAGGCCATTGCATTCGGCATGAGAAGTGTGGTATATGTGCCTCGGATAAAACTGGATACTGTGACAGCATTATCTGCATTTTGTGAGAAGGCCAGCACAATGAGCACAGGGTGAGACATTATTGGATGAATGAGATAAGGTCTTGCTCGCAATTAGACATCCTATTGTGCCTTGAATCAGTTATATACTTTTATGAGAGCTTGGTTGGTCAGGGATGCCTGGTTGCCCCGACCCTTTCGATTGGGTCCATTCTCCTCCAACAGGCAGCAATTTCTGCTTCTTTCCACTACAACAATGTAGAGATCGTCGAATCAAGGGCCAATGCAAGGGTGAGTCTAAAATGTCTCTGGTAAACTGCAGGAGAACCAATATGGCAGTCGATTGATTAGCCAATAAATGCTTCTTTGATTCATTTGGATGATATGTCACTTGTGCAAGAGAGGGATTTTATTTCTTAGTCAAATTTGATGAACTCCTCTCTTGAGAAGTAAGGTCCTCCAGCTTCATTCTTCTTATTGTTTGTCGGAAATGATGCATTGTGACATTTAAAACACCCTGGACCAAAGCTATGATCATTATTTCCAAGGTGCCAGCACTTGATTCTTCTCTTTAAGTAAATATTTTTATAGGATAGTGCATATGGTACAACAGCAACACGATCGACAACATTATAAGGAAATGCTCAAATGTATGCCTGTGTGCACTTTTTGTGACTCTATCAGCAATTAAAATCAAGTTTTGCCCTCATTGAAATGCTGAAAACCACTGTGTATTGTGAAAGCCTGAAAATTCTTTCATTTCGACAGGATCTACCATTGGCAGACGCGGTCCAGATAGCAAACAACCTCTCAAATCTTGGTCAGATGTACAACAGAGAAGATCTGGAGACAGATGTTACAGTATGTTTTCAAATTGCCTACTCAAGCTGCTGAATTTAGGCCACAAGGTATTCACAATTCTGTGTTGGTGCTGTTGGAGTAGAATAAACAGACAGATTGATATGAAAATTACGTGGTTTCTCTTTCATAGTTCAGTGTTCAGACCCTTGAAAGGTGGAACAGATGACGGAAAAAAGAAAAGATTCATGGACCTTTCTTTAACTCCCTTCTCACGAAAAGCACCTGCTAAAAAAGTATCAAAACTTCTTGTTCTGATAGGCGAGGGGGCAAGTTTTGGGAGAGGATGGGGTTCGCGTGCATAGTATGGTGCTTCCAGGGCTTCCTTCTAGTACAACAGTCTATTTTTCTGGTCCCGGAGAGGTGAGGCTGTTTCTGCATTCCTCTCTCTCTCTCTTCTTTACCTGATAATTATGACCCTTCTGATGCATCAATATCGACAGATCTACTCGATCAAGCACGACATCACGGAAGTCCAGTGCCTCATGCCAGGCTTGATGTTGGCTATAAGGAAGGTCGTGCGCCTCAAGGTAATTTATTGGTTTGGCAGTCTCTGTAGCTCGGTACCTTCAAAAGCATTCGTTTTCAACTCGTTTTGGATATTCTCTTTCAATTATTTCGGCAGAATCTGATTTATGGGCTGGAGAAGGTTCTGTGAAAGTAAAGAGTTTTGAGAGTCTTCGGCCAGGATCCTCCAACTTCAACCTTAGATTCAACAGCGGAGAATCGATGCAGTCAACTTCACAATCGATTTGCTTGTAAAAGAGCTTGAAAAAGTTAAGGGAGAGGAGAAAGACCACATATTTTCTTATTGTTACTTGTTTTTTGCTTTGCAATTTTGTCTTCCCTATCTCACTTTCATTAACTTCCAGTTCCTGCAATATAAATAAGATGTATGACCGTATTCTATGTTTAACTCTTCAAGGTCCAAAGATGTACTAAAGCTCCTTCCACACGCTTCAGATCCAATGAGAAGAGGCTCACCCAACCACTGGCTGGCGAGGCTCAGTCTCGCCAATCACCCCAAGATTGGGCCTTGCCAGGCCAAGCCAGGCCAATCGCTGGCCACCACTCGTGATGATGGTGGTGGTCGATAGTAGCCGGTGACCGGCTAGGAGGAAGAAGACAAAAGAAGAAGAGAGAAGGAGAAATGAAGAAAAGAAAAGAGAAAAAGTAAAGATATTTTGGGTTTGATTATGAAATTGTTCCTAAAAATAAACAATTTTTTTTTTTTTTTTTTTTTTTTTACTTCTTGAAAATCTATTTTTGAAACAAAAAAATTTACTAGAAAAAAAAATTTGTTCTCGAGAACAAAAAAATAAAATCAGCCACTATTGCGCAAGTTAGGCTACTTTTGGCAACTTGCCAAATAGTAGAAATTTCTATTTTTTTATTTCTAGGAGTAGATTTGAAACAGAAATCATTTGGTAAATTTTTTATTCCAAAAACAAATTTGTTCTCTAGAATAGATTTGGAACAAAATCGATGAATAAAAAAAAAATCGATTTTTGTTTTTGAAAACAATTTCAAAATCAAGTTAACCCATTTTTTCTCTTCTTTTCTTTTCTTCTTATTCTTCTTCCTTCTCTCTTCTTCTTTCAACTATTGCCACCGCCGCCACTAGGGGTGAGCATTGGTCCAGGGTCAACCCTAGACCGACCCTGGACCGGCCCAACCCTCCCAATCCTAGTCCAGTTCCCAGGAAAATTGGGTCGGTTCTTGGTCCTAGAATTCCTGGACCAGCACTATGCGAGTCGGTCCTCGGTCCTAAAGATTCCGGGTCGGTCTAATCCTAATTATATATACATATATATAATATTATTTATAATTTTTTTATATAGAGAAAACCTTAAAATAAACGGCGTCAATAACATTAAATAATTCTTTAGTGAGGAGTTCAAGTAATTTTATATTATTCTTTAATAACTTAGGTTTTTTATATCTTTTACGACGTCAATAGTCATAATTTACGAATGAGCAAAATATTTTTGTAAGGAGTCCTCACGGCGTCTAAAAATGCACCTTATGGCATCCTCTTTTAGTATTCGTTCTCTTCTGTCTTATTTGTCATCTTAGTTTTTAATTTGCCAAAATTGAACAAAACAATTTCTCCGCTCGCCACTCAACACTCACTTCACTCGCTTTGGGTTACTCGTGCCGCTCGCTACACGATGCTTGCTTGGCCCGTTGCTCCCTGCTCGACATTCTATGCTCATTCTGTTCGATGCTCACCCCACCTGACCCTCATCGCTTGCCTTTCTTAGCTGACCTTGCTCATCATCAAACTTATTGGGTCAATATGGTTCTCAGTTGCCCTTTTAAGAAGTATAAAAAATGAAATAAAAATTATTGGTTAGTCCTAGGTTGATCTTAAAACCGGATCGAACATATTAGGTCATTCCAGTCCTTAATCGTTTTTTTAAGCAGTACAAAAAATGAAATAAAAAATTATTAATTAATCCCTGATTGACTCTGAAACCGAACCGAACCGGTCCTCAGTCCCAAACTCAATAAGATTGGTCCTCGGTTCCAAAAATTGAAGACTCGCACTATACAAGTTGGTCCTAGAGTTAAGAGATGGATCGACCCAACTCGGACCGTACTCACCCCTAGCCACCGCCGACCGCCGATTGGTGACATCCGACAAGTTTGTCGGAGGCTCGCCCGACCATCGGTGAGGCTCGACCTCACCAAATTGGTGAGCCTCACCCAGATCTAGGGAGGTTAAGCCCAACTAGCAACTCGACAAGCTCGGCCTTGCCAGATTTGAGTAAGACTGCTCACCTAGCCAAGGCTCAACCCAGCTAGCAACAAGGCGCAGCCTCACCAAAGGTTGGCAATCTCGCCAGTCATCCCAAGCTAGCAACCAACAAAGCTTGAGGAAGAAGAAGAGAAAGAAAAGAGAAGAAAAGAAGAAGAAGAAATAAAATTATTTAAAAATGAAAAGAAAATGATTTGGATTGGAAATTTTCAAAACAGTACCAAAAACAGTTCTATTTTGAAAATAGAAATTTTGGACATTTACCAAACGCCTTCAAATGCTTAGAAATTGTTTCAAAGAATAAAATAATTACCAAACACGTCATTAATAAACAGACTCCAAAGAGCATAAAATCATCACCGGTCTCTCCCTCATTTTTTCAGGAATGCCTTCAGAAATACTAAATTTGAGTTTCTAATTTGCGTATGATACAAAATACATCTGATCAGATATACTAATCACTCATTTCCGTAACTCCAGGTGTTTCCAGAGTATTGGTACTGCCACCACGCAGCAGCAACAGCACAGCATCAGTTGGCTTTACAGAGAGAAAAAACCGAAATAGCAAAATCTGGACAACGTGAAATGTGAATCAATTTGAAGATTAATCAGGAATCTCTTCGTCTGATTCGTCGGAGTCAACAACCACTGCATTCCCCAGAATTGTGCTCAAAATCATTTGCTCTCAACTCCTGAACCCTCTTTCCATCAACATTGCCATAAGAGTCCGGGACCGAGAAGGCGTACCATCTTCATCCTTTGTCGAGCTCACAGAAGATGCATGACTCTTCCCTCCAGGGTAGTGCTTTAGCATGCATCTTCCAGACGAGTCAACGATCTTGACATCAAATCCGGGGCAGAGCGGCCGACCCAAAACTTGGACATGCGCTACACTGCATCGAGCATAATAATGCCATTACATTAAGATACATATAATACGCTGAAATCAAACTGTTTCTGCATAATCTCATTGTGCAAAATGAAGGACTAAACACAATTTTGAATCTTTACAGTTCCACTTAACTACCGACAGCCACATTCACACTGTCATTGGTACGTAAAAACCTATGACAAAAGCGTAGAAGCGGAATTATAGCAATTCCAAGGGGATGGTGAGGATGGACGAAATAAAAGGAAAGAAGAAACAAGCTTTAATGTCATGGTTTCCAGGGAAAGAAACAGCTTAAGCATGTCGTACTCATGTCAAAGGCAAATTCCCCTTAAGCACTGATAAAATAAAAACAGAAGACTTCCCTCAAGCTTGTACTTGGAAATATCAACAGTAGCACTTTCCATGTCGGCATGTCCTCCTTTACTAATGACTCGCTTAAGTTTTATTCGAACTTCCAAACTTCCTAAGCAAAAGTCAATTCGTAAAAGGATGATGAAGCATTTGTCAATTTGTCAATGATCACAAAAAGGATACTCTAAAAAGCCTCCTCTTACCCCCTCAAAAAGGCTAAAAACACATAATAACAATAATAAAAGAAAGATAAAAAAAAATAACTTGTCCGGATCCATCTAAAGGGCAATTTCTCCCTATTTATAACCATCCATAATCGTGCATTCATTTTGCTGAACCAATAATTTGAAAACAGTTTCCTAAAAGCAATTGCTTGTATTGCTAATAAAAATAAATAAAACAAAAAATATTTTTGTCATTTACGAAAATATGTAAGCATAAATTGTTTTTTATAATATAAACATTTTCTACTGACTAATTTTCCTAAACAATACAAACAACCAATTTTTGGGAAGATATTTTCCAAATCATTCATTCTCTGTAAATCAAACAAAGCCGATTATTTCATCCAATGCCGATTATTTCATCCAATACCATCTTTTCAGCAAACAAAATTAGGAGCAGCAGTTTGAAATTAATTGAAAAGTAGTTCACAGTTAAGGAAATGAAGAAACCCATCAGAGAGAGAGACAGAGATCTGACCATATGTAGTATAATCCATCGATTTCTTCTTTCTGGACTCTGCCCAACAAATCAACTTGCAGGATTCCACCGATACTAAGTACAGGTTGGGGCAGCTTAAATTGCTGCAAGCAATTTTCCTGAATAATATCCAGTTAGCATTAAAGGTTCTTCACTTTAATCCACTCAAAATTGCATGCATTGAGCTAGAATCAAATGTCTTTGAAGCATTTCAAGATATGCAATCCCCTGAGACTTCTAAAAGTATTAGGAATATAAGTCCAGAGTTATCGTGAAGCCTTTTCAAGCAGAGGGAAACTTGGACTAATGTGCTGTAAGGAGAGTTAAAACATCAATCCATTGATACTTGTGTAAGTCCATGGTAAAAACTAAAAGGCCTTTGCCGGCTTCTCAAAATCCAGAATGTAATTCATACATTCAAAGCAATTAATGAAATGGGGACACTTTTATTTCACACATAGAACTAACCTGAGCCATTGGAAATTCTGGCGACGTATACGTCCAAACATATTTGTTCTCTCCTGATTCATCTCCATCTCCAGAGTCATCAACATTTCCATTATCCATCTTCGGAGTCTTTAGATGACCCATTCGGAATCTGACAGCCTTAGCTGAATATATAGGATATCCAAACTCAAAATATGCTGATATTAAAACAAATATCATCTGTCAGTTCACAAAAAGACTAGCAAATTTAAGGACTGAAAGATGAGCATTCACAAAATCAAGATTGACCTTGAAATGGTTGAATATGGATCTCGGTAACAATGCATAATTTAGGATTCAACTTGTACACCAAAGACTCTGAAACTCCGGGGTCACTTTCACCTTTGCTTGACCAGTACGATGCTCTCTGTTCAACTCTATCCCTTGGTTCCAAAGTGTTTCGTACACTTTCCTCAGGGTAGTTATCGGTGCTAGATGCACTAATAGCCTCTGCTATACAATTCTTCCCGACGGCAGATGTAAGACCTCGAGCCAGAAAGGCATAGACTTTATGATTCCTCTTACGTTGCTCCCATTCGAGAGAAGTGCAAGATTTTACTTTTAAAGGCTCTATCATGTTATTCACTTCGACTACATCAGTAACACACGATACTTCAGGGAACATCCTCAAACAAAGCATCTTGCAAAGTTCCTTTGCAATCACTGCAGCAAAGCCCAAAACAGATGACAAACAAAATGTGGAATTTGTCTTAATTGACTAGGGTAAAAAGGGAAAAAGCAGAGAATTGTAAAAACAGCAATAGTTTCTCAAGTACTAGTGACACTAATTAGATTTTCTCTGGTTTTGAAAACCTAAGATCTTTCATTTGTCGCATCTTTGAAAGCACAATGCTACAAAACAACCAAATTGCTGAAAGCCAGCCAGAGTTTCTTCCATCTTACAAGACCACACGACCTCCCGATGTTTCAAGAAAAGTGCACTTGCTAAGCTTGTCAGTTTAATTAAAACAAATTTCCAGATGAATTACCCAACATATAGTATACTTCCAATATTCTGAATGCAGTATTGAACAATATTGTTGCTTAAATGAAATACGCCAAGACTAACACTTCATACCGCAGAAAATAGTTAAATAAAAGCCGCAATATGAGAATGTGAAAGCAGCATAATACAGATTATGGAGCACTCAGCAGCAAGTTAGGAGTCAGGGCTCAATAGATATCAGTGAAGTACGCTCACCAAATCGGCGCCAAGTATGAGACACGGCACAAACACGAGCTAGATCAGAAGGGTCATCCAAGTGCATAAAAATATCTATAGACAGGTCTGGTCCAAGCTGCTGTAAAAAGTCACCAGGCTCCGCCATTGCAGGATTGCCGCCACAGGCTCCCGACTAACGAAATATCACACGAACATCGATTCCTGTTATTGAGATAAAGCTCTTACCATAAGACATTAAACTGAGATCCACGAAAAGATTACCCGGGGGAGTAAATAAGCAGCAATCACCGAAGATCGAAAAAGCCAAATTCATTTCAGACGCTGCAAGAAATTTTTATTTCCTAGACGGAGACAATAATTTCTCCACGACAAGAATCAATTGACAAATTCGAGGCCACCAATCAAAGAAGATAACCAATTCGATGCCGCCAAAGGAAAAGATCTATGATTTACAGCGTCTTACTGGGTGCAAATTGATAACTAAACCAGCTGCCCACCAGAAGCTTCGTGACAAACACGAGAAAAAAGAACCAGTTTAACCCAGAAAAGATCTGATGTGTAGGAAGAGAATGTCATGACAACATCTGGGATTCTGGGAACAGAGTCAGAAGAAAGGAATTGTATTTTCTCACGGAGGGTAGTCAGATCAGATGCTTCAGGAAAGATGGAAACTTTCAGATGAAGAGAGACTTTGGAGACGCCCGACTGGAACGTATGGATACGGGATGAGCGCAATCCCGGGTAGAACTGGGACCGAACAATTTATGCTTACATAAATTTGTGAAATTTGGTTTGCTCTATTTTATTAGCTAATCTTCCGGAAAAATATCAGGTTCACTAAGCTGTAGTCATCAATCAAACATTAATATATATATATATAAAGAAGAACCATATGGTTTATGTTAGGTTGGCTCCACAGCTCTATTTCCACGAAGTCAGGAAAATATGTAACAATCACCATTCTCTGAAAATTTCGTGACTCTCTTCGGGTCCACTCTCGAACAAGGCCCATCAAAACTCAATCTTTAACGGCCCAGGATCAAGCAAAAGAAAAAACAACGTTATCCACATCACAATAAAGGCCATATCTCATATGGAAATTGGCAGGGACAAACTAGCTTCATCTACTCAGAGTTGCACACGGACATGGCAGCGTTGAGCTGCCAGTTTCACTCTATGCTTTACAGAGAGAGACTGTATGGCAAAACCAGACCTTCCATCTCTTGCTCAGCTCAACCATCTCAATCGAACATCAAGGTAACATTTATCACTTACAAGCATCGATGTCTCTGAAATTCAAGC
Source organism: Eucalyptus erythrocorys (assembly GCA_014182555.1). NCBI lineage: Eukaryota > Viridiplantae > Streptophyta > Magnoliopsida > Myrtales > Myrtaceae > Eucalyptus > Eucalyptus erythrocorys. The sequence goes on along the minus strand of CM024597.1, from coordinate 45,165,678 downwards.
CGACAGACAATGAACTAAGAATGTTTCTGGGTGCTGTGTCGTCCCAAGAGGTGGTCATCAATGGAGCGGCCAAGGAGATTGGACGAGCAGCAGTAATTGCAGTGACCAAGGCCAGGGGAATGGAGGTGGCTGGTGCTGTTGATTCTCACTTTGTGGGAGAAGATATTGGAAAGGTTCCTTTTTGTTCTTTTCTTAACACCTATCCGTATGCCTTTCATTTTTGTTTCCAAAGTCCAGAACCCTGCTCTTTATCCGCATAATTGAATCCATTTTTTTTCTTTAGTTATGTGACATGGAACCTCTGGAAATACCCATAATCAGTGACCTCACTATGGTATTGGGCTCCATATCTCAGGTCGATGTGACTTCGATTCACCCAGTTCAATTCTATATGAATGTGCTGTTTTCTCTCATGGTTTTGTTCTCATTTTCAGGCGAAGGAAACGGGAGTGGTGGTTGATTTCACTGACCCTTCCGCAGTTTATGACAATGTGAAACAGGTCCCAATTATGGCTTGCTGTGCTTTTTGTGTAAATTATGTCGACAGCAAAAATTATGCTTTTGCCTCCAAATGAAAGTGCTCGTCACTCCCTTTTAGAGTTGTTCGATGCAAAATAAGCTTGATATATAGTGACATCACCATAAATGTGAAGCATTTTAAGATTCAAGGGATGTCTTGGAAATACATCGAGTCTGTAATGCCTTCAAGCCGTGGCTCAGTCGTCTTTTTCCATTTCTTTATAGGCCATTGCATTCGGCATGAGAAGTGTGGTATATGTGCCTCGGATAAAACTGGATACTGTGACAGCATTATCTGCATTTTGTGAGAAGGCCAGCACGGTGAGCACAGGGTGAGACATTATTGAATGAATGAGATAAGGTTTTGCTCACAATTAGACATCCTATTGTGCCTTGAATCAGTTATATACTTTTGTGAGAGCTTGGTTGGTCAGGGATGCCTGGTTGCCCCGACCCTTTCGATTGGGTCCATCCTCCTCCAGCAGGCAGCAATTTCTGCTTCTTTCCACTACAACAATGTAGAGATCGTTGAATCAAGGGCCAATGCAAGGGTGAGTCTAAAATGTCTCTGGTAAATTGCAGGAGAACCATTATGGTAGTCGATTGATTAGCCAATAAATGCTTCTTTGATTCATTTGGATGATATGTCACTTGTGCAAGAGAGGGATTTTATTTCTTAGTCAAATTTGATGAACTCCTCTCTTGAGAAGCAAGGTCCTCCAGCTTCATTCTTCTTATTGTTTGTCAGAAATGATGCATTGTGACATTTAAAACACCCTGGACCAAAGCTATGATCATTATTTCCAAGGTGCCAGCGCTTGATTCTTCTCTTTAAGTAAATATCTTTATAGGATAGTGCATATGGTACAATAGCAACACGATCGACAACATTATAAGGAAATGCTCAAATGTATGCCTGTATGCACTTTTTGTGACTCTATCAGCAATTAAAATCAAGTTTTGCCCTCATTGAAATGCTGAAAACCACTGTGTATTGTGAAAGCCTGAAAATTCTTTCATTTCGACAGGATCTACCATCGGCAGATGCGGTCCAGATAGCGAACAACCTCTCAAATCTTGGTCAGATGTACAACAGAGAAGATCTGGAGACAGATGTTACGGTATGTTTTCAAATTGCCTACTCAAGCTGCTGAATTTAGGCCACAAGGTATTCACAATTCTGTGTTGGTGATGTTGGAGGAGAATAAACAGACAGACTGATATGGAAATTATGTGGTTTCTCTTTCATAGTTCAGTGTTCAGACCCTTGAAAGGTGGAACAGATGACTGAAAATAGAAAAGATTCATAGACCTTTCTTTAACTCCCTTCTCACAAAAAGCACCTGCTAAAAAAGTATCAAAACTTCTTGTTCTGATAGGCGAGGGGGCAAGTTTTGGGAGAGGATGGGGTTCGCGTGCATAGTATGGTGCTTCCAGGGCTTCCTTCTAGTACAACAGTCTATTTTTCTGGTCCCGGAGAGGTGAGGCTGTTTCTGCATTCCTCTCTCTCTCTTCTTTACCTGATAATTATGACCCTTCTGATGCATCAATATCGACAGATCTACTCGATCAAGCACGACATCACAGAAGTCCAGTGCCTCATGCCAGGCTTGATCTTGGCTATAAGGAAGGTCGTGCGCCTCAAGGTAATTTATTGGTTTTGCAGTCTTTGTAGCTCAGTACCTTCGAAAGCATTCATTTTCAACTCGTTTTGGATGTTCTCTTTTAATTATTTCGGCAGAATCTGATTTATGGGCTGGAGAAGGTTCTGTGAAAGTAAAGAGTTTTGAGAGTCTTCGGCCAGGATCGTCCAGCTTCAACCCTAGATTCAACAGCGGAGCATGCAATCAACTTCACAATCAATTTGCTTGTAAAGGAGCTTGAAAAAGTTAGGAAGAGGAGAAAGACTTCATATTACTTGTTTTTTGCTTTGCAATTTTGTCTTCCCTATCTCACTTTCATTAACTTCCAGTTCCTGCAATACACATAAGATCCATGACTGTATTCTATGTTTAACTCTTCAAGGTCCAAAGTGTACTAAAGCACCTTCCACACGTTTCAGATAGAGCCTCACCTAGTCACTATTGAGGCTGAGCCTAGCCAACAAGCATAAGATAGGGCCTCGCCAAACCAGGCTAATCGCCAGCCACCAAATCTATTTTCCAAACAAAAAATTTACTAGACAAGTTTCTTCTTTTTTTTTTTTTTTTTTTTTTTTTTTGTTCTCAAGAACAAAGAAATAAAATCGCTACATTTGGCAACTTACCAAATGGTAGAAATTTATATTCTTTTGTTTCTAGGAATAGATTTGGAACAGAAATTCATTTGGTAAATTTTTTGTTCCGAAAATAAATTTGTTCTCGGGAATAAATTTGGAACAAAATCGATGAGTAAAAGAAAATTCGATTTTTTGTTCCCGGAAACAATTCCAAAATCAAACTAACCCATTTTTTTTCTTTTTTCTCTTCTTTTCTTCTTATTCTTCTTCCTTCTCTCTTTTTCTTCAACTGTCACTGGCATCAACCGCCACGGTGACCGCCAGAAACCAGTTGGGCAACCAGTTGGGCAACGTCCAACAAGATCGCCAAAGGCTCACCCAGCCATCGGCGAGCTCGGCCTCGCCAAATTTGGCCAAGTGAGCCTCACCAAGGCCTCCCCCAACTACTAGCGAGCCTCGCCCAGATCTGGGGAGATCTACCATAATCAGCAGCTCGGCAAACTCGGCTTTGCCAAATTTGAGCAAGACTGCTCACCTAGCCAAGGCTCAACCCAGCTGCCGACGAGGCGCGGCCTCGTCGAAGGTCAGCACCCTCGCCGGTCATCCTAAGGTTGGCAACCATCAAAGCTTGAAGAAGAAGAAGAGAAAGACAAGAAATAAAAGAAAAAAGAAATAAAAATATTTAAAAAATGAAAAGAAAATGATTTGAATTGACAATTTTTAGAACGGTACCAAACGGTGTTTTATTCTGAGAATAGAAATTTTAGACATTTACCAAACGCCTTCAAATGCCTAGAAATTGTTCTCGAGAACAAAATGATTACCAAACACGTCATTAATAAACATACTCCAAAGAGCATTAAATCATCACCGGTGTCTCCCTCATTTTTTCAGGAATGCCTTCAGAAATACGAAATTTGAGTTTCTGATTTGCGTATAATACAAAATACATCTGATCAGATACACCAATCACTCATTTCCGTAACTCCCGGTGTTTCCAGGAGTATTAGTACTGCCACCGCGCAGCAGCAACTGCACAGCATCAGAGTAGGATTTACAGAGAAAGGAAAAACCGAAGTAGCAAAATCTGGACAACATGAAATGTGAATCAATTTGAAGATTAATCAGGAATCTCTTCGTCTGATTCGTCGGAGTCAACAACCACTGCATTCCCCAGAATTGTGCTCAAAATCATTTGCTCCCAACTCCTCACCCCTCTTTCCATCAACATTGCCGTAAGAGTCCGGACCCGAGAAGGTGTACCATCTTCATCATTTGTCGAGCTCGCAGAAGATGCATGACTCTCCACTCCAGGGTAGTGCTTTAGCACGCATCTTCCTGACAAGTCAACAATCTCGACATCAAATGCGGGGGAGAGCGGCCGACCCAAAACTTGGACATGCGCTACACTGCATCAAGCATAATAATGCCATTACATTAAGATACATATAATACGCTGAAATCAAACTGTTTCTGCATAATCTCATTGTGCAAAATGAAGGACTAAACACAATTTTGAATCTTTACAGTTCCACTTAACTACCGACAGCCACATTCACACTGTCATCGGTACGTAAAAACCTATGACAAAAGCACAGAAGCAGAATTATAGCAATTCCAAGGGGATGGTGAGGATGGACGAAATAAAAGGAAAGAAGAAACAAGCTTTAATGTCATGGTTTCCAAGGAAAGAAACAGCTTAAGCATGTCGTACTCATGTCAAAGGCAAATTCCCCTTAAGCACTGATAAAATAAAAACAGAAGACTTCCCTCAAGCTTATACTTGGGATATCAACAGTAGCACTTTCCATGTCGGCATGTCCTCCTTTACTAATGACCCGCTTAAGTTTTATTCGAACTTCCAAACTTTCTAAGCAAAAAGTCAATTCGTAAAAGGATGATGAAGCATTTGTCAATGATCGCAAAAAGGATACTCTAAAGCCTCATATTACCCCCTCAAAAAGGCTAAAAACACACAATAACGATAATAAAAGAAAAATCAAAAAATAACTTGTCCAAATCCATCTAAAGGGGAATTTCTCCCTATTTATAACCATCCATAATCGTGCATTCATTTTGCTGAACCAATAATTTGAAAACAGTTTCCTAAAACTGATTGCTTGTATTGCTTATAAAAATGAATAAAACAAAAATTATTTGTCATTTATAAAAATGTGTAAGCATAAATTGTTTTTTATAATAAAAACATTTTCCACTGACTAATTGTCCTCAAACAATACAGACAACCAATTTTTGGGAAGATATTTTCCAAATCATTCAATCTCCACAAATCAAACAAAGCTGATTATTTCATCCAATACCATCTTTTCAGCAAACAAAATTAGGAGCAGCAGTTTGAAATTAATTGAAAAGTAGTTCACAGTTAAGGAAATGAAGAAACCCATCAGAGAGAGAGACAGAGATCTGACCATATGTAGTATAATTCATCCATTTCTTGTCTCTGGACTCTGCCCAACAAATCAACTTGCAGGATTCCTCCGATACTAAGTACAGGTTGGGGCAGCTTAAATTGTTGCAAGCAATTTTCCTGAATAATATCCAGTTAGCATTAAAGGTTCTTCACTTTAATCCACTTAAAATTGCATGAATTGAGCTAGAATTAAATGTCTTTGAAGCATTTCAAGAAATGCAATCCCCTGAGCCTTCTAAAAGTATTAGGAATATCAGTCCAGAGTTATCGTGGAGCCTTTTCAAGCAGAGGGAAACTTGGACTAATGTGCTGTAAGGAGAGTTAAAATGGCGATCCTTCGATACTTGTTTGAGTCCATAGTAAAAACTAAAAGGCCTTCGTCGTCTTCTCAAGCTCCAGAATGTAATTCATACATTCAAAGCAATTAATGAAATGGGGACACTTTTATTTCACACATAGAACTAACCTGAGCCATGGGAAATTCTGGCGACGTATATGTCCAAACATATTTGTTCTCTCCTGATTCATCTCCATCTCCAGAGTCATCAACAGTTCCATTATCCATTTTCGGAGTCTTTAGATGACCCATTCGGAATCTGACAGCCTTAGCTGAATATATAGGATATCCAAGCTGAAAATATGCTGATATTAAAACAAATATCATCTGTCAGTTCACAAAAAGACTAGCAAATTTAAGGACTGAAAGATGAGCATTCACAAAATCAAGATTGACCTTGAAATGGTTGAATATGGATCTCGGTAACGATGCATAATTTAGCATTCAACTTGTACACCAAAGACTCTGAAACTTTGGGGTCACTTTCACCTCGGCTTGACCAGTACGATGCTCTCCGTTCAACTCTATCCCTCGGTTCCAAAGTGTTTCGTACACTTTCTTCTGGGTAGTTATCGGTGCTAGATGCACTAATAGCCTCTGCTATACAATTCTTCCCAACAGCAGATGTGAGACCTCGAGCCAGAAAGGCATAGACTTTATGATTCCTCGTACGTTGCTCCCATTCGAGAGAAGTGCAAGATCTTACTTTTAAAGGCTCTATCATGTTATTCACTTCGACTGAATGAGTAACACACGATACTTCAGGGAACATCCTCAAACAGAGCTTCTTGCAAAGTTCATTTGCAATCACTGCAGCAAAGCCCAAAACAGATGACAAACAAGATGTGGAATTTGTCTTAATTGACTAGGGTAAAAAGGGAAAAAGTAGAGAATTGTAAAAACAGCAATAGTTTCTCACGTACTAGTGATACTAATGAGATTTTCTCTGGTTTTGAAAACCAAAGATCTTTCATTTGTCGCATCTTTGAAAGCACAATGCTACAAAACAACAAAATTGCTGAAAACCAACCAGAGTTTCTTCCATCTTACAAGACTACACGACTTCCCGATGTTTCAAGAAAAGTGCACCTGCTAAGCTCCTCAGTTTAATTAAAACAAATTTCCAGATGAATTACCCAACATATAGTATACTTCCAATATTATGAATGCAGCATTGAACAATATCGTTGCTTAAATGAAATACGCCACGACTAACACTTCATACCGCAGAAAATAGTTAAATAAAAGCCGCAATATGAGAATGTGAAAGCAGCATAATACAGATTATGGAGCATTCAGCAGCAAGTTAGGAGTCAGGGCTCAATAGATATCAGTGAAGTACGCTCACCGAATTGGTGCCAAGTATGAGACACGGCACAAACACGAGCTAGATCAGAAGGGTCATCCAAGTGCGTAAAAATATCTATAGACAGGTCTGGTCCAAGCTGCTGTAAAAAGTCACCAGGCTCCGCCATTGCAGGATTGCCGCCAAAGGCTCCCTGACTAACGAAATATCACACGAACATCGATTCCTGTTATTGAGACAAAGCTCTTACCATAAGACATTAAACTGAGATCCACGAAAAGATTACCCGGTGGAGTAAATAAACAGCAATCACCGAAGATCGAAAAAGCCAAATTCATTTCGACCTGACGCTGCAAGAAATTTTTATTTCCTAGATGGAAACAGTAACTTCTCCACGACAAGAATCAATTGACAATTTCAAGGCCACCAATCAAAGAAGATAACCAATTCGATGCCGCCAAAGGAAAACATCTATGATTTACAGCGTCTTACTGGGTGCAAATTGATAACTAAACCAGCTGCCCGCCAGAAGCTTCGTGACAAACACGAGAAAAAAGAACCCCAAAAAAATAAAAAAAAACAGATAACCAGTTCAACCCAGAAAAGATCTGATATGTAGGAAGAGAATGTCATGACAACACCTGGGATTCTGGGAACAGAGTCAGAAGAAAGGAATGTACCCTTTTCTCGCAGAGGGTAGTCGGATCTGATGCTTCAGGAAAGATGGAAACTTTCAGATAAAGAGAGACTTTGGAGACAACCGACTGGGATATATGGATGATGCACAAACGAGAGACTGGGGAAAGCGTATGCAAATGGGAGATGATTAAGAATCGACGGCCAAATGGATTTTCTCTTACTTTCCTTCCTTTTTCTTCTCTCTTGTGTTCGGATCGATCTTCGATTTAACTCGATGAAGATTTCACTTTATGCTTCCTAAGAATGCAACAGGTGTGGTTTTTTGAGAACGCCCACGCGCAACTCTCAGAAATTTGTAGGTCAACGAGTTATTATGGAAAGAAGCTCAGTTGATCAGTGCTCAATATTTTATTGAAGATCCCTGTAGCTCGAATCTCTCCTGCCCATAAATCAAACGAAAGATAATCTTTGATCTCTATTTTCTTTTGTTGAGTATGGCTAAGAGATTTTGGCCGACCGCTTGAGCGAGGATGGAATCCTGAAAATGGTGGATAGGTTCGAGGCGCGGTGTAGCAATATGTCCAAAGATGAATTATGCATGTGTATAGTTAGCGGAGCTCGACGAAGGGCATGTGGCCAGCCCCAATGGGCAAGCGCCCAAGTGATGACCCAAACCTTCGAAGACATAGCAATTAAGTATGTTCTCGACTTATTTTGTGACATTACATTACATCGAAATATATTTTGAGTGTTTTTTGGGTTATGTATCGCAAGGGATGGCGTGAAACATTTGTGAGGATTAATTGGCTACAATCAGAGCTTAAGATTGAAAGAGACGTAAAGTTAAATTTGTAATCGCGTCATGAATTCACCCATGACACTCGGCTCAAGAATAATAGACATTCAAACCGACCATGTAAATTTTTTCGCTTTACTTCTCTATTTTTCATTTATTTGTATGTTATCCGGTAATTGCCTCACGAAAGCATGATACAACCCCATGCTAATGATCAGGATGAATCGTTACTATACTAAGTAATAGCACAAATTATAACGTAAAAGTTTGAGGTCAGGTAAATTTTTCCTTAAAATCACCAAATAAATAAAATCTTGTACATATTAAATTTCGAGAAGATGGTTCACAGAAATAAATAAATAAATAAAAGCTAATCCTTACATAATAATTCGAAATCATTTCCTCTTTCCTCGGGCCCAAAGTAAGTCATCCTTTCATAAAGAGCATGCTCTCTCTTTCACCATTTCACGCATGAGCAAAGTGCAATATAAAATATCGAGTGAAAACTAAAAAAGTTAGACAAGTTATTCGTCGTGCCCAAGGAAATTGACACATATTAGGAAATAATTAGGTGAAATAAGCACATCAAAAATTAAGGACAGATTTATTTCGCGAAAAATGAGTAATTTAAAAAAATCTTCCTCAAAAGATCGCTTGCATTGTTTATAAAAATTAATAAAGAAAAATACTTTCATTATCCACAATTATAATTAGAATGAATTATTGTGAGTAATAAAAATATTTTTTATTGATAAATTATTTTAAATAATATAAAACATTATTTTTAATAAAATATTTTTAAAATTATTTATTTTCTACTAAACAAATTGAGCCGAGTTTGAATTAAAAGATTCCCACGTCCTTTTCCTTGGCCAACCTTGACCCTCGTGAAAACCGACGATTTCATGTGAGAAGCATCAACCATTCAATAAAGATAAGCGAGTCCCAACCACCTTCAAATGCCGAGCTTAGCACCAAAGGCCAAGAGTCATTGTCCGTGGGCATAGAAGTGGTCCCACGCTACAAGACTTTTTGAGGGCTGATGTACCATCTAATAATGCGATCGAGAAAATCCGAATCGCCAAAGTAGATCGGTCTTGATTTGTCATGGAAAGGGGAATAAACAAAAGAAAGTGGGTCACCATCCGCCATGGTGGCTTCACTGGGTAGGTTTCAAACTTCCTTTCGCTAATAGGTCTGAAGTTCAAAGTGCCCACGAAGCAAGTTGCAGGGAGGCTGGCGTAAGACATTGGCGACTTACCCGGTGGCACGTGTATAGTGGCTAGCACGTGTTACCCCTAGTGATTTACCTCTAGCTGTCGGCCGTGCGGGGTTCCCTGAGTTATTAAAAAAAAAAAAAAAAACAAAACAAAACAAAAGAAAGTGGGTCATTTAGAAGAGCGGAGAATCTGTGTCGGATTAAACATCAGTTTTACAAGTCATTATCGACATTTGACATTACACCCACTGTAGATCAACAGTTTTACAAGTCATTATTGGCATCTAACATTGCATCAACTGTAGATCGATAAATAGGAGCTATAACTTTCGGGGCGACATCTTCTAGTATTGGAGGTTGCGGACCTGATCATTGACTTGCACGCGCGCAATTCTTCTGTTGAGCGGATTGATTACGTGCCTGATCAATGCACTAAGATCTACTAGGTTATGCATCTGAGTATAAATGCAAAATAGATACGACCATCTCAGATGTGCATGATCAGGTATGTGCTTGTGATGAATCCTTTCGGATAAGCATGAACCAGTCAAGTGGGCAAGCAAAATTGAGAAAAAGATTGATCAATCAAGACCATGGCCCAAAGGGAAAGAAAAAGTGTGCTTTGCAGGGCCTATTTGGTCCATGCTTCTTTCCATCCACTTTGGCCCATCAGCATTCTCCTGTCGGTCAATCAATATCATCATTTTTTATCAACCATTGTGGATTTCGGGGGACGGTTGATACAGCTATAACCCAATTATGGAAATGAAAAGTACAAACAGACTAGACAAGCCTAAAATCTTTTCCCTAATGACCTTTTTTACAACAAGATATTTGGACGACTTTCTCTTAAAAAAGCACGAGGAAGATAGTTCCACTAAACCCAAAGGAGGCCTACTCCTGATTAAAAAAGAAGACAAAAAATAAGGCCTCAACTGCTACAACAATACGTACAAAAACTGTAGTATCAATCTTATTTCAAGGCAGTTTCAATCTCTTTTTGAACCCAGTTGGGCATATCAGCACCGAGTCGACGCAGAGACCGCCCTTGGTGTGAGTACAATCGATCTGGACCATCGAGAACTTGATCCTGACGGGTGTGCTCGGATTGTCGATGTAGAAATCGCCAACGTGGTAGTCGACCCAATTGCCTGGATTATACAAGTAGCACTCGGATGTCGCGCGGTGGCCATTAGAAGTCGATAGCTGAAACCGGACAGGCTTGATGTTCCAGCCGTGGACTTGATCCAGATTGGAGGCCCTCCTTCCGAATTTCCGGGAGGATTTTCCAAGCTGAAGCCTGAAGAAGAGGGAGTATTGTCCTGGTACGAATTGGAACTCTATCTCTCCCACCACTTCCACCCACCATATTTGTTGCAGATACGCCACTGTGCTGAACCTGATAAATTAATGCAGAAAGATGTTAAAATACATATATTTCGTGACCGAAAGCAGTAAATAAGATCATTGTTAACAAGAGAGCATTTCGGAGGTCTATGGCTTTTTTCCTTTTTCTCAATGATCTAGGTTCGATGTCGCCTATTACTTATAATTTGATTAGTCGCAGCCTGAGAGAATATGATTAACTGACATCTTCATTCCCAGAATGTAAATCGAACGAGATCAAAAGCTAGTTCAGATACTTGGCTGGGTTACTTGAGCATAAAGCTGTCCCCTGTTTCTTGCATTTTCTCTTCTCAAGTTTTCTTTAGAAAGAGGATGTCTTTTCACACAAGACATCTAGCCATTGGAGGTAGCTTTCATGGGGAACAATCTGCACATGTTCTATAGCAAGAAATGCATCCGACTAAGCCAGAAAATTATTTTCTGAGGCCCCACGGTTCCAATTACTTGCTACGCAAAAGGGACAGCGAGGCAATTGTTGCCGGAGGATTTCAAGCAATTCAAAAAGAAAATAGTTCCTTCGCATTAGAGCTTATCCAAAGCTCTAGTTGGATCCCTTTGTTTTGCAAGTTGGGCTCCTTGGAAGGGGACTTGATCATGCGTCAGGATAAGGTCACCATCGCACCATGTCTTTTTAATCAATTTTGGGTCCAGAGAATAGAAAAATCTAGGAGATTAGACTAGGAATAGTGAATTCATCCACGAAATGAATTCTGTACTCCAAGTTGGACCATGTCCTAGCCTGCCTTCATGTATTGCTATCTTCAGGTGGAACTGGTTGCTCTCATTCTAGCTTATGGAATCTCCGTTGCTTTAATTTGCAGAAGCAATGTATTCCCGTTTACAGTGCTTCTCAATTCTCAGGAAGTTTCTTTTTTCTGAAGAAAGGGCCAATGGCCCGGGCTTTTTACCGTGTGAATTCTGGAATCAACAGTAAGTTATCTCAATGCCGAATTTAACAGTGCTAGATCTCTCCTATACCAAATTGGTCGGAAATTCAACGTGTTAGGAATTATGAACGTGATCATCTTAATCTCCAGGCAAAAGTAACCTTGCACATGACAAATCTCACAATACCCTCGTGAACATCTTCTATGAAAAGCCTTTTCTTTCTAGCACAAGTTCTTATAACCCCTCAAGCCAAAAGAGTTCCCAATTGGATTAAATGCCTCTCTATCTGCTAAAAAAGAGCACCTACTTCCGCCTAGATTTTCTTGATCTTCTTGTTGACCATCCGTTCCACTCGGTTATGGACAAGAATCGACCTTGTTCGGGTCTATTAGAACTCTAAACAACTAAACCAGAAACTGATCACTCAAAACCGACTCAAATTGAACCGACCCAAAAGCAATATTCACTCACTGATCGGAGTGCTAAGCTTAGTTTTTCTGCGCTCATGCTTTTCATATCTCGTCTGCTACTAGCGACCAGAATCAATTTAACAGAGAAACAGCTAAAGCATGATGACGGGGGCGAGAAAGACACCTAGATTCATTGGTTGCGATGTAATTCCAGTATCTCCGATCATCAATCCCAGTGATCTTCAATGCCTTTGAAGAAATACACAAGCATATGTCCCCACTTATCTTATCCAACCAAAATTCCTGCATATTCAAGATCAAAGAAATCGAATCAAATTCAGTAATTATTCAGGCTTAACAGGGGCCACATAGATCAACTGAATTAAACCAGGTTTCTGATGAGTTGGCGGAAGAACAACTAATTACATGTGATTAACTAGACAGAGTTTTCACCTTGTTGCCATCATCAAAGCAACTGGCCTGACAGAGCCTGGAGTAGACCTCTTTCTTCGACAAAAGGTCGGGATTTTCGCCGAGAACCCGACGAACAAGGAACCTATAATTGGAGGGCAGCTTCGATTCCCACACGAAATCGGCCGACGAAGCGGCGTGGAAGGCTCGGTTCACCCGGGCCAACTTGCAGATCTCGGGAGGGTCCAAGGAAGCGAGGATCAGGGAGATGCAGCTCTCTGGTACATCCCCAAGCTTAGTGCTCCACCGGGGAGAAACACACTCCGTGTCTCCGTCACTTGCAATTCCAGATATCCCAGCCCCCATAAAAAGAAATTGTAAATTTTCTTCTTTTTTCTTCGAAAGGGGAGAAACAGAGAAGCGACAGAGTCAAGAAGATGAGGGGGGATTTTGATTTACAGGTAGAGGAGGAGGGGGTGGATGAGGTGGGAGTTGAAGGGGCACGAAAGGGGAAGTGGAGTCACCATTTTCTTCGTGTTCAAGGAGGGAGAGGCACTGGTCATGGCTTATACAAAGAGGAAAAGAAAGAGAGAAACAGAGAGAAAAGGGAAGAGAGAGAAGGAGGAGGAGAAGAAGGAAATGAAAGGAAGGGATAAAGCGAGCTTCGAAAAGGGGACGTGGACATGAGTGTGCATGGAATGGAATATTTTTTTTCTAGATAATTTTTCTAATGAAAAAAAAAGGGAAGCAATTTGGCCTCTGTTGGCATTTTCTAATGGCGAGTACGAAAAAGAAGGTGGACAGATGAAGAATCGGAATTGGTCCGGTGGCTGATGGGAAGGCAAGGCTTCCAGGCTTCGCATGCAGAGCGGTGGCCGTCCACTCCTTTTGAACCCTCCTTTCGTGAGCTCGGTTTGTCCTTTCTCTCCTTTTTCTTCAACCCCCTGAGATGCGAATGGTGTGGCGGAAAGTCACGCCGACAATGGGTCGTGGCGTCTCCCACGTTTTGTTTCAAGCGAATTGCGCGCTTTTGGTAGATCTAGATCAGGAAAGTTAAATTCATGAGAACAGGGCTAATCTCATGAGAAGAAATGCTCTGCTTATGATGGAAAAAGGGGATTGCCCAAATGATGCTGGATGGCTCCGCTGTGGCCAGACATCTTTTCGCTAGCCACGGGGTGCGCATGACCGTGGAAAGTTTTCACCTCGAAAGTGAAACCCGATGATGAGATTCTCGTCGAGGTGCAGACCCCCCAGCAACAATTTTCTCGTTTACCAAAAGGAGGGGGTGGGGGGTTCTTGTCGGACCCTCCATGTTTGAAATCTTCATGTGGCGTGTCTTTGTCGGACCCCTCCTCCTCCTCCATCGCCGACCCCACCTTCTTTTGATTTTAGCTCTCCGCGGCATGATCAGAGATTGACTCTTTTGAGAAAAGCAGCCTATTAATTTTAGGATCCCTTTTCCTACTCGAAAGCCCAAAAGGATCATGGCGATGAGTCAGCCTGAGCGCCCGGACCACCGCACGTTGGCGAAACGTTGTGTTTCTCCTTCCTCATTCTGAACACGTGGCTTCCTCTCGCGCGTGTACAGGAGAGAGAGAGTTACGAGGGGGGCCTGGCTGGCTATTAGCTAGGGGACACTTTCTCAACTAGAGATGGAATGGACTCTAATCAAGCCGCAACATGTTAACGAGAGCGATGTTTCTCGTCCTAAACACGTTTCTTCCTCGCCCACGTGTACAGTAGAGAGAGAGAGAGAGAAGGGGCTTGGTTTGCTATTAGCTAAAGGACATTTGCTTAACTGGGAAGAGAATGAACTCTAATCATGCCAATACATATTAACAATGACTCATGATTTGACTAGTCATTTCTTAACTAGTATATAATAGATTGAATTGTTATATAATTTAGTCATATTCAATAAATGAGTCATAAATGAATTCAGAATAATAATATCCAACATAATATGAATGTTAAATAGATCATCAATATTCAAACAAAAAAATGGGTTGTGAATTAATTTACAACTTACATAAATCCAACTCACTTCTATGACTCATTTTCCATATTTTTATTCTAGTTTGAATATCAATTTCCTAGATTTTATCAAATATGGAAGTATTTTACCATAATAGATCGGATCGCGCATCGCATTAAAAATGGATCAAAACAGATTAAATTAATCCGTTTGAATTGAACCATTTTCAACTCGACATAAATCCTACCAAATCCAACCATTTAACAGTCCACTTGTGATTTGCTCGAACTGCATTGATTGCAAAGAAGATTATTATATTTTACGCCTATTAAGATGTTAACATGAAAATTAATCCAGCTTCCGCTATGGCTAAATTGATCCGTTGCAGCATGGGACGATTTCCCCTTGGCATTAGTTTAGCGTGGCACGACGTATGATCCAAGAAGTGAAGTTCTAGACTATGAAAGGGGAAGGGAAAATTTAAGGTTGCCAAGTTGGAAAAGCAAAAGAGACTTCAATCGACCGGTCAAACATTAGTAGATATCAACCTCTTTCGATTGTCAATTACAGGATGCTCAAATACTACGAATGACCCTCTATGATACGTGACTACCTTGAATTCGATCTATGATACGTGACTGCCTTGAATTCGACTAATTTGATTTGGACTAAATGGACGTCCCGATAAAAGTCAAATATAAAATCTCCATCCCTTTCTCTCTCTCTCTCTCTCTCTCTCAATGGCAAAGTCACATTGTCGACCGTACGACGACGAGTACAACATGACATCCTTCGAAGTGGCGAGCTTACGAGAATTCGATCAGGATACCCATGTCGTGTTCACGTATGTAGGGCTATGGAGTCCAATTCCGGAGAACCAGAATCAACAGCATCATAAATGGACCGTCCCTAGTCGCACCGTTCCACTCCGTAGGTGCCGTCACTGATTCTCACTAGGCGACAGCGAAGATATTATTGCGACGAGATGGGATTCCATTCCAGTTGCTCTATCTCAAGCTGGGACCGAGGACAGATACACTTGAAGCGAACCGTCACGTAAACAATTTCTGATTTGCGAATGAATCACATTCCGAGGCACGAATCACTCCGTAAAAATGATTAGAAAACGACCGAGATTGCCTCGTCAATATAGTAACCCGTTTTAGTTCGCCAGTTTACGCAAATCAGGTGATCACTAAACACAACTCGCCAGTCCCCACATCCTGGAAGTCGAAAAACCACGTGGACAGCATCTAATCAGTCTGGCTTTCCCATTGCACAGGTCTCTTCCTGCGGCCGAATATTCAATGTAAGCAGTTCACAAAACGTCAATGAGACACACGGTAAGTAATAGCCAAGGGAACAAAGAGACGAATTCTACTTTCGAGGTGGTCAGAGATCATTCGAGAATTCGAAACCACGGGATGAGACCTGCCCCGGTACTCCCGAAGAAGCTCGTGCGGCAACCCCCGCCACAAGATTCTTACCTTTGGGGAAGTGGCGTAATGACATTGGATACAATAAATAACTTAAGTCCCGTTTCTCATATTCTAGTGGATCTGGTGTGGGGAAGGTGGAACAAGGACAAAGATAATCCCCAAAAGCAAGGGTAGGTTTGCTAGTATCCAGACATCCGGCTTTCACATGGTCGATCGGCATGGCATCTTTCAACCTCTCAAAATGGCAAAAAGCCGTGGAAGAACCGATTTGAAACTATGATAACCGGTCAATTCTGATGAGTCGTTCAGCATGTGAGCTACTAAAGTTAGCATATCTCTAAAGATCCCAAGGACTGAGCAATAATGTGTAAATCCTAATGTTCAGCATCCTGATACACGCGAAAGTCTACTTGCTGATTTTCTCATAGCCCTTGATGACAAAATATCATGCCCAAAAGACACTTGCATCTATGCATGGATATGGATCCACTCTTCAACTTGATGCAAGGCATCAATCACCACCAACTTGCCTCTTCCAGGAATCTTCCACAATTAATTCATCAACTCCCCAATCCTCATAACTAGAAAATGACACAACATCGCATTAGATGATAATTTAATCAAGCACAGATGGCAAAATATTTTATTGAATGTCTTGATAAATCCAAGGCAAAAGTCGAATTATGCTTGTCACCATGGTGGAGTAAAAAGCCAAAGTATCAAGAGCTGGAAGCAGAACTCCCCTTCCATCTGGAAGGTAAGGGCAGATGGTGAATAGTATTTTCCTCTCTCAAAGCTCCTTAATTGCAATCTAAGAATTGCAAAAGAATGTGGTCAAGTTGTGATGTAAAAAATGTTTCCATAGTAATGATAGGGAGGAGATGTTGCACCATGCTCGTATCTAAGGAATTTATTGCCAGTACTAAAAGATCATCCTCCCACCATATGATGAGGCTGTAGTAGGAGAGCAAGAAAGGGTTTGAGTAAGTTGTCACTGACATGGCAAGCAAAGGATAGGCCCACTCAATTTGCTAATTTCAGGTCACTGTACATAATATAGCATTTGTTTGGAACCAATTCTAAAATATCATGTGAGCGGATAGGGCTTCTGGGAATTTCAGTTCAAAAATACAGATAAGGTGCGAATTTAACGTGATTTAATCAAACAACATGATTGAATGATGTCGTCCAACTCAGCTTTAGGATGCTAAAGACCTAATTTTGAATTACCGGATGTACAAATCTGGTAGTGGAAGAAGCTCGTATAGCTACACTTGAGTTAAATGAGTCCCAATACTCTACCATCAGTGCTACAACCTTACAAGCATCTCATCTAGTCTTTCAATGTCGCAACAAAGACCCCGCCACCTTAAAATCAGAAAAATGAACGAGGACAAAGCAGCTCTTCTGGATCTCTATATCTTAGGCATGCAGATAAAATCAAAAGCCACAGAAAAATTTCTACACAACATCCAGTACGAGTGGATGGTCTAAGGTTTTCAGAATATCACATTAGGAAACCCCATTATTTCCTAAGCCCATCCTAACAGAATTATTTAGGGGTAGTTTTAACTGACCCCAAATGGCTAAAGAAATGAGTTTAGAGGTATTGCGTAAAAGGCGGGCCAATGGCCCATTGGTTTAAGCGTGGGCTCTTCCAAGTCCATACCTTGCAATTGGGCTATTGGATCAGATCCATGTCACAGCAATCCAGGCTCGTCTAAGTATATATAAGCTGTCCAGGCCACATCACACTGTAAATAGCAGCTCGTCAAGTGACATCTGAGTTTCATAAGATTGCGGTGCTAATCTTGGCACTTCAAGTATTAAAAAAACTCAATGCGATAACTTGATGAAGGTCCATACCTCTAGGATCAGTTTCGCCCTCCAACTTAACCATTACAGGTGCATTCATGCTGCTCAATCAAGGTAAGTTTTGTTAACCATCCAATTCATCAGACATCAAGGACTTAAAATAGCAAAGTTCATACTAAAGGACCTGATCTGCAAAGCACAAGTGCCCAAAATCCTTGCCCACTCATCTTTTGTCATGTACTTCAATGTCTTACGAGGCCGTTCTACAGGTTCCCGCTCTCCTTTATCTCCGTCATCAAGAGGGTCTGGAACGTCTTCATTGCTGTTGTTATCCAGCTCACCCTCCGCACCTTCCTCTTCAAATTCATCAAAACCATCACAGGTAAATTCTTCAACCATCTAAGAACAGCATGTGAGAAAGGGACCCTTACCTCAATCTCAGGCTCTGGTGGTTCATCCTCATATCTGCATAAGTATAATACAATTAGCATCTAAAAAGAATTTTTGCAAACCCAAAACTAGCATACCGTTTATCAATTCAGAAAACATGCCCAACTCCAACGGGCCTTAGTACGATCGTAATACTTATAAGTTATCATATTCATCTCAGCAAATAATCAAATAACCGAGCAAAACCGTAAAAACTCTCTAAAGCCACCATGATACGAAATTCCGATACTAACTAATATAACCAGACTCTAGAGAACGTAATGCAACTCAATTTCGCTTAATGGGATACAAAGAAAGCGCAGGGTAGCAGTATCCATGTAGTAGGCAAAAGGGCATGAACAAAATCAATTATTTCACCGAACCCAGTACACCATTTCGCTTTTGTCATAAAGGGTTTCGACCCGGTACTTTGATATACCGCGGGGGGCAATCCCTGCGCTAGCTCATGGCGCCATCAACACTACCAAAGTAGCAAACCCACATCGAAGCAGGAAACCAGAATCAGCTCGAGCAATTAACATGCAATGCCTAGAAACTGTAAAAAATCCGAGAAGAGAGAAAGAGAGAGAGAGAGAGAGAGAGAGAGAACCCCATGTCCATGTCGTTGTAGTCGTCGTCGGCCATTGCGATCGGCGAAAGAGCTCTCCTTTCTGGTTCTTAGGTGACGAGGAAATGCCAAAACCCCCGCAAGGAAAAGCCCTCCTCCTTCCCCCGCTCTCGTCTCTGCTTCCGACGTTCTAGAAAGCTCACTCCAAGGAGAGGGCGAGTCGTCGTCTCCTTCGCCTGCAACAGCGAGGGGAGAGCAACAACCGTCGAAAAGGGCTCGACTTCAGAGAAGTGGAGAAGTGGGCTTTGTCTGCATCAGGGCCTCTCTTTGATTATCCTCTGTTTCTCTTTCCCCATTGGTCCCTGGAATAGGCCCCGTTCAACCATGCAAGGACTTTTAGGCCTTCTTTTTTTTTTTTTTGATAACCATCCTTTTCTTTTTCTATTCTTTTATTCATCCAAACAGAAAAAGAACAGAAATTCGTTTGATAATATTAACTAATTTTTATATTTTCTAAAATAGAAAAATGACTAGAGAATAGAGATAGAACGAAAACAAGAAGTAAAAAAAAATCTACTTTTTCATTTCGAAAAACATAATGAAAAACTGTTTCTTAATAGAAATTTTTCATAAGGACAAAAATGTTACCAACGCGCTCTTACTCTTGTCCTCGTTCTCATATAGACTATAATTGATATCGACTTCCGAATAAGCCAGCTCCCAATTGTTTATTTTAAACTACAGTCTTGGACTCAATGTCAGCACAGTATGGTCATTTTTAGGAATAATGACATAAATAATTCATAAACTTTTAATCAATGTTTTGTTTGGTGTGATATCTAACTTTTGTTATATGAAAATATTCAATAAAGTCCTTCTATAAATTTAAGACTAGGGACAACATTAAACATTTTAATATAGTCTAGGCGCCAAATTAAATATGTACTAACAAGTCAAGGAGTAAATCGAGCAAATCAAAATTTTAGGGATTACATTCAAATTGGACTACAGTTTATAGATTGCATGAACAAATTAAAAATTCATGAACCACATTACAATTTAAAGACTATATATGTTACTTTCCCTCGTCATTATTTATATAGACTTTTTTTTCCCATTGATAACATGTGTTTGTATAAGAGTACGTTACCTCATGGACCAAATCAAAAGTTTAGGGATTATATTGATATTGGGCTAAAATTTATGGATCACATAGAATAAATTAAAATTCAACGACCATATTACACGTTAAGTTAAAATTTGAAGATTATTTATGTCATTTTTTTTTTTTTTTTTTTTTTTGGTCAAACTCTTATCTTTACTTAGACAGACCTTTTTTTTCCCTTTGATATCATCTGTTTATATAAGCGCACGTCACCTCCCTACACCTTCATCTTCTTATCTTTTTCAACCGTTTAGAGATTGATGTTCAAAAAAAAAAAAAAAAAAACCGTTTAGAGATTCATTGCATCAACAGGCCTTCACCAGATGATTTCCCCTTCCCCGGTTACGTGTACGGAGCGCGAGACATAAAGCTCTTCAAGAAAAATAATGATGCAGGTCAACGGTAATACAATATGGAAATTGACTCCTCCATGTGCATGGAGTCACCTCTCGATGCTTAGCCCTCTGACCAAAGGTGATGCGTCTTTCGTCTAGATAGGACCTTACCCACTTAAACATGATAAAACTCAGTTCCAAAAAAAAAAAATAATAAAAAAGATTGGAATTTTAAGCAATAAGAATTATATGACGAAAAATTCTAAATTTATTATCATTATGATGTGAATACATTTAGTGTGCTCTAATTAAAGATCCGATGATTTGTGGCGTTAGGTTTGTGTTAGATTATGCTCGTGACAAATAGAGCTTTTAATAATATTTATGAATGGTGG
The DNA here is from genome assembly GCA_014182555.1 of Eucalyptus erythrocorys. NCBI lineage: Eukaryota > Viridiplantae > Streptophyta > Magnoliopsida > Myrtales > Myrtaceae > Eucalyptus > Eucalyptus erythrocorys. Next base: position 45,144,973 of record CM024597.1, on the reverse strand, counting down.
ATGCTCTGTTTTTGACGAAAATTGGGAAGTCACGAGAATGAATTACGACTCCTCGAATGTAGTAGTAACCTTCAAACACAATGAATATATTCATTGAATAGTCTTATCTCTTCCCATACCACATGAGATCAAGTTGCCTCCTCTTTCACAAGATTTAGATTGGTATCCTCCATTTGAATTAGTTTTGCATGCAATCGACGGAAAGAACGCTCTTGAAGACTATAATGATACAATTGCAGAAAGATTGCAGAAATTTAGTCCTTGTATAGACCAAACCGACCGATGAAAAGAGTCTTGAGGGGTAAGATTAGAAAGTTTGACAAGATACCCATTTTCTCGGGGGAGTTATTGAATGTACCATAGGTCTGTCTAAACATACAAGTCGAGCAATCTTGGTGATCACAAACGTAAATTCGGAATAGACATGTCTCACGAGAAAAAGTTGGAGACTTTTGATAAGATAATCCCTAATTAATGTCGTACATCACAAGCAAGCCTATGATGAAGTCACCTACACTCAGTATTCTGACAAATTCATTTGGATTATCGATTTTGTAGATCGGCTCAAGCGATCAAGATTAGTCAAACTAACATAAGAAACGACCAGCGAAGTGTGGAGGACCTCGAATGGAGCAATACACACAAGCTGGCGACCGAGATCAACCGGGGAGGTTGTCATCAGGGCCGAGTCCCAGATCTGTTCTGTAAGTCCTCAGACAAGATCGTGAGGAGGGTTACGGGGGGAGGGGACTGCGGTTTTGGGAAAACTTGTGATGCGAGAGATTCCTGGTTGACTTCTATTATAACGTTAAAACCTCCACCTCGTTTTTGTGCAAGGTGATGTTCGCGGCTCTATCCGTAAGAAAATAGACCGACCGAAGATTCTTGCATGGCCCTCGGATTTCACGGGAACATCGCAAGAACAATGCATGAGAATATATCGATTTACTTACTTAGAATAGCACTCCGCGTTAACATAAATCTTAATTAAGTCCATTAATGTCGATGAAGAAGTTTTTTACGAGTGTATTAATTACCTGAGATATATATAGAAAAATCTTATTATATCAATACAGTGAGATTTCTTCACTTATATTACGTGAACATATAATCTTTCCCTTATAAAAAAAAGCTAATCTTACGAATTAGCTAAATGAATGTTGATTGAATTAGTCTCTGTCTCTCTTTCTTGCAACGTCGAAGCCCAACTGGAAACCATAGACCCACCGGTCTTAGAACTTCCTAAGTAGGATCGCTTGCCCAGTTCTTGCTTCCCTATATTCTTTTTTTATATATTCAACGCCATTCATGCACCTTCTTCTCACCTTCGCTTCACCATCTCTCTTCCCAAATTCTCAAATCTCAGTCTCCTCATGATCCCCTAGCCAGATAAAAAGAACCAAAGCACGATCCATACGCCCCGCAGAACGTCCATGGCCATGGCTGGTCCAGCCAAGTCCATCGCTCCTTACCTGAAGACCAACCGTCTCCACGCATGGCTCCTCATCTTCCTCCTCTGCTCCGTCTCGTACCTCCTCGGCTCCTGGCGAAAAGCGGCATTCACGATTGCCGCCTCCAAGCCCTGCGTCTCCTCGTCGCTCAACTTCCGTTCCCGCCACGCCCAATATGAGGGAGCATCGTCGAGTGAGAACGTCAGGACCTACCCACCATGCGATGTCAAGTACAGCGAGCACACCCCGTGCGAGGACCCCAAGAGGTCTCGCCGGTTCGACCAGAGGAGGCTGATATTCCGGGAGCGGCATTGCCCCGAGAGGAACGAGACGCTCAAGTGCCGGGTCCCGGCCCCGCCCGGATACCGGAACCCATTCCGGTGGCCTGCAAGCCGGGACATGGCGTGGTACGCCAACGTGCCACACAAGGAGCTCACGGTGGAGAAGGCGGTCCAGAACTGGATCCAGTTCGAGGCCGACCGGTTCCGGTTCCCCGGGGGCGGGACAATGTTCCCTAACGGTGCAGACGCCTACATCAACGACATCGGGAAGTTGATCGATCTCAGGAACGGGTCCATACGGACCGCCATCGATACCGGTTGCGGAGTAAGCTCCTTCTTTCCTTAGCGTCTATGTTCATCCTACTCTACCAAATCAATCCCAATCCCAGAAAAATGGCAAGAGTATTGATTTTGTGTACCTTTTACATACATCTGCTATGAGAGGCTGAGCCAAACTTGCCTGAATCATTTATGCCATAATTGTTTTCAACGCGTCTTGCGGTTTCTCTTTCCTTGTTTTCTTCGAGGAGGAATGGCGAGAGATGCTAGTCGATTCACTTTCCTTTCTACGATGTAGACATACATATATGCGGTTGAATTATGTGCTCTATGCTTAATTAAGTTGCCAGCCATTGATCAAAGAAAATAACTTAAACCGCAACATACGTGCTTCTAGTTTTGGAGGAGGAAGTCGGGGCATTCGGCCATTCGTGGCTCTAGGAAGCCAAATAGTCATGATCTTTCGAATTTTTCGAACAGTAGATGGCAATGACTAGCGATGCAATCTCTTTCTCGATGTTCTGAGTTCTGTTCACGTCCAGGTTGCTAGTTGGGGCGCTTATCTTCTGTCTCGAGGGATCCTAGCGATGTCGTTTGCCCCGAGGGACACGCACGAAGCTCAAGTCCAGTTTGCCCTTGAGCGAGGAGTGCCCGCACAAATCGGGGTCCTCGCATCCAAGCGCCTTCCCTATCCGTCCCGAGCTTTCGACATGGCTCACTGCTCTCGCTGCCTCATTCCGTGGGACCTATTCGGTATTAAGCCCTCGTTAATTTACTAGTCAATTCAATTTAGGGGGTCTTGCATTCATCCGAATTTGTATGTTCTGCTGTAGATGGGATATATCTCATCGAAGTGGATCGAGTTCTGCGGCCTGGTGGGTACTGGGTACTGTCCGGCCCGCCTATTAATTGGAAGCTACACTGGAGGGGTTGGCAGAGAACAAAGGAAGATCTGAGTGCTGAGCAGACCAGAATTGAGAATGTAGCAAAAAGTCTTTGCTGGAAGAAGCTGGTGGAGAAGGATGACATTGCAATATGGCAAAAGCCTATCAATCATTTGCATTGCAAGGTCAATTTGTGCCCGTCTCAGGATCCAGACAAGGCCTGGTACATGATTGACGAATTCAGTCTGTCCCGCATTTTGTGCCTGCTATGTTCGAGTCTTCTTTGATTCAAGTTTCGTTTCAACCGTGATTTGTTCTCAGGTATACCAGCATGGAAACGTGCTTGACTCCATTGCCCAAAGTAACAGACGGCCAGGAAATTTCCGGGGGTGAGTTGGCCAATTGGCCTGAGAGGCTGAATGCAATTCCACCAAGGATCAGCAAGGGAACGCTGCCGGGCATCACGGCAGAGATCTTCCAAAGGGAGACGGCATTGTGGGAGAGGAGGGTGTCATATTACAAGACCGTGAACAACCAGCTAGGACTCGCGGGGAGGTACCGCAACTTGCTGGACATGAATGCCTACTTGGGCGGGTTCGCAGCCACGCTCGTCCAAGACCCTGTCTGGGTCATGAACGTGGTTCCTGTGGAAGCCAAGGTCAACACTCTCGGAGCTATCTACGAACGAGGACTCATTGGAACATACCATAGCTGGCACGTCTTTTCTTCGTTGCCCGTGATTCTCTGTTCCAGTATCCGACCATTTAACCCCCGTGTACACATCATGCGAAAGATTTATGAGTTACTTGTATGCGTCGCAGGTGCGAAGCAATGTCCACATATCCGAGAACATACGACCTCATTCACGCCGATTCCCTGTTTAGCCTCTATCAGGACAGGTATGCAAAAGATAACTCAGGAGCTCTTAGTCAGTTTTCGTGGCATATTTTGAAATGGGTTCTGCATTATTCTGGGGCGGATTGATCAACTAATGTTTTTGACATGCTGGGAATGTGTATGTAGGTGTGAATTGGATGACATATTGCTTGAGATGGACAGAGTTCTGAGGCCAGAAGGGAGCTTCATACTGCGAGACGACGTGGACATGCTTGTGAAGGTCAAGAGGATCATTGACGCGATGAACTACGACAGCCAAATCGTCGACCATGAAGACGGACCACTCGTGAGAGAGAAGCTCTTGTTCGCCGTCAAGTCTTATTGGACAGCTTCTGCTCCCTCGGATGATCCGTACACATCCTAAACACCACCATACTTAAATTCCTCCCGCATCTCGCCGACAGTTTTGTTTATCTCGAATCTAGATTCTTAAAATTCGACTCTTTCAAGTTTCAACTGGCCCCGGTTATATGATTACTTCACTAGTCCTTTCCTACTTTTTGGTTGACATTTCTATCATTCAGAATCACATACTGCCTTGTCTGTATGTATTGTACATAATCAATGGGATTTATTAGATAAGCTTTCGCTCTCCGATGTTCCATTTTGATCCCCTTCCATATGCTCCTTCTACACTGCTGTATCAATGGAAATTTAACACTGCAATTGATGGATGTGATCAAGAAGTAGCTTTCCAACTACAGTTCTCTAGGATGTGAATTGAAGAAGGCCAGACCAATTCTCGGTCGAGATATTTCCCGCACGGCGACTCACCCGTCAATTCTTCGTTAAGAACCAGCAGCAAAAGAGCAGTAACTGAGGCAAAGCATTCATATCACTGATCAGGGTTCAAGACTCATGGCACTTGGCAGGCGCCAAGTCTCTCTACTCTCTCCTCATGCTGTCACCGCTCATGGCATCGGCGGCGGCTCAACTGACTCGGATGGCTCGAGCAGACATTCACAAAGCTAGTCAGCCCGGCTCAGCTCGGCTTCCGGAAAGTATGCGCCATTCATGCATGGCCGGAGTTGACAACTTGAAAAGTCGCGTGAAATTAACACCCCAAAGGGGTTTGGGCGGGCAGCAACATACACTTCGCCTCAAGCCTCGCCGTCGACCCAAATGATTCCATAATGCTAGTCACGGGTTGGATAGGCAGAACAGGAAGGAAACACCAACCCAGAATTCCCGTGAAGAATCTGCTGTATCTATCAACTTGCCAATCGAACCGAGGCATCTGGGCGTCAATCGATCCTACTCTCGGGGGACCAGAGCCGGCTCTATTGGGCCTTTCAGTTACGAACAATTCCGAAAGGCACGAGGCCTTTGGGTTGCCCCTGCATTCTCAGTTAATTTCACGCGACTTTTCTTGTCCATGACCTGAGTATAACAAAGGAAATTAACGACGCGAAAGTTTTTTTATACATGATATGTCTTTCGCATGAGGGAAATTGTAGTGATAAGCTATCCAAGCAATAACCGAAGGTGGGCAACTTGGCCCGGCCTCGAGGAAGCCAAGCCCAACCTTCATGGACTCGGGTCAAGCCATCCAATGAACCCATCCATCCCAAGCCTGATGGAACCTAGCCTAAAGCTAGGTACTAGAGCATTGGCACAAAGGTCCTAGGCTCGGTCATTATACGCTTGGGTGTGGGTATTGAGGTCCCCATGCCTAACTGCTGTCACTCTAATCTAAATGTTAATACCTTATCATATTAATGGAAAATGATTTCAAATATTTAAAAGCGAAAATCATTCTTAGTAATAATGGAAAATGTTTTATGCTGGCTCATTTGTTCAGATGATTCAAAGATCGGGAAAAAAAAAAAAAAAAAAAAGGACTTCAGACGGAAAATATGCCTTTTGGGTTGATCGGGCCGACGAGCCCATGGTCACATTCACATTGGCACTATAATTTCATGCAAGAAAAGGACAAAGACACGGTATTTTCGTGAGGATTAATATAAGATTGTAGTTTTAATAATAATGCGCTTGGTTAGTCAAAGGGACATGGAATTTTCACCGTCCATAAAACTCCACGAGATGCGACAGGGCGTGTGTCACGACTCCCGAAACCGCGCGTCGTCGTCGTCGTCGTCGTCGCCGTCGCCTCCACCCGACATCTCTGAAAATCTCCATCCCCGATTGTTCGCCTTCTCTCTCTCTCTCTCTCTCTCTCTCTCTCTCTCCCTATTTATTTCCTCTCGCTTCACTCGCTTTCTCTCTCCATACTCCCACCGCTCGCTGCCATTAAGGCACCTCCAAAAGAAGGAAAAGGCGAAGCTCGCGTTTTTTCAACTCCCCGTACTTGACTCCACGGAACCCATGTCAGTGAGATGATAGCATGGGCTTCTTCCGACGACTCTTCGGCGGCGGCGGCGGCGGCTCCAGGGACAAGCGCCCCCGCCGGCGCTGGAGCTTCGTCAGATCGCTCAACGACAGGAACCGCCTAGCCCTCCCCAGCGCCCCCCACCACTACCCGTCTCTCGGCCCCGGCGACTTGGACGCCAGCAAGCACGCCATCGCGGTCGCCGCAGCCACCGCCGCCGTCGCCGAGGCCGCCCTCGCCGCCGCTCAGGCCGCCGCGGAGGTCGTCAGGCTCACCAGCGGCGAGGCCGGCGGGGTCGTGAAATGCGCCGCTCCGGCGCAGTTCGGCGGCAGCCGCCCGCGCGTGGAGGATTGGGCCGCCGTTCGGATTCAATCCGCATTTCGAGGCTATCTGGTTGGTACTTTAAATTTTTGGGTATCCGTTTTCTCGCTTTAGGTTCGGTTACCGGAAGTCTCTGCAATGTCGGTTCATTTGGGTGCCCAAATCTGCTTGAAAGCTTTGAACTTGAAGTGAAATCTGAATCAATAGCAGTTGGGTGGATGAGGATTGCATGGCTGAAATCTTCTGTGCATGCTTTCCAAGCTGTGCTCAGCAAGAACAGTACGAAATCGACAGGAAAAATAGTGCTTCAATTCAAACTAAAACCAACTTGAATCAATTATTATTATTTTGTTTTTTTTGGGCACCTCTTGCCTTGCCTCTGTACAACCTGAATCGCAATCGTTTGGCTTCATTAAAGCTTTTTCCTTCTTTCCGTATACCTGCGATATGCAGAGTACTAGCTTTACAGCTGCTAAAAATAGCTGCACGACGCTTCGTGTTTTGTTTTTAAGGTTATGTCCAGGTAAATTATTAGGGGTTCCACCCGTAAAAAGAACGATGTAGTAGGTGTCTAATGTCGATGTTGAATGCTTGCTAGTGTTGGGGCACAGGACTTTTGCGTTAGGAAGACGCCGACACCAGCACTGGTCATACTCAGACGGGGGGGAGAACCTGTTCCTTGTGACCCGCACCGTGTTTGCTTTAGACAAAAAGTCCATAGGCGTTCAACGGGCTTGTGTTCTCACGTGTTGAACCACTTCCCGTGTCTCTCTCTACCCCAAAGTTCACTTCTTGGAACTCTACTGACTATCATTGCGGTTGTCACTTGCTCATTGGAGTTGGAGATCTGGAATTCTTCTGTCAATCTTTCTTTTCTTTTTTCTTTCTTTTTTTTTTCCTTTCTTTTGTTTTAGTTGTCTCGAGGAGATCTGGGTTTGAAGTTTTGACTAGTGGACTTCGGGGGTTGTTGATAGTCGTATTATATTGGAGTCGTATGGATATGTAGAATGTTCTGTCTCAGAGAAAGAAGAAAAGGTCAAAAGCATAGTGTATTTTCATAATTTCAGCCCATAAAAGCAGCCTACTAGATGGGGGCCAATTTTCTTTTCCGGGTGAACTGCGTAGCTGGAAAGCACAGTAATGCGATCGATGGTTTCACCGATTCGATCCATCTTTTTCGTTTTCCTTTTGTTATTCAGGTGGGGGTGTGTACGCTCTTTTTATGAGGTTTGTACATTGCAGATCTAGGTTATTTTGGCATTGAATATATGGCTGGCTTCCCAGCTGTTTCTCTTTCTTTTTTTCTTTCTTTTTTTTTTATTTGAAAAAAGTTTGCGAAGGGCCAGATAGATTTGCTTTCGTATGGCTGGGCCATCATGGAGTGAACAGCAGCCTTAAAGAACTATTTGGAACTCTGCCTTAAGTCCATGCTTTTTGGGGTATCTAATGATTATAATCCTAATTATGCAAGTGTTTTTACCCTTAAGATGGGCCAGTTATGATTGTGACCTAAAGTTGCTAGCACTTTCCCCCCTCGTCTTTTGAAGGTTTAAATTTGTTTATTCAAGCAGCATCTGCTGTGCAAAATCCATGCTAAGCTGGTTGCCACTTTCAAGTGGCGCCGGTGCTTGTTGATGCACGTGCCTTTGGCAATTGGATTGGTCTTGATATCTATATTGAGAGTAGCTTTATATAGCTCTATGCCACTTACCGGGGGGAAAATTGTGTGAAGTGGAACAAACCGCCTCATAGCATCTTTAGATTAGCATCTCATTTCTTAAGTTAGGCCATGTTTATGAGCAAGTGGTTAAGAAAGACAGATTGTATTCCTGTTTAGTTCTTCTAATTCACATTCTTTGCAATGCCAGGAAGTTCCGTTGGATTATCTTAAAGAAAATAATGACTCGATAATGCTAGTTTCCCTGTTAAGTTTCGTAGCCTAATTCTTTAAGCCATACTGTTTCTGGTTAATTGATCGGAAAAAGATGAACTTGCTAACACCCTCTAATTGTAATCTTCAAAGGCAAGGAGAGCACTTAGAGCACTGAAAGCTTTAGTGAAACTCCAAGCGCTGGTGAGAGGCCATATTGTGAGAAAGCAAATGGCAGACATGCTCAGGCGCATGCAGACATTGGTCCGCGTGCAAGTAAGGGCTCGTGCAGGTCGCTCTTATACATCAGTTTCTTCACATTCCAGCAGCAAGTCCTCTGTATCTCATCATCCGGTAAGAAGACTCATCATCTGTAAAACTCTTTCATTTCTCTTTCATTTATTATTAGATGCCCCTACAATTGAGGTATCTAAATAAGTAGTCTGAAGACGCAAGTTGCTTGCCAATATCCTACTTAGTGAGTGTATGGGAAACTATCAATTACTCTACCAGGGGTATCATCAAAGTGAATATGTATTTGGCCTTAAGTCCTGCCTTTGTGTTGTAGTATTTGATGATTTTGTGTGTCATCTTGTTGAATTTGCTTGTCTTGATCATTGATGCTATTCGAAGCTCACATTTTTCTTGTAGAGATGTGGCTCAAATTCAAACTTTAGGGGAAATATTGACATGGAAGGGGCAAAATTTGGATCAAATTGGCTAGACCGTTGGATGGAAGAAGGCGTAAGGGACGACCATGGAGATGCTCCACCAAGACATCGGCATGATGACGAGAGGAGCTCAAAGATTCTTGAAGTAGACACTTGGAAGCCTCACTTGAACTCTCAAAGAATGCGGGAAACTTACCAATCCCTGCATCAAGCTATAGAATCCAAGTACATAAATCAGAATGCAATGGCATTCGACTCTCCATCAAAATACTCATCAAGAGCACCTAACCCAGTGCCCAGTTTATCCTCGGAGGAGATTCTTTCATTGAGGTCTCTGCAATTTCCCGGAGGTAAAGGTGAAATGCCCAATTCTGCTGATAATAGTCCACAAGTGAATTCTCTCTCATCTAGGCCCAGAAGTAGCAGTGCGAGGAGAGGTCCCTTCACACCGACAAGAAGCGAATGTTCGTGGGGCTTCTTTAATGGGTACTCAGGTCACCCAAATTATATGGCTAACACGGAATCGTCTCGGGCCAAGGTGAGGTCACAGAGTGCCCCCAGGCAGAGGCTTGAGTTTGACAAGTATGGTATGGCGAAGAGGTCTCTCCAGGCATCTTGGGATGCTGGGGCTACTTCGGAAAGGAATTACCCGCTATATGCTGACTTATGGAGCAAAGGCAAAACAGTCTCCAACCGGTTGGATAGACTAGGAAGTGCCAATTTGAGGTGACCCAGCTTGGTTTTTTCTCTTCCTTCGCTTCGGTCCGGTGTTGTGTGGTAAGACATCTTGATGCGTGGTAGTGACATTCTTCATCAGATTCACGGGAAGTTTATCTACGAGTGCAAAACCGTTTTGATATGTTTCCTGTTTTTGCTAGTGGAGTGCTGTTCCCTTGTCTCTCCCTTTGTTAGTCAGAGTGACCCTCTATTTGTTCCACTTGTCGATGAACACAATAAAGCTTGTGTACCCGTGACACTGTAAATTATGAATTTACTTGAATATCTTATTCCTCCTTCTGTGTAACGATTCTCGAGGCCGAGGGGACGGGAGAGTTTTCTTGTCATCTTGCATTCATCCGTCTCTCTAAATCGTACAAAGTAGACTTCTATCTAAGCATATGTCTTAGCTTGATGAAGTACATTGACTCGGGTCCTCCATTAAGAACCTCAAATCATCCGATACGAACCCGAAGGACGGACTTTTTCTCCTGAAACTAAAACCTCAATGACAATCTGGCACAAATTTGAAATGGAGTTGGATTTGAGCAGACACGTTGCTTTCAGTTTGTAACCACTCCCGCGTCCCCACTAAGCTTGTTCTAGGAGAGAATTCATCGTCTCCACTCATTTTCACCGGCAGTTCGATGGCAGGTCACGTCAAAGCTTTGTCTTTGCAAGGACGCAGAGCACGACCGACAAGGGAATGCCATCGAATTCCCCAGTACGGCAAAGAAGAAAATTTGTTGGGTTTGTTCACTCGTTCACTTCCCAGATGAAATGACAACAAAAGATGTGATTTTTCATAGTAAAGGACGCGATGCTCAAACATCAGCACCGAGCTAAAACCCCCCACCAACTTGATTAATGCGAATACTTAAGGGGTCACTGATGAAATCATTAGGTGATGATAGGATCGATCGGCTTTGGGACCCTCCTCCATCTTCTGCTTTTGTCTCTTTCCTGTCCTAATCCTGGGTCTTTTGGTGGAGTAAAAAGATGGGTCAATGAAGTTTTTCAAGTGGCCTCGTCACGGGTGGGGGAATTGGAATTCAAAGAGCGGTGAAACGAACCCCACCTAATCCTGATAGAAAAACAGGGGCTGCCCTCCTTTTGGATTGCTTTGCGCAAGTAGAAAGATTGTCTTCTTCCTCCATGGGGTCACCAGTGGTCACTGGAGCAATTTAGGTGCCGTTTCTTGATTGATGTCACTCATTGACGGCAATTTCTGCCACTTGTGCTTTAAGAAACAGAGCACGGTCTCTCTTAGAATGTGAATGGAGAATGATCAATCCAAATGCTATGGCAGCGCTCGACGGATTATTGGTTTTTTCCATAAGTGCCACCTACTGGTATTTCCTGGATTGGTAAAAGTCACCAACTAGACAACAGGAGGTGTTGTAAATAGACGAAGAAATTGAGTGACTATCATCTGTCGAGAATGGCTGTGGTACCATGCTTTTGATGGAGCGAAACAATATCCCATCTTCCTTCGCGCGGAAGGCAGACGTCGTGGAGGTGTACATTTGGCGTGTGGTAGTAGATATGGCCAGTGCCAACTGCCAACAGGGTTTTCCGAGGCTCCCGTTGTCCCAAGATTTTAGCACGTAGCACTAGCAGCACCACTCTGATGCACTTGATAGCTACGACTCTGCTGTCTGCTGTACATAATGATAGCCATTGTTTTCTAGCGGTAAAAATATCATTCTGCATCAGCTTATGGGTAACCGCACTAATGCCAGCAAAAACAAAGAATTACGCGCTCATGGAAATAGTTTTCTCTTATGCTGACATACAAAGTTCACCCACTAGGGAAGGGAAAGGTTAACGAAGCTGTCGTGAATTTTTGTAGGAATCCGGCCCAGCTTTCATAGCCCAGCTCATGTCGAGTAGCCTTATGAACCTCTTTATCAGTTTTCTGTGCAGGAAGCCTTTTTCTTAACCTTATTTTTCGATTTGTGGGCCTATCAGGCTAAACTTAGTAGAATTTCTGACGAAGATCGTCAACGGCGGTGTCGTGGTGTAGTTGGTTATCACGTCAGTCTAACACACTGAAGGTCTCCGGTTCGAGTCCGGGCGACGCCATCTTCCTTTTCTTTTGTATTTTTTTTTTTTTTTCCCTGCTTCTAATTTAGTACCCAGAAGAGCAAGAACACAAACAAATGCATGCTAAAATCTTAGCATAGGACGTACAATGAGGATGGGGAACAAGAAAACTAAGAAACTGCATTAAGCTCAACCAGGCAGTCTGTGTCGGCAATTATGGCGAGATATACAAAAGATTACACAAGGAATATAATCCTGCATGTACAGTCCCACTGGAGAGCAACACCAGGCACATATACATACTACATGTTGCTCTATAAATAGGTCGTGTGAAGCAAAGTTGAACTACCCCTGAAGAAAAATGGCCGATGTACATACGTATCAGGAGTGGCCATCACCCTCGGGAATTTTATTTTCCATTACAAGTCCAGCTGTCGGTGGGCACGCAGCTCAGATAGTGACACCAGTGGCAATGGTCATTGACGTTCTTTCCTCGAAAGAGCATCACCAGCCCAACGGTGAATCTGCAATTAAAGTCCAGAGGATGAGGAAGCAAAGTCAACTTGAGAAAGCAATAAGCAAGTGTCCTTCCAGTAGAAGACCCACCATGTTGGTTCTACTGCACAGTTGTCATATTTCAAGATATAGCTGATGATCATGGTTTAAACTCATTTGTCCAGATTTAATTAATGAAAAATTGACAACGTAAAGGTAAATACTCCTTCTTGACAGGGTGAAACGTAAACATATCCCTTCGCAGATCAAAGAAGTATAGACATCAGCAGCTCAGCCACAAGCACTCAGTACAGTGGCCGGGTGGAAAGGTTGGGATGCTAGGTTACCATTACAAACCCCTCAACCTCATATCTAAGAAAAGAAATGAAGGACAAAAGGCAGCAAACACCTCTACCACTAAGCAGATAGGATACCAATCACCTAGCAAGTCATCCGAGACAGATGAAGTGGTTTCACACATTTATGTCATAATTTCACATCAGTCCTAGCTGAATGCAAAATAAGGTGCGCAGTCCAATGAAAGACAGAAATGTGGTGCAAAAAAGCACTCTGCATGCTAACAGAGATTCAAAGATCATCCTCAAATGAAGTTAACTCACCCTCCAAGTAGCAGCAGCAAGGAAGCTACCCATAACACATACTGATAGGCTTTGTACTTGGATTTGACAGGAACATCAGCTGGAAGATTGCGACGGTCCAACCATGCTAATTGAGGACGGGGGAGCAAAATAAAGCCAAGAAGGAACCCCGTCAAGAAGCCACCAATATTAGCTAAATTATTGACATGTGGCAAAATCCCAAGAGCAACGTTAACAGCAATCACGAATGCCAGAGTGACCAATGCTGCAGCCTATAGAAGCAGCTAAAAAGGGGGTTAGCAAAAACTTCAGAATATCACGATAAATGCAACTATTAAAGCATCTCGAGTTGAAGGCAACATGGGATAGCTGGGTTTGCTTGACTCACCTTATTTGTGTAAAGAGTCCAGTTGGTAAAAAGTTCCGCCAGCATAGACCCAAGCAGCCCGAAAAGAGCACCAGAGGCACCAACGGTTATGTAATTTGGATTAAACACAGCGGAAAGCACACTTCCACCAAATCCTGATATAAGAAAAACAATTCCGATGCGCACTGCCAAGTTGTGAAGAAAAATGTCACGAGATAGCAAAAGAAATTTATTGCACCAAACGTAAATCTCAATGCTGAACCGAGATTCTAATCGAGCCTAAGGAACTTAATTACTTGATTATACATTTCAAAGTGTATAAACACCCGTTCCTTCATATATAAGAAAGATTTTCTGGAGAATTGCTTCATTTGAGAAGAGAAATGACATGTGATTTTTAGAATCTGATGTGCAAAAGAATGGCTGGCAATAACTTTGCCCCCCTTATTAAGAGGTTAAAAAATAGATGAATCTAAGGTCTCGATATGCACATTGTTTTAACAGAAAAGACAACGTGCTCAAGGTGAGGGTGAATTACCAAACCCAAATTGCTGCTCAAGGCGGACTCCAATGAGTATCAGGCACAACATGTTCACGGCAACATGAATGACGCCAGCATGCAACCAGATGCAGGTGACAAGCCTCCATCCTTGATGCCGATGCACAACTCTATACCAGTCCAGAGCTCCAAGCTTGATTAATCTTCAAAACGGAGGAAAAAGCTTCAGATCAACTTCTGTTTTCAATCTCTAACTACTCGTAAAGATCTCTCCTTTAATTATCCCTGTGCCCCATAAAGCTAAAAAGAAAATTGCCCATGACTAAAGGTACCATTTTGTGCTACCCACATGTTATTACCTACTCAAATTGTGGAGGGAAAGAGCAAATTCACTAAACGAAGAACAATTATCTCAGGAAAATGAGGCTACCCGCCTCTAATTGACACTGCCCGCCTCTAATTGATAACTAAGACTGCTTCCCAGGAAAAAGCGACTGTCGGGGATTTCACCAATTCAGTAGCTACAAGCATTAAATCGAGCGAGCTGTGAAGTAATTTCACTAAGGTGTTGTCAGATTGCGCAACCAACAACAGCTATCTGCATCTAAAACTGCCGATCGCCGACGAGGCAAAACAACAAAGATCAAAGAGAATCGCGGGAGGATCAATTTACGTGGAATCAGAAGGGCCGAAGAGAGGGTTCAGCCTGAGAGGCTCGAACGAGAACCTCCCGAGGAACTTGGCCACGCAGGCCCCGGCGCGGTTGTGCTTGGGGCAGTCGTTCACGTACATCATCACCACGAACACCGCGATGTTGGCGACCACGACCATGGGCACCAGCCACGACGTCCACTGCGTCTCGCCCTCGTCGACCACCAACGACGTCGACGACGAGGAGTAATAGTTGCCGCCGCCGCCGCCGCCCCTCGATCCGTTCTTCACCGGCCCTCCTCCCCTGCTCTCGACATCCACACCCGCCATCCTCTTTCGCCAAGCCGCGAATTCTCAGTTGATCGACTAGTGCCTCGTCTTCCCTTCTCTCTCTCTCTCTCTCTCTCTCTCTCTCTCGACACACGAGTTTTGATGGAGTTGGTGAAGTGATTTATGGGAGTAGGAAGTTTCGCGAGGAGAGAGAAAGGGAGAGCTTTCACAGGTTTCGCCGTCGGAAACTGCTAGCGGTTACGCAACGAGGCGACCACGACCGGGAAAAAGCGGAGCATCCTCTGGAACCTGGTCTCGCGACGGCGCAGCGCTCCTCCAATCAGAGCGCTCCACGCGAGAGCCCTCCCGGGCCAGGGCGACGTGGCAGGGGCCCACGTGATCACGTGGCAGGGAACGACTGGTCGCGGGTGGGATGACGTGGCGTGGGGACTACGGTGGTGGTGGTGGTGGTGGTGGTGGTGGTGGTGGTGGCGATCACGCGGCGTGGGCGCCCCGCGCTTCGGACGCGCAATGTCGACATCAGCGTTCCCCACTCCCGTCTTCCCGGTCATTTTAAACGGTGACGATAGGCAATTGCTTACCGTGCGCAACTATCGTTAGCTTGCGCATGCTGAATTACTCCACTCGTTTTGCAAAATCGCGAGTCAGCAGGAGACGTCAATCGGGCGAATTGGGTCGTTTTTTCTCCTTGAAAAGACGGGGAATAACAACGTTTGGAAATCGAACCCCCGGACGGACACCGAGAGAATCTACTTAAAAAAAGCTGGATGCTTCTCCATCCCTCTCTCTGTCTCTCTCCATCGAGGACGAGCTTTGGGGAGCCGCGAATTCGGGCTACATCTGGCGGAGGAATAAAGCGAGGGAGGAAGAATGAGGAAGCTCTCGTCGAATCCGAGAGTCGCGACGACATTCGACTCGATCCGGATGGACAGGAGGCACTTTCCCACGTGCAGTTCGCGAAGGCTCGGCCCAATGGGCCCGCCCCGTTTCGCGGATCCGGAGGCCCACGAAGCCGCGAAAATGCTCGCTCGCTCGTCTAAGAGCGTAGGCAAAAGTAATTGTCTATGGAGAGAGCCATTATTGGCGTAGGTAGCTGGCTTGAGTTATGAAGGGAGGGCGGGGAATGCGAGGTCGTCGTCGTCTTCTTCTTCCCCGCCCGCGATGGCAAGGCGGAGGAGGTGGGGTAAAGGTAAAAGAGTGGGGGGAAAACGAGTGGCAGAGAGTTGCTCTCAAGCATCAAATGATGATAAACACGCCCGGCCCTGCCGTGCCCGTACTTCGCCCGAGGCCCACCGTTTCCTTGCTTTTTCACTCCTCCCCTGAGGTGAAAAACCCGGGGGGAAAAATTGGTAATCGGGAATCAATCAACTCCCCACGCACCGAATCTCTATCTCTCTCTCTACTGTCAGCAAAAGCCTACCCCCTTGGCTCCAAGCTATTTCCTCCAGTCGACCCATTCTCGGCATCTTTCCTATTCCCGATGAACTCGAACCGAGAACGTCGAAACGAGGGAAAAAGTGAAACTTCTCCGCTTCTCCTTCTGCTGCATCATCATCGTCTCTGTCGAATGAACGCGTGCACGCATCTTGTGATCCAACCCCCCCCAAAAAAACGCCCTTTCCCCAGGCCCCCACGCCACGCCACGCCACGCCACCTCCGTCACCATCTCTGCTCCCCCGGTTAGCCCCTCCTGTTAAACTTGACATTAAATGCCTGCTACTCTCTCCTTTTCCTCAGTTAAGAAAGGTCGATCGTCGCTCATCGGAGAGCCCGGGCCGTTCAATAAAAGCGTTTGCAGCGTAGTCAGGAGGGAGAGAGAGAGAGAGGGACTTGCAGTTGTTTTCTGGTTCAATAGCGGAGTTGATGGTTGGCTCCAAAATTACAAGTGGAGGAGTTAATGTAAGGCCAGGTGTCACCGAAACGGACCCTGCCGGCTTCCTCTGCAGCTCCCCCATGTCACGCAAAATCCGGGGTGCCTCCGAAAGAGAAGATTAAAAAACTAAATTCCTCGTATTTTATACTAATTTAATATTTATCAGTTAAACTTACTTAGGTTATAAGTCGCAATGAAATGTTCTTCGGTGGAAAAGAGAGAGAAAGAGAGAGAGGTTCGTTCCTATTGTTTTTTGTTTTTCATTTTCATTTGATGCATCAGTCATGTGTAAAAAGCATTAGACGAGCAGGAGGCAGGCATTGATATGTATGCAGCTTTGATTATGATATAAAAGAATTCATTTCATCGATATATTGTTATTTGTTATTTCGTGAGATAATGTATCTTTTTTTAATTCTTTTCTTCTTTTTTTCTTTTCGTTTCCTAAGGAGCTAGGTTTTGAACTCCCCCCACCCCCACCCCCACAAAAAAAAAAAAAAAAAAAAAATCATTCCACCTTCCAGAAAGTCCCTCCAAAATTGATCTGGTATTTTTCTGCTTGACCTATGATTGTCTAGATCTGCTATTTGCAGCCTTTCCCGAGATTTGTTTTGATTTTTCCTGCGTATAGATTGGTGAAATCCGGTTGCTATGAGGACCTAAGAAGCATCCATTTCGTACCCTCAAGTGATTTATTTATTTAGAATTTTAGTTTACTTAGAACATAAATAATAACTATTCTGTTCTAAAAATCAATTTATGACAAGAAATTGATTTTTTTTATTTCTATTCCCCAAATGAGTTTCTAAACAAAAGTATGCATTTAATAATTAAGCAAAATTTATGTTCCTTGAATAAAAATTCACTATAATGATGCAAAATTTCTCCCTTTCAAGTAGCGATGAAAGGCAATTAATAGCCAAGGATCGATGGCAAGCATCTAACAACCAGCAACGAGTGTCCAACAACCGACGGCAGGCATCCAACAGGCATAAATGAGTGTCAGCGGCAGGCATCTGGCAACAAGTGGTAGGTATTCGACATCCAATGGCCAGCAATAGGAGGTCGACGTTCGACAACGGGCAACAATCTTCCAACGATCAGCAAGCAATCAACGGTGGGCGATTGACAAATAGGTAGGCAGCGAGCAGTAACGAGAGTCAACAGTGAAAATAATTTTTATTTCTCATATTTGTTCGAGAAATAAAAAAATTAAAAATTTTAACTTTTGATTTATGTTCCAAACCTATTTATGAAATTAAAATTTGTTATAAAAATAGAAAAATAATTTCATTTTACCAAATGAATTTATATTCTAAACTTGTACTCAATAACAAAAAAATAGATAAATAGATAAATAGAATGGTTATCGTGTACATCCTTAGTATGTAAGTATTTAACAGCATGTTCATAAACGCCGAATTCAACCAAGTCTGAGTGATGTCTTCGATAACGCCGTAATATGATGTAAATAATATGGGTGTCCATGTCGATTAAAATTTTTTCACGTGATATTACTGCATCTACATTCGTTAAATATTCCACACATGTACAATGACAATTTTCGTATTATATCCCCTTGACACTGTGGCGCCACCCGAAGCAACCTCGGTTGAGTTTGCTCAAATTTGGTCTCAAATATATTTGGTTATAAATTTGTGAAAGTAAAAGGGATTGACTAGAGAAATTTTAAATAAGTGGATCTTATTAAAGAACTGCGAAAGTATACAGACAAAAAGTAAGGTATTTTTTATGATTTATTTAGACAAACTCGGGTCCTCTATATCTAATTCTATTCTCCTTGGGATCCACCCACGCCCAACGAGAAGTAGCCCTTTACCCTGTGGTTAAAAAGCAGGATAAAAAATGTGATGGCAAAACCTCGTAAATGCTTTTGGGTGCAGCGATCGATGTATGGAACTGAAGTCGGCCTCACGCAAAATGCAATTTATTCCCACGTACTTTCAATAAATGACATGTGATTTTCGAGAATTTTTTGTTCAAAAATACAGATTTTACAAAGATGATAAAATTAGAGACCAAAATATTTCAAAAGTACATATCTTGAAAGTGAGAGATAGTTTCGCTCATAAATAAAACAATCACATGATATAGAAATTGAAATGATTCTAATGTCCATATCAACCTCCTCCCATGCAACGGGCTATGCACATGTTGTTAGAAAAACCGATTGATTGACCAGTTTAATGCGATCTCTCTAGGGCAGCTCAAACATTAATAAACACGATGGACCCAGTTCTGCATTATCACAAACCAATTAGAGAAGATGATTTAACTCCTTCATTGAAAACCCGATCTCCGTCTTTCCTCCCTGATTTCGCACCGGCATGCTTGGTGCATTTTGCACGTCGAGTGGTCCTCGCATGCGCATGTGATGATAACCATTATGGTTAGGCATAATACATCGGTGCGGCCTTCAGTACACGTTAGAGAGAAGGGACTTGGATGGAGAAATCTGGCTGTGTACGGTACATGCAGCCCTAAGGAAAGACAGCTCACGTCTATGCTCTTTCACATGCATGCATCTCCATATTTCGCACTTAAAAAGAACTTGCAAGGAAAAGGCGTCAGGCGTCCCGCGCAGCGTCAAAACTTTGCGAAGGGTCTCTTTCTTTCTTGTGTTTTACTTTACCTTCTTTTGCAGTTTTCGGGCTTGTGGAGTCAAAGTTTGCGCTGTAATGGCTGAGAAAACAACCCGCCACCAACCACAGCGCATCTCTCTCTCATGCACATGCACATGCAGTTGCAGACCCTTCGACGACAGTCAAATCACAGTTCTGTGACCACAGATGTGTCCGTATATTCCTGCGAACCCTGCAAGAACGCAATGCGTTTGATTTTGAGAGACGGTGTTAGCTACAAGATCTCTTGCCTTTGGTTCCCACGTATCATCAGCTTCCTAACCTCTTTTAAGCTTGCCAAAATTCTTGGCTCTAACGCAAAGCCAGAGTCATCGAACCTTAGAATGAGAAGCACAGACCGTGTAATCCTCCTCTTTAATCTCTTAATCGCTTGTAATCTACCGTGGTTTTGGAGCTTCATGGACAAAAAATAATTTGCTCTCTCTCTCTCTCTCTCTCTCTCTCTCTCACAGAGGGTCATAAAGCTTCTTTGTTCTTATTTCTCCTCAAACCATAGATTGCTCTTAGACTGCTTCTTGATATTAAATGTAGTTGACTCTCTCTCTCTGCCTGTCTTTAAATCAGCCGATACTTCTTAGTCAAAACCTAGAACAATGTACTAAGACTGGTTAATGCAGTTGACTCTCTCTCCCTCTCTCCCTCTCTCTTTCTCTCTCTGCGGTATAAATGTTCTTAAAGTCAAACGCAGGAGGACTCCAACAAGACTATTGTACAATGCACGAATGCTAGGGGATTTTATTTTTTTCTTAAGAAACCGGCATACCAATTGATGTGGTAGAGTATAAGCAATCCTCTAAATAAGTCAGTCCTGGTCGTACTCATCTGAGCAAAGTGTGGCTGTAACTTTTATATAAAGAGATGCAAGATATTTGATGTTTAGAAATGTCGGTCAAGGCACGGAAAGTATGGATGGAGTAGACCACCATACGTACATTAAGAATTATTCAACAAAAATTAATGCACTATGAAACAAGGAGGACTCTGAAGTTTCGAAACAAGATCACGTAGATGATAGTCTAGAATCTACTAATTAAATTGCTCTTTTTTTATTTTTCTTTTTTAAGAAAAAGGGCATGTGGGGACAACGAGTATAACTATTTCTCTATCAACATTGATATGTTATGAGTTTTTTCATCGAACTATTCAAAGTCACGGGGACCGCAAGGACAAAATAGAAGATCGCATTTGAGGAGATCTCTGTAGAGTCCTTGAGTACTTTTCGTTTGCATTGAGATTTTTCAAAACGATTATATAATATTTTCAGATTTTTCAAAAGAAGAAAGTAATTCAAAATCACTGTATACGTGCCGTGAAAGTTTTTACTTTGGGGGGATGATGGACCTTAAATAAAACTGACATTTCATATGATATAGATTTTAATTTTTAAAAGTCTGACAAAAGGAGCAAATTGTAAATAAAAGAATATAATACGTAGTAAGTGGTGAAAAGACTTGGCAAGGATTTTCTCCGATATCATTCAAAGGTTTATTTATTTAGAATTAAGTTGAAACAAAAAGTCTTTTCCTTCATTTTTGTCAAAATTTTAAAATATTACCCAAATTTCAAAGAATATAAAAAATATATATAATTATCGTATACCATAAAAGTCTCAAGAGATCAGAATTTAAGAGAAAATTCATAGCACATGTATGGTCGAATTTAAAATAAAGAGAAAAGACCACAAAAAATTTTAAATTTTGTTTAAAGTGATTGTAAATTATTTTTGCGATACAAAAAACTTCATATTCTACCAATATGGCATATTTACCTTAAATTTTTTTCCATGACATTAAAAACTCCAAACTTTTACTTATACAACACATTTATCCTAATCTTATTACATCAAAAACTGAAAACCTTTTCTTATGATATCAAAATTTCAAGATAAATGAATTACACATTTTAGTGCCATAGAGAAAAAAAGAGATTTTTGGTATAAAAAATAAATTTAGGATAAATATGTTATAATGGATAAATTTTGAAAATTTTTGTGGTTTTTATCATAGAATAAAACAGAAAATGAATATTTATCCGGACATGCATCAAATCAAATAGTGAAAAACACAATAATTACGAAGAAGAAAATACAAAAAGCCGGATATTCAGCCTGAAAAAACAACATAGGATTAGAGAATAGAGGGGGGCGGGGGGGGCCATTATTTTCTTCTTTATTGGACGCCTATTAAAACCCAAGGCACGGAGCGGCGGCCAGAAATCGGAAAAAGCGACAATTCGAGGGGCTTACATGCAAACAAAAGAATCGCCGTTACGGATCACGTGAGACGCGTGCCCCCCTCCTCCCCCTGCTCTCTGACACTCGCCCTCCGTACAACTCTCTCCCCTTCTCTCTCCTCCGCCTCCATAGAAAGACGGCATTATTTCTCTCTCTACACGCCATTGATGCGTCGTCCCTGCACGACCCTCGTTCCTCCTCCGGTTTTCAGCCCTCCCCATCTTCTTCCCCAAGCTCGCATTCCATGCCCACATAGCTCTCTCTCTCTCTCTCTCTCTCTATCTCTCTGGGTGTCTTCTTCTTTGAGCGGCGATAATGGCGTCTGGTCACCTGCCGGCTCTGTTCTTGGCGTTGCTGCTCTCCGCTTCCGGGCTCCTGCTCGCGCCGTCCAATGCGACCGCCGACAAGGACCGCCTCCTCAGCTTCAAGGACGGCCTCGAGAACCCGGAGGCTCTCGCCTCGTGGAGCCCGGCGCTGACGCACTGCGAGTGGGACGGCGTCGTCTGCGACGAGGCCGGCCGGGTCGCGTCCCTCTCGCTCCCGGGTCAGTCCCTCCGAGGGCCTCTCTCGCCGTCCTTGTTCTCGCTCTCCGCGCTCGCCATCCTCGACCTGTCGCTCAATCGTCTCTACGGAGGCGTCTCCGACCGAGTCGCGCAGCTCGGGAGCTTAAAGGTGCTTTCTTTGGACGGCAACGAGTTGTCCGGCGAGGTCCCGGGTGGGCTCGGCGAGCTGACTCGTCTCGAGACGCTCAAGCTCGGCGGCAACTCGCTCGCGGGGAAGATTCCGTCGGAGCTCGGGGCCCTCGCCCGGCTCCAGACCCTGGACCTCTCCGGCAATGCTCTCTCCGGCGAGGTGCCGAGTCGGATCGGCGAGTTGGCCCAGCTGAAGTACTTGGACTTGGGCAACAATTTCCTTTCAGGTTCGATCCCTGCGACCTTCTTCACTGGGCTCTTGTCTTTATCTTCGCTCGACGTATCGAACAACTCGTTCGCTGGTCGAATACCACCCGAAATTGGCAACTTGAAGAACCTGACCCAGCTCTACATTGGCATTAACCAGTTCTCTGGCCCACTGCCTCCTGAAATAGGACAACTTGTCAATCTTGAAAATTTCTACTCGCCCTCCTGTGCTATAACTGGCCCATTCCCTGAGGAAATGTCAAACATGAGGTCCCTCAATAAGCTTGACCTTTCCAATAACCCTTTGAAGTGCGCTATTCCAATATCCTTTGGGAAGTTGCAGAATTTGACCATACTCAATATGGTCAATTCCGGGCTTAATGGGTCGATTCCTAGTGAGCTCGGGAACTGTCGGAACCTGAAGACTCTAATGCTCTCCTTTAATTCTCTCTCTGGGCCTTTGCCTGAGGAGTTGTCTCAACTCCCCATGTTGTCGTTTGCTGCCGAAAGGAACCAGCTTTCTGGTCCGTTGCCTTCGTGGCTGGAGAGGTGGAAGATGGTGGACTCAATCCTGCTTTCGAGCAACCGGTTGTCGGGGAGAATCCCTCCTGAGATTGGGAACTGTACAAAGCTCAAGCAACTTAGCTTTAGCAATAACATGCTCATGGGTCCTATACCAAGAGAAATGTGTAATGCCCGGTCTCTGACGGAAGTCGATCTCGAGAGCAATTTATTAGTTGGCACTCTTGATGATGCGTTTGTGAACTGTGTGAATCTGACCCAGTTGGTATTGGTAAATAATCGCATCGGTGGATCGATCCCGAACTATCTTTCAAATCTTCCGCTTATGGTGCTGGACATTGATTCAAACAACTTCGTGGGCCCAATACCGGTCAGTTTGTGGAGCTCTTTCAACTTGATGGAGTTTTCTGCTTCAAACAATCTTCTAGAAGGGACTTTATCTGCTGAGATTGGTCAAGCTGTCTCATTGGAGAGGCTTGTTCTTAGCAACAACCTGTTGAAAGGTAGCATACCAAAGGAGATTGGGAATCTGACTTCTCTATCCGTCCTCAACTTGAACTCAAATCAGTTTGACGGGAGTATCCCTGTTGAGCTTGGAGATTGCTCCAGCCTGACGACGCTGGACCTGGGTAATAATCGCCTCAGTGGGTCTATCCCTGATACTCTAGCTGACTTGTCTCAGTTGCAGTGTTTGGTACTTTCTCATAATAATTTATCTGGATCAATTCCATCGAGATCATCTTCATATTTCCATCAGGTTGGTATTCCTGATCTAAGCTTCCTTCAGCACCATGGGGTATTTGATCTGTCCTATAATAGTTTATCGGGCTCGATACCTGAAGAATTGGGGGATTGTGTGGTTGTAGTGGATCTGTTGCTCAGCAACAACATGCTTTCTGGGGAAATCCCAAGCTCCCTATCTCGCTTAACAAATCTCACCACGTTAGATTTGTCGGGGAATTTGCTAACTGGCCCAATCCCCCCAGCATTGGGCGACTCTCACAAGCTTCAGGGCTTGTCTTTGGGGTATAATCAGCTTGCTGGTTTCATTCCTGGAAGTTTAGGCCGTTTGAGCAGCTTAGTGAAGCTGAATTTGACGAGTAATAAGTTATCAGGTTCTATACCTGCTAGCTTTGGGAAGCTGAGAGGGCTAACTCACTTGGATCTGAGCTTCAACAATCTTACTGGTGAGCTTCCTGCTTCACTATCACGGTTGCAGAATCTTGTGGGGCTGTATATTCAGCAGAATCAACTTTCTGGGCCAGTTGATGGGCTCTTCTTGGATTTTATCTCATGGAGGATCGAAATGGTGAACTTGAGTTGCAATTCTTTTGCTGGAACTCTGCCACCGGCACTGGGCAACCTGTCGTACTTGACCTACTTGGATCTTCATGGAAACATCTTTGCAGGAGAGATTCCTCCGGAACTGGGGAACCTAGTGCAACTTGAATACCTTGATCTTTCAAGAAACAGGCTCTGTGGACCTATTCCTGATAAATTATGCAGCCTGAGCAGCCTCAGCTATCTAGACTTTGCTGATAACGCATTGGGAGGGCCAGTACCCTCGAACGGGATTTGCCAAAACCTATCAAAGAAAGCGCTTGCAGGGAACAAGGATCTCTGCGGTAGTATCTTCAGTTCAGATTGTCAGATCAGAAGGTTCGACGGGAGAATGTCTCTGCTAAATGCTTGGGGACTCTCTCTAATTGGGATAGGGGCCATGCTTGGGATTCTCTTCTTAGCCTTTGCTCTGAGGAGATGGGTGATTAGAAGCAGTCAGCAAGCCGATCCTGAGGAAATCGAGGAGAGCAAACTAAAAAGCTTCATCAATCAGAATCTCTATTTCTTGGGTAGCAGCAGATCCAAGGAACCATTGAGCATCAACGTGGCTATGTTCGAACAGCCCCTTCTGAAGCTGACATTAGTGGATATTCTCGAAGCCACCAATAATTTCTGCAAAACCAATATAATTGGAGATGGGGGTTTCGGAACTGTTTACAAAGCCACTCTGCCCGACGGTAGAATGGTTGCTGTCAAGAAGCTGAGCCAAGCAAAGACACAGGGCCATCGCGAATTCACTGCTGAAATGGAGACTCTAGGCAAGGTGAAGCACCTGAATCTAGTCCCGCTGCTCGGCTACTGCTCCTATGGGGAGGAGAAGGTACTCGTGTACGAATACATGGTAAACGGGAGCTTAGATCTCTGGCTGAGAAACCGCACCGGGACACTCGATGTTCTGGATTGGCCCAAACGGCTCAAAATAGCGATTGGAGCAGCGCGTGGGCTAGCTTTTCTCCATCACGGGTTCATCCCGCACATCATCCACAGGGATATAAAAGCCAGCAACATCTTGCTCAATGGGGACTTCGAGCCCAAAGTCGCAGACTTCGGCTTGGCTAGACTGATCAGCGCGTGCGAAACTCATGTTAGCACTGACATCGCTGGGACATTCGGTTACATCCCACCGGAGTACGGGCAAAGCGGGAGGTCCACTACGAAGGGGGACGTCTACAGCTATGGGGTCATCTTGCTCGAGCTGGTGTCGGGGAAAGAGCCCACAGGGCCCGACTTCAAAGAGATCGAGGGCGGGAATTTGGTGGGTTGGGTGTTCCAGAAGATCAAGAAGGGGCGCGCCGTCGATGTCCTCGACCCGATGGTCCTCAGCGCCGATTCGAAGACGGCCATGCTCCAGGTGCTCCAGATCGCAGCCGTTTGCCTCTCGGACAACCCAGCCAACAGGCCGAGCATGCTCCATGTGCTGAAGTTTCTCAAAGGGATTGAGGAGGACTGAACGTGTTAATGTTCTCTGGCGTTAAGTAGTTGTAGCAGTAACTTTATGCGTTTAATTTCCCCTACTGTAAATTAGTCTAGGGACAAAAATCAAGAGTGAATATTGCAAAGCCTTAACCTTTGCTAATCTAGCTTGTAATTCGGAGTCGTAACTCTTTGCTGACTTATCTCGCGCTGTTTCCCTTGTCAACAGATGAATGAAATGAGTGGATTTGACAGGTCTCATGACTTTTAATTTCTCTAATTAATATCTCAGCTGCCATGAATTCATACGACTTGTTGAATTTCAAATTACTGGTGGCTTTTCATTAATTGCCAAAATTAGCATGAGTAGTAATCATAGAAAAATTGCTGAAGTTGATTCATGCAGAGCAGTACACACGATACATTACAGAGCTAACCGCTAACCGCTAACCAACACTGGGGGGATATCCTCTTCTTGGCTTTCACACATTCTGTGTTCTTACGCCGATAATTAATCCTACTTTTACACTAATTAAGCTATCCCGGAGGAGAAGGAGATCGCCCTCTGATCCCCATCCGACGGCTCGAATTTCACGCCGCCGGAACCGGGTTGCTGCAGCCGCAGCATGGCGTCGGACCCCGACATCAGCGCCACCTCCGCTTCTCTGATTTCCCTCCCGCGCTTCATCCCCAACGCCACGCCGAACAGCTTCGGGCTCCCCTCTCCATCCTCTTCCTCGTCTTCCTCCTCCTCCTCCTCCTCTTCGTCGTCGCCGCCGCCGCCGCCGCCGGCGGCCGCCGGCCGCTTCACCGGCATCAAGTCGAGCGCCCTCGCCGCCGGGCGGGAACTGGCCTCCTGCGGCCGCCCGTTCGGGGCGTAGCCCGACATCAGGGACAGGATGTTGTTGCACAGGCTCTTCATCTGCGTCAGCTCGCGGTTGAGGAACGCGTTCTCTTTCCTCAGCCGCTCGTTCTCGTCCATGATCTCGGCCGTGCAGTTCTGGCCGCAGGCGGACGGCGGCGAGGAGTGCTGCGACGACATCACTTGCTCATCTCCCGAGCTCGAGGGCGAAATCACCGGCATCGCCGTCGGGATCGCCGTAGGCACGGTCGCCACGGAGTCCGGGACAACCGCCACCGCCGCGGCCGTCGGCGAGGGGGAGACCTTCCGGCGCTGGATTTCGCACAGGAGCCGCTTCTCGCCCCTGCGGAAGCAATCGTTGGAGAACTCCCACCGATCGGGCACGAGTTTCCGAAATCCCTGCCAAAATCACTCACAGCAAAAGTCAGATTCCCATCCACTACCGCTCCATCCCCGAGGTCGAGGGAGACGGGACTCACGTAGGTGTTGAGCTGCCTGACGAAGCTGGAGAAGTTGTTGTGCTTGAAATACTTGGGGAGCAGATCGCGCGCGAAGACGGTGGGGTTCCACACCACGAAGGCGGATCCGTCGTCGTTCCAGGAGATGACGTCGTCGACGGCGGGGTCGTCGACGAGCTGGTAGGTCTTCGTGAGGAAGGGCGTCGGCGTGGACCGCTGCGGCTCGCCGGCCGGGGAGTCGCCGCGCTGCTCGACGGGCGGCGGCGGCGTGGGAGCCATCGGAGGTCGCTTTCGGGCGGAATGGGTCTCTGGAAGGTTCGTTGAATAATGAGGGTAGAGAGAGAGAGAGAGAGAGAGAGAGAGAGAAGCAGGAATGGATAAAAATGGACGGGGGGCCGCGGACACAAGTGAAGGAAATGGAAGGAAGGTTCCGCCAGGTTCTGGCCGTGTGTACGTGTCATCGGATGCGATTGGATCGAATTTTTATTTTCCTTTTACATTTTTCTTTTATTTATCCAAAAAAATCCTTAAAATTTATCATAAAAATATAATTGAATTCTAAAATTTTCAAAAATTATAATTAATTTTTTTAATCCCGTTTGATTTGGCTAAGATTAGATCGGTTCGACATTAATGTCTGGAAATTAAAAGAAAGATGTTAAAGTAATGTTGACTATACTAAAATTGAGTAGTGTTAGAGATGCTAATTTTTCTTTTCTCGATCGTTTTCGGCACTATTGCTAGAAACACATCTCTTTTATAAATAGCGG
Source organism: Eucalyptus erythrocorys (assembly GCA_014182555.1). Taxonomy (NCBI): domain Eukaryota; kingdom Viridiplantae; phylum Streptophyta; class Magnoliopsida; order Myrtales; family Myrtaceae; genus Eucalyptus; species Eucalyptus erythrocorys. Next base: position 45,117,291 of record CM024597.1, on the reverse strand, counting down.
ATTGAAATAATCCTCACATTAAAAATTCGAGTTTCTAGAACGGGCTTATTCTTTTATCTCCATGTAGCAGCATCTTGCCCCCTCCCGCCGTTATTGAGTTAATGCTCATGCTTAGGCTCTAAGCGGCCTCTCTTTTTTGCTTTTTGGTTTTTTCCTTCACCAAATATTAAGCAAAGGTGCATAAGAGAAAATGTCAAATTCACGCTCGCTCCTGAAGGAAAAAGCCTTCCTTGATGCCACCTCGACTTTTTGAATAGTCTCGCCCTCGGCCTTATGCCGAGAGAGAGAGAGAGAGGATCGGCCAAATGTCGCTCCTATTTCTGCGAGGATCGAGAGGGTCCATGTGTTTATGCTTTCTTCACGTAATATCCCGGGGTCGATAGCCGACGAAGGGACAGGAGTATGCATGCCGCAATTCTTGACATTCCGAGCTCCATAATGATGATAAGTTTGTAGCCGAAAGAGATTGATTTTAATAATTCAGGCAGGCTCGTTCCTAATCGTTTTAATCGAATTTTTGCCTTTTCTTTAAGGCGACAAAGACGTTAAATTGAGGGAGAAGCCATGACGTTGGGTGCCAACAACAACGAAAGATCGGACCCCGCGACACGAGCTGATCCAACTTTGGCATGAGTAGGCGATGGGCTGGTTCGCATGTACGATGCGCGGACAACTCCATCAACCACCCGACAAGCAATTCCATCTCTTTTATGTCTTATCCGATCTTAAATCACCGATGTGCGTTAGATGTTTGTCTGAGACTGGACCGGTGGCGATTCATCCCCCTTCTTATCGCGTTATCGCATCTGAATAGGGAGGAAATTATTCCAAAAATTTTAAATGTTTTATACTTTTATCAATTTAATCTTTTTTTATATATATTTTGTCAATTCAATTCATCTAGACAATTGGCCAAAGTTTGTCGATATAGATATCAACCGCCTTATGAGACACCAAATTTTTAATAATACTTTATTATTTTTATTATTTTTATTTTTCTTCTTCTCTTTTTTTCCTCTTTCTTCCTTCATTGTCAGTGACTTGGCGGGTTGGCCTCGCCTGCCACAAATGAGGCCCAATCAGGCGAGGGCAATCCTCACAAGGGTCGGCGTAGCCCAAGCCAAATCTAGTGAGGCCGGCCCTCACCTAGGCCTAGGTGGCCTCGCCTGGCATTGCTAGATTTAGCGTGGGCGAGGCCAACTCTATCCAAAGCTTGCCCTCACCCTGTCACCCCTCGGCTATGGCAGGCCAAGTCAACTATTTTGGTGGTCGACCATAGATAAAAGGAAGAAGAAGGGAAAGAAAGAAAATTAGAAAAAATAATTAAAAAATTCATAAAATATCAACATATCACTAAAAATTGTTCATGTTAGAGTTAACCATTCTATATGACACTGTCGGCGTCCACATCATAATTTCCAACTACAATTGATCAGATAGACTTAATAGGCAAAAAGTGAAAATGTTTAGATCTTAGTTAGTAAAATTAAAAAGTTTGAGAGTAAAATAGCAAAAGTATAATAAATTTAGGACTTTTAAGATGATTTTCCCCAATAGGGGAGGCCAAAGAGTAAGTCCTCACATGGACGGGGAGGTGGGGGTTTGAATCCTCACTTTTTCAGAAGGGTTGGGGTGGAGACGATTTAGTTTCAAATATAGGTTTGACTCTCATGTTTTGCAATAAAGCAGTGTAAAAGTCTGAGAGTGAGAATTAGAGTAGAAGTAGAGTATGACCAATAAAAAAAAAAAAAAAAACTAGGCTTGTGTGGAATTAAATCCAAGTTTCAAACACAATTAAAACCCTGAAAAGAGTTAATTCCAATTGCTTTTTGCTAAAATCTTTTATATTATCCAGTGACATTAATTTAACATTAATGACTATCCCTAATATGTTAGGTTAAGCACAGTTAATAACGGCACACTGAACGTTAAAGAAAAAACACGATTCCTTGAAAATTATAGCATGTCTTATTTGGTCATTTAAGAAGTGTATCGAGTATCATTTATGACACTGACCTTAGATTAACACGGTTAGATATAACATTCTAAGGCGGCGTATAAATGAAAGTGTATATATAAATATGGATAGTCATAGTTTGGAAATGGCCATATATAATGGAAGATTCGATGCGGAGATAATCGAACTTATTTCTAAACCAAGCAACGGTTAAAAAACGATGGCCAATCGAGTAAAACGTGGCGAAATCGAAAGGTGTGTCCAAGCAGATCCTTGCGAGTCAATGCTGCTTTTTGGCTTGGAGAATCTCTCTCTTCTATAGTCCAACGGAGCAAGGTTGATTATGGCTATTCTCTGGTTACATCAACTGAGGGGGCTCTTATGTTTTAATATTGCTACTTGCACAACGTTGGGTGGGTTAATTCCAAATGCCTAGAAAAAATTATTCTTCTGGAGTTTTGCGACCGTTAAAAGTTTTAAGCTCCACCTGGGACACCCGCGAGGCAATTAAGAGCCTAATTGCCCAAAAAAGAGTCTAGAGTGCACGAATTGAAAAAGTTCATGAACCCCACACCATTGTTCCTCTGCATGAAGAACCCCATGACGAAGGGTGATGACAAACAGCATTGGGAACTTGGACGTGCAATAAGCCCATGTCGTTTCTTTCGCAAGCTGGATTGCTAGGTCCCAACCGATGTCGAAGTCATCGCGATCATTAACAAGTACCCAAGTGAAACTAGGCACGTGCTACAAGAAATCGATAGCAAGTGAAATAAACGCGAAACCACTTATTAGGACATAGCGTGCCAGCTCCTTGTTTTATAATTTGAGTAGGAACAAGAGATATTTCCGAGCCCGAGGATGAAATCCCAACTTGTCGAAGAGCTCGTCGTCTTCATCCCCATCGCATCACTATATACAAAGTACAATGAACAGAATCCAACGAACAAGAAACAAAGCCTAAAAAGCTGCGAAAATATCTGCTTCCCCCACAAAAGTTTAGGCCCCCGACTCCGATAAAAATCAAGACCCGAGAATATGAAATTCCAAAGAATCTTCAACAAATCCGGATCGATGTTGACAGACACCATCGAAAAGTCTAACCCCTCTGGCAAAGCCTGAGGGTGACGGCCTCAACAACTGCAAATTAAGCTATTAAAGCAATCGCAATCGAAATCGAACTTGAACTTTGGCGATACAAATTGACAGCTCCTGCTAGCTGGCCCCCAAATTCTCTCTTATCCTGAGGAACTCTCGCCATGATGATCCATCTCTTCCTAGTGTTATTATATGGTATTCCAGACGAGAAAAGAAAAAGTGAAAAGGGATGAGAAATAGTGATATAGTCTTTCGGTGTTTCTCAGGTGGGTCTGCCTTGGGTAGCCTGGAGACTGGTGGGGTCTTCTTCATCCTCGCCAGCTGCACTTTTCGCGATTTGGGGGACTACCTGCAAAGAAATTGACATTAGAGTTTGTTTAATCGCGGAAAGAATTATTAATAATTGTTCATTGACGTATCCAGAACATACTAAACACGGCCCTAGTGGCTATTACATCTTGCTGATAAGTGTCTTAAAGCACTCATTATCTGTGTGAATCACTTTTGAAACGACAGTTTATTTTGACAACATTATCTTTTGAAAAAGAAGATAATTATTTAGCTGAAACATAATTACATATCCTAACTAGTAGGAGGACCATTCTATAGTCTTTCGTATTGTTCTTCATTTAGATGGTGAATCAGTACCTCCAACAGAAGCTTCAACTTCGTTTAATGCACATCTCAATTAGCATTTATATTGACAATAGCCTATCATTACAATCAATCCTCACATTTGCAGTATCATAAATTGCAAGATTCAATGAGTTGGGGTGTCATATTGTGGTATCGCAATTACATCTAGCATCTCAAATTGAAATTTTACGTGCTCCACATAGAATTTACCATATACTTCAATAATTTCTAAATAAGACATTCCTTTTATTTATCTTGCTCAATTTAAATTGATATAATGATAAGATATATATATAATTTCTGTTGCAAAGCATAAATGTAAGTTCGACTATTTTTAGGTTATTATTTTGTCAAGATTTGCACTTTGTTGTGAATTATGTGGCTTCTAGATTCCTCCTAACGCTTTTTCCTCAATAAAGTTTCGTATATATACCATTTGCTCGTCAGTCAAAAAGTTGGTAGAAAATAAAAAGGGAGTAGGTGGCGAGAAAGTGGTCCCACTCCTTGCACTTTTTTCCCATACTTAATATGTCCGCGGGGGCAGACGGGACACGTGGTGCGCCCAGAGCGAGCCCCACATGAACGCAGCAAGATATTTTATGCGCGACCAACCTGATCATCGTCGCATGGAGGATTACGCGACTGACGTGAACGCCTCGGCTTCTTCGCAGCAGCAGGGCCGCCCGATCTGCAAATATCTGGAATCCCCAAAGAGCAAAAAACATCCTTAAGCTTTAGTTTAGCATAAAAATATCTGGTCAGCTCGCTCGCAAAATGATCCGGACAAGTCCAAAAGATCTTGCAAAATTATGCAGCTGGGACGCTAAATCGCGCATTTTCTGGCGCGGTGCTCCTCTTACGTTGACGAATTTCGATCTCGTGAAACGTCCTATGAATCGTGTGTGTGTGTCTGTGCGTGCGCGTGTTCTTTTTTTTTTTTTTTTTAATGATATTTGAGTTTTTCATCATGCGAAGGGATGTTTCGCCGGAGCGAGTTCAAACGGTACAAAAGTTTCTATTACAGAGAGAATTTCGAGTCGGTGAGGACAAAGGAAAAGGAAACGGATGCATCCGGATGGAGCCTTGACGACTCCAACACGAACGCACGCCATCACCTCCGGATCGGTCGATGGATAATGATAGTGGCGATAGAAAGGTGAATCCATATCCGGAAACTGAGGATCATTCGCACCATCGCGATTTGAGACCACCGTGCCGTGCATAAAAGAAGTTCCTAGAAATCGAACCGCAATCCGCGCGAATCAAAGCAGGGGGAAGGTTTAGGAGATGCATTTACCTCGGCGCGTCCTCGTTTTCCTCGTCCTACGAGGAGCCGAATCGCAGGTCGACTCGCAGCTGTCGGGCAAGTGACGATCGAGACGGAGAACGGGACGGTTGCTCCTTCTGACCAACATCGCCCGCAGGAAGGACGACTCGAGCGAGTTCAGGAAATGCAGGTGCTTCTCGTCCGTCCAACACGTGCCGCCGCCGCTCGGAGTCGATGGCGTGTGCGAGTCCATTTCGCCGGAGTATCTTCGGCGCGAGCTACTCTCCCTCGCCGGAGAAGGAAGAGAAGGAAACCGCGTGAGTCGGTGGTTTTTGGGGATTTTCGAGAAGGAAATTGCAGCGAGAAAGGACGATGCCGAAATACAGAAATTCTCCCGAGGGACTTTATATAGACGATGGGAGGGACGGAGGTCAAAGCTCCACTCGCGAGGGCGAGCGTGACCTTCACTCGCCTTGCCTATTTTCAAAGATCTTCCATATAAAACTATAATGCTACTTTCTCACTTACCTAACTATTCATCACATGGCATAAAATTTTGGACCAAAAAGGAAAACATCGGGCCATAAAATCCGCATGATCTTTCCCCACCCCCGAAGCATAAATGATGGGGGAGTCTATTTCTATAGCAACATATAATTTTTAACAGTGAACAGCTGAATAAATTTAGACAGCTGAATAAATTTAGAAAGAATACAATTAAATTGGGGCTTAATCCAAACCAATTAATATAATTAATAGATAGATCTAGATAAGCAAACATATATGTTTGGCCCAAAAGTCTTTGCCCACACTTTCTACTTGTGCTTTGAGTCTAGCACAACAAGCTTAAACAACTTCACAGCCTATGAAACTCACAATCAAGTTTGATTGGAGTAAACTATCACTACTCAAGATAAGAGCTAAATTCAATGCTTCTTAGGTTCCGTTCATTTCACGGATAATAATTTCCGGAAAAATAATTTCCAGAATTTCCGACGTTCGTTTCATGGAAAATGAATTTCCTAGAGAAAATATTTTCCATGAAACGAAAAAAGTATTATAAATTAAGAAAAAATGTTTTCTACTTTTGGAAAAAGAAAAACATTTTCCTCACTCGATCTTTCTTATCTCACGCCTCTATAAATCCTCACTCCATTCTCCCATTTCTTATTATTCTTTTCTTTTTTTATTCGAATTAATTTTTAATTTTTTTCTTTTTTCATTCAAATTATTTTTAATTTTAATTTTAATTTTCTTTTTCTTTTCTTTGTTTATCATATTCTTCTTTTTTGGCTAGTCGTCGGCCGTTGCTAGGCGAACCTCGAGCTCATTAATCTTAAGTTCACGCTCTACACTCTTATATATCATTTTATTTATTTACCCTATCCCGCAGTTGTACATTATTCAAGCAAAATGTTCTACATGCTCTGATTCTTTTTTCTTTTGTTTATTGGAATACAAAAGACATAGGGGGAGATCATGCCACTCAACGGAAAGATTCTCATTAGGGATGTACATGCTTTGCTTCTTTTCTCTTTTTTTTTTTTTTTTTAAATCCATATGAACATTTTTAAGAGTAAATGAACGTTTGGCGATAATGAGGAAACAAAGATATGAAGCATGTTTGCTCGGATTTAAAGGTAAGTTTATATTTGATGGATTTATAGGTCGATAAGTGATACATGCCTAAGTGGTGAAGTCTTAGAAAATATTTTATTTACCGAACGCAAGAAAATATTTTTTGAAACATTTTCAGGTTTTAGCTAAATATTAGAAAATATTATCATTTTTCTAAAAAATGATTATGCTAGAAAATGATTTATGAGAAAATATTTTTCGGAAATGGTCAATTTTTCGCAAAATGAACGGACTCTTGGATTCTCTATTTTTGTAAGTGACAAATCGGGTAAGATAAATTTAAAGTTATCGAAAAGGTTGATCCCACGAACTTAGAAAATTGAGGTTGAGGCATATACCGAAATGGGAGGCACACGATTTTATTCGTGTAGTAAAAAAGGAATGGGGAATTTGTTAATGGAGAAGGCTCCATCCACGCCCTCAGATTTTCCCATGAAAATATCTATGCGATGACGCAAACTTTCCCCATGTGAACACGCGCAGCCACAACAAAGGAGAGCGAGTGGGGAGCACCCTAAAGTTCTCGCGATTACGGAAAAGGAGGCCCTCGCCAGTGAAAATATCTTTGGGGGCATAGAGATCTTTTCTTCGAGGGGGATTTGAACTCAAATCGATCCGTCAAACTAAAGGCGAATATATATATATATAAAGGAAAGGGAAAGAAGCAATGAAATATCTCATCAGATTGCGGCTTGATATTTTCTCCGTCGGCATGGGACTCGCGAAAGTCGCGAAAGGACAAAAACCCCTGGTCAGAAAATGTGTAAGCTACGTATCAACATAGAGAGAGAGAATATGGACCCAAAAAAATGTGCTTTTTTCAGTAGATCTCACTCCACCTCGAGCCCTGTAATCATCACGGTCCATTCGAAGGAAATTTTTCGTGCTCTGGTGCGTTCAATAATCAGGCAATTTTCAAGCGTCATGCTTCCCATATTGAGAAGCGAACTTCCGGATGCGGCTACCTATAATTCATACAAAACGGGCCACGCCCCACACTCCAAATTGAAAGAAAATGATAATTTCTCACGGCTAGATTCGTTTTAACATAACTTACGTACCCTTTTAGCTGCGAGAGCTAGTGCGGTGTCATTCTGTATCTCTAGATGCCCAATTGGTGGGAAACAAACTTTGAACATCGGATTAATTAAGTCGACAAGTCGGTGACCTTCACAACGAGCACTCATTTAAAAAAAAAAGAGAGAGAGAGACTGACCGTACAATGTGCACCATACCTAGTAGACATTAAAAAAGGCATATTGAAACGGGCCTTTTGCAGCCCCAAATAAACTAAAGAGCATAAGTGAAATAACGTTACAACCGCCCATCACATGACAGAGACGTCGACCGTGACATTAGCCTCATCGGCAGCTGGTGATTTCGGTCACTCCAAGTTGGTGTGGCGGGATCGGACGGCCTCGGGGCTCTCTCCCAGAACCTCCCCCAGCCTGTACACCACCATCTCGAACAGCACGAACATCGCCCCCTCGTACACGCTCCCCATCGGGAGCAGCGGCCGGGGCCCCTCCCCCGCCGCCCCCCGCCGCCTCCGCCGCCGCCGCCCTCCGCCGCGGCGTCGTCCGCCATGGTCTGCGCCGGCACGTGCGCCACCGCGCTCGCGTGCCGCGCGCACGACCCCGTCTCCGGCTGCGCCGTCAGCAGCACCACCCTCCCGCCGTGGGACCGGGCCACCGAGCAGATCGCGTCCACGGTGGAGAACCCACCGGGCCCGGCGGAGGCGAGGAGGAGGTCGCCGCCGGCGATGGGCGGGGTGGTCACGTCGAAGACGGAGTGGGCCTGGAGGCCCAGGTGGGCGAGGCGCATGCAGAGGGCCTTCATCATGAGGCCCTCCCGGCCCACCCCGTAGAGGAAGACGCGGCCGCCGCGGGAGGCGGCGGCGGAGAGCTCGGAGAGGAGGACGTCGAGGGCCGGGGGTGGGCGGTGGGATTGAGAAGACGGAGGCGATGTGGTTGCAGATCTGCGAGGCCAGGGCGGGCATTGAGGCGTCTGGAGGCTGTGCCTGCGAGGCTGCCATTGCGGACGATGTTTCGGGCGTGCGCGGAGACTGGGAAGGCGATGAGGGTTTTATATCCACGGAATTGCAGCGATGGGCGGAGATTTGGACTGTTGCGACGGTGCTCCCGTGAATCATCATATTGATTTTTCGTTCAGGACCAACAATCAATTAGGTCACTAAATTTTTTTCTGTCTATTTTCATGTATTTCTAAACTCATTTTTAAACTTTTGTTCTATTTCCTTGCGGAGAGTGAAAATTGAACATCCCCATTATAACCCTTATGAAAAGGTGGGGATCGATCTCCTAACCTCCACCATCTAATATGGAAAAAGGATAGCAATCGAGACAACCCGACATTTAAATGGGACGAAATCTCATAAAAAATCGCGAACTTCCCAAATGATCTCGAACAACCATTTTTGAGAAATAAAAATATTCACAATAAAGTTATCGTTTATATCAGTTGATATGAAATATGATGTGATTGGTAATGTGAAACGTGATGTGATTAGTGGTGCTGTGTTAACGTGTATAAAAAGACACGTCTATTTATTTGGACAAAAAAATCTCGATATAGTATGTTTTTTCTCTTGAATAAAATTTCATGGATCTTCTTTGTGCTTCGAATGATCATAAATTTTTTTGTCTTAGGGGTAGAAGTGACCTTATCACAATTGAAGGGATTTGTGTACGAGAAAGAAAGTGGTCTAGTCACAATCTATGTACGAGAAAGAGAGTGGTCCTGTGACTAGACCACTCCAATCTTGTGCCTAAAATGCACTAGAGGTTTCATGTTCAATTTATTCTTCATATAATCTCTTGGGGTGAATTCACTACAAATTGATTATTTACGAATTTTCGCGGGTCCCAGCCTAGATGTTCAACTCGAATTAAAAAGCTGAATTTTGCTTATATATAGGCACGTCTGCGATCTATGCCTAATATCTATATTCATTGATAAATGATGTGAAAATTTTTTTGATGACAGCTTTTATGCACAAAAGAAAATAGACGAGTGGGTTGCAGATAATCAATCCTTTCTAGTAGCCACTGCGAGCGATGTGATGTTCAGGAAATTATGATAGAGAGAATATAAGAGTGATATGATTTATCTCGATTTATTTATTATTCAATGGCGAACCAACACAAGTACGACAATAGTTATAACTTTCCTTTGCTTCGTCCATAAGATGACTATGGTAGTTATGTCATTTACTAAATTAGATGGGTTGAATAACTAAGGTGGTTGTTCCATCTCTTTGGAGAAAATGAGGGTTGAATCTCATATCTGAAACTAAACGTCCATATCTCAAACCACCTTGAAAAGGTGAGAATCAAACTCCCAGCCTCCCTATTTTGATATGAAAAGGGTGACCACGAAAGCAATCTCAATATTTAAATAAGACGGAATCTTATAAAAAAATCGTGAACTTCCCAAATGATCTCGAACAATCAATTTTCAAGAGATAATCAATTGATGTGAAACATGACATGATTAATGATGCTGCGTTGAGGTGTATGAAAGACACTTCTACTTATTTGAACAGAAAATCCTGACGAAGTATGTTTTTTTATCTTGAATAAAATTCTATAAATATTTTTTGTCATTTGAAAGGTCACAATTTTTTTTTCTTGGAGGTAGAAGTGACCTTATCACATTTGAAGGGATTTGTGTACGAGAAAGGGAGTGGTCTGGACCACTCCAATCCTGTGCTTAAATATATACACGAGGTTTCATGTTCAATTCCTTCTTTGTATAATCTCATGGGGTGAATTCACTACAAATCAATCATTGTGAATTCGCGGGTCTCAACCTAGATCGTTCAACTCGAATCGAAAAACTGAATTTTGCTGAGAGAGAGAGAGAGAGAGAGAGAGAGAGAGAGATTGGCACCTCTATGATCTACGCCTAATATCTATATTCATTGATAAATGATGTGAGAAATTTTTTTAAGACATCTATTATGTGCAAAAGAAAACAGACGAGTGGGTTGCAGACCATCAATCCTCACTGTTAGCCATTGCAAGCGATAGAATGTTCAAGAATGGCTCGTTTGCCGCAAATACAATAGGGAGAATAGACAAGTGATACAACTCGTCTCGTTTTATTTATTATTCAATGACAAGCCAAACATTTATAACGATAGTTATAACTTTCCTTTGGTCAGTCCATAAGACAAATATCGTCGCTAGGTCATTTACTAAATTAGATGGATTGAATAACTATGGCGGTTGAGTCTTGTCTCATCCACGAAATTAGAGATTGCGAAAACCCATTTTTTATTTCATATAATGGGCACAATACTAAATGGGTTGTCTAAATTTAAAAAAGGGGAACAAATGGGCCCAACAAATAAACACTTACATATATAATATATATATATATATATATATATATATATATATATATATATATGGATCTCAACGGTTCGGTATACGGACATTTCGAACCCATTTCTATTGCGGCATAGTCCGGCTTATACCCACTTCTTGGTGTTTATATGCTCGGAGAAAGAATTACGCTGGGTATTAAAAAACTAGAGATGTACCACCCGCCGTGGTGGCTCACCTGGATAGGCATTAGACTTTCATCAAGGAAGTCTAGTGTTCGAGCAAGTTGTAGGAAGGCTGACTTTGAGACTCTTGGCGACTTACCCGGTGGCACATATGTGGTGGCTAGCACGTGTCGCCCCCAGTGATTTACGTGTGTGGTGGCAAGCACGTATTGCCCCCAATGGTTTACCTCCGGCTGCCGGCCGTGCGGGCTTCCTTGGATCACAAGAAAAAAAAAAAAACTAGCGATGTATTGAATGAATTAATATTGTATGAGCTCTTTGTGGTTTATTTTCAGAACATTTAATTGGTTTGCATGAAGAAATTACCAAGAGAGTGGTTGAAATTTTGTTCTTAATTTGAGTTGACAACCTCACGTTAAGTTAGTACTCTAACGCGATATCGAGAGCTCAAGCTCGTGACTTTATTGCACATGAGCACGATCCACATCACATGTAGAGACCAATTTTAGAGACAAATGTGATGGCTCGGTGATGAATCGACCGTGATGGCGGCTTGGCTCTGCCATAGTAAGGATATGTCGGAGATGACGACTTGTCGATCGCTGGAAGAGATGTCGTAGGTCGTTGATGGTGGATCTATGATAAGATGATGATCCTCTCTCTCTCTCTCTTTGAGGTTTTTCACATTTCATTCTGTTTTATTTGATGAAGTTCGGGTATGCTTTCTAAAATATCAAACAAGAAAATCATCCTTCTACTTTGTTTTTCAAAAATATATGAGCAGTAAAAGATTATTTTCATTTTATAAAGGGAAAAAACCATTAAGAACCTCGAACTTACTCAAAGTTACAAATTTACTTCAAACTTTTTTGTAACATAAAAAATTCAAAATTTTGTCAATTGTGATACATTTAATCTAAATTTTTTTTTGTAACACAAAAAAATTTAAATTTGTACTCATGTAACACGTCTACCCAAAACTATGGGGCATTTTTATCTTTTATTTTAAAAATTTTAATTTATTTTTATTCTTCTCTCTTCCCTTCGTTGGCTATGGCCGAGGGATGCCGAACTCAGGCGAGGGCTGCCCTAGCCAGCATCGCGTGAGGGTTGCCCTAACCTGCGAGGGCGAGGTTGGCCCTCGCCAGATCTGAGGAGGGCAACCCTCACCAACATCGGGCTAGGACATTCCTCGTTAGATTTGACTTAGTTGAGAGTCGCCTTCGCCTGTCATTGGGCGAGGTTGGGCGAGGTTGTCCTCACTCAACCTAGGTGAGGGTCGCCCTTGCCTGATGTCGACGAGAGAGGCTTCCCTTTGCCATGATCGACTGAGAGAAGAGAAAAGAAGAAGAAAAAAATTTTAAAAAAGAAAATAAAAAGAAAAAATAGAAAAAGGAAGAAAAAAACAAAAATGCCATTGGTCATAGAGTTTAGGGTAAATGTGTCACAGTTAACAAATTTGGAGATTTTTTGTGTCACAAAAAAGAAGTTTTTGATAAATTTGTCACTCTGGGTAAAGTTTTAGGTTTTTAGTAATTTTTCTCTTTTATAAAATAAGTAAAAGACAATTATCCTTTTAAGGACAAAATTAGATAAAATTTCTAGCACTAGGAGATGGATTCCCGTAACTTGACTTGTCAAACTTTTTATACATTTCTTATTTGCTGAAATTTTTCACGTTCAATCGGTTTTTAAATTATAATTATTTTTTCGATATGCTATTTTACACAATTAGGGGAAAATTACAAAAAGGTCAACATGGGTCAAATTGAGCATCATCACTGTTGGTCCAATCTAAACCCAATCATTTTCGACCTACTTGTTTGATAGGTCTACAAGAAATCAAGGAGGTGTACGTGAAATCAAGGGGTCCCCTTAGACTGAGTGAGTTCTCATATCAAAACTATCGAAGCACATGTGATTGTTCATATCGAAACTTTGACCAATTAATAAAAGAACGAGGAATATCAAAGACCTAACATGGAAGAAAATTTAGAGAAACCTAAGTTGAAAGGCGATTGTTTAGCTTACTTTTCTTGTGATAAGGGCTACCTATATAATAGATTCATAGAACCTTGGCGTCACAAACAACAAATAGACTTGTCAAAATAAATAATGAACCAATTTCTTAACACATATACAATATGTTGAGTTTATACATGGACTAGTTATATTTAATAAACGGGTCATAAATGAGTTCATAACTGATTTAGTCGAAACTCACTTCTTTGATTATTTCCTCTCACCTTCACTTAATCTCACGTTTACTCACTTTGCATTCTCACCTTAGTTTTGGTATGATTTTTCCTAAATTATATTAAACATGGAAGCATTTTAATAATATGTGTCCGGTCAGATATGGGTATAAATTGAGTATGGCTCAGGTCAAACATGTGTCACTAGATTTATATTGCATGAAAATAGGTCAAAATATGTTCATTTGGGCCGGATTATTTTCGACTTAATCCACTCATTTGACGGATCTATCAACAAAGCATGTGGTTGCGTCATGGACAATGAGTCGATGGAACAAAATTAGAAGTTAGATTATTGAATATCACTATCATCTGACACGATTATATGATATTGATAATTCGAAAACCAATAATATAAAATCCATCAATCCTTTTAGCAAAATGATAAATGACAATATTAATACAAGAACACGAACTTGAGCCTAATCCCTTAGAAAGCACAAACCGTAACTCAAATTCCAATTCTCCCGATTTTTATTTTGTTTCATAAAATAAACATCAATTTTATCTTCAATCTCAATTCTGTCCCAAAATATTTTTTTGTCTTATAAAAAAAGATACCAACTTTAGATCATGTTTCGATCTTAGCCCAAACTTTTTTTGTCTCATGAAAAAGTAATAGCTTTTTATTTGTACCCAAATCTAGCCTTTGTCAAGTTCTCGTTTACCACACATCGAATGACATGTGGAAACATTAACAACATTATTGAACGAAAACTTGATGGGGGCAGATAGGGATGAGCATTGGTCCAAGGTTGACCCTTGACTGGCTCAACTTAGTCGATCCTGGTTTGGTTCGCAGAGGAATTGGGCTGGTCCTTGATTCTGAGATCCCTAGACCCTACACTGTATGAGTTGGTCCTCAATCATAGGATTTTAGGGTTGGCCAATCCTATATATATGATATATTTTTGTATACTCTAAACCCTTGTGCCTCCATCTTTGTTATTTCTTATGCGGTTATACCATCTAAATTAGAAAGTAGAAACTTGGCCTAAATTTGACAAAAAATAAAATAAAATAGAAAGCCTCTTCACTCATCTCAGCCTTACTTGCTTTGCTCGCCGCTCGCCTCATTTAGAGTAGAAACCTAATATAAATCTGTATAGTACGAGTGATTCCTCAGTTAAGAGATTTTAGGGTTTGGTTTAGGACCAACCTTGTATATATTACATATTTTTATTTACTCTAATCCCTTGGCGCCTCCGTCTCTATTATTTCTTATGTGGTTATATCATGTAAATTAGAAAATAGAAACCTAGCCCACATTTCACCAAAAAATGAGAACTCTTTTCGCTCATTTCAACCTTGCTTGCTTAGCTTGCCACTCGCTTCTAGCCTTGCCTCACTCGCCTCACGGGCAAAGCTTAGTTGGTAAAATCATTCGCTTCTCTTAGGCTGGCCTCACACACAAATTGACAATTGCAAATGGAATATTATGTTGTTACTTATCTTAGATTTATGTTTAATATGCATTTGTGCTCGTAGTTTAGTTGTTCAATTTTGCATCATTGATGGATATATAATCTGAAAGAGCATGTACTTTCAAGGAATACTAAAATAAAATAAGAAAATAATCGATTGGTCCTAAGTTGATCCTGCAATCTAGTTGCTCCGATTCTCGATCAAAGCTCAATCGAGTTGATTCTTGATTTTAAAAATTGAGGATCAATATTGTATAGGTTGAATCGTAGGTTAGATTCCGAACCGGCTCAATTTGGACCATACTCATCTCTAAGGGCCAAGTTTGGGTTGTGCTTTTTTTACGAGATGACAAGAATTTGGGTGAAAAATCGAATATGGTAAAAAAAAAAAAAAAGGACCAGAACTAAAATAGGACTTAAAGTTCGTGA
This sequence comes from Eucalyptus erythrocorys, assembly GCA_014182555.1. Lineage (NCBI taxonomy): Eukaryota > Viridiplantae > Streptophyta > Magnoliopsida > Myrtales > Myrtaceae > Eucalyptus > Eucalyptus erythrocorys. The sequence continues at coordinate 45,102,053 of CM024597.1, read as the reverse complement.
ATTTTTTTTTTTTTTTTCAAGGAGTCGGGCCAAAACTTGAGATGGAAAATTAAAGAAACGTGGCCTGGGAAGAGAAATGACGGGACCGAGTCCCACGTAAGAAGCTAAAGCGGGGCGAAAGAGGAATACCGAAGGTGTGGGGGGGCGTGTCCAATTCTGGAGAGGAATTCGGATTTTCTCTCCGGCTCGATTCCCATCTCTGTACTACGAATCGGTCGCGCTCCATCAGCTCACGCTCACTCCATCCGCGCACCCGTTCTCGCATTGACGTGAAATTCCCAGGAATCCACTCGACTCCTCGGCTCAAATCCGCGTGAGAATCCTCTTTCCCTTCACGTCTTGCAGCTGATTTTTCGTTAACTTTTAAGGCTCGGCGTCCGGTCGCTTTTGATTTCTCGTTTCTTCCGATCGTTACGGGCGGAGGATTCCCCCGGTCCGTCTGGAGATGAGATCTCGTGACTACGGTTCTAGTTTTTTTGATCCCGCAAGCCGCACGTTGGTTCGAAATCTCCATTTCGAATTTTGCTCTCGCGATTTAAATCCGTTTCTCGATTGGATTGATTATCGCGCTGTCCGACGCACCAATCCGCATTTCTGCATTCCGGCGCGCGGCGCCAATCCTTTTCTCGTGTTGAATTGCGCCTGTGATTTCGTCGAACGAGAGAGAGAGAGAGAGAGGTTGGTGATTTGGGTCGAGATGGTTCGCCAAAGGCTTGCCCTTTGCTCGATCTCCTCGTCCACTCGTTCTTATTCTGATTTTACCTGGTAATGCTCTGATGGGTCCTGTTTTAATGCCCAGGGTCAGGAGATTATGACTTGAGTCATCTCCCATTACCAAGCTCCTCAGAACAGTCTGCTACGTAAAGGGTTTTATTAGCAAAGTGAGAGGAGATGTTCTCGTTGTTTTATGGGCTATGGAAGTATCTGTTCACTAAGACGGAGTATCATGTTCTCATCCTCGGGATTGACAAGGCCGGCAAATCTGTAACTTTTGTTCCTTCTATCTTGTTTTTCTACCGTTTGAGTTCGATATGTGTCTGTCGGAATTCCTGAAATTTTAGTAGTTGTTACTAATTTGTTGTGCCACCAGTGATTTAAGTGCTTCACTTGAATTTGTAGACTTTTCTGGAGAAGTTGAAATCGATATATTTGAACACGGAAAGCCTTCCTCCTGATCGAATTGTTCCGACTGTTGGACTAAACATTGGTCGCATTGAAGTGTCGAACACGAAGCTTGTGTTCTGGGATCTGGGAGGACAGGTATCTGTTTGAACCGCATGACGTGATAATGAATATCCCTCTCTTGTTGTATGATGCTCGACCAGTTATAATGATCCATATGCTTTTGTGGTTAGAATTCTCCTTTATGGTATTGCAACTTATCATGGAGGAGAGAGAGAGAGAGAGAGAGAGAGAGAGAGAATTCTCCTTTATGGTATTGCAACTTATCATGGAGAGAGAGAGAGAGAGAGAGAGAGAGAGAGAAGATGGGAAATCTCAGCCCTGCCATTTTTAATTTTAGAGTCTTGAGTGTGTTGGACCACTGACGGCGAATGTCTTGTTTTTTTCAGCCTGGTCTGCGTTCAATTTGGGAAAAATATTATGAAGAGGCCCATGCTGTAGTATTTGTAATTGATGCTGCTTCTCCATCACGCTTTGAGGATTCAAAATCTTCCCTGGGTTAGTAAACTTCAGAAATGTTGGTCACGAATGGTGGAGTCACTATTGTAACTGGTAATAGCAGCTCAGAAGTCCTCTCATGGTGATTTACTGATTGTTCTGATATGCCTTTCAGAAAAAGTTCTTCGAAATGAGGATCTTCAAGGAGCCCCTCTTCTGATATTGGCAAATAAGCAGGTAAATTTTTGTGCTATTGAATCTCCCTCTTCTGAGCTTGCGGAAGCTATATGACCATTTTCTTCCTCAAATTTGTTTTCATATCATGTGACATAGCAGACTATGAGTATGGGTGCTGTTTTTCTTGAGATTTTGGCATTCATAAGACACGACCCTGTCACAGGTTCTTTTATGGTAAACTTTTGGTTGAAAATTATGTCCTTATCCGTCACTTTTGAGGTTGTCTCCCTTTCCATCTCATTAGTTATAGATTTGTGCATTCATCAACATGCTTATGCTGCTTTGCTTAGTGTGGTTCCTTGTTTTTTTCCTTGTGACGACTGTATTCATGCCACTGAGTGAGGTTGAATACAAGGAACTTCTTGCATGATAGCATTTTGTTTAGTACCAAAATCTCCATAATATCCAAGTGGTCAAGATTTTTCTTTAATGCTTTTGTCTACTTCTTTTTTCGGAACTGGTGGCATCTTCTTATCAGAGCATCTAAAAGTCTTTTCACATGTTTGAATTTCCTACATTGAGCTGGTCTCTTATTTTTTATCAATAACAAACCTAAGGTATGCTCTTTACGATCTTTTTGTTACCTCGGGAGTCTGTGATTTTCATTATTTTCATCTCCATTTTCTTTGGTCCATGAGGGAAGGCAATTGTATGAAGTTTAACTTGATAGCAGGATCTTGCTGAAGCTGTATCAGCTGATGAACTTGCTCGGTACTTGGATCTTAAGAAGTTGGATGAGAGGGTTTACATGTTTGAAGCTGTCTCAGCATATGATGGGTAAGTAGTAATGAGTGGTCCTTACGTGTTCAACTCATTTTTGTATCATGTGTGATCTTTCTAAGAAGCAAGACAACAGCTGGTAATTCACATTTACGTAAGCATAAATTTTGGGGGGCAAGTTGAGCGTTCAATAGTGTTATGCTCGTTCATTGCAGGTTGGGAATTAAAGAGAGTGTAGAATGGCTTGTGGAAGTCATGGAGAGAAGCAAGAGAACTGAGATGTTGAGAGTGCGTGCTGGGGTAACAGGTCCTGCTTCTGCCTAAAGATTATATCAGGTGCAGTTGTGATGGCTGTAAATAATCTATAGGTTTGACTTGGATGGACATGATCAAGACATTTCTAATCTACTCCATTGGCCATGAATCTTTTTCGACTGCATAGAAGTCAGAAGTCCTGCGTCATACATCTTCTTCAAAGAAGGAAGCATCTCTACTCATACAAATGAATTGAGATTATAGGAGGAACCGAATTGGAATTTTTGATATGTATATTTAGAATTGGAACATTGTATCTGTTAATGCCTCGAACTATTTGCTTTAATAATTATTGTTTCTAATGCGGTTCTGATTGAAAGCAAAACCCTACTAGTACTCTGGATTGGTTGATGGCAATGCTGTTTAGAGACGAGGGACACCACTCTCCGAGGTCCCTGTATTAGGCAGAAGGCTTACGGGCATCCTCCATAAATTGGGTTGAGATCCCTCGTATGTCATCCTATATGGGATTGAAACACAGTCCCAATTCATGTATAAACTGTGCACTTTGCTCTGCCGGGTTGCCCTCATCTCAATGTAGGATCACTTGTGACAATGAATGCATTTGCTGGTATATTGCTTGTCCGGTACTTTGCCTGCTCATGTTTAGGGATTTGGCTCTATTTTGGTGATTCGAGCTCCGTTCCCAAAGGAGAGTCAATCGTAGAAAAAGTTTCATGCGAATGCTTATAACACTTAGAAAGAAATTGTTCTGATCCAGGTGGCTGTGCTATTAATTGAGGGTCCAAGATCATGGCCGGCAATATCGCTGCACCGCCAACTGATGTTGGTGGACATGGCATGAAACTTTTAGCTGATACCTAGTCATAACACGATTCAAACTCACATCCTCTGACTTGCTAACTACGCTCTGAGCTATGACGATCATGAGAACCAACTGCAAAGCATCGAGCCAAGCCATTCGATAACTATTGCATGGAATACCATTCTTCACTACGTTCAGATGCCCTTGTATGAGAATATCATCATTGCTACAATCCCATCCTAGAAACCAGGGAGGAAGGCTGAGCAGAACAGGCGGACATTAATGAAAAAACTCAAGAAGAGCTGTAAAGAGATCTACATCAACATTGATAGATTGCCTGAAGGCGATGAAATTACATGATTATCTACGGCAGAACTGCAAAAATCACAAAGGCCTGGGTGATATTCAGCCGACTACTTCCACTCAAAGGACCATCTAAAACCACTCTATTGATGAACCTGTCTCATAAGAGTCTATAACTGAGACAAAGACGGCTTTGATTTACATTCATCAACCCGATCCTTGTTTTATTTCTAGCATGCGAGAGAATTTTAAAACCAAGGTGCTATACAGAATATGAATTCTAGCCACTGAACTGTCAGTATACTGATCAAAGAGCCAGAGACCTCGCTTCATCTGACTTCCACAAGCCTTCTTCGTATCGGTTCCACCTCATCCGCCCCTCATCACTCCTGGCACGCTGGCACATAACACAGGAGTCGTTCATGCACACTAAGAACTCGCGTAGTCGATTTGCCATGTTCATGATGAACGGATCAATCTCCATAACCACTCTTCGTGGCAAAGGAGGTGGGCCGGCTTCCATAAGGATGCAATGTGATATGTTTAGCACTTCTAAATCCTGTAAGTTGTCCAAAATCGTGACAAGAGCATCCCTCATTATCACCGAGCACCGAAGACTCAAGACCTTCAATCTCGGGATGTATGTAACAAGGGACAAAGCAAAGCGCATATCAAAATGGCCCATGATCTTAAGTTTGCTGAAGTTCTTGCAATTCTTTGAGATTTCCTCCAGAAGGTAAGGAGGGTTTGCTATGCTGGGCATCGTCATAGACTCAAGGTGAGGCCACATGCTGATAGCTCTGCATATTCCTGTTTTCTTTATTCGATTCCAAGCTGGCATTACAATGCGTTTGACGAGCGGGCACCTGCAGTCATGTAAAAGCCAATCATTTCAAAGAGGTAACGATTAATTTTTTTTTTTTTTAAAACCAAAAATTACTTCTAAGAAGAGAGGCAGAAGATAGAAGTCGTTGGATCTAGATAAGGGCGGGGGATTTCAATCACATGTTCCAATAAAGATGATGACAATTACCTTTGGCAACTTAGTAACTCACTGGAAGTGCCGTTTGTTTAGGCATAACCCGAGACGGAGATTGCTGAATCACAATTTTTAAATGCATTTACAAGTTGTCCTCATCCACACAGCATATCCACCAGATTAATAATCAATTTTTCCAAGAAGAAGAGCTTATTATGGGGTAGAGTTCAATTGCTTCATTTGTCAGAGAAAAAAGTTCAGAAACTCTCTCCCAAACAACTATATGATTAACAAGAAAGGTTAGAGGTCTGTCTGAACTAGTCTATGTCTAATATCAAAGTAGCAATGTAGATTATAGTAAGAGCTCAGAGAAAAGAAAGTAGTGTATGTTAAGAGACCAAGCTATTGAAATTGCTAGGAGAAGCACAATTCCCAAACGTAAGAGGTCGAGTGATAAAACCAAGCTTTTGACAGGTACCTTTCAGCAGTGTAAGTCAGCTGTTCATCACTCAAGTATAGATTGAAATGGAAAATTAATGTCTCTATGCTTCCCTTGCTGAGATTCAACCCGATCTTCAACAGTTTCGTTACTGCTTTATCCGACTGACCATGGACATAAACATATGGTGACTTGGGAATTATGATGAAATTTGACTCTAAAGCAGATAAGTCGAGAGTCTTCCAGAGTAGAGGTTGTTGGCAAGCCATACGCCATGCACTACAAACATGAGCTATCCCTGATGTCAACTCAAAGATATCAAGTTTCTGGAATATCTCCACCAGCAGATCAGTGTGCAGGTCCTCCCATTTCCTTGTGGTAGTGCCACTTTCTTCCATTTTATCGACTTTCCAATGATCTTCTAGTAATTTAGTAAATCATGTTGCTTGCTGTAAAAACGAAAGGGGCCTTGGTAAGTTGACGTTCGCACGACCTGTATATGTCCAACTGAAGAAACATCATTCATGGGCAAACATTGTAACTGTGTCAGTCCAATGTGCATCGTCTTTTTCCCCCAATAAGTAAATGTTGCAACCTATGTGTTAAACCATAATAACAATGCCAGCTAATTGCTTGCCAACTGAGAATAAATTCAAATCATCCACAAACTTATGGTCTTTTCAATTTTTTACGCTGAGGTTGCCAAATAGAAATGCTATGTCCAAAATGATCTCCTTCATTTTTATGAGCCCTTTGCAAAAGAACGAGATAAGAGAAGTAAAACTTAACCACCTTAGCTGATATTTGTCAAAAAAGACAAAAATAAAAAGGAACATCATCTCATTTGTACTTCTACGACACCATCTCTGTTTTCATAACATCCAATTCTAAAATCCTAGCAACGACCTCAGAGATGGATTACTATCTCCTTAGACCCTGACAGTACGAGCCCTAATGATATTTCCTTTAAATGACATTCATTGATGTCCTTTCTCTCGTTTTGTCAGGTTCAAGCCAAGTGAAGTCGAAGACTTAATGCTCACTATCCCATTAAATTCTGTCGAAGAGCTTCAAGTTTTCACTCCCTACACCTTTCTGATAATCTCGAGTGTTAAGGTTTAAATGTTCCCTACGAATCAAGCATTGACAGTATACCCTTGCCAATACTGACAAAAGACTCTCAGAAGCAAACACGACAGGAATGCCATTGATGGAACACAAGAGGAAGGACGTTTGGAAGACATAAGAAGAGATACAATTAATCGTGTAGAAAAGGACAAAAGATAGGAAACTTGTAACGTATGTCCATCTATGAGAAGTTAAACAGAAGGAATTAGCTGAGAAATGAATTATTACAAGATCCAACATATTGGACGTTTTCAAGTCTCCTTTTTCATTTTGGTTCAATCTAATGTCCATCTATCCTCAGGAAAATAATTGCAAATCCAAGCAGACAGTAGACCAGATTCCAGCAGAAGAACAGAGACCAACAAAATTCACAATAAGTAGTTAGCATAGTTAACTGCGGATAAAGGATAAGGCAAAATTAGCCAGTAAAGACGGCTTCTTTAGCTTAATCTGGCAGCAATGCAGAGAAACTTTGAAAGTAATAACTAAGAAGCTCGCAAGCGCTACAGCGCACTCACGCAGGAAAACATATGTAAGGCTTAGAACTAAGATCACACCAATATGATTGGTTATGAGGGAGTGCCCCTTCAACATAATCTCGCACTGACCCAGCAAAATAAGGTTTAGAACTAAGAATTCGAAATCATGCCAATATGATTGGTCACGAGGGAGTTCCCCTCTCAACGTAATCTCTCCACCAGGAAAATTCAATCGGACTAGCAACTCCAAAACCAAACGTGAATTTCAGGTTCCACTCCAGCCACGGAGGAAATGAATCCGACCCAGAACGATAAAAACAAAATTTAGCAGGGAAAGGATCGAGCTTTCAATGACTCCAGATTTCACTAACTGCGTCGAGTTCAAACCGCTCTTTCATCCCACTTCCTCCCCATTTCTCGCACAAAAACCTTGATCCAGCTGACTACAGAAGAAAGCAACACGCACAAAACCATCTCATTCCAACGCACGACATGAATCACGGCCGCACGACGAGGGACGAATTGTTCCGAAGAGCGAGAGACGGGGGCAGAAAACAAAGAAAGGACGGACCTTTACGAGGAAACCGAGCGTGCGCTTCGTGGGTTCGGAGGCGGAACTCCTGATCTGCACGAATCTCAGTCGAACCTTGCAACGCAAATTGCGCAATTCCAAGATCTCCGTAAAAAGAGTAAAAAGATTAACGCATCAATTTATTGTTCTTGAAAAGGAAAATGAATTACCCACACATCAAGAGGATTATCCACGCATTAAATACTTCTCCTCTATTGTCCTCCATATCACTGGCCGCCGCATCAAATCCTTCTCCTCTATTGTCCTCCGTATCACTGGCTCAATGAAGCGAAAGGGGTCGCATCAAATCATTCTCCTCTATTGTCCTCCGTATCACTGATTCAATGAGGCGGCCAATACATATGAGAATTATGGTTAAATGAGAGACTTGATCACTATTTATAAAGTTTCCAACCAGTTTCTTCATTACGGTCAGCCAACTTACCACACTAACTAACCCACATTAACCAAATGCCCCCATATTAGACTAATTAAGAAACCTTATATCTCACCTTAGACCAAGCCCTGTAAAACAGTAATCGTTAAACGGTAAATTACAACTTCAGTTAATTTAAGTCCACATTAAGGAAAACTCTTACATTCTCCCACTTGAACTATATTAATTGAAATTGTACTGTATGTGCGCACATTGGTCTAGTGATAATTTTTAATAGTCAATCCTATCCCATAAAGTCTCAAACACTAAATCATGGCGGTAACTGCATGTATACACACAGAGCCTTCCATGGTTACAAGTGCTTTCAACTTTATTGATATGGATTCAATATGATAGTGTGACAAATGGCTAACATCTCTCATAGAGAGATCCCATTTATTATTCACCATTCTCTTACCTTAGGTGACACAAAAGCTTGTGCCACTAGAGAATGTCTTTATGGTTTCAATGAACCTGTATATGTCTTGTCCTTATGGTTAACATTTCTTTTTGTATCACAAGACATATGCATAAGGCTAATAATCGGATACCTCTAACTTTCACTCAAGGTTTAAGCAATATCTTGAGAATTTATCAATATGTATTTAACATAATAACAACACATTCAAAAATATTTTATTGAATGCAAAAGTTGATACATATCAAACCGTTACTAAATGTAACGAACACAGATGTGAACTTTATTAGAATAAAGCCAAAATAACTCACACTAAACAATAGTATCCGAATATACTCCTAGGCCCATATTAATGACATGTCACTCAAATACACATGAACGTAAGCCTTTAGTTAGTGGATCTGCAACCACACTATCTGTGAAAATATGTTATATTATAACGTTACCTTTTTTGTACCATTTCTTTTTGGTCAAAAATATTTGACCGCCATTTATTTAGACATCTTGAGACATTTGTTATTAATAAAGTTAATAAAAATATAACAAATTTATTGTTTTAATACAACCTATGGGTCTATCCATAAAGTTTAAAAACGGTCAACTCTTTCATGAGGTTCCGGAGCCTAATAGCCCAAGTAACAGCCTAAAATAATGTTACAAACTCTACTTACATAGTAGACATAGAACTTTATTTACTGCACTTCCTGCTAACATAAATATGTATCATGTTATTGATCACATGTCATCCTAACAGCTAGCAAAGTTAACATTTGAATAGTTAGCAAGAATCAAACATGTCTATAAATTAACATATAATCTCTTGTCCTTTTAAGTACCTTAAAATCTTCTTGGCAGCAACTCAGTAATCGTGTATTGGATTCAATTTATATCTACCTAGAAGTCCCATCGCAAAGACAATATTTAATCTGGTGCAAATTCAAGCATATATTATACTTTTAAGTGCACTAACACAAGGTACACCATTTAACTAGATTTTCTCAATATCTAAATAAGGACAATGTAATGGATTCGCTCCATTACTCTTAGCAACATGAGTAATTCTTGACTTGCAATGATATATATTGAATATTTCTAAAATACGATCAGCAAATGTCCTCTGAGATAAATCTAATAAAATATGGTGAGAACAATCCTCACGGACCTTAGTACAAAGTACAAAAGATGCCTCAAGGTCACTACTTTTAAACAAAATATTATGTACATAGAATATGAGAAAAAATAAATTTCCTCCTACTGATCTTGCAGTATATTGAATTACTTTTTTCCCAATTCAACAAAACCAACAACATTATGAAACTTTATTAATATTGTTTGGAAACTTGCATAAAACTATTAATAAGACTTTTCAGTCTACACACAAATTTACTAAATCTGATGTAAAATCCTCCAATTGCACTATATAGATTTTGTATCTATTTAATGTAACTCTAAGTCAAAAAGAGCTATAAATGCCACATTCACTCTGAAAAAATCTTTTGAAGAAATAATTATAGAGTTTTTTGAGGAAATAATTATTTCTTAACTATTAACAATCTACCCCTCTTTCAGAGTGAAAACTTTAGCTACCAGTTTGGTTTTAAATTCCACAATCTTTCTTTGATATCCTTTTAGTTTTGTACACCGATTTGCAAATAATGAACTTGTGATCTTTAGACAAGTTAGTAAGTTTCCAAACATGTTTTATAGATTGCATATCACCTTTTATGGCATCTAATCACATACTTAATTGATGATAAGAAACAATATTTATTTATGTTGCTAAATCAATCATGTAGTGGATAATGCAGTCATGCTCTCACAAATAGACTATATAATCTAATGGAATAACTGATCGTCTTTCTCTAATAAATCTCCTGAGTAAAGCTATAACTACTTCATTCTATACTTGAGAGGTTTGAAAAAATTTCATCATAAACTATATCAAGAATAATACCTTGAACCTCATCAAGTTTAGTTTATGGTATAGAGATTCCACAATTGTCTGTACCATAGTTATCTATTTAGGCAAAGACAAAGACACAGTGATTTTCCATCGTACTATTATCCTTAATAGTTTGAGAGCAGCTATCCTCTATAATTATGTCAAATTGTAGAAACTTTACAGTATGTGATACCATAATTCTTGTATCTTCTTTAGGGTCTTAAAATCAATACCCTTTTGAACAATCTAGGTAAGATACAAAATAATTCCGAGTCTAAATTCCGACGCATTTAATATTGGATTAAATAACCACCTCTAAATTTAATAAGATTCAAGTAATTTACATCCAGTTCATAACTCAAAAGAAGTTTATGAAACAACTTTGATAAGAAACACGTTTTGTGAAATATCATCCCATAAAAGATCGAATAAATTAGTCTTACTAATCATACTTATCACCATGTACATTATAGTGCATTTATGCCTTTCGGCCAAATCTTTTAACAGGATTTTTAGGTATAGTAATTAAGTTACCACCCCGGAATCTACCAAGTATTTGACAAATGACCCTTTAAGTTATTTCGAATTGTCATACTTGCCAAAATACTTATGGCCACTATTAAGCTTGACAACCTTTTAAGACTAATTGTAATTATTTATTCTTTATTTCGGTCATTTTCCTTAAATTGAAAACTTTTGTAAACAACCTTTTAACCATATACGAGATGTATATGTCATTAGGACTTAAACACAATTTTTGTAGATATGTCATAATTTCGGTATTAGAGAATACATAATTTCAAGCCACTAAGGCTTTCATCATTTCTTAGCAGTGCAGTTAGTAGGCAAACCACTTTTCAAGTGTTTCAGAATGGAACGCTTCATGGACAATGCTGAAACGCTTCATGGACAATAAGCATATTCTATTACTCTTTTCTCAAGCAACAAATCATATGTCCACAACTTAAAATTTGAAACAGTAAAAACCTCAATAATAGTGGAGTTATTAATTACAGAAAATGTGACTGAAAAATAAGCAAGGTATATAATTAGCATCATGTGAGCACCGTGTAGCTTGACGTACAAGTACACATCCAGAGATTTACATGTATAATCATATAATCACCTTTGGGCAGAATACATGACATGCAGTTGAACACTCCCCACATAATAGCGGTTATGAGAATATATTCCAATCTTCGTGAATTCATCACTATTGGGCATATGAACCACTAGGATCAATCACTTCTCCACCACACCATCATGTATCCCTCCATGAACTAATACACAATCACCTCCTTTGGGAGTATGACCACGCATTAGACCAGGAATATAAAACCCAATCAAGCGTACCACTTTGGCGGTCACTACTCAATTGAATCCTTAAAACTTTCTCATACTAGGGATATAAAATCTACATTTCACATACACCATATACATGTGATTTTAACTTTAGTGATAGGGGCACATATCACTGAAATCACATATCATGCTAATTACATTGCCTTATTCATTAATAAAATTAAACATGCATATATATATATATATATATAATATATATATATATATATTCCAACATTCCAACATTAACTTCACGTCTGTTGGAATCCAGCTTATTCAATTTGATGGACATTAACTAGTGATCATATGAATTTAGATATAATATGCAATAACTTTATTAACATGCATTACCCACACTCAGCATATGTGTTAATCGGTACAATCAGCATGGTTACGAGTTCTTAAGACGTCCATTATTCAAAGGTTACCAGCATGTAAAGGAGTATGCATGATCATCAAAAGTTTCATGACTTTTACTATTTCTCATCACTACAATACATAACTCAATTACTATCCCATATTGGTTGTATCTCATTAAACCAGCTTCAATTCACAATAAAATTTAAACTTTTATTAATGAATCACACCTTTATAATGATTATGTGATAATATATCTATAACCTAATACTTGTATTTCCAAAATCACAGAAAATACAAGAAAAATACGCAAAAATACACTAAAAATACACGTATTTAGGGTTACATATGTATTTTTACATCCATAAAATCACCAGACATGTAAAATAAATATATCACAAGATAGAAGAGAACCATACGAATCCAACGCCACCAGCCACGCGCCGATTCGATGCTCCACACGCCCGCACGCGCCTCCTGAGTGCGCAGTGTGTGGAGCTCACGCGCATGGCTTTAAATCTAATTAAAACCCGGTCCAACCTGTGGTGGCCCGACCGGTTCCCGATTCGATTGTTCTGTCCAATCGCCCGGTCCGACCGGTTGACCGGTCTGGTCAACAGTTGATCGGGTCGGGTCGGGTCGGTTAACAGGTCGGGTCGATCAACGGTCCCGAGTCGGGTCGGTCAATGGGTTCGGGTCGGGTTGACAGACCGGTCGCTGATGTCAGCATCCGCGTGTGTATCGCACGCGCACGTGGGGCATACCTTCGACGCCCATGGGGCATGTGGTCGCGCATGGGGGCGCATGGCCGCGCATGGGGGCGTGTGCGGCCTCCCTCGGTGACGCGCCGCCAACCGTCTTGCTCGTCTCGTCTCACCCAGTCCGAATTTGTGATTTAATTTTATTTTTATTGAACAAAAAATCTTGAAATCACAAATTAGGGCAAAATCCTTAAGGTTCAAGTTCTAGGGTTATGGAGGTTCTGATATCACATGATAAATATAGTGCAATCCCAATATCTCCATAACTAGAACAAGAACATGCATCTAAAGAGTAAAAAGATTAACGCATCTGTTTTAGGATTCATCGTTCTTGAAAACGGAAGGGGAAAAGAGATTACCTATGCATCAAGGGGATTATCCACGCATCAAATCCTTCTCTTCTATTGCCCTTCGTATCACTGGCTCAATGAAGCGGCCCCCTCACGTTTACCGTTAGGTTAACGCTCCTTATGTGAGGATACATATAAGAATTAGGGTTAGAGGAGAGACTTGAGCACTATTTATAGAGTTTCCAGCTAGGTCCCCTCATTACGGGTCAGGCTCAACTCGGCCCACATTAGCCAGCCCCATATTAGACTAATTAAGAAACATTCTATCCCACCTTAGACCAAACCCTATAAAACGGTAACCGTTAAATGGTAAATTACAACTTCAATTAATCTAGTCCACATTAAGGAAAACTCTTACACGAGAACGTCGTTCCTTGGGTCTCCTCGAAACTGGAACGGGCAATGAATCGAGAAAGAGAGAGAGAGAGAGGGACAGGGAGAGAGGGAAGTTTATCCACTATCTTTCTATAAGGAAGATTGTCACGTGGCATAATTCCCTCAACCGATCCACCTTCTCAATTCACCCGTTGAGGACACTTTTAACTTCTAAACATCTAGCTTTCTACCCTCCTATTTACCTCGAGAAAATCATTCGTTTGTATGTACTTCGAATGTGATTGGAAGAAATAAAGAAAATGAAAGCATAATAAATCTATTGAGAAGATTAGATGATGCTAGAGCTGAAAATATAGAAGTCCTTCTGATTATTGGAATGGAAGGTACTGGAAAGACGATTCTTGCTAGATTAGTATACAATGATGAAGGGGGTAAAGGAGCATTTCAAACACAAAATTTGGTTATCCATGCCATTAGAATTTGAAATTGAGAACATAACGAGAGACATCATCAAGTGTCTTAGTGGCGAAGCAAAATTTGGTAACTGGAGCATTGAGATGCTACAAAATCGCCTAAGAAATCTTGTGGAAAACAAAAGGTGCTTGTTCGTAATGGACGATGTGTGGGCACTGAGGAGGGAGGATTGGCTGGAATTGAAAGATTTGTTAGGGGGCATTTCTGAAGGGAGTAAAGTCATCGTGACTTCACGAAATCAAGCCATCGCCAAAGTCATGGGCACTATTCCCTCACTTAATTTGGCCAACCTTTCCTAAGGGGATTCTTTAACTTTGTTCGTGAATTATGCATTCGATGAAGAGCAAGAGAAAAATCACCCAGACCTTATGAAAATCGGTGAGGAAATCATGACCAAGTGTGGGGGAAATCTTATGGCGGTGAGGGCCCTAGGGTGCTTTGTATTCAAAGAACAACCGGAACAACTGGGAATATATAAGAGACAGCGAGACATGACAATTAACTAATACCTTATCGTAGTTGGAAATCTTACCTTCCTTGAGAATAAGTTATGATTTAATGTCGTCTTACTTGAAACGATGTTTTGCTTGTTGCTTCCCGAAGAACCATGAGTTCAACAACATCGATCTGATCCAACTGTGGATCTCTAACGTGTTTATCCAATCCAGCGGAAATAATCAGGAGCCTCAGATTGGACGGCAGTACTCGGAGGAGCTGTTATCTAGATCATTCTTCAATGTTGTCAGAGACAATCATCCCATCCCAATCTTCGAAATGCACGACCTCATTTACAAACATGCCATTTCGGTGGCACAAACCGAATCATCCAACATGAAAGTGTGGACGCAGGATATTTCCCCAACCATTCGGCATGTATCATTTCCCGATCTATCTGGTGTAAGAAAAGATGAACTGAGTGACTGCTTCAACAAGCCAAGTTGCATTCGTACCATCAAGTGTCAGGAGCTGGGGTCCTCTGACTCCGAGGAGTTCTTTCTTAAGACATGCATTTTGCGATTTAAGCACTTGGGAGTGCTATGGCTGGAGGAGTCTAGCTTTGACCTACTGCCTAGTTCCATTGGCGATCTAAAGCATTTGAGGTATCTCAATTTATTCAATGGGACAATTAAGAAACTCCCCAAATCGGTCTATGAGCTTCACAATCTGCAGAGCTTAAATCTTGCCAGGTGCGAGAATCTCGAGGAATTGTCCACAGACATCAAAAATATGATCAACCTCCGCGCTTTGTATATAACCACGAAACAGAAACATTTCCCAGAGAGTGGAATAGGACGCATGACTTCTCTGCGGCTGCTATTCATTGCGTGCTGCGAGAATTTGGAGGCCTTGTTTTGTGATATCCAATCGCCCACATCGCTCCGTATGGTGCGGATTTTGGAGTGTCCGAAGCTGGCCTCCTTATCACAAGGCATCAAGAATCTGAAGGCGCTGGAGGATCTCTTCATTTGGGACTGCAAGAGCTTGAGGCTGTCAGAAGGCGATAATAACGACCAAGTTGAGCGCATTGCCTGAGTGGCTGCAAAATTGTTCTTCTCTGACAAAACTGGAGCTTGCGAGGCTTCCCGAATTATCCTCTCTGCCAGATGGCGTTCGCCTCATTCCCACATTGGAAATATCCGAGTGCGAGAAATTGAGCAGTTACAGTGGAGAAGAAGATGATTAAAATTGATTCATCGGTGTAAGCAAACTCCGAAGGAATCCTCTCTCACGCTTGGTTTTCCATATTTATGTCAGGAACCAAAGTCTTTTCTTTCCATAAAAAGAAATGCATGTTTCAGTATCGTCCTTGATAAACCCTATTTATCATCAAACAAATTTAAAATATTTCATTTCGATATTTACAGTTTCGACATTTAAAATCCACCACCGGTGGAAAACCAACTCCACGCACGGTTGGGGTCGAAAGAGAAGTTATATTAAAAAAAAAAAAAAAACACAAGAAGAAGAAGAAGCTTAAAGTCTTCGAACATGATATTGAATGACACGTATGTGAAAATTATCCAAGTTGTGTTTTTTCAAGAAAAATTGCAAAGTGAACCCTTTAATTTTTCTCTTTGATATCTTACAAAGTTTTAAAATGAGTCGACTCAGCATCATGGTCCTATATGTTCGTATCTTTAAGATGTCATTCAAAACTCTCTTTTTAGATGGGTAAAATGGATTAGATGACCTCGACCACTAGTCCTAATCCACATTTCGCTATCATTTCGATGCAAATTATTATCGTGAATAGTCTTGGATCATTGTTGCTCGATCCCAAGCAATAATCAATTAGTCCTAATTAGCATATATTGGACTTGAGTAGCTTTCAATCGGTCATTATGTCAGCAATGGTCTGTCCTCAACCGGTGCCGATATGTCGTACATCATTGTCAATTGTCCCATAATGCCCTCCCTTAATCCCTTGGAGAAGTCGGGTGTTATCAACAGATTCCAATTTTCAAAAGATTTTACAATTTACATAGTCAGTTCACACTTGCATCACTAACGATCGCACGTTAGAGAGCTTAATGCTAAACAAAAGCATAAATGGCATTGCTGCAAATGCAAAGGAGCCACTTTTGCCCTGTAGATAGCATCGCATACTTTTTCGAAGAATTCGACTTATAAGAACATTGTTTATGAAATAGACAGACCAAAAGCCACCAAAATGAGCAATCATTTGAATTGTATGCATTGCCAATTTTAATTCCTAAACGTGTCAAAAAAGAGAGGGAGTTTGCGTACACATGACTTATTTAAAAAAAACACACACCTTTTATTGGATAAGCTCTCTACAATGCCGATTGAGAGAACTCCTTACACATACTTACATAGCACATGAATATTTTCTAAAAAGATATCTTTTTAAATATTTCTAGAGTGGCCGCATATTTTCACGCTCCTCATAAGAAAATATCTTACAACACAATGTCTAGTTATTTAAATATTTATTCGCAATCATCATCTTCTTCAAGATCAGTGTTCCGCTCAATTGTCCCACAATTAATTATCCGCAGCTCTTGTGGACACGGTTTTTCTTCAAATTCTAAGGCATGGCGTGGCAGCTAACAATGCAACTAAATCAAGACAGGATAAGTAACATGATCTCAAAACATCAAATTTTAATTCATGAACGCGTCGAAAAGATGGGGGAAATTTCTTGCAACTTTCTCACTTGGCATTTTTACAATCTTAATTCATGAACGTATCGAATTTTTATTATTCTTTTCTTTTTTTTTTTTTTTTTTCTCTTTCCCTTTGCCGGCCACCACCAGACATTTCAAGCTTCACTCGGGGGTGACCAATGGAGGGAAAAAGGAAAAAAGAAAAGAAGGAAATAAAGAAAATAAAAATTAATAAAAATTAAAACAAATATTAGAATATTATTAAAAATTGTTCATGTCAATAACGACCGTGTCATGTGGGACGATGGAATCAACGTCAGTAATTTCCAATAAAAATTGGTGGGATAAATCTAATTGGCAAAGCGCGAAAAAGTTTATAGAAATGTTTAACACAATACTTGAATAAATACGCTATAGAGATTGAGACTTGATATTTCGTTTATTTTATTATATCCAGTCAAACTGTAACTCCTTCAAATTGAAGTAGCCACAAAGGAAAACATTAAATTTGAAAACTACACAATGCACATGCAAATCATCTCAGAGTCTTATTACCGACATTTAATAGAACAGTCAAGTCTAAAGTTCACGACATTAACTTGAAGTACCGGACTAGGAAAGACCTCTAGTTGCATAAACAAAATCCCTTTCAATTTTCTCGACTTATGTCCTGCATTGACATTTGCTAAGCCAAAAAATTCACTAAAAAATAGCTGGATGTAAACAAATAACTAACCTTAGATCAAAGAAGAAAATACCTTTCGATTAAATTGAAGACACATACCATTCAGATAAAGGAATTATAAAGTCCATCTCATAGCACATTCTTTCATTTCAGCCCATTGAAAAATAATCCTCTACTCGTTGAAAAGCCCCACTGAGCCAATGATACGGCAACGCTTTTAAAAATGCATTGCAAAGCACTCGTACAAAAAAGTTACAAGAAGGCAAAGGTAGAGAGGGAGTTCATTAACTTCATGAGTGAAGTTGAACAATGAAACTAAGAGCTCAAAGTAGAAATGACTGGAAGAATGTGAAAATAAAGAAAGAGAATAAAGAGATAGGAAGCAGATACACCAAAGGTCAATATCGTTTTCTCCCATTTACATTAAAATGGTCAATCTTTTGAAGAGTGATTTGATAGAAACACGCACATTTAAGATTCCATCACCATGTACACCCACCAGAGCTTACTTGTAGTTGAGCTCCCATAGTATGAACAGAATGGCAACATTCACATAATGAAGGTACAAACATGGCCAACCACATTGAGAAGTGTTTATTTTATCTACTGCCCTTCTGATGTTATGTTTACCCTGACCAGGTAGCAGGGTGTTGGCAGGTGCAAATGGGTGCTTTAATTCCTTCAGACCTCTGAATTTGGGACATGTAGAATATGCAAAAGTATCGCAAGTACTTGGATAAGTCAATGTATAAAAGAATATGCTATTTTGCATTTTACATGCAGCATCGTAAGTGTGGAGTCTCTGGACAGATTAGGACTTGCCAAACGTTTTGACAATTCTTTTTCTAAGATATTGCGATGAAGTATCCGTGATAGCCTTAAAGGTCATATACCACTACTTTATTAGTTATGGGGCCAATACAAGTACAATATCCCCCAAAAAAGAGTCGAACATAGTCCTCCAGCAAGGCACAAAAAGATGAAGTAAATTTAAACTACTCAATTCTACGGGAAAAAAAAAAAAAGGCAGAAAATATACCGTGGCAATAATAAGAAATGCTGCAACAGGAAATCTCTCCATCCTAAAAGGAGGAACAGAACAGATGGTTCCAATAAAAAGACCCAGACTGTAAAGAGAAGTGATGAATGATCCAAAGTTTGAAGCAACAATCGACAGGCCAGCCACTGCAAAAAAAAATCACCAAAAGCCAGGCATGTTGAATAGAAAGATCTCCTGCTGCTATAGGCAAGTAAGGTTTGTTGACCCTGAAATAAGATAAAAAAAGATACTAATCATAAAACTGGAGAGGAAGTTGAGGACATTGATCCTCAAAAGCAAAGGCATGACAAGAAGGTTAATTAAAAAGATGGCCCTCCAAAATAACAGTGAGTGCTTGCACGGTACCTCAAACACTGACCTAGATCTGATGTCCATTAAAAATTGGGATGTCGCATTGTTTCATTATGAACACATTCATTCTTTCTCACTTCAAACATCTATGTTGAGGCTAGAAGTAATTTTGCTCTGTTTCTCAGTTCCAATATCTTGTAACTTTTCAGTTATAAATGGCCCATTCAAAATTGACCCAATTAAAATAGGATATTTAAAATTGAGATGACCCATATATGACACATTTATGTTTTAAATGGGTCGGATATGGGTTGAAAGATCTATTTTGACAAGTTTAGTCAACCCTATGAGAATGTTCAAGTGAGGGGAAGATCAAAGCAAGATCAAGTAAACCAATTAGTTGGTGTAAGCGAACTCTCCCTCTCTTTCCCTCTCTCCCCCTCCTTTATTTTTGACAAATTTATGGATTGAAATTTAAAATTTTCAAATCACGTTTCTTTTATTATTTTCATGTATTAGTAGTGTCGACTCTCTCTCCACATTTAAATCAGCACGACAAATCATTTCCGCTAGTGATCATTGGATATTTCAAGTCCAAAGGTTCTTAAATGGAGCAAATAATGCTTTGCATCACCAGCTGTGGAAGATAAGGCTTCTCCTAGTACTAAAATCCCATGATCAAGAGCTTTATGTCTAGTGTCAGAGAGGTGAATTCAAGTCAAGGCCAATGTCTATGAACGTTGGTAACTCCATGGTTGTTTGTCACCTTTTCCCTCTTACTGTTCTTGTTCCGTTTCTTCTGTGGGGTTGTGGACTGGAGATCGACGATTCTATGCTTGTTTCAGCTCTATGGTTCTCTTCTGAGTTTCTTCTTACTGAGATGCACTTCAGAGTTTACATATAGAAAGTCGTATGATTGCTTCTACCGGCAACTTCCAGTTTGTTTCTTGCATGAAGTAATTTATGTACTCGTCAAAAACTTCAAGAAAGTACGTGATGCGACGGAATTGGCAAAGTGCACTGCATGCACTTTATTTTGAGCGTGACAAATTAATTTCCATTACATGCTTGTTAGAAACTTATTTTCGTTCGTATTAGAAAGGGTTTCCAAGAAATATTACTTAATCTGTACTGCTTAACCTTGTGAAGCCATCAGCCACAGATTGGACAGATAATTATCTATGAAGTCAAT
Source organism: Eucalyptus erythrocorys (assembly GCA_014182555.1). Classification (NCBI taxonomy): domain Eukaryota; kingdom Viridiplantae; phylum Streptophyta; class Magnoliopsida; order Myrtales; family Myrtaceae; genus Eucalyptus; species Eucalyptus erythrocorys. The sequence goes on along the minus strand of CM024597.1, from coordinate 45,081,725 downwards.
CCTAGAAACCACATCCACACAACATCGCATGCTCACTTAGTTCAAACTGAAAGCTTGTACGAAACCGGTACATCCACTGCACATAAACCATCCAAGCTCAGATGCTTGGTGAACCAGAGACTTCCATTAATTGCAATCCTTTGTGCAGCACGTGAAACTAATCACGAAGCTTTATCTAATTACTTCATCTAGATCTCCTCCCTATCAGTAGATTATCAGTATGGCTCCCTTAAAAGCATTATAGGACAGAGCTCTTGGAACCCCTATATTTTAGAATGAAGTTTTGGAGAAAGAGGACTTAAAATCGCACGGATTGTTTGAAATATAGTTCTAATAATTTGGGATGGGCTCAAAATTGCACAAAGTAGTTGTGAATAAGCACCATTTGAGTATTTACACGCACTCTTGACTAGAAAGTCACAAATACGAATGTTGTTTAATTTTTATTTTTCCTTGTTCAGCATCAAAGTATTCAAGAACTATGCCAACAACTATTGTTAGAACAGAATGGTGTGATAAATCTCTCTTCTGATTCAAAATCGAGGTATAATAGATGGCATTTGGTAACGTTTTTGTTTTGAGAATAATTTTTGAACATAAATAGTTTTTTTTTTTTTCTATTCCGGAAACAATTTATGAGTATAAAGAACACGTTTGGTAATCGCAAAAATTTTTTATTCTAGGAATAGAGATGTGTTTGGTAAACTTGTATAATTTTATTTTTTCTTTTAATTTTTCAACATTTTTATCATATATATATATATATATATTTTTTTTTTTCCTTCTTTCTCTTTGTGGTCGGTCGCCGGAGCCTTGCCAAGCCACCGCGGCTCACCTCGGTGGCCAAGCGAGCCTTGGGCCGGTGAGGCCGACCTTGTGCCACCTAGGCGAGGTTGAGCCTCACCGATTGCCTCGCGAGGCTTGCCTAGCCACCAAGGCCAACGACGAGGCTCGACCTTGCCCAGGTGGCACAAGGTCGGCCTCGCCTAGCCATGGCAAGGATCGGGCCGACGAGCCTCGTCGTGGCTCAGCGTCTCCGAGGGTTGGCGACACTTTGGCGAGGTTGCCGGCTCTCGTTTGGCCGGTGGTCGGCGACTGACCAAAAAGAAGAAGAAGAAGAATAAGAAAAGAAAGAGAAGAAATAAAGAAGAAGGAGAAAAATTATTTTTCAAAATTGCTTTTAGGAACAAGAAATGACTTTTTTTACTTCTTTTTTTATTCCAAATTGTTCTTAGGAATAAAAATTTTATCAAACACAATTCTTTTTTTTTCTTTTTTCCAGAACAAAACAAAAGGACAGAAATTTTTGTTCCAGGAACAGAAACAAAATTTGCCATACAGGCTCTAAGAAAACTCTCTAACAATCGACTCCATTCCTCATCTGCCGCTTGGCATCGTGGTCCACTGGAATCGTTATTTCTCCTCATCGGCCACCGGGCTTTGTCCACTCGCGGAAGCTCGGCCCATTCAACTCGTTGGGCCCTTTTCAATTCAATTCGTCCATCATTTGCGCCCGGACCCAAATGCCAAATGCAGCCAACCATTTCCTAAACATTATACGATCAAGCCTGATCGGGCGAAACTTGGAAAGATGAGATTAAGCCTATTTTTGAACCGATAGTCCACAGGAACATCCAATTCGTACATCCAATTCGTGAAGATTCATCAAGCGGGCCTATCTAAATTCCAGGCCCGTGACACCCGCCAGAAAATGGAGAAGAGCTTGTTCAGAGAATCCGGTACATAACGCCCGACCGGCTTTAAACTTCCGTTTCTGGAGAGAAAGAAGCGCCCGACAACGTGTGAATAACAGATTTTATCAGGTTGCAGTTGTGATGGCTGATCAAGACATTTCTAATCTGCTCCATTGGCCATGAATCATTTTCGACTGCGTAGAAGTCAGAAGTCCTGCGTCATACATCTTCTTCAAAGAAGGAAGCATCTCTTCTCATACAAATGAATTGAGATTATAGGAGGAACCGAATTGGATTTTTTGATATGTATATTTAGAATTGGAACATTGTATCTGTTAATGCCTCGAACTATTTGCTTTAATAATTATTGCTTCTAATGCGGTTTTGATTGAAGGCAAAACCGTACTAGTACTCTGGATTGGTTGATGGCCAAGCTGTTTAGAGACGAGGGACACCACTCTCTGAGGTCCCTGTATTAGGCAGAAGGCTTACGGGCATCCTCCATAAATTGGGTTGAGATCCCTCGTATGTCATCCTATATGGGATTGAAACAAACGGTCCCAATTCATGTATAAACTGTGCACTTTGCTCTGCTCGGTTGCCCTCATCTCAATGTAGGATCATTTGTGACAACGAATGCATTTGCCGGTATATTGCTTGTCCAGTACTTTGCCTGCTCATGTTTAGGGATTTGGCTCTATTTTGGTGATTCAAGCTCCGTTCCCAAAGGAGAGTCAATCGTAGGAAATGTTTCATGCGAATGCTTATAACACTTGGAAAGAAATTGTTCTGATCCAGGTGGCTGTGCTATTAATTGAGGGTCCAAGATCACGGCCGGCAATGTCACCACACCGCCAACTGATGTTGGTGGACATGGCATGAAACTGTTAGCTGATACCTAGTCATAACACGATTCAAACCCACAACCTCTGATTGCTAACTATGCCTTGAGCTGTGACAATCATGAGAACTGACTGCAAAGTATCGAGCCAAGCCATTCGATAACTATGGCATGGAAAATCATTCTTCACTACATTCAGATGCCCTTGTATGAGAATATGATCATTACCACAATCCCATCCTAGAAACAAAGGAGGAACGCTGAGCAGAACAAGTGGAAATTAATGGAAAAACTCATGAAGAAGAACTGTAAAGATCTACAGAAACATTGATTGCCTGAAGGCAATGAAACTACATGATTATCTACAGCAGAACTACAAAAATCACAATGGCCTGAGTGCCATTCAGCCGACCACTTCTACCCAAGGACCATCCAAAACCACTCTATTGATGAACCTGTCTCATAAGAGTCTATAACTGAGACAAAGACGGCTTTTATTTACATTCATCAATACAATCCTTGTTTTATTTCTAGCATGCGAGAGAATTTTGAAACCAAGATGCTATACAGGTTACGAATTCTAGCCACTGAACTGTCAGTATACTGGTCAAAGAGCCAGAGACCTTGCTTCATCTGACTTCCACAAGCCTTCTTCGTATCTGTACCACCTCATCAGCCCCTCATCACTTCTGGCACGCTGGCACATGACACAGGAGTCGTTCATGCACACTAAGAACTCGCGTAGTCGATTTGCCTTGCTCATGATGAACGGATCAATCTCCTTAACCGCTCTTTTTGACAAAGGAGGTGAGCAGGGTTCAATAAGGATGCAGTGAGAAATGTTTAGCACTTCTAAATCCTGTAAGTTGTCCAAAATCGTGACAAGAGCATCCCTCATTATCACCGAGCACCGAAGACTCAAGACCTTCAATCTCGGGATGTATGTAACAAGGGACAAAGCAAATTGCATATCAAAAGGGCCCATGATCTTAAGTTTGCTGAAGTTCTTGCAATTCTTTGAGATTTCCTCCAGAAGGTAAGGAGGGTTGGCTATGCTGGGCATCGTCATAGACTCGAGGTGAGGCCACATGTTGATAGCTTTGCATATTCCTGTTTTCTTTATTCGATTCCAAGCTGGCATTACAACACGTTTGACAAGCGGGCACCTGCAGTCATGTAAAAGCCGATCATCTCAAAGAGGTAACAATTAAATATTTTTTTTTTTAAACCAAAAATTACTTCTAAGAAGGGAGGCAGAAGATAGAAGTCGTTGGATCTAGATAAGGGTGGGGGGTTTCAATCACATGTTCCAATAACGATGATGAGAATTACCTTTGGCAACTTAGTAACTCAGCAAAGTGCCGTTTGTTTAGGCATAACCCAAGACAGAGATTGCTGAATCACAATTTTTAAATGCATTTACAAGTTGTCCTCATCCACATGGCATATCCAGCAGATTAATAATCAATTTTTCCAAAAAGAAGAGCTTATTATGGGGTAGAGTTCAATTGCTTCATTTGTCAGAGAAAAAGGTTCAGAAACTTTCTCCCAAACAACTATGTGATTAACAAGAAAGGTTAAAGGTCTGTCTGGACCAGTCTATATCTAATATCAAGGTAGCAATAAAGATTATAGTAAGAGCTCAGAGAAAAGAAAGTAGTGTATATTAAGAGACCAAGCTATTGAAATTGCTAGGAGAAGCACAATTCCCAAACATAAGAGGTCAAGTGATAAAACCAAGCTTTTGACAGGTACCTTTCAGCAGTGTAAGTCAGCTGTTCATCACTCAAGTATAGATTGAAACGGAAAATTAATGTCTGTATGCTTCCCTGGCTGAGATTCAATGCGATCTTCAACAGTTGCGTTACTGATTTATCCGACTGACCATGGACATAAACATATGGCTCATGAGGAATTCTGATGAAATTTGACTCTAAAGCAGATAAGTCGAGAGTCTTCCAGAGTAGAGGGTCACAGCAAGCCATACGCCATGCGCTACAAACATGAGCTATCCGTGATGTCAACTCAAAGATATCAAATGTCTGGAATATCTTCACCAGTATATCAGTGTCCAGGTCCTCCCATTTCCTCGTGGCAGCACCACTTTCTTCCATTTTATCAACTTTCCAATGATTTTCTAGTAATTTAGTAAATCACGTTGCTTGCTGTAAAAACAAAAGGGGCCTTGGTAAGTTGACATTCGCACAACCTGTATATGTCCAACCGAAGAAACATCATTCATGGGCAAACATTGTAACTGCGTCAGTCCAATGTGCATTGTCCTTTTCCCCGGATAAGTAAATGTTGCAATCTTGTGTTAAACCATGATAACAATGCGAGCTAATTGCTTGCTGACTGAGGTTAAATTCAAATCATCCACAAACTTACGGTCTTTTCAATTTTTTACGCTGAAGTTGCCAAATGGAAATGCTATGTCCAGAATCATCTCCTTCATTTTCATGAGCCCTTTTCAAAAGAGGGACAAAACTTAACCACCTTAGCTGATATTTGTCAAAAAAGGGACCAAAAAAAAAAAAAAAAAAAAAAAAAAAAGAAAGGAAAATCATCTCATTTGTACTTTTACGACACCATCTCTGTTTTCATAACATCCGATTCTAAAATCCTAGCAATGACCTCAGAGATGGATTACTATCTCCGCAGACCCTGACAGTACGAGCCCTAATAATGTTTCCTTTAAATGACATTCATTAATGTTCTTTCTCTCGTTTTGTCAGGTTCAAGCCAAGTGAAGTTGAAGACTTAATGTTCACTATCCCATTAAATTCTGTCGAAGAGCTTCAATTTTTCACTCCCTACACCTGTCTAATAATCTCGAGTATTAAGGTTTATATGTTCCCTATGAATCAAGCATTGACAGTATACCCTTGCCAATAATGACAAAAGACTCTCGGAAGCAAATACGACAGGAATGCCATTGATAGAACAGAAGAGGAGGGACGTTTGGAAGACATACGAAGAAATACAAATAATCGTGTAGACAAGGACAAAAGATAGGAAACTTGTAACACATGTCCATCTATGAGAAGTTAAACAGAAGGAATTAGCTGAGATTAAATGAATGATCACAAGATCCAACATACTGGACGTTTTCAAGTCTTCTTTTTCATTTTGGTTCAATCTAATTTTTTTTTTTTTTGGTAAGAAGTAATAATATTATAGAGCTTTGAACCAACAATTACAAAAATCGGCGCAACAAAACTTGTACTCAACAAGACAATAAGTCTATGCAAGTGGAAGGGTGCCGGACGTAAAAGAAAACCGCAAGAGCAGCCAAAGCAAGCTAGAGCCTAACAAAAGGCAAACACTAAGTGGGGAAGAAAGACCACGCAGGGCCACCCCGAAAGCCTCCCAAAACATACGATGGGAGCAGACAAGGAACCACTAAGGAGATGCAGCAAACTCCAGCCAACGGAGACCAATTTCCAAACAGACAGTAGACCAAATTCCAGCAGAAGAACAGAGACCGACAAAATCCTCAATAAGTAGTTAGCATAGTTAACTGTGGATAAGGGATAAGGCAAAATTAGACAGTAAAGACGGCTTCTTTAGCTTAATCTGGCAGCAATGCAGAGACAAACTCGAATATAATAACTAAGAAGCTCACAAGCACTACAGCGCACTCACGCAGCAAAACATATGTAAGGTTTAGAACTAAGATCACGCCAATATGATTGGTTACGAGGGAGTGCCCCTCTCAACATAATCTCGCACTAACCCAGCAAAACATATGTAAGGTTTAGAACTAAGACTTCGAAATCATGCCAGTATGATTGGTCACGAGGGAGTGCCCCTCTCAACGTAATCTCTCCACCAGGAAAATTCAATCGGACTAGCAACGCCAAAACCAAACGCGAATTCAGGTGACACTCCAGCCATGGGGGAAATGAATCCAACCCAGAACGAAAAAAACAAAATTTAGAAGGGAAAGGATCGAGCTTTCAATGACTCCAGATTTCACTAACTGCGTCGAGTTCAAACCGATCTTCCATCCCACTTCCTCCCCATTTCTCGCACGAAAACCTCGATCCAGCTGATTACAGAAGAAAGCAACACGCACAAAACCATCTCATTCCAACGCATGACATGAATCACGGCCGCACGACGAGGGACGAATTGTTCCCAAGGGCGAGAGACGGGGGCAGAAAACAAAGAAAAGACGGACCTTTACGAGGAAACCGAGCGTGCGCTTCGTGGGTTCGGAGGCGGAACTCCTGATCTGCACGAATCTCAGTCGAACCTGCGGAGGTACAAGTGTTCGAGAACGTCCTTCCTTGGGTCTCCTCGAAAATGGAACGGGCAGTGAATCGAGAGAGAGAGAGAGAGAGACGGGCAGAGAGGGTAGTTGAGTTCACGATTCGAGGCGGGTGCATTCATTCTTGGTTCCACGGCAGACCGAGTTGGTGAGTTGGGATCGGCCTGCCTGGTCCGACCCTGACACGGTCGCTAGCCAGATCCGACCGTCCTTCATCAACCATCCGGAAAGATTCGAGACGTGACCTGGTGGCGGTGGTGGTCCTATGGCGCCAGCAGTTATTTACTGCAACTTGCCTCCAGAATCGTTGTACCTGGCGACGTTAAATTTCACTGCTCCGTAGGATTTCGACATTCAATTTCACAAGTTCCCTCTCTATCATCTTTAATGTCCATCTCCTATACATCATATATTTCTTATCCAAATTTGAGATGTCGCAACTTTAATTGCATACTTATTTATTAAGGATATAATTTGACCAAAATTCTCAAAAACAGAACCTTGATAAAATTATAAATGTCCCGGGTGATAGAATCCTGAATTATATTTGTTTGTTTATAATATTTGAGAGTTTAGACTCGATGGGCGCAAAGCACGTTCATTAGGGATGACCTCACATGTTTCCTAAATCTTTTGTATTCTCTTTACACATTACTATCAATGATTGGTATGTATCCTCTTAACACTTGAAGTTTATCCGCTGTCTTTTTATAGCGAGATCGTCACGTGGCATAATCCCCTCAACCAGTCCACCTTCTCGATCCATCCGTTGAGGACACTTTTAACTTCTAAACATGTGCTGGCTTTCTGCCCTCCTATTTCCGTCGGCAAAGGACCACTAAGAAAACTCTCTTAACAATCGACTCCATTCCTCATCTGCCACCTGGCATCGTGGTCCACTGGAATCGTTATTTCTCCTCATCACCCACCGGGCTTTGTCCACTCGCGCAAGCCCGGCCCATTCTACTCGTTGGGCCGTTTTCAGTTCAATTCGTCCATCATTTGCGCCCGGACCCAAATGCCAATTGCAGCCCACCGTTTCCTAAACATGATAAGATCAAGGCCTGATCGGGCGAAACTTAGAAAGATGAGGTTGAAGCCTATTTTTGAACCGATTGTCCACAAGAAGATCCAATTCGTAAGGATTCATCAAGCGGGCCTATTTAAATTCCAGGCCCGTGACGCCCGTTGGAAAATGGAGAAGAGCTTGGTCAGAGAATCCGGTACATAAGTTATAACGCCCGACCGGCTTTAAACTTCCGGTTCTGGAGAGCAAGGAGCGCCCGACAACGTGCGATTCCTCCCGATCGCATTCTCGGATTCGCTCTGTCGTTTGCTCTTGCCCGACCCGGAATCGAGTCTACGTCCCCGACGGCTGAAAGAGACCGGGCTCCTTGACCCGAGAAGAGATCGGAAAATGGTGACTTCGTCGGCGGCGGCGGCCAACATTTACCCGTTGTCGAGCTACACGTTCGGGACCAAAGAGCCGAAGATGGAGAAAGATACCTCCGTCGCCGATCGCCTCGCTCGCATGAAAGTCAAGTGCGTCTCTTTCTGTTCTCCTGTTGATTTTTTTCGCGACTCATGGGCACTTTCCAAAACCCTAGATGAACCCTCCGGCGGCGTTTCCGTTGAGGGTTCGAATGGAAATGGAGGGAATTCAGTTTGCTTTGTGTGCTTGTTCGTTTCTTTCGGGTCTGCTTGATTTGGGTGGTGGCAATTGAGTTCGATTAAGAGTCGGGTCCCGTTGAATTCGCCGTTTTCAGTGATGACCGAGTGTCTTAAACCCTAAAGTTTTTGCCTTTCTCTGTTCTTTCAGCATCCCCAAGAGGGAGGCTTCATTTATTTGATTTTTGCGCTTTATGTCAACTATTTCTTTTTTATATGTTGTCAGCTTGTCTAACAAATCTTTGCTCATGAGAAAAAAATGGTGGCTTTCTCGAGAAGCTTAACAATGCATGAGTAAGTGCTTGGGGGATGAAATTTTTTTTGATTTGCTCGGTTGAATCTCTCTTTCGGTTGCGAGCTTTCAAATTAGATAAGGGAAATAATTGTGGTTTATTAAGCCAATTGGAAGTTAATTCTTGTATGCTCACGATTGAGTTTCCTTGGAAATGATGATGCCGTGACCATTGCCTGAATATGAATTGCAGCTATATGAAGGAGGGAATGAGAACGAGCGTAGAAGCAATTTTGCTGGTATGTCAGCTTTAATTCCTACTTCTGCATATTTTCTTGGGACTAGAGTTTTGCCTTAAAGTCATGAATGAACAATTGTTCCTCAATTGTGTTCCATTCTGCATCAGTCACTCTACCTGAAGATGCTATTCTATATCTGCTTTTTCACAATGGTTACTTGGTATGATCCTGTGTTTAGTGTTGTACTTTATATAGTTGACGCTCTTCAGCATAACAGCTGAGAAAAGACACTTGCAATTTTTGGCTGATTGGAGAATATGATTGTTGTTTTCCTGCCAATTTTCCTCGCTCTATGCTAAATTGGTCATTCTTCAGTCTGTTAGCACTAAAATCTACCCAAATATTCTTGATTCATTTCAATAACACTGTGCCCATGTTTTTGAACCTGTACCTTGTTTATAGATATGTGTGAGATTTTTGTGTCACTTGTTGCAGAACCTCCCTAATCATTGTCAAGTCGAGTTTCCCTGTGTAAGGATGGGAGTTCTGTTACTTACCGTCAATTGAATAGCAATGATCGGTGACTAGTGAGCTGGTATCTCTTTTTATTTAATAATGTAATAACCTGATATCTATATGATGTAAATGGTAAGAATATTTTGTTGGTTAAAGTAATATGTTGATATTCCACAGGTAAAATCAATAGTCTCTAAATATCTTTATATTGTTCTTTCTCTCAGTCGTGGCATGTTTCACTGCAAATTGTGCCATATTCATCATAACTTAGACTTCAGGATCTCATGTAACCTGGTTGCTTCTTAAAAATTCTGAAATATGTATTTCACGGCAATTATGGTGTTGTGTCCTGACAGTGAATGTTGCTCTTCTTATCCCTATGTTAGCATCTTTTTGGCCTTGTATGCCTACTCGAGAATTCAATTATGACCTTTGTATTTTTTTTTTTTTTTTTTTTCACATCTTATTTAGTTCTTCACATGTGGAAATTTGAATTTCCAACTTTTTCTTCTAGCTGATATATGTTCTTTAACTCTCATGCTTGGACAATGAACTTGTCCTCTTTCTTTTATTTATTGAGACAAACTTGACCTTGCAGGTACAAGAGCATAATCACCCGCACATTCTTCTTCTCCAAATTGGGAATACATTCTGCAAGCTTCCTGGAGGGCGTCTAAAACCGGGGGAGAATGGTATTATCATGCATGTTCTTACTTTTTCTCGATATTTGGCTATACATGAATCTCCTCCTGTATATTGATAATATGTGTATCCTCATTGGTGCATATCTTTTACATGGTTATCTGACAGAAATTGAGGGATTGAAAAGGAAGTTAACGAGCAAGCTTGGTGCAAATTCTCCAGCTCTTGTGCCAGACTGGCAGGTAACATCTCCTGTTGTGTATTACATAATGAGGGAAATCTTTGTCAACTTCATGTGAATCACAAGTCCTTGGGCTTAGTTTGACGACAGTCTTGAGGGAAGGAAAGAGGGAGGAGTGAGATTGTTGTTGCTGGACATGACGGTGTTGGAATGTCTTCACCAGAAATGCGAGGCCATTGGAAGCCTTCTATTTATGGATTCACGAATGCGCATGTATGCCTGATAGGCTGTCCATGCAGCCCATTGGTTTTTCATGACAACCATATGTGCATCGGCCCACAGTTGTTACACTATTTCTCAACATTTCTCTAAAGTGACTTGAATTTTGGCAGACCATAGACCTGATCACCTTTCAAGAGGTCAATTGCATATTAATTTGACACAAAAGACCTATCTGTGCTCATGCAGGATAGTTATGTTTAAAGCTTCTTATGCTTAATTGCTTTTAAGGGGATTGGAGCATATGCATCAGTTTTTCTCTTAACAATTGCTTTTACACCTCTAACATGGAAAAATGAGGTTTTTGGCTAAGCAAGAATTTTAGGGAAAAGACCTTGAGATCTCTTTCCTTTTTCTTAATTATTTCCCTAATTTGATGATATCACTCGGATTGATGCTAAATTTTTCAATAAAACATTTAGATTTGGAACCATTGGATCAACAACCCAGCATGTAGTATGTTGGATGAAAAGATTAATGGAAATCTGTCAGGTTTTACTAATTTTCTTTAGGCTTTTACTCAATCTACACGAATCTTAGATTCGCATTCTCATGTCTCTGGGATAATGTTGGATATTGCCAAATTTGTCCCAGTAAGGAAAGTCTACTTTCAAATTTATTGTGATGGTGTTTGAGAGCTATCTGGTTTTTGTTGATGTAAGCCCAATTTTTGATTTCATTTTTCCTTACTTTCTTTTCGTTACACAGATAGGAGAGTGTGTTGCTATCTGGTGGAGACCAAACTTTGAAACCATAATGTACCCATATTGCCCTCCGCACATAACAAAACCAAAGGTGAATTACTTTGTTTCGGAAATTTTTTCATTATTGCTTGGTGTCCTGTATTGTCTTTGTTTATTCTTCTTCTGTTCCTTCTTTCTGTTGTTACAGGAATGTAAAAAGCTTTTCCTGGTTCATTTGTCTGAAAGGGAATACTTTGCTGTGCCCAAAAACTTGAAACTTCTTGCAGTACCATTGTTTGAACTCTATGACAATGTCCAGGTATGACTCATGGGAATTGTGAGATTCCTTTTGTCTAGCATGATTGGAGTTGACTTGGCTTGTTGAGATTTAGGGGCCATTACGACGCGACTTTGTGTTTATGGCTTCCATTATGATTTCACTCCTTTCCTTTAAATCCTTGTGCCTACCTTCACTTGTAGTGTATTAGCTTAAACTTCTGAAGGAACTAAGTTTGTATTGCTGTTTCACAGTTCTTTCAGATACTGACATTTGAATTGCTCTCTCAGATGCACACATCTGCTTCTGGTGTCACGTCTTGCTGGGTTGCTTGTTTCTCTGTTTTTGTTGGGTGCTCATACCCCACTCTGTCGTATTCTTTTTGTTTGATCCTAACTTCATCTACCACACCCTTCAATCGCAGAGATATGGGCCTGTCATATCAACCATCCCGCAGCAGCTATCTAGATTTCACTTCAAGATGATAACTCAGTGATTGTGCAATCAGCAGCATTTTGCTTGTAGGAGTCGACATTATCAGTCATTCTTAGCTCATGCACACAGCACTAACTTATCAGAGAAAGTACGGATGCTCTATTTATGCTGGTAACTGCAAGGTGACCTAATGCCACCAGAGGTTATATGTTGGAACTCATGCCTGCACTTCCTGTAGGTGTTCCGGTTCTGATTTTCCGTTTCTAAACGTTGTCCATTACACTCTTATGCTGATCTGTTAAGTCTTTTTGGATATTGCTGTAGTTTTTTCTAGGTTATAATTGTGTTACTCTTGCTAAATTTTACAGACACATTATGCTGTCATTTTAACTCATGAATGGTTAAATCCAAGTACAGTCACTTCAGTGTGATGGTTCTTTGATGACTTGATGGTGTTTCGTATGCTAGTTGGGCAGCATCTCTCAGCTTCTCTTATATCTTTTATCTTTTGTTTTCTTGAGTAAATATTTTTCTTGTTTTCATCATTTTGTCGTTTGGATTTGCGAAAAACAGGATGTCTCGTTCAAACATCCAATCCTTCTATTGTTTGACTTGCTTCTGAATAATCACATGGACTGAGGTTTAGGTAGCCATGCAAGACAGGATTTAGGAACAATTTTGGGATTCAAGCTTTGCTTTTCTTATTTTGAGGGGATATCTTTGACTGCCTTTCCCCGTTAAGGAAAAAGGCATTGGATAAATAGCGTGTTCTACTGGATGGGATTTGAGGTAAGATCTCCTGGTAACTCAGTATATTGCAGTCAACTATCTATGTTTAGGTTCTCTGATGTCATTGAGGTCAGGATGATGATGGTATCTTCAGCATGATGGTATTTCTGGTGTCCCAGTGTGCAAAACTATGCAGGATGGGAGATTCAAAATCACTTGTTCAAAGCAAAGTGCGAGGCAGTGAATTTTGCGATCGTTAAGGTTTGCCTGGTCAGTTGGATGTGGAACCTCGTTTGAGGTTAAATGAATTGCTTGAATCAGAACTTTTGTGAAAAGGTGATAACATGCGTTGCCTTGGTCTCTATACCATTTACTGTGGTTATAGCATGACAGTCGAAGCTGCCCACGGGCGCCGTGAAAATTGCACTGCACATGCCAGTAGTATTCCTGACGCATAAGCCCAGGTCGAATCTCATCTCACGGTGGATGGGTATAACGCCAAAAAACGTTAAAAAGAAGATAAATAGTCCGTAGACTTGAAGCTCTATTGAATGACATTATTCTAAACTAGTTGCCAAATGATGTTCGGACAATGCGGCTTGATGGAGACTTTCTAACTGTTGATGTGTTAAGACCTTCCACGAGAAACATCCGTGCTCGTATTTATCTTACAACACCATCATTTTAACGAACTTCTACTCGGTGAGTACATTATGGTATATTCGCAGTGGATATGATGGGAGCATGCTGCTCGATTAGTATTATTCATGAAAACAAACGAGTGTCGACAACATTATGGCGACAGTCAATGTACTGTTGATGCACTAATGCGTAGCCTTCCACATAATAGTATTATTCATGAGAACAAACGACTGTCGACAACATTATGGCGACAGTCGATGTACTGTCGATGTACCTATGCGTAGCCCACCACGGAATCGGCTAAGAAAGGGATTGTTGTTGGACGAAGGAGGATGATAACGACTCTAGATTTGAGTTCGGCCTGCCAATGAATCCATCTTAGTTGACCGGGGAAGCTTCTATTCCCTTTTGGACCAATCAAGATGCCTCGCTCCCCCAGCGTCACTCGCTGCGTAACCACCTGTTACGTCGTTGACTAGGCTGTACCTGAGTGAGTTCTCAATCATCGCTTTTCAATCGTCTGTTTTAGTCACCATTGAGGAGAATCGTCATGCAATTACACCATTTCTTATTCATTCTCCTGTCCCCCCCCTTGTCTTGGGAGGTTAAAAAAAAGGAAGGGATAAGCGACACCCTTACGAGCTAGAGTCATCACCTCACCTGTTTTGGGTTAATATAAGCATGTGTGATGGTGCGAAAGTAGAATCCGAGGCCAAAGAGTGCGCGTTCCTTGCATCATTCACCCAATAGAAAAGGCACGACCTTGCCACATGACCCCGACAATAATGACTAACCAAAGCGCCATGGTAATGACGCGAAGGCCATGTCGTATTTGGCGACTCTCCTTTTCTTTTTCGTTCCGACGTGTAATGAACGAACCCAGTCATTGACTTTTGCTCAGAAAATCATAGACAAAGTGGCAAGTGGAACGGCATCGAATCGTGTCCGAGCACCAAGAACCGCCCCGAATCGAGCAGACGGCGTGGCAAGTGGATAAACTAATGGAGAACAGGCCTCGTCAGCATAACCGTCCGTTCTTTGTTTAGTGAAATCAAACTGACTAACTAATCATGAAGTCGAAACACTAACGGGTGTGCAGTTTTCTGGAGTCGTCATCATTTAGACGCGCATACAATGTGCACCCAAGAGGGAGCACGCCGGACTTTTGTTATTCGTAACAGCTGATGCATAACGAATCCAAGAAGTTGATTACTCTGTCATCTTTGGATGGTAATTGGTAAGCAATATTGATTTAGTAATAAGACCGGGCAACTGGCTGGCGAAAGGGTGAAGTCAGAAGAGAGGCGCCATTGACTGCTATTTATTTATTTATTTATTTATTTTGGGGTGAAATTAAGAAATATATTGAGCTATAACCAAACTATACAAAAGAGATCACGGCTCCAAAAACCTATACTCAAAATGACAACTCATTATGAGTGAAGAGGTGCCGAGATGAAAGAACGGCCAAAAGGCACAACAAGGCAAGCGGCAACCAAACAAGAAGCCAGCAAGTTAAAACTAAGGCAACCAGCCAGCCAAATGATGGCAATCAAAAGAAAGACGAGGAGGAGCCTCTGAGCAACAGACCCACCATCGCCACAAGGTAGTCGCACCCGCAACGAATAAGCAGCCAGCCGAGCAGATTCGCCACCGCCATCCGTGGAACAACCACCAGTAAACAACCCCTCGAGCAGTCCGCAGACGCACGCAGTAGGCCGCACACCCTTGGAAGAGGCGGTACACTACCTCGCACAAGAGCCGTCGAACAAACTGACGACTAGGGAGGCGGATCAAGGTCCCCAGAAGAGAAGATAACTGGGTCAAAAATTGACTGCTATTGGTGCATTTGTTTTGCGGAAAATTGATCATTGAGAAAACATTCTCCAAAAAACAATTGTTCGAATCACTTACAAAAATTAATGAATGAGAAATATTTTTATTGTTCATGAAATTGTTTAGATATAAATTGTTATCGATAATAAAAATATTATTTATTGGCTAATTATCTCAAGCGATACGAGCAATCGCCTTTTGGAATTTTTTTTCTTAAATTATTCAATTTTTTGCGAAACAAATGAAACCTTAGTATTAGTTTCAGCCAATCCACCAAATCTTGCGAGATTTATTATGTTATATAATTTGGTTTTTTCCCTTTCTATTTTGATCTCATAGCTTCCAAAATTCTATTGTATTTGAGGAAAAGGCGTGGGGGCATGGGATGATTTTTGTCCTTATCAAGGCCAATATACAAGTACAAGTTTATTTAAGTTGCAAAAATAAGTACCCACATTATAATATTTATTTGCACATTCAAACTTTGGTGCAAGAATGGGATGTAAGGTCCGACATTTTGTTTTCTGTGCTACTGTTTCATATTCCATTATTTCCAAGATCCCAGTTTCAATCTTTTTGGCGTGGTGTCTTAATCAAATATGTACTTGTGTTAAGTTGTCGTTGATTCTATAGATCCAAGCGAAAGATGATGCCAGGAGTTATTATAGGATATTGATAACGTCATGTTAGACTAACTTGGTGTGTGACAATTATATTAAGATTGTAAATGTATGTATATGAAGCACCACTCAAAGAGGATAAATCTTTATAAAAAATCTGCTAAGGCATGAGATCATGATCAAATTTTATTGCGACAATACCCTACTCACTTGCATCTTGCATAAACAACAGATAACAATCTGCCTTGTTGCACCATTTTGGCCAGGGAAATGTTGAAAAAGAAGAAACCATTATGTGCAATACACAAATTCTATCATATGAAGTAAGTTTAGGCAATTGTTTATTTTTATGTGACCGATATTTTGTGATAAAAATGCGTCATTTACCAGGGTTTTTTTCTTAGATTTTCTCCAATCCTGTGTTGGATCAAGAGAAAGAGAAAATCATTCCCAACAAAAGTTCAAAGTCAACACAGGAGTTCATTATTTCAATATCTTCATTTGCTTAAAGGGTAGTTTGATTTTTTTTTTTTCTAAGGAACATATGTAGTGTAATTTGGATTCCACTAGTTGAGAATATATATGTAGCCTGAAAGGAATGTCCTACCACCAAGATTTTGACAAAGTCATTTTTCGATATTGTAACCCACCAAAAACACAGAGGACATTCCTAGTCCGAAACTAGCTCATCATTGTTTGATGTTGTGACCTACCAAAAGCACAAAAAAGATATCCTTAGTTTCAAAATTGCCCATGTCGTTGAGTCAACTTACATTCATTAACAAATTATTTAATTTAAAAACATGCGATATCTAATATTAATTCCCTTTTTCATCAAGTCACATAATTGATCGGTGTACACACTTGTTTTTTTTTTTTAATAACCGATTTATTACGTTTAAGCTTCCTAAGTAGAGGTCTTTGAACCATGTATCACAAAGGGATTCAAGATTTCAGACCAAGTATAAAATTAGATATATGGTTTTGGTAATATTCATATTTCTTTCAGGGAAAAGAGATATAAGGAGCATGTCGAAGAAGAAAATGGTCAACATCATTGATGACGACTTTAACCCTTTTTTAAGCAATTATACATTAAGCATTCATTCAATATATATATATATATATGGGTTTAGATTTAAGAGCATATATTAGGTAATCAAAAAGTACGAAATGTCTTAATTATTCTGCGTTCAAATCAGTGATTCATCTTAAGCCTGTGATGCAATGGCATGTGTACAATAGTTGACTTAGGATGCCTTTACCAGCTTGGCTGATTAATATATAATATAATTATAGTGAAAAGGATATTCGAATATTGTCATTAATAACTCTACACTCCACACTCCACCTGTCCATCACTCTTCGGATACCCAACCACATCAGTTTTGTAAGTTATGAATAATATTCTTAAATGGGATTGAAGTCCCCACATTGATAACATGCCATTCTAACTCCCAACCTCCTTAACATCAAATCAATTTCTATCCGTACTTTCTCGAGTTTTGCGTGCACTTTAGTACGCTTGATGAATGACTGAAAGAGATCTACCTCGCCTAGCCATTGGATCCTCAGGCCAGAATTTCCGGCACCCCGTTGAATAAAGGAGATCTTCTGCATTTGTTTAAGTAAATTCATGGGGCACGCTCGATTCCCTTGTTGCTTTAAAGTTTGGGAATTCCATCAGACTTTGTTAGGCTTATCCTGATCGAAAGTCAGTTTCTGATCATTGGAGGAACTTAGTCAGGCCTTCTTGAAAGCGGATGATGCAACTAATTTCTCCTTCTGGCCAAGAAAAAGGAAAGGGAAAATATTATTTCTCAGCCCAAAAACCAAAAAAAAAACAAAACATTGGCTTGTCGGCAAGGGTTGTTGCCACATCAGTGGATTGCCAATGGACGATGAACACCTGACAACTTTCGGTTTACTTCCATCTTTTTCGTGAGTCAGTGTTGATGGTACATGAGGAAAGCATTCCAGTTGTCATATAAATGCAAGGAGACGGTCTTAGGCAACCTGTTAAACTACAGTAGACATGCTTTAAAAATGAGATCTGTATGTGGAGCCTCTGTTAATTTGTATAATTCCAACTGGTTTCAGAATATAAATATGCAAATGTGATCGCGACAAATAAGAGCTATTGATGGGTTATATTCAGTAACACCTAAGGGATGCAGTTGAGATTGAGTTTCGGACCATTTTGCTGTTTCAGCTCCTCTTGTCAGCGGAAACTCCACCTGAAATTTCTAAGGGACGGTGTGCCATGCCCTTGAAACTATCTACAGTAGGCTAAGGCCAGTTGAACTTTAAAACTCTCAGGAGTTCCTTGGTTGTCCTATGGAGCATTTCTTCTTCAGTACCATAGCTGGGTGTGGCGATCAGAGATGGACGACATGGTTGTAATAGAATAGAAGGCAGTAACCTTCGGGGTTAGGCAGTTTAATTCGACTCCGACTTTGATGGACACCTTGTTTATGTCTTGTAAAATACCGACACTGACATGAAAGAAGAACATGCTTCATCATGGTACCGTCAAGAGGACATGCCGACTTGCAGATTTTTTAGCTGAGATTGCATGAGCTGCGGTGCAGATATGATGCCATGCATTCATCCTCTGTTTCCTTAATTTCCTCAGAGAAGCCATGGTTTTTACTTGAATTTTCCCCAAGTAGAGTTAGAGAAGTAGCTGGCTTCAGTTTAAAAATCAAATGGGAATTGATCACTGGTGGTAAGTAGTTGATGCAAAATATGAGAAGAAAACTTTTCAGAAAGAGTTTGGATTTTTTTTTTTGGTAATAATGATGCATTTTTCTTTTTGCTCTTTGACTTGAAAATGTTTTTTTTTTTTGGGTCGAAACTTGAAAATGTTTCAGTTATACCTACTTTTTAATCTTCCTCAGAAAAGACAAGCTTGTACCTTTTTTTCCGTTTTAAACAAAGGGGAGGAGTTCGACCAAAAAAAAAAACAAAGGGGAGGAGAGAAGAAAACCATCGCTTTTAAATACCAGAGCCTTTGCCCTGCCCTCCTGTCCTCAACCTCTTCTTTTCTCTCCTCCTTCTGCTCTTGGCTCTTTGACATTACTGAGGGTCTATTTTTGAGCTCATCACTCATCTGCATACTGTTACATTTGGCATAATGGTATGCAAGTCAGTGGAAAAACCAAAGGCAAGGCACAGAAAGGGGTTGTGGTCACCAGATGAAGACCAGAGGCTCAGAAACTACATCCTTAAACACGGCTACAGTTGCTGGAGCTCAGTTCCCATCAATGCAGGTGTGATCTTTAGCCACATGTTCGCATGTTCTGTAGTATGAGAGTATAAGAAATCCACTTGGTACATTCAATGTGCCATTGTTGTTGTGTCATGATCTCAGTTCTTAGACTTTAGATCATTCCAATAGCAATGCTCGAGATGGATGCATGCATATGACAGTAAGGAAACAAAATGATCGGGCAGACAACATCCAGCACAAACAACTGCAGTCTGGTTTCGAACCTGTAGATAGAGCAAAGACTTAATTTATTCTGTATCAGAATAGATTGATCCAATGGTGACAGAATTTAGCCATCATTTTGTTCACCTTTCTGTTTTCTTTAATTGACCCGGACAAGCATGAGTTCCCAAGGAGCAATTGGTATTTTCTAGGTAGTAGATAGGGACAAAGAACTGATAAGTTCCACCTCCACCACATAAAATTTCCTGATTGCTGACTTTTTGGTAATGATGAAGTCACTTTGCAATAATAAGAAAATGCTAAAGTCAGAAACTGCCGGGAAAGACGGAAAAATGCTTACTTGGATGGCAAGTTAGCTGCAGGAAGACGATTGTGCCTTTAAATTAACAAATGTTGAAGTTAAGACTAATGCATTACAACAGAGTCTGGAATGCGGATCCCGTCCATTCATGTGAAAGAGATTGATGGTGACTGGATAGTCCTAAGAGAATATTTCGTAAGTTGACTTTTGATGATTATAATAGTCAGGTGGTACTTCTGGGCAGGTTTGCAGAGGAATGGTAAGAGCTGCAGATTAAGGTGGATTAATTACCTGAGGCCAGGATTAAAGAGAGGCGCGTTCACAGTACAGGAGGAAGTGACAATTTTGAACCTCCACCACTTGTTAGGCAACAAGTAAGCGAGGGCTAAAAACTGTTTCTTTTGCCAGACTGTATCGTGCTAGAGAGTTTCTTATTTGTTTTCAAAGGCACTGGATAAGGTGATCTAATTTTCTCATGTGATTAGGTGGTCTCAAATAGCACAGCATCTCCCTGGAAGGACTGATAACGAAATAAAGAATCATTGGCATACTTATCTTAAGAAGAAGATTAATATCGAAGCTGATGAATCTCACCTTCAGATGCCGAGCAATTCAGACTCTGTGGGATCTCCGAACTCTACAGACTTTCCAACTGATCACACCCAAAGTTCTGATACAACGGAATATACAAAAAGCTCAGCTTCTCAAATTCCGAAAATTTTCAAACCCACAAAAGAGGGTGAAAGCTCATTGCCGACACTTCTTTTTGCGGAGTGGCTTTCGCTGGATAATTCTCCTGGAGGAAGTTTCACGAACCATGCTGAATCACAAGCTCCTGGAGATGATCACCATTACCACTCAAGCTCTCAGAATTCTTTAGTTTCTTCACTGCTAAATGAGGGAACTTTTGGTGGCAGCCATCAATATCAGAATGATCAGATTGAATTTTCGACCAGTGAGATATACAGCTCACAGTTCAATTTTCAGGATCAAATATCGGGAAACGGGCTTGTGCAGTGTCTTTCTAGGGATGATCTTTGTAGTGCGTTCAGCATTGACAATGATATTTTGTACAATGAGAATTTGTTTACTTACCAGGGGCCCAACTACGAGGGAGAATAAAATCTAATTATACTTCCTAAATAAAACATGGGATTTGTGAAACACACAAGTCCTTTCCAAGTCAGGCTGTTCACCTGAAGAAGTGATAAGCCGAGAAATATTGAAATAGTGTAACTAGTTGTTTCTCTTCCCCATGATGTTGGCTCCAAGAGAGATCCCGTATCTTATGTCGCATTCACTTTAGCATAACAACTGATTGTCTTCAAGTTTCAAGTGATTAACTTCTGCAGTTTCTGGACAAATCGTTGTCCCAGAAAATCTTGTTGATACTTCCGCTCCTCTGTAGTTGTTATGCCTGATTTCAAAGGGCTCTAGCCCATAAGCTTTCTTTACGCCAAAGAATGGTTTAGTTGTGGTCTTAGAAATCCTATGAACAGGACGAAAAATGAAAATGGTAGCCTCTAGACCTCGTTTAAATTTTGAGTAAAAGAATGTACAGTTTCATCTTCTTCTCAATAATAAGTGTCAGATGTGTCAAGCGGACACCTCATGATCACTTTGATCAGCACCCTAATGCA
This sequence comes from Eucalyptus erythrocorys, assembly GCA_014182555.1. NCBI lineage: Eukaryota > Viridiplantae > Streptophyta > Magnoliopsida > Myrtales > Myrtaceae > Eucalyptus > Eucalyptus erythrocorys. The sequence continues at coordinate 45,060,543 of CM024597.1, read as the reverse complement.
GCATGAACATAACATCAATTGCAGGCGTGTAAGAGTTTCACTTAAAGAAGCCCGTTGCGCTAATGGGCCTAAAAGGAGGATTGTGCCATACCCCATCATTTATTGCCTATTGGCATATGCAGCATATGATCGAAAAGCCAGAACTAGAACCTTGGCAAGGGCCCAAACTGTATTCAGAAATGGGAAAAGCATATCCATTCTCCTCCGACATAATTCCTTATCCGAAGCTCATTGAATAACAGTTCGTAAATTAATTTTCGTGCTTCGACTTAGCTGACTATGAAGCTAATCAATCGTCTCTTTTCTTGATAAGTAGGTGAGATTTTCTTACTGATGAGATGAATGTGCATTCAACCGCTCAAAGCTAACCAAATGATGTTTAGGGAAAGAATTATCTCCACCATCCCCAAGACCGACATGAAGCCCTTTTGCCAATCGGCAGTAATCTTCTTTTGTGGAAAACATACGCCATTATTCTCGCATATATGTGTATGCAGCTAATCAATCCTCGAAGATTGCCATAGCCCTATAAGATTGGATTCCAGGGTCCATAGCCCTATAAGATTGGATTCCAGGGGTCCTCCTTATCTGCTGAACTCAGTTTGCTTGTGAATTGTGAGGCTGTACAATTCTTAGTGGCTTAGCACAGGTCCGAGGAAATGATCAATACGCAAAGCGCACAAGTTACTTTAGCAGAAAAATAGGGGAAACAGCTCTATTATGCTTTAAGCATCCAACTCGAAAATTCAATAAAAAATTTTAATTAAGGACATGAAGTATGACCATTTTCTCTAAAAAGGTTCAAAGTGAACATTATTTTAATTAAGGGTCTGAAGTAATTATCACAGCCTCAATTAAAGGCTTCAATATAATCTCAATTAAGGGTCCGACAAAACATGAGCATCTCACATGCCACCATGATGGGGGCATTTTCGTCCACGTGCTTTTTTTTTTTTTTTTTTTTAATTTTTTTTTCTCTAATCATGGTCTTTCTTCTTCATCTCTTCAGTTCATCTTCTTCCTGCTTTAACCTGGTGTCAAATTTTTTTTCTAAAAATAAAGAAAAATGAAAAAGCACACCAACTATATTTGCAAGAGAACGCAATCACGTACAAATCCTCCCCCAATTCGTCAAGAACAGACCCTCCCTCAGTCCATCCTCTAGTGGAACCGGAAGCCCCAATTTGCCGGCGAAACCCCATGAATCGTCGCCGTCACCTCCGGCTCAGTCATGTTTCCACGGAGGATGTACCGGAGCGGCGGCAAGTTGTCCATGCGTTAGGCAGTGAGGGCCTAGGAAGGCGTCAGGAAGGACTCATCTGTGAGCGTGCACGTGACCAAGAGCAATCTCTGTCGAGAGGATGCCATAGCCATATTTCTACAGAATTTTCCCACTTCCCGCAAACATCCCGTTCTATTAATTGATACGTTTATTTATTTCTTTATGTTGTAAGCACGGAGGGACGTAATTCTTTGTCTACAACCCGACCCATATTCACTAGAAGTGGTTGAGAATTTTGATTTTTGCTTCCGCTGGTTCAGATCGATCTTTGGTCATAAGCACGAAGGGACATAATCACCTTTACCAGAAAAAAAAAAAAAAAAAAAAAAAGACATAATCATCTTTGACTTCATAATAATTTTTGCTTTTGCTGGTTCAGATTGACTGTTCAGTGGAGATTATTTTTACCAGCCTATCTGAACCAGCCCAGATGTTGCCTCTGCTTTGTGCATTTGTTCGAAGTGTGCTAAGGAAGAAGAAGAGGAGAGAAAAGGAATTTGATGAACTGGAGCGTCGGCTTAAGGAGGAAAGAAGAAGTAGGAAAAAGGAAGAAGATTGGAAAAGCAATAATAGAAAGAAAAGAATATCCTTGGACAAAAATGCCCTTAACCAAAAGTTGAAGAGTGCATGTGAGATGCATACACTAAAGCCCTTATTTGAGGCTGTGTCAATTACTTGGGACCCTTTTTGGAGATTATATTCATTTTGAGCTTCTTTTTTTTGGGAAAATCTTAAATAATGACTCGAAATGGCTTTTTATTCTAAAAAAAAAAAAATGAAGTGAAGTATGTCTCAAATAAGGATCTAAAGTAGTCATTTAGTCTCAAAAAATGACATGACTTGTTGGTTGGTGAATTGATGCATTTTCGATGTGTATTCCGGTGAGTTAATCAGGGTATTTTCATCCAAAAAATATATTTTTTTCATTTTCCTTTTCCCCTATTCATCTTCTCCATCTCCAAGCAGACCTCTAGTATCTCGCTAGTGAAGTAATTGCCGGTCAGATCAAGCCACTTCAGCTTCTTCAGCCCCACCACCTCTGGCAGCAACAGCCTCATGAACTTGTCATTGCCTAAGTCAAGTTCTTCGAGATGGGTTATCGCCCGCAGGACTTTGCTGGGAAAGATCTCGAAGAGGTTGGGGAACCGGAGGGAGGTAGGGCTGCCGAGCTCCAACGGGAGGGTCCTGGTGAGGTTGTCGGTGGTGAGCGTGAGGTTGATGTGGTCGTGGAGAAGGCCGATTTCGGGTGGAATGTAGCCCAAGAGGCTGACGGAGGTGATGTTGTGAGAGACGACCCACAAGTTGGTGTCCCACATGACTTTGGTGAAGGAGCAATGCGGAAAGGGCGGCGACGAGGAGGAGGAGGAAGAGTCGACCTAGTCGTCGATGGCGGAGGAGGAAGGCTCGACCATGGTGGTTTTGAGCTTTAGGAACATGTTCGGGTCGCTTTGTGCGAGGGAAGCGGAGGCGAAGAGGAGGAAGAAGAAGAAGAAGACGCCATTTGTGACAGCCTGAATTTTCAAATTTCGTTTTCGATCAAATAAATCGGGTCTTTCATCGGCGCATGATAGTATTATTTTCTAAGCTGATCACTCACAAGATAACTAGACTATTTGGGGAAGCAATTAAGAAATCTAAGTGCAATTGAACTTGAGAATTCGACTAGAAATTGACTACTTAACCGTGTTGATTTACAAGGGTTATTATGACACTGTCGAAATCGATCAGAGATCAGAGATAGGTCAATTTGACTGAGATATGTGATCAAAATGTGGGTGATTCCATCTGATTGCAAAATTCTTATCGATTGGCACTAAATTGATTTTTTGTCGTTTTGGTACCCGATGGCCGTAATTGAAACCTCGAGATTTTCACGATAATCGAGAGTCGCCAATGTGTCGAAGATGTATAGTGTGACTCGAGATAAATCGATCATGAGTTAATTACATCAAAAATTCCTAAAAGTTATTCAGTAGGTTGGATCACGCTAAAAGCGCGCCGGATTAAAAATAATCGTGAATTTGAACTCGATTTTACAAATTGAAAGTTTTGTGGTGTCACGAGTTATTTTAAGAACGTCAACTCATCCTGCAAAGAATTTTTAGAGATTTCGAAATTTTTACGGAAAATCATTTGGACATTGTAGAAAAATTAGCATAAATTCATATGAGCCAATTTAAAGAAAATTTTGACTTCTAAACTGAGCCTTCGAGTGTCAGGGACTTACAGAAAATTACACGGGATTTTTCTTCATCGAAATCGGACCTCAATTTGAAAAATTGAATGAAGAAATTGAAGATAAATTGGTGAAATTCGGAGCTATGAAAGGAGGCTGCATTTTTGGCATTAAAAGTGGATTATTTGTGATTTATTGAGCAAGAAAGAATTATGGGGAGACATGTAATCAATGAAAGGGATAAAATGTTTGACTTTGGGCCCCTCCACCTTGGCTTTCCTTGCACGTTTCTTAGCCGACCCCCTCCTTAGCACATATGCTTCTCTTTCATTTTTCTTTGTTGATTTCCTTCAGCCATTTCACCAATTCCTCACTCGCTTCTTCACCCCTTCATTTGCTTCTTTGGATTTCTTTCATCTTTTCCCATGAACAGCTCCACTCACCGAAACCCCAAGTTCTCACGCCGTCCGCCAATTTTTGTTCCCCACCGAAGAACCCCACTCAGGAGGTCAACACGGCAAAGTTCCCAGGCGATTTGTTGACCCCATCTTCACGCCAGCTCAGCCGTCTTCGCTGCTTCGTTCTTCTCAGCGTCCGCGTCCACGATTCCATGAAGCGCGAGCTGCCAGCGTCCACCGAGTCAGCCCTTTCTTTCCATCGTTGACTGAAGCTGCTTCATCCCCTGCCGTGTGTCCTCTGCCCGTCAACCGAAGCAGCAGCATCGCCCATGCTCGAAGGTAGGGAAGAAGTCAGCTCCAGCCCGTCCTCGCCGAAGCCGGTCTTCTTTTCCAGCGAAGTCCAGTAGCCCACCAAGGCCCATCAGCTCGGCCCTGCAGCTCCAATTCAGCTTGTCTTCAGCCCAAGCTTCAGCCCAAGTGAAATTCAGATTATTTCAGCCCATCTTCAGCAGCCCATCTTCAGCAAGTTTAGCAGGCCCGGCCCAATTTGAAGTCCAGCCCAAATCCAGAATAAATCTCAGCTTGGGCTGAGATTTGTTGGGACCCGTTTTAGGCCGCTCAAGTCTCCGCTGACGCCGCCGAAAATTTGGATTTCGGCCGTCCTCGCGCCGTCATCGCGGTGAACCGGTTTCCGCAATTAATCGGTGAGTTTATACTCTAAACTCTTCTTAGTAGGTTGATAACGTTTAAGAGGTGTTTAGATTTATTTAATTATGAATTAGGTTGTTAGTTAGATTAAATTAGAAATTTAATTATGTAATTATGCATGTTAGGTGGTTAGATTAGATTAAGTGAGGCCTAGATTAATTATATTATTTATCTAGTAGGGTTCGGGAATTTTCCGGGTCCGTATTGGTATTTAATTTAATAAATTTGGCCTAGGTTAGTATTTTTAGAAATTAAATTGATTTATTTAATTAATTTTCAAATTTAATTATATATTAATTATTTTTTCGGAAATTAGGCCGGGATAACCGGTGACCGGAATTTCTGCAATCAAGTACTATTTTGTGAAATTTGAGTGCCGATTGGAAAGTGGATCAATTATTCCAAAATTGATGAATTTTAATATTTATCCAGAAAATCTCGGGTGTCGAGTTTTAAACACTGAAAATTGTTTTATATATTATATAAACCAGTGGGATTTTAAAAAGAGGGTTATGTAATTTTCAGGTCCAATCTGACTGTGTACTCATGCATGACTAATTTCATCGGATGTTTTTAATACGAAGAAAATAGGTCAGGATCACTATTGAGGCATTTGAGTGCAATGCACAGTGTCCTGAGCCGAGATTGAGTGATCGTGTGTTGGTTAAGAAAACCCGTCCTCGAACTATGTCGGATGGATGTTACCCATTTATTGGGATTCGGGTCGCAGTAGAAGCTGGACCTATATTCCTCGGGAAAGTTGTCTTTAAAAGACGTAACCGTGCTCAATGGGATGAGACAATGCCTAGTTACGCCAGTAGACCGCCGAACTTGGAGTAGGCTGTGCCCTAGAGTGGGAGTAATTGCCAATTAGAACGCTTGTTGAGTGGAATTGATATGTCGGATTATGAGACAAAATTGTGTGATATGGTATGGGACGTGTCATAACGATTTGACCCTATAATCAGGACTTTATAATTTATTGAGTTGAGCAATGCGTTCCAATTGTTGTGTGCACTAGTTGTATGCATAATGTGTATAAACTATGCCTGACCTGCAGGGTGAAACTGAGGCCAATGTAAGCTTCTATGATTGCGTGATTGTGTGGTTAGGACGCCTCTGGGCGTATTACCCTCCTAATCAAGGTTTAGAGCTTAGACTTGCTGAGATTATATCTCACTCCGTTGTGAGACAAATTTTTTCAGGGTCGTCGAGTGGAGGACCGAGAGCAAAGAGGAGGTGATATGAAGTGTACGTCAGCTAGGATCACTTCTTTTTGGAAAGCCAGCTTTTGTAGTCTTTTGGTCATAGACCATGTACTTGACTCTATTTGAATATAAAAGTTTGTTCGTTCTGTATGTCATACTTTTTTATCCCGAGATGATTACTGTCAAGAGATTTCTTTTCGCTTCCGCATGTGCAATAAAATGGAAAGGGTCAGCGACTCGTTTTGGGAAGTCGCAAATTATTATCGACCAGACAGAAGATGGGCACGTGCTCGGGATTCGGAGCATGACACCATTATAGGGCAGTTTCGTGCTCAGTGGGTTCGGTGAGGCCAGCAAGGGCTCGCCGACCTCACCGGCCACTAGTAAGGGCGAGCAAAGGCTTGCAATCCCTCACCCGTTTCCAGCGCCTGCTAATGGCGATGGGTGTCAAAGCCCTTGCTGGCCCCGGGTGAGGCCAATCCTCACCGATCCCACGACCTTCGCCGACCCTTCCCCACTTCCGATGTTCTTGATTTGGGCAATGCCTATCTTCAACATCGACGAGGAAGACAATGAACAAGACAACCGTCGGTAGATCAAGAAGAAGATGAACAGGGGAAGGAAAATGAAAAGAGAATATTTTTTGGACAAAAATACCTTAGAACAAGTCATCGGGAATATGCATTGAAAATGCATCAATTCACCGGCCGGCAAGTCACGTCCTATTTTAAGACTAAATGATTACTTTGAGGCCTTATTTGATATAGACTCCATTTTACGTCATCTTTTGAGAAAAGTGGCGAGAAAACGATGTCATTTTGAGTCCCTATTTTAAATTTCTCCTTTTTTTTTTTATAAACAACTACATTTTAAGCTCTTATTTGAAGTTAAGCTCTTATTTGAAATTTTCTCAAAATTCAAACATGAAAAGCATCTTGGCTTTGAGAGGGGGCGCATGCCAAGTCTAGGTTCGAATATCATTTCCTGAGGGAGTTTGAACCGTTAGAGTGGTGGGCAAAGAAATTGATAACTTATATTAATGTAAGATCCATCCAGACTTCAATTGTGAGCTATGTGGGATGGTTGAGGGCTTCACAGACACCCTAAACCGAAGAAAGGCGACACCATTAAATCCCCTCTGGTGGACATCTCAACCAGTGGCAAGGACACAAGAAACTTCATGCTCGCTGGTAGACGAATTTCTCCATGCCTCAGAAACAGCAGAGGTGACTGCCCTCTGGCGGCCCTTTTCATGTGACTCGGGGATGCACAGAATAGTCAATCGCCAAACCTTTTGGTGTCTTCTTTCCCGGCGTGCATTGAGAGGTTATCCCATGCGCCAATATTAAAAGCTCACTCTAGTCATTCTTATACTTGTAATTCATTTATTCTGATTTTTCCGATTTATTTAGGTTGCGGTCTCCCTCCCTTTCACCATCTACCGAAAAGTCACTAATATGAGTAGAAAAGCAACATGGATAGCGTACGAACTTTCTAAAGCAAACCCTCGTTCACATAAAGTTCATAAACTGAACTTATGCACGTTTCTTACATTTTTGATAGAACTGCCGTGTACACCAGAGAAGAGTCAGCTACCAACAATGACGACTAACCCCAAAGTAGCAGCAAATGTTAAAACGATGAAGCACTCGGATAATATAATAGCCTAACGAATGAAGCCCAAATAATAACATCTACGTATGTATTTGATGATTACACAACATGGCCAAAAAAATCTTCAGCCTCAGAAAATACTGAGGAGCTTCCTGGGAGTGGTCCCTTTGGCGCGGTACTTAGCGGCTATTTCCTCTGTCTGGAGAATATCTTGCTCTCGTTTGGCTTCTATGAGCGCCCTCTTTTCCTCCGCGGACTTGTGGTAGAGAGCAATTTTGTTCTTCATTCTCTCCACATATTCCGCCTTCTCCCTCTCCAGCATTTCCTAATTGGCAATAAATCAGAGCAAAGTCAGTCAAGGTGGAATATGGCGTATTCTTATCGGATGCAGAGCCAAATCAATGGAAACATTCCGATAACTTATATGGGTCTGAGACAATGCACCACATCTTCAATTCACGACTGACGTCAAAGGAAAGATAATTGGGCATGTGAATCACAATGAAGACAGCTGAACTGGATGAGCAGATTCATAAGTAACTCATAACGTTCCCAAATCCTTAGTGTGGTACCTCAATTCTCTTCATCTCAGCTTCTAGAGATGCTTTTTTCCTGTTCTCCCATGCCTCAATTGCAGATAATTTCTTGTAAGCCCTGCCCAAAAAGTGTTCTTGTTAAACTACTTGTTCTGTATGCCAAAACTCCATTTTGGAAATTAACGGGCAAAGCTCAGATCAGTAAATAGACTGGATTTCTCTAAACCCCCATCAGACAGAGTGACTTGATCCTACTTGTTCTCTGCTCTGCTTTTTTGACTTTCTTCCCATGCTCTGATGAGAGACATCGTCTTCTCTGTTTCGACTCTCGCTAGCTCCCTTTCTGAAGAGTTCATGAAGATCCGATGTGGTATCAAACGCTTATAAAGATCTTGAAGCGATAAAACATAAAATTAAACCATGGAATTTCTTTAAAAAAATTTGCTTCAATTCACCTCGGTGAGCAGAACCTTCGATCTCAAGAGCCTCTGCCATGAACACAACGACAAACATTAAATCACACAAAAATTTACAAACCCACATAAAATTTCATAATACCGACACAAACTGTTCGAAACATAGAAACTATTAAGGAAGCTTGACAAAAGTCTAGTTCAAACGAAGCAATCATCCGAAACCAAACCAGATGGAAATTAGAACAACAGACGACTTGCATAATCACATCGTATCTGATGATAGCACCTGAACCTGAGAATCAATTTTTTTTCCCTATTCTTTCTCGATTCTACGGCACACAAACGATTGAAAAGCAATCAACTTTCCATCACCAACAGAAAACGGACGCCAACCTCTAACGCCAAAGGGTGAAAAGCAAGATGGAAACGAAGAGAACTTCATAAGCCCGTTACTACTTTCGACGATGGTGAGGGCCCTGGGTTCCTGGGGACTCTCCTCCCACTCGGAAGGCGAAGAGATCACGGGCTTCTCCTCTACGATGTCCGGTGGAGGCTCTGACAGGGCCTGGGGCTCCGCCATCTTGAGTTCTTCTTCGGCAATGGCTGAATTACCGAAGGGCGGTGCCAAGGAGGGTAATCACCAGTGACAGCTCGGGAGCAAAGGTGACATAAGAAACGAAGCACAAGGAGAGGTGAGAGCGCCGGTGGAGATATTATAACGGGCGGGAAAGAGAGAGAGCTGTGCTAGACCGTAGGTAACGGTGAGGAGTCCACGCAAGAATGGCTCGACATAAGAAAAATATTAGCTGACGGTATCGTCATTTTACAAAATACACGGTACAATGTCAACCATACTTTTCTATTTAGGAAATTGGGAGATTGGTTCTTCCATTTTCTTTTTCTCTTCACTTTCCATCACTCCCTATTTTCTTGGCTTAATTTAGCATTATATTAGAGAATTTATAAAGGAAGATGATTATGACACAGCCCAATAAATGGACGCATTCCAGAAGTTTCCCAAGCGCCGGATCGTGGTCCATTCGTGACCAAGCTCGAGCTTGTTCATGGGCAAGTGATCCTCCAACGTCCCATAACGAATACCCTTAAGCTTCCCAAGGCCCTATGGACTCTTGTAATGATTGGGGAAGATTTAAATCCCATCATTAGATAAAAGAATAAGGGTCCCCTCCCCCTAAGTTGTATCACCACATTCATAAGCAAAATAAATACTACCAAGCTTCATTATCCTTGTGAGTCAAGTGTGTGCTTAAGCTTGACTTGGGAGAAATTCTAAGGCCACACGATTTTGGAAACACGAGATCGATTGACCCGTGATAAGTGGTATTAGAGTGAGTTATTCAAAGGTGCAATGGTTTATCCACATTCTGATGTTGCGATTGCTCAAGGTGAGGATTGTGAGGGTCGTGGAAGGGCCGTTGAGAAGGTTAACACCAGATCATAGAAAAATCGTATTGTTTCGAGTTCAAGGGATCCGATGGGAGACTTGGGACACTGAATGACGAACATGGAAGAGATCATCTCATATGTCTAGAGATTGGTAGAGGACTTGACCTAGACCGTCGAAGGAGTGGATGTCGGAAGGGAAGAGCTCATGGCCTAGGTGCAAGAGTTCAAAATCAACATAAGGGAACTCCACGGCAAGTGTTGGGGACCTCGACCCGAGAACTCCAACAATGGGACGAAGCTTGGGAGGCCATGATGGTGATCATGCACGTAGAAATAGTCGAGCTTAAGTGCAAGCTCACGAAGGTTGAAACAGTATGCGTGAAGGGGGTGGTCACAGTGCAAGCCAATCTACAACTGGACACACTGAAGCCAAGAGAGTTCAAGGGCTCACAGGTGACCAATGATGTGAATAATTTTTTGTGGTACATGGAGTAGTACTTCCAAACCACGGAAATCATTGACAGTGTATCTCGGGTAAATACCACAGTGAAGTACTTAGTTGATAATGTATTATTGGGGTAGCCTCGATGGTTGGGTGATAAGAATAGGGATCCTCTCACGATGTGGGCTAGGTTCGTCAAGGAATTCCAACGGAATTATTATCCAGCTATGCGGAGGAGGATGCTCGCGATGAGCTTAAGCACCTTGAACAAAAGGGCAGAGTTCACGAATACGTGAATGGATTTTTAGGGTTACAACTCCAAATTCCTTCGATGAGTGACATGGAGGTGTATCACCAATTCATGGCCTCAAGCCGTAAGTCAAAGAAGAGCTCGAATGCTGCAACGCAAGGGATTACACAACGGCCACATTTGTGGCCTTGCACAACGAAGTTGGACTCTCGTCCGAAGGAAAAAGACCAATGGCGAGGGAGATTGAAAAAAGTACAATCGCACGAATAGAGGCAAATCACCAACAGTCGCTCCTAGGGCCGAGTAGCTAGGGACAAATGAAGGTACGCATCTACAAATACTTCTTTTGCGACAGTCCACTTATGGCTTGGGATTGTTCGAAAAGGGGCAAGTTGGTGGATCTATGTAAGGAGGATGAGCCACAAGAGGAATCGCGGCTGGGATCGTTGCGAATCCTTAGTTGTATCAAGTCCAAAAAGGCAAGGAGTCTAAGGGACTTATGTTCCCAGACCAAAAGAGTGGAGAAACCACGATGAATGCGCTCGTGGACACTGGACAATTAATCCATTCATATCGCAAGAAGTTGCGAAGAAACTCAACCTTTGGGTCGAAAAAGGAGTCGAGTGGCTCAAGATTGTGAACTCCAAGGAGATCCAGGCTAGTGATGCAGCTAGGGATGTGGAGTTTCACATCGGACAATGGAAGAGCAAAGAAACCTTTGAGATAATTCCCCTTGACGATTATGATTTTGTCATTGGCATGAAATTCCTAGATAGGATCAATGTCGCTATTATGCTATTCGTCGATTGCATATGCATCTTGCATGCGTGTTGTCAATGTGTGATCCCGGTCCATCAGGAGTTAGGTCGTGATTGTAAGATGCTCTTAGCGATATTATAACAGGCGAGATAAAGAGAGAAGATGAGAGAGATATTATAATAGGCGAGAGAGAGAGAGAGAGAGAGAGAGCTAAACTAGACGATAAGTAATGGTGAAGAGTCTAATGGGGATAGTTGGACATAAGGAAAATGATTAGCTGATGATATCATCATTTTGCAAAATGCATGGTACAATGTCAACCGCACTTTTTTATTTAGGAAATTGGGAGATTGCTTCTTCCCTTTTTTTGTTCTTTTGACTTCCCATCACTTCCTATATTCTTTGTTTAATTTAGTATTGGGTTTGAGAATTTAAAAAGAAGAATGATTATGACATGGCTCGACAAATGGATGCATTCTAGAAGATTCCTAAGCCTTGGGGGCATCTATGACCAAGTTTGAGCCCATCCATGGGCAGGTGACCCTCTAGCTTCCTAAAGCAAACAACCCTTAGGCTTCCAAAGGCCCTAAGGCCTCTTGAGTCATCTTGCATAGCTATGTAATGATTGAGGGAGATTTAAACTCTATTGTTAGATCAAAGAGGAGATTAGCCTCATACATGTATATATAGGGAGCTCCTCCCCTTAACTGTATCACCTCATTCACAATGAAATAAAGGCTATTGAACTTCACTCTTTATATGATCCTTGTGAGCCTAGTGTGTACGTAAGGCTAACTTGAGAGAAATCCTAAGGCTACACAATTTAGGAAATGCGAGATCAATCGACTTGTGACAAGTGGTATTGGAGTGAGTCGTTCCAAGGCGCAACGGACTGATCCATGTTCTGATGTTGCAATTGCTCAAGGTGAGGATGCATGAGGATCGCGGAAGGGCTATCGAGAAGGTTAACACTAGGTCAAAGAAGAATTGTGCTGTTTCAATTTCGAGGGATCCAATGAGAGACTTGGAACACCGAATGACGAACATGGAAAAGACCATCTCGGATGTCCAAAGATTGGTAGAGGACTTCATCCAAACTGTGGAAGGAGTGGATGTCGGAAGGAAGGAGCTCATGGTTAAGTTGCAAGAGTTCAAAACAAGCATCGGGTAACTCTGTCGCGAGGTATTGGGAACCTTGATCCAAAAACTCCAACAAAGGAACGAGACCTAGAAGGCCATGATGGCAACCATGCACACGGAAATAGCCAAGCTTAAGGGCAAGCAAGTGGAGGTTGAAGCGGCACACGTGAATGATGGTTATTGTGCAATCCAATCTACAAATGGACACACTAAAGTCAAGAGAGTTTAAAGGCTCGTGAGTGGCCAAAGATGTGAATAACTTCCTATGGTATATGGAGTGGTACTTCCAAGCTACAACAATCATCGATGACATATTTCGGGTAAACATCGTAGCGATATACTTAGTTGATAATGTATTGTTGTGGTGGTATCGTTGATCGGATGATAAGAGTGGGGATCCTATCGCAATGTGGGCTAGGTTCGTTAAGGAATTCCAATGGAATTAATATCCTGCCTATGCAGAGGAGGATGCTCGTAATGAGCTCAAGTGCCTTGAACAAAAGGGTGGAGTTTGCAAGTACGTGAAGCGGATTTCGAAGTTACTACTCCTAATTCCTTTGATGAGTGATACGTAGGCGTATCACCAATTCATGAGTAGCCTTAAGCCGTGGGTCAAGCAAGAACTCAAACAGTACAACACGAAAGATCTCACAACAGCCATGGCCGTGGTCGAGTCCCTTGTGGAGTAAAAGTCGCTTTCCACAACAAAATTGGACTCTCATCCAAAGGAAAAAGCCATTAGTGGGGGGAATCGACACAAGTACAATTGCTCGAATGGAGGCAAACCATCGACAGCCGCTCCTAGGGCCCAACTAGAGTTATGTGGTTAAGGATAAAGGAAAGTTTGCACTTACAAATGCTTCTTTTGTGACGATCCACATATGGCTCGGGATTGTCCGAAAAGGGGCAAGTTGGTAGCCTTATGCAAGGAAAATGAGCAACAAGAGGAATTGTGGCTGGGATCATTGCAAATCCTTAATTTGATCAAGTCCAAGAAGGTGAATAAGCCTAAGGGACTTAGGTTTGTGGACCTAAAGAGTAGAGAGACCACAATGAGTGCACTCGTGGACATTGGGGCATCCAATCTCTTCATATCGCAAGAAGCTGAAAAAAAGTCAATTTTTGGGTTAAGAAAGGAGCGAGGTGGCTCAAGACTATGAACTCCAAAGAGACCCCAGCTAATGGCATGGTTAGGGATGTGGAGCTTCACATCGGACATAAATGAGTAAAGAAACCCTCAAGGTAATTTCCTTTGACGATTATGATTTCATCATTGGCATGAAATTCCTAGATAGAATCAATGCGACTATTATGCCTTTTGCTGGCTGCATATGCATCCTGGATGTGCATTGTCGATGTATGATCTCGATCCATCGAGAGTTAGGCTGCGATCGTAAGATGCTCTTAATGATGCAACTTCTAAGGGAGTAAGAAAAGGAGAGGTCACGTACCTAGTGGCCTTGAAGGTAGAGGATGCTAAGTGCGAAAGGAGTCACGTCCCAAGGGAAGTAGCCTGAGTCCTCGACTCATTCAAGGACGTGATACCCTCCAAGTTGCCAAAGAAGGTTCCACCTTGAAAAGAGGTGGGTTATAGGATTAAGCTCGTACTCGATGCTTGACCACCTGCTATGGCACCCTATCACATGGTACTCCTTGAAGTAGAAGAGTTACGGAAGCAACTCAAAGAATTGCTTGATGTGGGTTATATTCGGCTGTCCAAGACTCTGTTTGGTGCCCTAGTCTTGTTCCAAAAGAAGCATGATAGGTCACTCCGAATGTGTATTGACTATCAAGCGTTAAACAAGCTCACCATCAAGAACAAGTACCCGATCCCTTTCATTACAAACCTATTCAATTAGCTTGGAGGAGCATTGTGGTTCACCAAGCTTGATTTTCGATCGGACTACTATTAAGTTCAGATAGCTGAAGGAGACGAGTCAAGGATCGCATGTATGACATAATATGGATTGTATGAGTTTCTCATCATGCCATTTGGCTTGACTAATGACCCAGCCATAATCTACACCTTAAAGAACAAGATACTCCACCAGTTCCTTGATCAATTCGTTGTAGTCTACCTTGATGATATTGTGGTTTGTAGCCAGACGCTCGAGGAACACATCAAGCATTTGAGACAAGTTTTCCAAGCCTTGCACAAGAATAACTTGTACGTCAAGTGGGAGAGGTGTGCTTTCATACAAAGAGAAGTCCCATTTTTGGGGCACATCGTCAAGGATGGACAAGTGCAAATCGATGAGACCACGATCTAAGCCATCGTGGAAGGGGAGCTGTTGACCAAGATAACGGAGTTGAGGTCGTTTCTTGGCCTCATGAACTATTATTGACACTTCATTCAAAGCTATTCGAGCATCATAGTGCCAGTCGACATGCTAAAGAAGGAGAAACCGTGGGAATGGACGGATTGATGCTAAAAGACGTTCAATCACTGGTGGCATTCGAGTCCCTGAAAGCTCAATGATACCGAGCGATGGTACACGATCCAAGAGAAGGAAATGATCGCTGTGATGCATTGCTTTCGAATGTGGAGGCACTATCTTTTGGGGTCCAAGTTCGTCATGTGGACGGAGAATGTGAGCATGAGCTATTTCCAGACCCAAAAGAAACTGAGTCCAAAGCAAGCTCAATGGTAAGACTTTCTAGTGGAATTCAACTATGTGTTGGAGAAGAAGCCAAGGAAGGCTAACTTTACGCCCAATGCACTTAGTTGAAAGATGAAATTAGCGATCGTTGTGAGTTAACTTGAATGCCAATGGATTGATCTTATCAAGGAAGGGCTCAAACATGACCCTACGACCAAAGCTTTCCTTGAGTACGCATGAGGAGGCAAGACCCGACGATTCCAGAGTGAGGATGATCTCCTTCACACCAAAGGGTAGCGACTCTATGTGCCATTCTACGGGAAATTGAGGAAGAAAGTATTGCGCCACAATTTCAAGTGGGTTGATCATTCGAGGATCCACCGCACCATAGCACTTGTGAAGGATCAATAATACTAGCCTCATTTGCAGGACAACGTGGAAGCCCACATGAAGACGTGTCTTGTATGCTAACAAGACAAAATGAACAAAGTTTGTTGCCAAGGCTCCTTGAGCCACTTCCTGTCTCAAAGCGTTTATGGAAGAGCGTCTTCATGGACTTTATTGTGCACTTACCAAAGTCTAAAGGGTGTTGAACTCTTATGGTCGTAGTGAATCGATTCTTCAAGTATGCAATGTCCGTGCCAACGACTAAGGATTGTTAGGCTGAGGAGGCGACCAAGCTATTTATCAGGCACATTGTCAAGTATTGGGGACTTTCATGAATGATCGTGAGTGATCGTGATCCTTGATTCATGGGGCGGTTCTAAACCGAGCTTTTCAAGTTGCTGGGGTCATACCTCAACTTTTCCACTAGTTTGCATCCTTAAATCGATGGTCAGGTGAAAAGGGTGAATACACTTTTCGAAATGTACCTTCGACACTATGTGAGCACAATGTACGTGAATGGGCCAAAGTTGATTGACATGACCACAGATTATCGTGGGAGTAGTCCACCTACATACAAGTTCGCTAGGGAATAGCACGAACAAGTGGACTTAGCGTGAATGTATCTACATAAGACCTCAAAGCACATGGAGAAATGGGCAGACGAGAAGGGTTGACATGTGGAGTTCCAGGTCAGAGACCTAGTGTTAGCCAAGCTATACTTGGTTCTACAATATAAGGACATACATGAGAGGATGATCCGTTGCCATGAGGGGCTATTCTGAATGCTACAACGAGTCAGGAAGGTCACATACAAGCTGCACTTGTCGCCAAAACTCAAGGCACATCCGGTATTTCACATTAATCTGCTTAAGCCCTTCCATGTAGACGAGGAATATCTAGATCGAAGGGAATTGCAACAGGCACCTCTTGGCACAAAAACCTCGTATGATTGAGATGTTGAGTGCATTATGGCATATTGAGTCATACAAAAATGATAATGTGTGCTGAAACGAGAGTACTTGGTCCGATGAAAAGATCTTTTGGGGAGTGAAGCAAGCTAGGAGCCTATCGAAGCTCTTTGGCAGTTCAAGAAATGCATTGATTCCTTTCATGCCGAAGATGCGATGAGGGCATCGCCCGAATAGGTAGGAGAGATTGACATGGTCCGGTTGACATGGACCTGATAAATGGACGTGTTCAAGAAGTTTCCCAAGCGCCAAGCCATAACCCACCCATGACTAAGCTTAAGCTCGTCCATGGATAGGTGACCATCCAACTTCCCAAAGCAAACGACCTTTAAAGGCGCGTTTGATAACGATTCTGTTCCCATGAACTAATTCGACAAGAAATCATTATTTTTATTCCGAGTAAAAGAACGCGTTTGGTAACTGTCCAAAATTTCTGATTTTGGAATAAAATTACGTTTGATAACGTGTTCATTGATTCTGTTCCAAATTAATTTCTTTTAATTTTTAAATAATTTTTTTACTTTTTACTTTTTTTTTCTTTTCTTTTTCCTTTTTCTCCTATTCATCTCCGAACGAGGGCTGGCGACCTCACTAGAGCGTCATCGGCCCTCGGTGAGGCCGGCAACTGGGCGAGGCTCGCCCAGCCTTGCCAGTGGACAAGCGGGCCTCGCTGGGGCTGGGCGAGGCTCACCTGGCCACCAGCAGGGCTAGGCGAGCCCCGCTGGTGGCTGGGTTTGCCTCCGGCTAGCTCGCCGGTGGCTGCGGTCAGCGGCGATCGCGGGATGGTGGAAGGGAAGAAGAATAGTTTTATTGTGTTGATTCTTTTTTTGATTCTCGGACGCAGAATCAACTTTTTTTTGTTTCTCAAATCTTGTCCCAAATTGATTCCGAGATCAAAATTATTTCCGGGAGCAAAAATTTTACCAAACACGATTCCCGTCCCAAAATGATTATGGGAACAAAAAATCAGAATCAGTTACTATTGTGCACGTTATCAAATAGGGCCTAAGCTTCCCAAGACCCTAGGGCCTCTTGAGTGATCTTGTACAGCTATGTAATGATTGAGGGAGATTTAAACTCCACTATTAGATCAAAGAGGGGATCTATGGATGAGATTGGCCTTGTACGTGTATATATAGAGGCCCCCTCCCTGTAAGTTGTATCACCTCATTCACAATAAAATAAACACTACCAAGCTTCACTCTTTATATGATCCTTGTGAGTCGAGTGTGTGTAAAGCTGACTTAGAAGAAATTCTAAAACTTCACGGGTTAGGGAACGCGAGATCGATCAACTCATGACAATAAGCTAATAGTATTGAAATCATAGATAAAAAAAAAATCCCAATAAGTGGATATTTTTCAAATCAAAGAAAAGTTTAAGTCGACTAAATATTTTAAATTGTAACTTTTAAAGGAGTCCATTCTCCACCAAAGAAAATATTTGGGGACGGTAGTCCCCAAATAAAGTCTCCACTAACCGTGGACTTAAATGGGAATGTGATTATTTAATGTACTTTGAACTTCCAATTATTTAGTATTTTGATATCAATGAACACATTAGTGTGGAAAAAAATTCATTAGTCTCTACTTCATTGATTGTAAGAAATTAAGAGATGCTGGTTGACGTCAAATTTTAATTGGTGTCTATCATTATATATTTTAGACATATAATGCTTAGTTTTTTTACGTAATTTCATTTAGACAGGGAGTTCGCATTGGATATCTTCGTCTACTAGATTTGCATTGAAGATAATTTTTTCATCTATTAATTATTATTTTTATCTTAATATTTTCTTTAGTTCATCTATTTTTATGCATAATCTATAAAGTGGTTTTGATTAGGGAAAAACCACGAAAAACCCCAAACTTTATCCCGAGTGACACATTTACCCTGAACTTTTTTTTGCGCCGTGAAAAACCCCAAACTTTCCAAACCGTGACACATTTACCCCAAACTTTTTTTTGCGACACCAAAAACCCTAAACTTTCCAAGTGTGACACATCTACCCCAAAATTGAAGGGCATTTTGGTCTTTTCATTTTAATTTTTCTTTTCATTTTTTTTTCTTCTTCCCTCCGCCGGCCATGGCGGGAGGAAGCCGGCCCGGCGAGGGTTGCCCTCGCCGACATGGGGTGAGGGCGGCCTCGCCCGACGCCGGCGAGGGCCGCCCTCGCCCGACGCCGGCAAGGGCCGCCCTCGCCCCACGCCGCCGAGGGCGACCCGCGCGGGCGCGGGCTTCCTCCGCCATGGCCGACGGAGGGAAGAAAAAGAAGGAAAAAAAAAAAAGAGAAAAAGAAAAACTAAAAAGACAAAAATGCCCTTATAGGGTAAATGTGTCACAGATTGGAAAATTTGGAGTTTTTCACGGCGCAAAAAAAAGTTTGGGGTAAATATGTCACTCGGGGCAAAATTTGGGGTTTTTCGTGGTTTTTTCCCTATGAGTTATTGGAGAGTCCTTCTATAGCAATTTAATATAAAAGAAAGGAAGGAAGAGCTGCTTCGTTGAACAATGATTTCATTATTAGTTGTAAAGATAATATTTTAAATGATTTTTATCTTTTAATTTTAATAGATGGTGTTAATGATTTCTTTTAAATTAGTAATAATAATTTATTTTTTTACCTATGATTATCTATATAACGGTGTTTCAATTGCTTTTCCTATTCTTCATATTTAAAGTATTCCACTTACTAGGATTTTTTTCACTTGTGATTCAGTACTGTTAGCTGTTAGCTGTTAATTTTCCTTTTCAATTCCTCTAATCTAGCCTAGAAAATAGGAAGCCATGGGAAGTGAAAAGAAAAAATGAAAAAACCGATGGAACCAGTCTCTCTATTTCCTCCATATGGCTGACGTTAGACCGTTCCTAACGTCACATAAGCCCTGCCATTAGGCTAGCCGAACTCTGGACATAAAGTCTTTAGTTTTCCAAGATTGCAAGCAAATGAGCAGATTGATTTTACCTCAATGCCCTCGAAAGAAAATCTCGTTTTATAATATGTGAGCATAAATTATTTTCCATAACGAAATTATTTTCCGTTAATAAATTATTTCAAGCAGCAAACGGTCTGTTTAGGAAAAGTATTTTTCAAACTATCCACCTCTCATGTAATAGATGGAGCACCTGACTATTACACCACTTGCATGCTTTCTCGAAAATATATTGTATTTGTTTGATCGAAACACCATTGATGACGTTATGCTACCAGCGTGAGGGCCCATCATTAATTTGAATAGTTTTATGTAAACTTTTTTGCCGGCCGCCTTGTAAGAGTATATTCCTTCTTGTAAAATAAAAGCAAAAGAGAAAACAAAAGGAAATCAAAATTCCGCATTAAAGCCATAATAACAAACGACCTCCAAACATCATTTGGATTATGTGTTCAAGTGGGTATAGAATCAATCTCATTTTGATATAGTATTTCTAAATTATTGTGAAAAATATAGACATTTCCATACGCGGGGTTTGCGCTGAAGAAGGGAAAGAAAAAATTGAGAGGCTGTACAATTTTGATTGGCTTAGCACAGGTCCGAGGATGATCAGTTCACAAAAGCGCAATGGTTTTTCGTTTTTTATTTTTTATTTTTTGGTCGAGAAGGTGCACTAATTACTCTAGCAGAAAAATAGTGGGAAGCAGCTCCGTTATGCTTTGAGCATCCAACTAAAAAATTTAAGCATGGGAAGTATCTTGCCTTGGGGAAGGGGGGCATGCCAAGTTCTGTAATTGATGTCATTCCCCGAGCCGGGAGTTCGAATTGTTAAGAGGGGTGGGCAAAGAAATCAATAACTCATATTGATGCAAGATCCATCCGGACTTCATTTGCGAGCTATGCGATAATCCTGAGGGCCTCACAAGCTCTCTGAACCGAAGAAAGGCGACACCATCAAATCCCCTTTGGTTGATATCTCGACCGGTTGCAAGGACACAAGAAACTCCATGCTCGCCGGTGGAAGAATTCCTCCATGCCTCAGAAACAGCAGAGATGACTGCCCTCTCGCGACCCTTTTCATGTGACTCGGGGATGCACAGAATGATCCAACACCAACCCTTTTGATGTCTTCTTCGCCGGTGGGTCTTGAGAGATTCTTCCATTTGCATAAATTAGCAGCTCGTTCCAGTCGTTCGTATACTCCTAACTCATTTATTCTGATTTTTCTGCATTATTTAGATTCGGTCTCCCTCCCTTTCACCATCACCTAAAAGTTACTAATATTAGTAGAAAAGCAGCATTGATAGCGTGCAAACTGTCTAAAACAAACCCTTGTTCACACGAAGTTCATAAACTGAACTTATACACATTTCAGACATGTTTGACAGAACTGTCATGTACAACCAAAGAAGACTCAGCTACCAACAATGACGACTAACACCAAATCAGCAGCAAGATGATATAATAGCCTAACAAATGAAACGTAAACAATAACATTTACAGTATGTATTGATGATTACACAACATGGTCAAAAAAATCTTCAATCCCAAAAAAAACTGAGGAGCTTATTGGGAGCGGTCCCTTTGGCGCGGTACTCAGCGGCTATTTCCTCTGCCTTGAGAAGATTTTCCTCTCGTTTGGCTTCTATGAGCGCTCTCTTTTCCTCTGCGGCCTTGTGGTGAAGTGCAATTTTGTTCTTCATTTTCTCCACATATTCCGCCTTCTCTCTCTCCATCTTTTCCTAATTGGCAATGAAACAAAGCAAAGTCAGTCAAGGTGGAATAGGGCGTATTCTCATCGGATGCAGAGCCAAATCAAGGAAACATTCTGGTAACTTGTATATGTGTCCGAGACAATACATCAATCTTCAATCCACGACTAACGTCAAAGGAAAAATAATTGGGCATGTGAATCATAATGAAAAACACTGAACTGGATGAGCAGATTCATAAGTAACTCATAACATTCCCAAATTCATAGCGTGGTACCTCAATTTTCTTCAGCTCAGCTTCCGCAGATGCTTTTTTCCTCTTCTCCCATGCCTCAATCGCAGCTAATTTCTTGTGAGCCCTGCCCAAAAAGTGTTCTTGTTAAACTACTTGTTGTGTATGCCAAAACTTCATTTTGGAAATTAACAGGCAAAGCTCAGATCAGTAAACAGACTGGGTTTCTCTAAACCCCCATCAGACAAAGTGATGAGATCTTACTTGTTCTCTGCTCTGCACTTTTCACTTTCTTCCCATGCTCTGATGAGAGACATCCTCTTCTCTTTTTCGACTCTATCTAGCTCCCTGTCTGAAGAGTTTACGAAGATCCGATGTGATATTAAACGCTTAAAAAGATTTTCAAGCGATAAAAAATGTAAAATTAAACCATTAAATTTCTTTAAAAAGTTTTCCTCAATTCACCTCGGCGAACAGAACCTTCGAGGACTTTCTCTTCATAAGTCTCAGCAGGCTCTGCCATGAATACAACGACAAACGTTAAATCACACAAAATTTACAAACCCTCCTAAAATTCCATAATACCGACACCAACTATTCAAAACAAGAAACTACTAAGGAAGCTTGACAAAAGTCTAGTTCAAACGAAGCTATCATCTGAAACCAAACCAGATGGAAATTAGAACAACAAACGACTTGCATAATCACATCGTATCTGATGATAGGACCCAAACCCGAGAATGAATATATATATATATATATATATTTTTTTTTTTTCTTTTCTTTTCTTTTCCCCTATTCCTTCTCAATTCTACTGCCTACAAAAGATTGAAAAGCAATCAACTTTCCATCACCCACGGAAAACGGACGCCAAACTCTAACGCTAAAGCCTATAAAGCAAGATGGAAGCGGAAAAAACTTTAAAACCCCGTTACTACTTTTGAAGATGGTGAAGGGCTTGGGTGCCTCGGGCTTCTCCTCCTCCTTGGGAGGCGGCGGGATCACGGGCTTCTTCCCCGTGACGTCCTTCTGAATCTCCGCCAGCGGCTCCCGCTCAGGCGCCCGAGCCGGTGGAGGCTCCAACGGGGCCTGGGGCTCCACCACCGTCTTGGGTTCTTCTTCGGCCATGGCTGAATTATCGAAGGGAGGTGCTAAGGAGGGTGATCACCAGTGACAGCTCGGCAGTCAAGGTGACAGAAGATTCAAAGCATAAGGAGAGGAGAGGACGCTGGTGGAGATATTATAGCAGGCGCGAGAGAGGGAGAGAGAGCACGCTTTGAGCGAGCTAGACGGCAGGTGACGGTGAGGTGTCCAGGTGGGGATGGCGGGACATAAGAAAAATGATTAACTAATGCTACCGTCATTTTACACGATCCGCAGTACAACGTCAACCATATTTTTTTATTCAAGAAATTGGGAATTTTTCTTCCGTTTTCTTTTTTCCTTTCTATTTTCTGGGCTTAATTTAGTATTAGATTAGAGAAATTAAAAAGGAAGATAATTATGACACGGCCTGATAGATGAACGTGTTCCAAGTATTTCTCAAGCGTCAGACTGGGGTCCATCCGTGACCAAGCTCGAGCCTGTTCATGGATAGATGACCCTCCAGCTATCCAAAATAAATGATCCTTAAAGTTCTCAAGGCCCTAGACCCTCTTGTAATGATTGAGGGAGATTCAAACCCCATCATCCAATCAAAGAGGGGATTTATAGATGAGATTGGCCTTATACTTGTATATATAGGGCTCTCTCCTATTAAGTTGTATCATCCCATTCACAATCAAAATAAACAATACCAAGCTTCCCTCTTTATATGATTCTTAAAAGTCAATTGTATGCAAAAGGTTGACTTAGGATAAATTCTAAGGCCACACGGGTTAAGGAATATGAAATCAATCAACCGATACAAGTGGTATCAGAGGAGTCGTTCTAAGATGCAATGGTTAATCCACATTCTGATGTCACGATTGCTCATGGTGAGGATTGTGGAAGGGCTATCGAGAAGGTCAACACTAGGACAAAGAAGAATCGTGTTGTTTCGAGTTCGAGAGATCTAATGGAAGACTTGGAACATCAAATGACAAACATGGAAGAGATTGTCTTGGATGTCCAAGGATCGGTGGAGGACTTCACCTAGACCGTCAAATAAGTAGATGCCGAAAGGGAGAAGCTCGTAACTAAGGTGCAAGAGCTCAAAACCGGCATTAAAGAACTCCATAGTAAGGTGCTGGGGACCTTGACCCAAGAACTCCAACAATGGAACGAAATCTTGGAGGCCCTGATCGCGGCCATGTGCGTGTAAATAGCCGAGCTTAAGAGCAAGCTTGCGGAGATTGAAGCAGCGTGCATGAACGGGGTGGTCATAGTGCAAACCAATCCACAAACAGACACACTAAAGCCAAGATAGTTCAAAGGCTCACAAGTGGCCAAGGATGTGGATAACTTCCTGTAATACATGAATCAGTACTTCCAAACCACAGGAATCATCGACAACGTATCTCAAGTAAACACCGCAGCGATGTACTTAGTTGATAATGTATTGTTGTAGTGGCGTCGTTAGTCGGATGATAAGAATGTGGATCCTATCATGACATGGGCTAAGTTCATCAAGGAATTCCAAAAGAATTACTATCCTACCTATGCAGAGGAGAATGCTCGCGATGAGCTCAAGCACCTTGAGCAAAAGGGCGGATTTTGCAAGTTCGTGAATGGGTTTTCGGAGTTATTACTCCAAATTTCTTTGATGAGTGATACAAAAGCACATCACCAATTCATGATTGACTTCAAGTCGTAGCTCAAACGAGAACTCAAACGATGTAACACAAGGGATCTCATGATGGCCACATTCGTGGCTGAGTCCCTTGTGGGGGTACAAGTCACCTTCCACAACGGAGTTGGACTCTCGCCTGAAGAAAAAAGGCCAATGGCGGGGGAAATCGAAACGAATACAATCACTTGAATGGAGGAAACCGCCAATGGCCTCTCCTATGGCCTAACCGGAGTAAAGTTGGACTCTCGCCTGAAAGAAGAGGCTAATGGCATGGGAGATCAAAACAAATACAATCATCCGAATGGAGGCAAACCGCCAATGGCCACTCCTAGGGCCTAACTGGAGTCGAGTGGCTAGAGATGGACAAAGGTATGCACCTACAAATGCTTCTTTTGTGGCGGTCCACATATGGCTCAGGATTGATCGAAAAGGGGCAAGTTGGCGGCCCTATGCAAGAAGGATGAGCCACTATAAGGATCATAGTTGGGATCATTGCAAATCCTTAATTTGATCAAGTCTAAGAAGGCAAAAGAGCCTAAGGGACTTATGTTCCCAAACTTAAAGAGTGAAGGGACCACGATGAGTGCACTCGTGGACACTAGGGTATCCAATCTCTTCATATCACAAGGAGCCGTGAAGAAACTCAACTTTTAGGTCGAGAAGGACCTAGGTGGCTCAAGATCGCGAACTCGAAGGAGATCCAAGCTAGTGGCGTGATGAGGGACGTGAAGCCTCACATCAGACAATGGAAGAGCAAAAAAAACCGTCGAGATAATTCCCTTTGATGATTATGATTTCATCATTGACATGAAATTTCCAAATTGGATCAATGTTGTTATTATGCCATTCGCTGATTATCGAGAGTTGGGTCATAATGGTAAGATGCTCTTAGCGATATTATAGTAGACAAGAGAGAGAGAGAGAGAGAGAGAGAGAGCGCTAAGCTAGACGGTAGGTAATGGTAAGGTATCAAGGTGGGGATGGCTGGACATAAGGAAAATAATTAGCTGATAGTATCGTCATTTTGCAAAATACGCCATACAATGTCAACGACACTTTTTTACTTAAGAAATTGGGAGAATAGTTCTTCCATTTTTGTTTTCTTTTGACTTCCCATCACTTCCTATATTCTTGGCTTAATTTAGCATTAGATTTGAGAATTTAAAAATGAAGATGATTATGATACACCGATTGACCTGGCCTGATAAATGAACGTGCTCCAAAAGTTTTCAAAGCGCTAGGCTATGGCCTATCTGTGACCAAGCTCGAGCCTATCCATGGGCGATTGACCCTCCAGCTTCCCAAATTAAATGACCCTTAAGCTTTCCAATGCCCTAAGGCCTCTTGTGGCTACGTTTGGAATTGGCTTTGGGAAGGGACTTTAGGCTTTCAAGGATCTTTAGGCCAAATATCGGCTGTTTGGTTTCATTTTTTAAACCCACCTTGAGACAAAATTTGCCTTGGAAATGCTAAAAGCTCAAGACAGACTGCCTTGGGCTTTCAGCATTCTCGGAAGCCCTATGGTCTACTGTTCATCTTCTTCTCCAATGGTGTGTGGCTAGTTAGTGATGAGCTCGAGGGAGGCCGGCAAGGTCAAAGCTGAGGCCCATGAGGTCATCACGACCACCACCGGCTAGTCGCGTGACCTCGACGAGTCGCGGCAACTGCCCACAAGTCGCATCATCACGACCCAGCTCTGGGTCACACAACCTCCGACGGACCCAAATCTAGGTCGAACGACCTCCGTGAAGGGCCGCTGGGGGTCGCCTGACCCTAGGCGGTCCTCGCCGGAGGTTGCCCGACCCCAGGCAGCCCTCACCGGTCATCTCTAAGGGCTGTTTAAGGCCAAAGGTGGTTGCCTACCTCACCGGCCAACTCTTTCATTTTTCTTTTGACAATTTTTTTTTAATCACCAAAGTCTTTTATAAATATAATCTCTCCAATCACTATTTACTCAAAAGTAGTTCACAATGGACTTTCAAACTACAATTTAGCAAACAAAATTTGCATTTTGGAAAACCTCTTGAACTTAAAGTCCTTTGCATTTTTCCAAAGGTTTTCCCCAAGAGTTCAACCAAATGTACCATAAGTCATCTTGTATAGCTATATAATGATTGAGGAAGATTTAAACCATATCATTAGATCAAAGAGGAGATTGGCCCTATACTTGTATATATAGGGGCCCTCTTCCCCTAATTGTAGCACCTCATTCACAAGCAAAAAAACACTACCGAGCTTCACTCTTTATATGATCCTTATGAGTCTAGCGTGTGCGTAAGGCTGACTTGGAAGAAATCCTAATGTCACACGGGTTAGGGAATGCAAGACCGATCAACCCGTGACAAGTGGTATCAGAATAAGTCGTTCCGAGACGCAATGACTAATCCACATTCCGATGTCGTAATTGCTCAAGGCAAGGATCGTGAGGATCATCGAAGGGCTGCCAAGAAGGTTAACCCTAGGCTAGAGAAGAATCATGTCGTTTTGAGTTCAAGGGATTCGATGGGAGACTTGGAATACCAAATGATGAACATGGAAGAGATCATATCAGACGTCCAAGGATCAATATAGGACTTGACCCAAACTATTGAATGAGTGGATGTCGGAAGGGAGGAGCTCGTGACCGAGGTGTAACAACTCAAAACTGACATGGGGTAACTCTGCAACAAGATACTAGGGACCTTGACCTAAGAACTCCAATAGCAGGACAAAACCAGGGAGGCCATGATTGTAGCCATGTACACAGAAATAGCTGAGCTTAAGGGCAAGCTCGCATAGGTTAAAGCGACACTCGTGAATGGGGTGGTCACCATGCAAGCCAATCCAAAAACGGACACATCAAAGTTGAAAAAGTTCAAAGGCTCATGGATGGCAAAGGTACAGATAACTTCTTGTAGCACATGGAGTGGTACTTCCAAGCCACGAGAATCATTGACGATGTATATGAGGTAAACACCATAGCAATGTACTTAGTTGATATTGTATTGTTGTGGTAGTGATGTCAGTCAAATCATAAGAGTGGAGATCTTATCATGATGTGGGCGAGGTTCATTGAGGAATTCCAACGGAATTACTATTCCACCTATGCAAAGGAGGATGCTCGTGATTAGCTCAAGTGCCTTGAGCAAAAGAGCAGAGTTCACGAAGATGTGAAGCAGTTTTCAGAGTTACCACTCAAAATCTCTTCGACGAGTGATACAAAGGCGTATCACCAATTCTTTCGTGGCCTCAAGCCATGGGTCAAGCAAGAGCTCAAACAGTGCAACGCAAGGGATCAAGTCACCTTCCATAATGAAGTTGGACTCTTATTCAAAGGAAAATGTCAATGGTGGGGGAAATCGAAACAAGTACAATCACTCAAATGGAGGCAAACTGAAGTCAAGTGGCTAGGGATTGGGGAAGGTATACACCTACAAATGCTTCTTTTGTGATGGTCCACATATGACTCAGGACTGTCCGAAAAGGGACAAGTTGGTGGCCTTATGCAAAGAGGATGAGCCACTTGAGGAATCACAGCCAGGATTGTTGCAAATCCTTAGTTCGATCAAGGCCAAGAAGGCGAAGGAGCCTAAGGGACTTATTTCATAGACCTAAAGAATGGCGAGACCATGCGTAAACACTGGGGCATCCAATCTCTTCATATTAAAAGAAGCCACAAAAAACTCAACTTTCGGGCTGAGAAAGGAACCAAGTGGCTCAAGATAGTGAACTTGAGATCTCGGCTAGTGGCGTGGCTAAGGACATGAAGATTAACATCATACAATAGAAGAGCAAAGAAACCCTCGAGGTAATTTCCCTTGACAATCACAATTTTTTCATAAGAATGAAATTCCTATATAGGATCAATGTTGTTATTGTGCCATTTGCAGATTATATATGCATCTTGGATGTGCGTTGTCAATATTTGAGCCCGATCCATCAGGAGTCGAGTCGTGATCATAAGAGCTCTCAATGATGCAACTATCTAACGGAGTAAGAAAAGGAGAGGTTACCTACTTGATAGCCTTGAAGGCAGAGAATGCTAAGGGTGAGGGGAGTGACATTCCAAGAGAGGTAGCCTAAGTCCTTGACTAATTCAAGGACGTGATACCCTTCAAGTTGCCAAAAAAGCTTCCACCTCGAAGAGGGGTAGGTCATAGGATCAAGCTCGTATTCAATGCTCGACCATCCACCCTGGCACCCTATAGCATGGCGCCCCTTGAACTGGAAGAATTGTGGAAGCAACTGAAGGAATTGCTCGATGTGAGTCATATTCAGTCGTCCAAGGCTTTATTCGACGCCCCTATCTTCTTCCATAAGAAGCATGATAGGTCACTCTGGATGTGCATCAACTACTGGGCATTGAACAAGCTCACCATCAAGAACATATACATAATCCCTCTCATTGTGGACCTATTCAATCAGCTTAGAAGAGCACAATGGTTCACCAAGCTTGATTTTTGATCGAGCTACTATCAATTTTGGGTAGCCAAAGGAACGAGACCACATGTGTGACACGGTATAGATCATATGAGTTCCTTGTCATGCCATTTGGTTTAACTAATACTCCGGCCACTTTCTGTACCTTAGTGAGCAAGATACTCCTCCTGCTCCTTAATCTATTTGTTGTAGTCTAACTTGATAATATTATAGTTTAAAGCCAGACACTTGAGGAACACATTGAGCATTTAAGGCAAGTCTTTCAAGTCTTACGGAAAATGACTTGTACGTTAAGTGGGAGAAATGCGCCTTTGTGCAAAAGGAAGTCTCATTCTTTGGGCACATCATCAAGGGTGGACGAGTGCGGATGGATGCGACCAAAATCTGAGCCATCATGGAATGGGAGCCGTCAACCAAGATAACGGAGTTAAGGTCGTTTCTTAGCCTCACAAATGATTATTGATGCTTCATTCAGACCCATTCAAGCGTCACTATCCACTCGCAAACATGCTAAAGAAGGAGAAACCTTGGAAGTGGATGAATCAATGCCAAAAGGTGTTTGATCCGTTGACGAATCAATGCCAAAAGACGTTCGATCCGTTGAAGCAAGCAATGACTGAGGAACCAATGCTCGTGCTACTCGATCATGCTAAACCATATGAGGTGGAGACCAACGCTTCTAACTTTGTAATAGGTGGTGTTCTTATCTAGAATGGACAGCCAATGGCGTTCAATTCCCGAAAGCTCAACGATACCAAGTGACGGTACATGATCCTTGAGAAGAAGATGATTGTGGTGGTGCATTACTTTCGTATGTGGAGGCACTATCTCTTAGGGTCCAAGTTCGTCGTGCGGACGGACAATGTGAGCACAAGCTATGTCCAAAACCCAAATAAGCTGAGTTCGAAGTAAGCTCAATGGCAATACTGTTCTAGCAGAATTTGACTATGTGCTGGAGTACAAGCTGGGGAAGGCTTACTCCATGCTTAACATACTTAGTTGGAAGATGGAATTGGTGATTACTGTGAGTCGACCCAAATGCCCATGGATTAATCACATCAAGGAATGGCTCAAACATGACCTAACGGCCAAAGCGCTTCTTGGGTATGCATGAGAAGGCAAGACTCGATGATAATGAGGATGATCTCTTTCACATAAAGAGGCGGTGACTCTATATGCCACTCCATGGTAAATTGAGGAAGAAAGTATGCGAGTGCCACGACTGCAAGTGGGCAAATCATCCGAGGATCCACCATATAATGACGCCTGTGGAGGATCAATACTACTAGTCTCATTTGCGAGACGATGTTGAAACCTACGTGAAAATGTGTCATGTATGCCAACAAGACAAGATCGAATGAAGTTCATCACCAAGGCTCCTTGAGCCACTTCCTGTCCCGGAGTGTCCATGGGGGAGCGTCTCCCTGGACTTTATCGTGAACCTACCAAAGTCCGAAGGGTGTTGGACTCTCATGGTCGTAATGGATCGCTTCTCCAAATATGCAACATTCGTGCCAGCGACTAAGGATTTTCCAAGCGAGGAGGCTGCCATGCTATTTATCAGGCACGTTGTCAAGTATTGGGGAGTTCCACGAATGATCGTGAGCAACAATGATCCTCGGTTCACATGGCAATTATGGACCGAGCTATTCTAGTTGTTGGGGTCATACCTCACTTTTCCACTAGTTTGCATCCTCAAATTGACGATCAGATAGAGAGGATGAATGCACTCCTCAAAATGTACCTTCAGTACTATGTGAGCATAGTGCAAGCGAATTGGCCAAAGCTGATCGACGTGGCCTAATTCTTATACAACTTACAGGGGAGTGAGTCCACAAATTGGAGCCCATTCGAGATTGTGACAGAGCAACAACTGTTCACTTCGAGTGAGGTTACCACAGGTTATCGAAAGAGTAATCCACCCCCATACAATTTCGCTAAGAAATGGCATGAATAAGTGGACTGAGCGTGAACATGTCTATATAAGGTCTCAAAGCGCATGAAGAAGTGGGCTGATAAGAAATGACAACACGTGGAGTTCCAGGTTAGAGATCTAGCGTTGGCTAAGTTGCTTGATTCTACAATACAAGGATGTGCGTAAGGGGTTGATTGGTTGCTATGATGGGCCACTCTGAGTGCTACAACGAAGGATGCATACAAGTTGGACTTGCTGTCAAAACTCAAGGTACATTCGATATTTTACGTAGTATGCTTAATCCTTTCACGTAGACGAGGAAGATTTGGATCGAAGGGAATCGCAACATGCGCCTCTCTAGGCAAAAACCTCATATGATTGAGATGACGAGTGCATCATGGCGAATTGAGTCATACAAAAACGATATTGTGCACCAAACCAGGAGTACATGGTCCAATGGATAGGTCTATCGAAGAGTGAAGCAAGTCGGGAGCTTGCTAAAGTTCTTTGGCAATTCAAGAAATACATTGATGCCTTTCATGGCGAAGATGTGATGAGTGTGCTGCTCGAATAGGTGGGGGAGATTGACATGGCATAGTTGACATGGCCTGATAAATGGACGTGTTCTAGAAGTTTCCCAAGCGCTAGGCCATGGCCTATCCGTGACCAAGTTCAAGCCTATCCATGGGCAAGTGACTCTCTAGCTTTCCAAAGCAAACGACCCTTAAGCTTCCCAAAGCCCTAGGGTCTCTTGAGTAATATTGTACGGCTATGTAATGATTGAAGGAGGTTTAAACCCCACTATTAGATCAAAGAGGAGATCTGCGGATGAAATTGGTCCTATACTTATATATACCCCCCCCCCCAGACGGCTAAGTTGTATCACCTCATTCACAATCAAATGAACACTATCGACTTTTACTCTTTATACGATCCTTGTGAGTCGAGTTGTGTGTAAGGCTGACTTAGAAGAAATCCTAAAACTGCACAGGTTAGGAAACGTGAGATTGATCAATCCGTGACAATTAGCTAATTGTACTAAAATCACAAGTAAAAGAATTCTAATAAGTAGATATATTTCCAGTCAAAGAGAAGTTTAAGTCAACTAAACATTTTAAATTGCAACTTTTAAAGGAAGTCATTTTCCACCAAAGAAAATATATGGGGATGATAGTTCCCAAATAAAGTCTCCACTTACCGTGGACTTAAATGGGAATGTGATTATTTAATAGGGTTAATACCTTGAAAAACTTCAAATTGGTATACTTGTGACAAATTTACCTTCAAACTATCTACCAAAAACCTAAAACCGGTATATTTTTGACAAATTTACCCATATCTATTATACTTGTGACAAATTTACCCTCTGTTAGTTATCATTAAATTTTTACTGTCAAATTATTAAGTTAAATGATACATGACAATTGACTGATATATTAATTTGGGATTTTATGCTCCATTTATCACGGTTTATAATTTTTGTGATTTTTTTTGTGGTATTAATCCAATTTAGCGAAGAGTATATTTATTACAAATTTACCAATTTGGAGTTTTTTGCCGTCGAATAAATTAGTTTTGGTAAATTTGTTATAAATGTACCCGTTTAAGGTTTTTTATGATTAGTCGGGATAAATTTGTCATAAGTATACCAGTTTTTGGGTTTTTCATAGTCAAAAAAATAGTTTAGGGGTTTACCAAAAAAAAAAAAAATAGTTTAGGGTGAATTTGTCACAAGTGTACCAGTTTGAGGTTTTTAAAGATATTAATCCTATAGGATAAGTGCTACGAAGTCCTAAAACTTGTTACAAAAATGTAATTGAGTCCTAAAACTTGCAAAAAGTGCAATCAAGTCCTAAAATTTGTCAAATTGTTTCAATCGAGTCCTAAAGTTAATACCGTCGACTTTTTTAACGAAAAATGTTGATGTGGCATTTAAAATTAATTTTTATTTTCCATGTGGCTTTTTAAATTTTTTTATTTAAATTATATTCAAATATTAGAAAATAAAAGTTAAAATTTATTAAAAAACAAAACAGTTCCAAAAAAAAAAAATGGCAACCGCCGCCCTTCGTCGGAGGGGCCGGCGATCGTCGCCTTGACCCTAGGTGAGGGTGGCCGGCTAGGCGAGGCCTCGCCGGCCCTAAGCAAGGGCTGACCCCTCCGGCGATGGCGGCGGCGGCGCAGCGGCGAGGGAGGAGCTACCTTTTTTAAAAAAAAAAAACCAATTTTAAAAGATAAATTTTAACTTTTCTTTTTAGTTTTTAAATCTATTTTTAAAAAAATGAATAAAAAATAATTAAAAAGGCCATCTAAAAAAAGATAAATTATTTACAAGGCCACGTCAATGCCACGTCAACATTTTTCGTTAGAAATGCTAACGATGTTAACTTTATAACTCGATTGAAATAATTTGACAAGTTTAGGACTTGATTGCACTTTTGCAAGTTTTAGGACTCAATTGCATTTTCATGACAAGTTTTAGGACTTCTGTAATACTTATCCACAATCCTATTTAATACACTTCAAACTTCTAATTATTTAGACATAAAATGCTTAATTATTTTTCCTAATCTCATTCAGACGGAGAGTTCATATTGCATGTCTTCGTCTACTAGACTTGCATTGATAGGATAATTTTTTCATCTTCTAATTATTACTTTTATCTTAATATTTTATTTAGTTCATCTGTTTTTATGCAAAATCTACGTAAGTGGTTTTTGATTATAGGTTATTGGAGAGTCTTTCTATAGCAATTTGATATGAAACAAAGGAAGGAAGAGCTGTTTCATTGAATAGTGATTTCATTATTAGTTGTAAAGATAATATTTTAAATGTTTTTCATGTTTTCATTTTAACAGATGGAATTAATTATTTTTAAATTAGTAATAATTTTTTTACCTATGATTATCTGTATCACGGTATTTAAATTGCTTTTCCATTAATATTCAAAGCGTTTTACTTACTAGGATTTTTTCACTTGTGATTTAATATCGTTAGCTGTGAGCTAATAATTTTGCTTTTCAATTCCTCTAATGTAGCATAGATAATAGGATGTCATGGGAAGTAATAAGAAAAAGGAAAAAACCGATGGAAACAGTCTCCCTATTTTCTCCATATGGTTGATGTTAGACCGTTCCTATCATCACATAAGCCCTACCGTTACTCTAGAAATAAAGTCTTTCGTTTTCCAAGATCATAAGCAAATAAGCAAATGGATTTTACCTCAATGCCTCCGGAAAAAAAATCTGATTTTATTATATTTAGATATAAATTGTTTTCAGTAATAAAAATATTTTCGGTCAATTAATTATTTCAAGCAGTATAAAGAATCCTTTCTAGGAAAAGTATTTTCCAAACTATTCACTTCTTATGAAATAAATGGAAAAACTGCCTATTACATCGCTGATATGCTTTCTCAAAAAAATATTGTATTGTCTAATTGAAAATCCAATTGATGACGTTCTAGTTCGTTCTACTACCAACATGAGGGCCCATCATTTATTTGAATTGTTTTGTGTAAACCATTTCAGTGGCCGCCTTGTAAAAATATGCTCCTTCTTGTTTAAAAAAAAAAAAAAAACAAAAGGAAACCGAAATTTCTCATTAAAGCCATATCAACAAATGACCTCAAAACATCATAGATATTATGTGTTCAAGTGTGTGTAGAATTAATTTTGTTTCGATATGGTAGATCTGGATTATCGTGAAAAATATAGACATTCCCCTGCGCGGGGTTTGTGCTGAAAAAGGAAAGAAAAAGAAATTGTAGGCAAAGGATGTTGGACCCTTACGCAATTTTAGGACAAGCCTTTCTGAAGTATAGAATGAAACGCCTTGGCGGGACGTTATGGTACCAATTGGCAGTGATCTTCCTTTGTGGAAAACATACGCCATTATTCCCGCATTTCAGTGTATGCAGTTAATCGATCCTCAAAGATTTACACTACCCTATCAGATTAGATTCCCGGGGTCTTTATCCGTTGAACTTAGTTTGCCTGCGAACTTGAGGCTGTACAACTCTGATTGGCTTAGCACAGGTCTGAGGAAATGATCAGTACGAAAAGCGCACAAGTTACTCCATCAGAAAAATAGGGGGAAGCATCTATGTTATGCTTTGAGCATCTAACTCAAAAATTTAAGCATGAAAGTACTTTGCCTTTGGGAAGGGGCGCATGGCAAGTTCTGGTTCAAATATCGTTTCCCGAGCCAGGAGTTCGAACTAGTAAGGGGGTGGGCAAAGAAGTCGATAACTCATATTAATGTAAGATCCATCCGGAATTCATTTGTGAGCTACGCGGGACGGTTGAGGGCCTCATAAACGCTTGGAACCGAAGAAACGCTGATACCCTCAATTCCCCTTTAGTTGACATCTCGACCAATGGTAAGGACACAGGAAACTTCATGCTCACCGGTAGACAAACAGCAGAGATGACTGCCCTCTCATGGCCTTTTTATGTGACTCGGGGACATCACGACTTAATGCTTCGGGGAAGAGAGAGTTAGGTTTATGGGTATTGTCAACTTCGGATCAACAGCCTTCTATTGACTTAGGCTCTCCCAAGTCCATATATCGTGTGGCATTGAGGTTCGAATTCCTATTCAATTAATCTTACACGAATTTCAACTAAGAGCCACCACTAATATTTTTTTGTTGGCTAGAAACCGAGCACGATACTAGAGGATATCTTATTATTAGTGCAACTAAAGATTTTAGACCAGAGACTTGATTACATTAGTCCTAAAACTAATGTAATCAAGTGATCATAGCAACCAAATGATCATCAAATGATACAAACCATATGCCATTGGAAAACTAATGAAATGCACAACAAATGTTCAGAAGACCAATTAAATTGATTCTAAGTCACTTGACCCAAAATGAAAGATTTACAGAAAGGGTTCAAAATTTGACCCTATTCGCATCTAAACATGATGAAATTAGGAAAGAATGCCAAACAACTTTGAAAATTAATGAAAACCTTTATGCATGTAGAACAAAATGTGCTAAACCAATTCTCAGTTTTGAGTTTTATGAGATGAACAATGGATTAATGCAGGAAAATCTATCTACATGCGGATGTCATAACCAACTCTATTATGGAAAACGGGGCAGACCCAATTCAAATGTGATTTTTATCGAAGCCATCAAACCATGGAATACAAATCCGAAAAATAGCACGCATCAAGTTGAGACAGAGATGGACAAGTTTCACGTTTGATAAATTTGCAAATGGGGACTTTAGCTTCATTAAAGATGATGAAACCAATTCAGAAGTCCCAAGGGTTTGGGTACAAATTGACCATGCACACTGATCAAACCCTAAGGACGGCTAAACTAGCTTCAATCCTAATGAAACTAACATCAAATCAAAGGTTTGGAAGTTGGCTTCAACGTTGATTTTTTTAGGATTTTCAAAGGACAATGATCTCATTAAAAATGCAAAGTCACACCCCGGTATTCAAGGAAGACTTGGA
The DNA here is from genome assembly GCA_014182555.1 of Eucalyptus erythrocorys. Lineage (NCBI taxonomy): Eukaryota > Viridiplantae > Streptophyta > Magnoliopsida > Myrtales > Myrtaceae > Eucalyptus > Eucalyptus erythrocorys. The sequence continues at coordinate 45,024,796 of CM024597.1, read as the reverse complement.
CGTGAATTGACCAGGCGCACTGATCAAGCCTTTTGAGTACCCTAATGTGCTTTGGATTCAATGGAATTAATGTCTGGACAAGCTTGAAATTTAGTCTAAAACTTTCATGGAGAACATGCTTTCGAATCTTGAATGTATGATTTTCTAAGAATTTGGGAATGCATGAAGGTCTGACTGTGAACCAAAATTTCAGAATATTACTGCAACTTTAGGAGGATGGCTAAAAATAGTAAATGAACTTTTTATTTTCTGAAAAAAAAAAATTAATACATAAATGGATATGATGAACATTTTTCATGGGGGAAGCATAATCATATTGTGAACACAAAATTTTGTAAAAATCAGAGAGTACAAGAAGGTCAAACCAGAAATTAAAATTCCATGAACCAGCACGTCTCTTTGAATGGATATGACCTAGGCCTAGATGTGATGAACAAATTCCATGAAGACATCGACACCTAAATCACATCATAAAAATTCATAAAAATTCGACAAAACAGCCAGGTCAGACAGAAGGGAACACATTTAGAGTTCAGATTCTAAACCTAAGATCACAGCTTGATCTTAGCATGCAAATGATTTCATATGATGATGTATGATATGTCAAAACGAAGCTAATCGAGATTACTAGCATTTCACATCATGAAAATCAGCCATATACATCATCAGATTGTCAAAATCACGCAATCAGTCCCGACATCGCATTTACACTGCCGACATCCACTAATCATACCTCAACAGCCACTGATTAACATCATATCCATACATATCCATCTCTAACTATTATTAAGCATTCAGAATGATGATCCTAGCCCCAGCCACCTATGGGTGTCCAAAAATTGCCACAGGTGGCCTCGCTTCATCAGATCAAAGGGTTAAAGAGTAATACCTTGGTTTTCTTGTTTGTCGGGATAACAAATTGTATCTCTCTTTTGGTCCGCAATATTACGAACGACTTCCAAAATTGCTGTCCAGTGAAGATCGGAGTCGATAATTGATAATCGAACACGGACTGGATCCTTCGAGACTGTCGGATCTCAAAAGAAACGAATCGATGATCGACTTTCACGGAATAGGGAACGTAATGCAGGTGAAAAATATGCCACGATAGCCAGCTCGAACCAGGGGTGACCGTGAAGACACGGGATCCAAGAGCCTTTCCCGACCTCCTCTCCATTCTCTCATCTAAATGGTGAAGTAACAGAGGGATGTTGCTCAGACGAAACTGTCGACCGAGAAGAGAGGAAGAGCAAAAGAGTCTCGATCAGTCCTTCACTGTGGCATTTCATCAAACTCACCTGGTGAGCGTATTGAATGAACCGAAGCGAGACAAAAGCGAATGCTAAGACGATGATTCATCTTGAGCAGATGGCAAGATCGTTTTTAAGACCAGCGACAAGGCCGGAGAGAAAAAGCATCGGCGGCCGAGATATCCTGATGATGAAATCACAAGGACGGGTATGAAACTACAGGTTGATGGATTTCCATCATCGTCGCGTTCGTTCCGTTTGTTGCTTTAGCCGACCGCCATTGATCGGTTCTTCAGGTCCTGCAATCGCTCGCTCCACCATCTCTGGAGTAAGCGTATCGAATTTGGAGAGATGAAGCTCCGTGAGGTTGATTCCGACGAACGGCTACCGAATCTATCGATGGAAATCGCCGGTCGCCGCTCCTAGAGGTCGCCGACGGCAAGTGGTGAGCTGACGTACGGTCACCGAGAAAACGGGATGGCGTCGTCGATCGGTGAGGAAAAGAAGTATTGGGCCTAAAAGAAAGAAAGAAAATTGAGCCTAGAAACACGCAAGAAGGTGGGCCGAAAATTCTGCTAAATGGGCTGGACACACCGATCCGCTCTATATTATCCCTCTTTTTATTTATTTTTTTCCTTTTTTTCATTCATCTTTTTATATGTTATTTATATATGTATATGCATATTATTTTATTTTTGTAAAATGAAGGATACCTAAAAGGTCTGCAAAAATTTGAATATCACAAGGGATGCATGGAATAATCCAACATCAACCCTTTTAAGGTCTTCTTCGCCGGCAGATCTCAAGAGGTTCTCTTGTCCACCTAAATTAGCAGCCCATTCTGGTCATTCTAATACTCGTAATTCATTTATTACGGTCATTCTCATACTTGTGTAACTCATTTATTATGATTTTTCTGCATTATTTAAATTCTGGTCTCCCTCCCTTTCACCATCACCGGAAAGTTACTAATATTAGTAGAAAAAAAAGCATAGATAGCGTACAAACTGTCTAAAGCAAACCCTTGTCCACACAAAGTTCATAAACTGTACGTATACACGTTTCTTACATGTTTGACAGAACTGTCATGTACACCCAAAGAAGAATCAGCTATCAACAATGCAACTAACACCAAATCAGCAGCAAATGTTAAAACCATGAAGAGCACTCGGATGATATAATAGCCTAACAAATGAAACCCAAACAAAATAACATTTACAGTATGTATTGATGATTACACAACATGGCCAAAAAAATCTTCACCCTCAAAAAATACTGAGGAGCTTCTTGGGAGTGGTCCCTTTGGCACGGTACTTGGCGGCTAATTCCTCTGCCTTGAGAATATCTTCCCCTCGTTTGGCTTCTATGAGCGCCCTCTTTTCCTCTGCGGCCTTGTGGAGGGCGGCAATTTTGTTCTTCATTTTCTCCACATATTGTGCCTTCTGCTTCTCCAACTTTTCCTAATTGGCAACGAAACAGAGCAAAGTCAGTCAAGGTGGAATAGGGGGTATTCTTATTGGATGCAAAGCCAAATCAGGGGAAACATTCTGATAACTTATATTTGTGTCCGAGACAACACATCAGATCTTCAAATTCATGATTGACGTCGAATGAAAGATGATTGGGCATGTGAATCATAATAAAAACTATCCAACTGGATGAACAGATTCAGAAGTAACTTTAACATTCCCAAATTCATGGTGTGGTACCTCAATTTTCTTCAGCTCAGCTTCTACAGATGCTTTTTGGCTGTTCTCCCATGCCCCAATAGCAGATAATTTCTTGTGAGCCCTGCCCAAAAAGTGTTCTTGTCAATCTGCTTGTTGTGTATGCCATGGAAATTAAACAGGCTAAGCTCAGATCAGTTAAATAAACTGGATTTCTCTAAACCCCCATCAGACAAGTGACTTCATCGTACTTATTCTCTGCTTTGCACTTTTCACTTTCTTCCCATGCTCTGATGAGAGACATCCTCTTCTCTGTTTCGACTCTCGCTAGCTCCCTATCTGAAGAGTTCACGAAGACATCATTCAGATGTGATATCAAACGCTTACAGAGATCTTCAAGCGAGAAAACACATAAAATTAAACCATGAATTTTTTTTTTTTTTTAAATTTCTCCCATTCACCTCGGTGACCAGAGCCTTCGGAGACTTTCTCTTCAACCATCTCAGCAGGCTCTGTCGTGAACACAGGGACAAACGTTAAATCACGCACAAATTTACAAACCCACATAAAATTCCATAATATCGACGCAAACTGTTCGAAGCATAGAAACTATTAAGGAAGCTTGACAAAATTCTCGTTCGAACTAAGCAATCATATGAAACCAAACCAGATGGAAATTAGAACGACAGACGACTTGCATAATCGCATCGTATCTGATGATAGCACATGAACCCCAGAATCTTTTTTCTTTTTCCTCCCTATTCTTTCTCAATTCTACAGCTCACGAAAGATTGAAAAGCAATCAACTTTCCATCACCCGCAGAAAACGGACGCCAACCTCTAACGCTAAAGCCTAAAAAAGCAAGATGGAAACGGAGAAAACTTCAAAAAACCGTTACTACTTTCGTCGACGGCGAGGGCCTTGGGTTCCAGGGGGGGCTGCTTCTCCTCCTCGGGAGGCGGCGGGATCAGGGGCTTCTCCTCCGCGACGTCCTTAGGGGTCTCCGCCGGAGCCGGTGGAGGCTCCGACGGGGCCTGGGGCTCCACCGTCTTGGGTTCTTCCTCGGCCATGGCTGCTGAATTACCGAAGGGAGGCGCTAAGGAAGGTGATCGCCAGGCAGAGGCTGGGGAGCGAAGGTGACAGAAGAAGCGAAAACAGAAAGGGACGACAGAGCGATGGTGGAGATATTATAGAAGGCCGGAAAGAGAGAGAGAGATGAGGACGAGGAGAGCTGGATGGTAGGTAATGGAGAGCTTCTGTGAGTTGGCACAGTGTCCAGGTGGGGATGGCTGGACATAAAGTCTTTCGTTTTCCAGGATTGTAAGCAAAATGAGCATATTAATTTTACCTTAATGCCCTTCCCCGGGAAAGAAAATCTCATTTCATTATATTTAAATACAAATTATTGTCAATGTTAACCGAGCAGAAGAGATTTTTTTCGATAAAAATATATTTCAATTCATTCATTTCTCGCAAAATAAACAGATAAATTTATAAACTTAAAGTTTGTTTGGTTCAATTTTCTTAAAGGGTTCTTGGCCTCTAAAGCCCTTTAAGAACATAATAAGGTGTTTGGCAAAACTTTCAATTTTTAGTTTTACCTCTCATCGCTATTGTTAATCTTCTTTACAAGGGCAATCAATGAGGGCGGACGAGATTAGATTAACTTATGAGTGGTCAACGACGTCGTGCAACCCACAGGATAGCTGCCTAAGATCACGTGACTCTCACTAGTGACCACCTGAGATCATGCGACCTCACCATTGACTACCAACGCAAATCTAGGTTGTTGACGAAGGATTTGATTTCTTTTTAATTAAAAAAAGGAAAAATTACAATTAGAACCCTTTGCCAAACACTATTTCAATTAAAGAGTTTTTATCAAATACAATTTACATTTCTACAAAAAACTTTGAGTTTCAGCCTTTGTATTGAATCCAAGGTTCATTTTCAAAGTTGAACCAAACTCAAGCCACATGCTTTCTTCAAAAAATATTGCACTTGTTTAATCAAAAATCCAATTGATGACGTTCTATTACTTGCGTGAGGACCCAAATTTCTCCTCCAAATCTCTAAGTTAGAGAGACTTTAACACGCTCTGGCCCATCATTAGTTTGAATTGTTTTGTGGAAACATTTTAGTGGGCCGCCTTTTCAGAATATATTCCTTCTTGTTACCCAAAAAAAAACAAAACAAAAGGAAACCAATATTTCGCATTAAAGACGTACTAACAAGAGACCTTAAAAGATTGTGGGGAAAGAATGGTGGACCCATATGCAATTTTAGGGTCGGATCCTTTTTGAAGTATAGAATGAAGAGAATGAAACCCTTCGGCGTGAGGTTATAAACTTATAGTACCAAATTTGGCAGCGATTCAACCAATTTTTTAAGACCGCGTCCAAGGGGTACCCTCAAATTTGGAAATTAGGCTCTGCAGTTGTATTGATGACATCAACCCCTAGATGTTTCTAGCAGAGCTATCGCAACCTAGAGATGTCCAAAATCCAATACGACAAACTTCTACGACGTCCGGTTTCCTCAATGAGCGGCATCGCATTTACTCCGAGGTCTAAATGGTCTTTACACTTGATGGGCCCGAGTATCTCTTAGAATCTATGGCCGACTTATATTTGTGTTTTATATAATTTTAATAGAAGGAAGATGGTGATGATGATGAATCTTTATACGGTGGGTTGGCTTTCCCTGGTGAAAATGGGGATCTTATTTATTATTTATTTATTTTTGGGTGTGTGGTGGGGATGCCTTGGGGACAAGCGGCTCATTTCAATTCCTCTCTCGATCAATCCCTTTATTGGATAAAGACCGCCGGCGCATATCAATGCAAAATCCATCCACCGAAAGTGGCTGGCTTTTTTCCTTTCCTTCCTGGGTCTCGCCTTAATTTCAATCTCAAAACAGGAGCTTTTGCTAATCAGGATATTCAAGGAAGATTTAGCAAATCGCGAGACCATAATGAATACACGATAATTAAAACCATGGGCAAAATTAGGAACCATATCCGGATGCAAAAGGTTCTCTTCAAGCAAGCCAAGGTGAGTCAGGTAAAATGAATCACCGTGGCGAAGAGAGAGAGAGACGGCACAGCACGTTTCAAGTGATAATGAAGACTTATAAATCTCTTTCGATTTAAAAGGGAATTGTGATTTTGAGCAATTCTTGAACCATCTAAAAAGTATAAGGATGGGCCGGCAGGCTATTGACCACGTTGCTTATGCAAAAAGTGGTTTCGGGTTTTCAATGGTGCGGTGGACCTATCGAATGTCCATGGGGGGAGACGGGTTAAACTGCAGTTTCTGATGCCGTCGTCGGGCCGACCGGACGGAGAGGGATCGCCGTCGTGATTGAGGGGCTTTGTCTTTCGTGATGTCCTCAACCTCAACGGGAGGGATGCGCAACGACAGGACCAGCTGTCACGTTGTGGGCCCTCCCCCAAAATGAATGCTTCGCTGGCTCTTTCCTCGTCGACGCATAATACGTTAAAAAAAATATAAAAAATCCCGAGTCAACATTGCTCTCCTGTCTGATACTTCGAAAGACAGATTTGTCCCGCTCGGATCTCCCCTTGGGCTCTTGCCACGTGGTGCAATCTGGCCTCCCCCATTCCACTCCACAGGGATATTTAATGTGCAATGTAATTTATAAATTTTAATTTGTTTAGTGTAATCTCTAAATTTTTTTCATATATATTCAATTTGATCTTTAAATTATATCAGCATTAAAAAAATTTCATATAATTCGATGAACTAAATTGAATGTAGAATAATATTAAATAAATTAAAAGTTCAAAAACAATATTGAATATTTGACTAAAGTTCGGAAGACTACATTATGTACTAAAGATCAACGTTCATAAACCATTTATGTCATCTTCTCATCTATATTCCCGTTGCGCATGACTAGGGAAAGACCACTTCACCGGTAATTCCATCTCTCCAAGCACTATACTCCAAGTCAAGGTACCAGCAACAATGGGAGATCGGCAGCCCGTCGACGTCGCGAGAGAGAAAAGCATGGCACCGCCTCCCGTTTCAACAACTTCTCGAGAGCGAGCCAAAAATGGGCCCACAGGCCCTTTCCAATGGGCCCTTCATGCGTGCTCTTAAAGCCCACAATGCTGAGCAGGCCCATTCCTCTCTTCTTCTTGTTTTTTTAGTGGAAATGCATTTGTCGATGCATCTCGATTACATCGCACGATGTTGGGGGTAGCAAAATAACAAAAGTATGATATCCAACCGTCCATACAGATCATGTCAAGATCACGCAAAGGCATGGCCAATGCTCACTCACCACTATCAAATCCCCAACAACATCATGCCGGATTTTTCAATTAGAATCCTTGTATCAACTTTCTAATCTCCAAAGATAGCCTGAGTTCCTAAGTCCTAATTAAGTGAAATTCGATTGGAATAACTCTAGATATATAGAGATAACCATAAGAACATTGAATTTGCTAAGCATGACAAAGTTGACAATTCAGTGTTCCTCACGTAATCATCGTACATCTGCTACCACGAATGATCCGTGGATGTTCTATACATAAAGCAATCTTATTCAATGATAGGACACGATCTAGATTGCGGAGTAGGAGTAGTCGTCTTCAATGACTGGCTGAGAAAGAACGGTGATTATGACAAAGGTCCCGAACAGTACCGTCACGACCGCGGTGAAGTTGACGAGGATGGCCTCGGAACCGAACTTCGCGAGCCCCGAGTTCTCGAGGAACGTGAGCTTCTCCAAGAAGCCTATTGCCGCATTTGCGACCGCCAGTATGTACACGAACAACCCGAACAGCACGTGCCACGGAAGCGAGTCGCGCCTCAGGGGGCTCGGTCCTCCAGGGAAGAAGAAGATGACGAATCCATATATCCACTGCACATCATCTCCTTAGTCTCAGATGAGGGCGATCGACGACACGAGAGCTAGCTCCATGATGTATATTAGAACTAAGTACGATTAGGCGATTCCAGTCACAGCCGATGATGGCGAATCAGTTGTATCTACATTGTGTTTCTCAGGCCTTGGAAATGCAGATAAAACATAGCTCGGTAGAGAAAAGCAAACTCACCTGAACGCCGTAGAGCACGATGATGCAGATCCCGAGCCAGGAGTGCAAGCTGTAGAGGTTGGCAATGGAGCTCTCGTTGTGATACTTGAACGCGGCATAAACTCCAATGATGCCTAGGATCAAAGCGATGGCGTGTAGCACCATGTGTATTATCTTCTTGGTTTCTTTGTTCAGAGGCAATGTCTTGTAAGTTATTATCGCTGCATTTTGTGGAAAAGAGGACGATTCCGACTAGTGTTAGCCCATGGTTCGCTCGCTGAACCGAAGAGTTTACAGATAAAATGACGAGACGACATGGCGGCTCAATTCTCATTACCTTCACCTCCGATGATGATCAAGCCAATTAGCATCAGCACGGGATGAAGCTGTCATCAACGGCACAGACCTGGTGTGAGAACTTTATAATAGCGAGAGGGATGTTCCGTTCGGAACAGAAGAAAAGGACGATAGAAACAGTGAAGTCATGAGATGGGAGAGAATTGTCCCAGACATGATGGTAAATTAGTAACAACAAAATTAACCTATTAATGCAACATGACGGGCAAAAGAAAAGTATAAGACAAATTCGAGTATGACACAACATATAGCTTAAACGCAATTTGATGTTTGACATGTCATAAAAAATGATGGTTTTCTTTTCTTTTTTTTTCACTAGAATGGCCACGACCATGGGGACAAAGAGATGCTAAAAGAGTCCCGTCAGTCATTAGGCGAACAAGGGGAATACGACGATGGCAATCTCGATTCGACACCCTCTTAGATATATGTTAAGTGATAAATTCTCAATTACTTGAAAATTCATTTGTCATTATCATCAAGGACGTTGATTGAACAAAAAAGGACATAATCCTTTCTTAAATAAAAAGTTGGCAATAGAGATTATGGTGATTTTTCCTAATTACATTAGCGATTTCAGGTCAGGAAACTTCAATTTTTCTTGATTGATTACTTTCTAAACATGTGTGATAAATCATGGATTCGCAGGATCCATCCGCGCTGGCAAGAACAGAACCTAGAATCAAAAACTCCAGCAACTCGAGAAGTTCCGGACATCATGTGACATGTGCCATGAACACAGGGGAGATGCTTTGCTGGCAGCTAAACGACAAGTTGGACGCGTATTCTAGGACTAGTAAAGCCAATTGGTAACGGGTCAGATCCATCAATATTTCTTGGACACCGGACAGGCGAAAGAGAAACACGTGAGCCTTGGACCGATCGTTCTAACTAAACGCAGCATGGGGCCAAACCGGATAAGCAATGGCCACACAAATTCATCACGTACCTGGATATTTTCTGCGATCGTCGTTTCAATATGAGACGGGAACGTGGCTACATGCTTATCGCAATTTCGGGAGCAATTCCCCAGCTAGTGTTGAGCACACGCTACGTGCATGTACAAGATTGCATAAACAAATAAGAAAAATAACAAAAAATAGATGGGGGGATGTCTCAAAAAGGAAAAAAATGGGTAAGGATAGTAATTATTGGTGGAAGGATAGTAATTACTGAGTGGAGCTTAGATGGTGGATGAGAATTAATTATTTACCCAGGTGGTTGAGTGGAGCTTAGATGGTGGAGGAGAATTAATTATTTACTTTTTCTTATTATTTTATGAGAGTAGATTTATGAAAAAATAAAAAGTGAGAAAATTAGGGTTTTAGCTTAATACATAGAAGATATATATCCAAACCCACACTCTCTCCATTGTTATTCCTAAAGGGTACACTTTTTCTTTTTTGACATCCTTGTGTCTGGACAGTAAGTTAAGACTAAAAAAGTAAAAGAAAAGAAAGGGCAAAAAGAAAACGATTGTTTGGAATTCGAGATAAATCATGTCTCGGAGAGACGATTGGGAACATATGAGCTTATCCTAAATTTCACACCAACCACGAAAGCGCTAAGACTGATGGGCGGGTGCGCCAAATTGGAAAGGTAGGTAAGATCATGGAGTCAACGAGGGTGCTTATCTCGTAGCGAAGATAAATTCTAAGGAAACTAGATTTTCTATTTCTCGAAAATCTGCATATGGGTAACATGTCTACACAATCAAATAGCGAAAATTTGTAATTTTCAGGCCATTATTTTTCCTGTCTTACTCTGCTGAATACTGCTAAAAAATCAAAATATTACTTTTATCAGACGTTTCGTGGTTATTATTATATAGCGACTTCACATGCGTGCTGGAGGGTAAGAGGAGAAAATCGATGTCGTGCAGCGCAGCTACGCACATGCCGTCCACAGCATCAGATTCCCCGAGAATTGAGGAGAACGATTAAAACCGAGCAGATTCCGAAACGCCAATGGACATGGCTTTGCGTGCAGTTTCTTTTTCCCCCCATATTCTCCAAGTCCGCATTAGCTCAGAAAACAACCGAACGAAACGAAACGAAAGAAGAAGAAAAATCGAAAAAAGAGGACGATGGAAAAGGGGAGGGGGGGCATTGATGTAATTTCGGCGGCCCACCACGAAGCGACGAATGCGCAACAACCGATCAAACCAGACACTTCATGCGTACGGTCGCCATTGGCTGCCGCCGAGGAGAGAGAGAGAGAGGGAGGGAGGGACAGAGTCGTCTCTCTCCCTCGTTCGATGAACAGCATTTACGCAGGCCGGCAATCATTTCAGTAAACAGAACGTGAGCGCCCTAAATTCCATGACAGAGAAAACCAGGTTTTTTTCTTTTGCCGCGCGCCAGGACGGGCGGAGAGAGAGAGAGAGAGAGAGAGAGAGAGAGAGAGAGGAGGGTGTCTTACGTTGAAGATGAGACTCTTGTTGGTGGCTTCCCAGGCCAAGCCGCCCATGAAGGAGATGCACCAGACCAGCACCAGCACCACGCCCGCGACTGCCAGCAGCTGCGCCACCGCCGCGAACAGCGTCGACTTCACCCCTATCAGCGCCATCCCTCGCCCCTTCTCTCTCTCTCTCTCTCTCTCTCTCTCTCGATCTGTCGAGTGGAGGACACGAGACGAGAAGACAGAGAGTGGTGAACGAAAGCGCGAGAAAGCGAATCAGGATTTGTATACTGTTCTGCGCTTAGGAAGGGTTGCTCGTGTTCTATCTATCTCGTTGCGTCTGTTTTTCTTACCCGTTATTCTGGAGGACTAATCTTGACCGTCCATCGGTCGTCCCTCCGCATCCCCTCTGTGTGGCTGCCACGTCACCGCTCTATTATCAATTTCCCCCGGGCCTGGGCCTGTCTCTCCCTTTCGTTGTTATTTTCTCTCTGTTTTAATCTGAAAAGCGAAAGTTATTCTTGAAAATTGCCGGGGGGAATGAGAAATCGACAGGTTATTATTGCGCGAATCAAGTCGAGTACAGGTGAGTGCATTTCAGGTTCGCACGTGTGCCTATAATATTTTATTACGAGAGCTAAAAATTTCAGTGATTTAGATGGATGCATAATATAGAAACACAACTCAATTAACAAATTTAGTGCGAAACTAGTAGGAATGGAAAAATAGGCCAATGGGCCTCCTTGCAAGAGCTCCCAACTTATTGAAATCCAATCTTCCATAATCCTTTTACTTTTTTTTTTCCAAGATAATAACAAAAATAACCCATGAGTTGGTTCGCACCATGTTCTCTCGTTCGGGAAGGAAGAGGTTTGAAATTTCTCACCCCCATTGCGCGACTTAAGTGGGGTGTTGTGGGAGGTAGGTCCCGTTCCGCGCTAATGCTCTCAAGTTTATGTTGCCAGCCTCCAGCTGTATGGCGATTCCCGGGCCATCCGCAAAAAACCAAATAAACAAAAATGATCTCAAAGCTTTTACTTAGCATGTAATGCGGTCCGTAAATTTTTCCCTAAATTTTAATCAAATGTATAATGTCATCTTTAAACTTTTGATTTCTTCTATATAATATCTGAACTTTTAGTAGATATTCAATCTAATCCCTTAATTTTATAACAACATTAAACATTTTTATATAATTCATGGACGGTATTGAATACGTGCTAAAGATCACATTGTATATTAAGTTAAAGTTTAAAAATTATATTGAAGAAATTAAAAATTTAGTAAATATATGTTATATTATATCAAAATTCATGAATTACTTATGTCATTATTTATTTTTTTGTACAAGAAAGAATTCAGGAAAATAGCAAACTCGAGTGGCGACTTTGACCAAAAAAAGAATGGCAACTTCGAAATTTCTCCTCGGGATTTTTCTGACGTCGCTGCTTGGATCCGATCGAAATGAGATAGGATTCGAGAGGGTTTGTCATGTACCGCAATTATTCAAAAGATGGCGTTCAAGACCAGAATGTCCTGTAGTCAATTAGTCATTACTTATTGGTGGCTGAAGTCACTGGTGACATCACTGCAATTTAGACCGGGCCCATCTAATTTTGCTTGTGATCCGTAGTTTTTCTTCAACTCTACAAACGATTCTACAAAATCCATAAGCTTAAATTTTTATTTTTGGTGAGTCATTTTTATCTATATTTTCATTTTTGTGCTTGCTACTTCATAAGTATAATTATGAATGTGTGGAACGGTATAAATTTTAGTAACGTCAACTTTAGCGTGGCACTATATATTATCAATGTAAATAAATAAATAAATTATACATTTAGATACTGGCGCCATCATTACCCTGTACTTACCTAGGTAAAACTAGGAAACTGGTCAGTTAGCCTTATTGATGGCTAATGAAAGATTTGATGGATAAAATCCTCAATTCTGAAGTGCATAAAATCGCTCGTGTAAATATTACTTTATACAAGGTTGCGTTACGTTTTAATTTTCGTTAAATTTTTGCTCCGTTTCTTTTTTTTCCCCCTATAAAAAGAAAAGATATCTTCCATTTCTGATAACGGACCCACCTAGGGAAGTGGACCAGGAATATTTATGGAGATGAGTGGTGTTCCAAATCGGCTCAGATTTGCTGTTTTATGCTGGGGATCAGAATCTTCCAGTTGTGCTCCTTGATCAATCAAATGAAAGCTCCTTTTTTTCTTTTATTTCGGACACGTCTGGTTTTCTTTTACTTCCCTAAATAGTAGTTCTGCAGGAAATCGTCATTTCTCGTGTGTTTCTAATCACTCGTTCCGGTAGGGTATTAATTGCGACCGGTAAATGATGCTTTTCACTGTTCAATTATTTTACTGGTCTTTGCTGTAAGGAGGGCCCGACATTGATGTCCATTAGGTGGATTATCTGCAACTCCGGCGACGACATTGGCGAATTAGATGAATGGATTTGGTAACATTGAATTGATTTTGCTCAATAATGCAATCCGTGATGGTCCCCATGAATGGAGAATCGTGACTTGATGCAACCTAACACTCTTGGTTGACCCCTTTCAACTAGACGAAACTTCGAGAATGTGGTAAAGCTTTTAATTTCTACAACAAAAATTACATTGGGATTGATTTTAGAATTAAACCACAAAAAACTTCAGATTTATATACTTGTAAAAAATTTATCTCACTAATTTTTTTACTACAAAAAATCTAAACTCGAACATTTATTACGAAATCACTATTGATTAGTTTCATTAAATTAAATCAATACAAACTGATACATCTATGACAAATAAAAAATAAAACCTAAAACCGGTACACTTGTCAGTTCCTACTTATCGTCTAACTCAGCAATTTGGCAATAAAGTTTAATAAAAATTAGTGGAAGATAAATTTATGATAAGTGTACTAATTTTAGGTTTTCTGTTGACATTAATCCTTGATTTTTTCTTAAGTGGGCTTTAGGGGCCTATCCCCTCTCTTTTATTGGGCTGAGTACTTGCCACAGGCCCAAACTGGAATACCCTTGGGTGATACTCGGACGTGCTCTAGGACAGACGCTTCCTCAGCGGCCTGAATTCTTGGCCTCGATTGATTCTGCACGATGAGCAGCCCGGCTCTCCAGCTTCAACGGAATGGAAGCTAGAATCGCGATTTCATGTTGATTCGTTTGTTCGTGGCCCAGACAAGCAGATGATTAATCACAAAAATTTAGATCCGGTGAAAGTACTCTAAAGTTTTCCTCAAAACAAAAACAAGAACAAAAAATTAGGAGAGCGGGTGCGCACTGTGAACATAATTGCAAAAAGAAGGAACACAAATTTCTCCAAGAAGGGAAAAGATTTGAGCCAGCTTCATCTGTCATGTCATCAGCCGATATAACGTAGACCGCCTCTCGTAGTCCCAAGAAGAATGCTCTCTGCTTGCTCCAAGATAAGATACCTCAAAATAAATCCCAAGAAACGAGGTTGAAATTTTAGTTCAGACTCGATTGCTTGAAATAGCATTCGCTTTCTAGATACCACTTAGATGGCCTAACAAGGCCCAAGAGCACTGGAGCGATCTTGTATGATGGCTGTGCCACCAGAATGGAGCCCATCGACAACCGCCGAAAGAGAGGTGCGGAGTGGGCCAAACGACAGGGCGTTTTCGTTGTCAAGCTCCATAGGACCACCGGACGAGTCCGCGCAACTTCGTAGGTGGGTGTGGATGGGCCAACGTGCCAGGACTAAACTTGGTAGCCATTCAAGCATCACGTGATGGAGACGTTGGTACGACGGAAGATTAACTAATGAAGGGAGGTGGTCCTTCCCACGACGTTTGATCGGAAGTGTCCCGCGTCCATGCATGTCATGCATGTAATTTGTTTATAATTTGTTCTTTTGTACCTCTTTTTTTTTTTTTTTTTTTTTTTTTTTTTTGGGGGGGGGTAAAGAAAGCTGGATGACACTCTGGCTTTGGGTTCAATAAGTGAGGTTAGATCTAAAAGTCAAAAGATTCAATCCAGAGCATTAAAACTTTATGTTCTGTAAAATGCCGTGGATGCGAGGTCAAGTCACGTGGAGACCGAAATGTCGCTGACAATGGGGCAGATTATTGAATAATATTCACGCAAAGGGTAAAGCATCGCTTTTAATTATGAAAACCTTTTTGATCCCACCCAACGTGCCTCGAATTGTTAACACATCGAAAGATTTAATGTCGCTATAGCTAGAATATTAAGAAAACCAAATGAGTGTGCGGAGCAAAATATGTGGAGGTTAAAAAGAGTGGGGCATGGAGAAATTACGATGAATGACAAAATAAGAAAAAGTATCAAGAAATTCGCGAACTTATTATATTAGTATAAATTCGGTCATAAATCTTTTAAGTGGATCAATTTTGCGAGACATCATTTCCCAAATGTAGCCGCCATGGCAAATGAATTTACTTTGGTACCAATAAAGCTTCTCCATATGGTAAGCTTCAATTTTCTAGGAATCTACATTACATCCTACATAACTCTCAATTTATCACCTCATCCTTAAGAGATTTTTTCTATTTTCCTTTTCCAACAATGAAGAAACTCACCTTATGTAAACCCAAACCTATGAAGTATCCTATTAATTACGTTGGTAATTCAATGAAAAAAAAGTACTTGTTCAATTTCATGAGTGATAGAAAAATATTCGACTTTATCAAAGTGCAGAACTTGCCGACAGATTCAATGAGAAACCTAAGATGTTAGGTCTCCCTAATCATTCTGATTGCATTTCTACTTAAGTTTGACACGTTTTTCATCCACTCGTGTATTTAAATGAATTAGGAAGCCCTAGTACATGCATTGCTCTCCGATGGGCTGTCGGTCGATTAGAAAACTAAGGAGAGTTAGCAAGCATGTGCGAGACCGGCCATGTGCAATTTTCACTCATTTAGGAAGCAACTAGGCTTGAGGTTGACCGTGAATGGGGCATGCAAATGCAATCATGAAATCATCACTTCCTCTGGACATGCGCTTTTAAATGCTCCGCTGCAGGACTGCACTATACATTTGTGTAAAAGTACCGAGAGTTAGAGGACGGTTTGGCCCACTTCTGATGGGATCATCACATGGGATGCGACTGTTTTGCCATCCACAAGAGTGCGCATATCTGTCATGCACCGTCGGCTGACGACAAACTCTCTCCACAAGCGGCCTTATCCACTCTTCTTGGTAAGAAAGCCGCTCTTTGGGAGAGATTTTCGTTTACCGCCTATGACAAAGAGCTGCTTTTCGGAGAAAATGAAGAGAATTAAAGGATGCATGCCTTGATATATACTTAAAGCTTCTAGCAAGTTTGTAGGCTGTTTATTTAACTTTAGTCAAGTCTTTAATCATATCCCCATTCACAAGCAGCATGGCCTAGCCTTACCCCCACAGAAGAAAAAGAAAAGGAAAAAGAAAAAGAAGAGAGCAGGATGGAGCGCCTTTATAAAATTCTGTAAAGTACAGTTGCCCACATTGTAACAACCATTCCATAATGACATGATCATTAAAGAGCTGCTACTTCACTGGCAGATTCCACACTCCACCTGTTTAGGTTGGTGCCTCGCTTTAAATGAGAACCCAGGAATTTCTTTTCCTTGCTATCAGTGTAAGAATTTTTCTTAATGTGGATTAAATTAATTGACGTTATAATTTACCGTTTAACGGTTATCGTTTTATGGGGTTTGGTCTAATATGAGATAGAAGGTTTTTAATTGTAATAATATGGGGGTGGGTAGTGTGGGTAGAGTTGAGCTGACCATGTAATGAGTGGCCCAGTTGGAAACTCTATAAATAATACTTAAGTCTCTCTTTTAACCCTAATTCTCACATGTATCCTCACATAAGGAGCGTTAACCTAACGCTAAACGTGAGCCATCTCATTGAGCCAATAATACGGAGGGCAATAGAGAAGAATGATTTGATGCGTGGATAATCCCCTTGATGTGTGGGTAATCCCTTTTCCGCTTTTGCTTTTAAGAACGATTGATCCTAAAACAGGTATATTAATCTTTTTACTCTTTGGATACATGTTCTTGTTCTAGTTATGGAGATTTTGAGATTGCGCAATTTGCATCTAACAATCAGCACTAGCAGATGCAATTTGACGGACTCGGATCCGTAGCATTAGGCTTGGAGTGGCCGACTCATCTACCCAGCACATAAAATTATACTCTTGAATGACACAGCAAAACCATCGTAGGGGAATCAGAAATTGAATATATAAACAACACACTATTTCTTTATCGTGACCCGAAATAGATGCTTTGCTGTGTTATCTGACAAGGCAGCTCGAAAAGAGGAGAGAGTGAGAACATGGCCATGAAAGTGTGGGGCCAGGACTTGAGCATAACAGCAAAATCGAACTCATACCTGGCAAATTGCTGTATTGTATTCTTTTGGATGGTTTACGTGTTCCTGTAGAGCTTCGGATGAGAAGCTTCTTTATTTGTTTTAGGCAAGGTATCTTTTCGCCTTTAGCTGGGTCATCATTGATTGTCCTTCATTCCAAAACTCTCTCCAGCTCGAGTCTTCCCAATCCACTGCGTAGCAGAAACTGAGTTCAACCGAGCCAGAGGGCAAGCCCTTACTCAAGTCTCAGGTTGCACTTCCTCTCCTCTCAGCTGGAGAGAAACAAGATACATTCTTTCTCTTCTCTCTTAATGATGGAATATTTCGGTTGCTTCTGACAAGAAGAGCATTTGCTGCTTCCTTTTGTAGCACGGCAATGACAGTGGCCCTCCTACGGAACTCTACTGAGAGTCAGTAAAGTGGGAAGGTACGAACAATGTTCAAGTCAGGAAGATGGAGAAGCGACAAGAACAAGATCAAAGCAGTCTTCAAGTTGCAGTTTCAGGCAACTCAGGTATTTTTAACTCAGAAAATCAACATCTTTAGACTGGAATTGATGTTATGAAGCTGAAAGCAGTAACTCTGGCAATTTAGAAACTGGGCAATTGAGATCATCGGATCTGGAAACTGGTGAAATGTTTACTGTTGCGATGGGAAGTAGACAGTTTTCACAATTTATACATTTGGATCTAATTTGCAATTTCACATTCATCACCAGGTTCCCAAGTCAAAGAAATCTACCTTAACAATATCTCTGGTACCTGACGATGTCGGCAAGCCGACAGTGAAGCTAGAGAAAGCCGCTGTACAGGATGGGATCTGTTCTTGGGAGAATCCTGTATATGAAACAATGAAGCTCATCAGAGAGTCAAAAACAGGGAAGGTCAAAGAGAAAATATACCACTTCATTGTTTCAGCGGTGGGGAAAAAGCCACATTCATCTGTTCTATTGTCAACTATGATCTTGTCAACAAATGCTAAGGCTTAAACAATTTTCTTTGTTTCGCCCAGGGATCATCAAAGGCAGGATTTCTTGGAGAAGCTTCAATTGATTTTGCAGATTTTGCAGCAGAAATTGAACCGTACACTCTCTCTCTGCCACTGAAGTTTGCAAACTCCGGAGCAGTTTTACATGTGAGCTCTGTGTTTGTGTGTGTGTGTGTGTGTTATGCTTGTTGACAAGTTGAGAAATGTTTGGCCATCAGATTCCATTTTTATTTTGCCTGCATGGAGTATGTTATCAATCTCAAATCACAGGAACTTGAAAAGGCATCTATTTATCTAACCAAAAGCAATTTGCTCGAACAGGTGACAATCCAGAAGGTGGAGGGTTCAGACCAAAGGTAAATTGTAGTATTATCTGTCAATATTTCTTGATCATTCCAAAGCTATTTCATTTCCTTCTCACGAAATAAATTGTGAAATTATCCACCATCCTCAGAGAAATTGAAGATCCATTATCTTCCCATGAGGGATCCCTGAAGAACCAACTGAGCATTCTCAGTGCAGAAGATGAGGACCAGCATAATTATTTCGAAGTAAGGTGTTCTCATCTTTAACTGCAATCTTGGCCCTTTAAGATTTCACAATGAGGAATTTCAGGGTCTTGAAAATGCCAACCATTTCTAGGTTTTTGAAGAACCTAAATTTGACTTTTGACTGCATTTCTAGGATGGGTACTTAGATGAAAGCATGCCACCTCTCATATCATATCCCGAGCCAAATGCTGGAAAGCTTGAAACTAAAAGTAGGAGCATCCCTCAGGAACCTCCTACTAGACAAAGTTTGATGCCTCCAAGAAAAACAGCTGGTTCAGTGGCAGCATCAAACAATAAACATAGACGGTCCATTACAGAGTGGTCTCTAGGTTCAGCTTCTGATGGAAGCTTAACCGATTCTGTAAATAACACTGATGAGCAATTAAGAACAGAGAGGTTTCATAAAGAAGGTTCGGATGCAACAATTGAAAAACTCAGGAACGAAATTGATAGCTTAACAAGGCAGTCCACACTATCAGAACTGGAGTTACAATCTCTGAGGAAACAGATTGCGAAAGAGACCAAACGGGGACAAAGTTTATCTACCCAAATTTCAAGCCTCAAGGAGGAGAAAGATGCACTCCAAACGGAATGTGAACAACTCAGGTCTCACTGGATACATACCAAAGAGGCGGAAAGTCCTGGCAAACTGCAGCTTGAATACGAGGAGACAAAAGCCCAACTACAAGCAATAAGACAAGAACTTGATCATGAAAAAGACTTGAATGTTAATCTCCGGTTGCAGCTGCATGAAACTCAAGATTCTAACTCTGAGTTAGTTCTAGCTGTAAGAGATCTTGATAAGGCGTTAAAGGATAAGAAAGCAGAGACATCGCATCTTGCTAGCAAGATCAATGAGAATCTTGAAAAGTCTCAGGAATGTGATGGATGGCCAAAACGTCGCATGAAGCGAAGTGATGCAATTGAAGTGGACTTGCTGAAGCGAAAGATGGAAGACCAGCATGGTGAGATAGAGTCGTACAAGAAACAGAATGAAGAACTGGAGACACGTTTAGAGCAGCTAACCTTGGACTATGAGATCTTAAAACAGGAAAATCATGATATAAATACCAAGCTGGAAGAACAGTGTCTACAAGAGATGAATGAACAGGTTGAGCGCTCAGAGTCTTCAGCTCATATCAGAGAACTTGAGGCACAGATAGAAAAATTAGAATCCGTGGTCAAGAGGCAGGCGCAAGAACTTTCCGAGTCATTGCTTTCCATTAATGAACTAGAAAGCCAAGTTAAACATTTGGAGAAAGAAATAGATAAGCAAGCTCAAGGGTTTGAACAAGATTTAGAAGCCATGACACAAGACAAAGTTGAGTTGGAGCACAGGGCAATACGAGCAGAGGAGGCATTGAGGAAGACCAGGTGGAATAACACCGTTGCTGCTGAAAGACTTCAGGAGGAATTCAAAAGGCTTTCGGCAGAAATGACATCTAAACTTGATGAGCATGAGAAGCTGGCAGTTAAAGCAGTGAATGAAGCCAGTGAACTCCGCCAGCAAAAAGAAAATTTGGAAGAGATGCTTCAGAAAGCCAATGAAGAGTTACGACTGAGAAATGATCAAAATGAAGTAAAAGTACAAGAGCTTTGCACTCAACTTGCTCTGAGAGCAACAGAAATGGAGCATATTAAAATGGAGCTCAACAACAAATCCAAGCTACTTGAATATGTGCAAAGTAATGACGAACAAAAACACGAGGCTTCCTCGAAGGAGATAGAAACTCTCAAATCCGAAATAGAGAGACTCAGAAAGGAGAAGGATGACATCAAAGCAGAAAACCTCACAGCTGAGAGATCCTTGAAGGAAGAGAAGGAAAAGATGATTGCAAGCATGCAGTCCAAGGTGGAAAACCTCACAGCTCAACGACAAAATCTAAAGCACACCTTGCAGAAAGAACAGAAGGAGAAAGAGAGTCTGACGAAGCAGCTTCTTGAACTACAAAGAGAATTAACAAGGATAGAAGAGCAAATCACCAAAGGAAATGATACATTTGCCAGCAATTGTATTCAAGCTGCATCCATAGATAGAAACACAACTCCATGCGATTACCAATCGACTGCACTTTGCGTTCCTGAAATGCTTGTCAGCTTAAGTGAGATATTGGTATCACTCAAGGTAATATTTTAACCTTTAGCAGTCATGTATATGATTGAAAATCCTCTTCTTATTCGTTCAGATATTTATTCAAACAGTATCACAAATTCCGGATGCACAGACAGTTATCAAACAAGAGTCAGCCACCTCTATTTGATCATAAATTCGTGCCCACAATGTTTTCCTTTTGGCCTAAGTGCCCATAACATATTTAATTTACATCAAACATGCGATACTTCTTTTTATGTATAAGTTAGGTCATCATCTTTCCCTTGTTTTGTGTCTATGTTTGACGGTTCACTATGTCTGACAGAACCAAATCAAACTTAAGGACAAGGGAGCAGAAAAACCGGCTTGGCTAAGAGATGCAGAGAACCTCAGAAACATCATTGAAGAACTATGCAAAAGCATGGAACAGTTAGAGGTTTGTCACTTATCTGTTGAAATCTCAATCGTGAATCACCATACAATGCTTTTTTTTAGGCAATGAATCCGAGCCTTTTTCTGCTTTTCAGAGGTGTAAGGACTTTGGTTCAGTTGGCACCTAGAAAAAGGAAAAGAAAATTAATATTAAGAGAATTGTTCTTTCAAGAGGGGGGGTGGGAAGTGCCTTTCAAATATTCTGTGCAGTTGTTGTTATGGGACATCTGTTAACCTACGTTAATGAGACTAGCACACAGATTCCGGTCCTTGGCATCAAAATTATGATCAATTTCTTTGACCCGAAAACCCATTCCAATCTAAATTGTCCCATATATCTTTACTAGATTCATCTATATAACAGCCTGTAACATCATCCCCATTTGTATGAATGCTTCCATAACATTTCACCTAAATGAAGAATTACAACTCGATATCTTGTGATTTACTTCATAGGATGTGAAACATGCTGGTAGAGGCAGTCGAAGCCATCGGAAGTCAGGGGAAGTTGATAAAGCACAGCATATCAATGGGAACCCCATCGTCCGAAGTGAAGATAACTGTGACATCTTGCGTGCTGAGATGGCAGTTCTAACCGAAAGGAACAAATCAATGGAGCAAGAATTAAAGGATATGGAAGAAAGGTACTCGGAGATAAGTCTCCGATTTGCTGAGGTAGAAGGGGAAAGGCAACAACTTGTGATGACTGTCCGCAACCTCAAAAATATTAGGAAACAGTAGCATTTTCTGAAATGCAAGAATGTCAAGAACCGAGGAAGAACGATGCAGGCAGACAGCAAAGCCCGCATGAAGCTGTCAACGCTGAGTGAGAAAAACACGAAGTCGGGTCAGAAATCGAATCCTACACAACGGTGAGATATGCTTACGAGAAAAGGATCTCTTCCTCCTCTCATCTCAGATCACTGGCATATCAAGAAGCAGCAGATGCAGTTGATCCATGCAGGCGATTGATTGTACATTACATTCATGATTGCGGCAATTCTAATTCCTGGGGCAATGTTCGCCTACGATAATGCTGTCTTCTTTTACGGGTACCCTCTTTCAGAGAGTTCCAGCATGGTCTAATACCTAAGTCATTACTGCTCAAGGCATTGTGAAAGAGAAGAAATATAACAATTAGGGTGTAACTGGGACCATCACAGCGATACAAAATCATAATTGGCTAGAGCAAGACGCTGACCAGACCAGTAGCAACATCAGCATCCGGAATGAGGACCGCTGAAGAACCTCCCACAAAACTCCTAATCAGCAGCTTGGTCAGCCGAGAAATCCTCAATCGGATCGATGCACGTGCGCACAACAGAACTGGCTAGTTAAATCTCGGCCGTCCTAAAGCAGAATTCTAACCTTTGCAATTCCAAACAGAATGATACCGCCCACTAGCCACGTCCTCTCCCGAAACAATTCCCGATTCCTTCAGAGTCGAGCACTGCGAGATTCGGTGATCGGTTCGTGAATAGAGAAAGCTAGCGGTGATGGAAATTCACTTGCCTGCTTCAACCGCGAGATGATGGCCCGTCGCGGAACCTCCGTTTCCGATCGCCCGAATAGAAAATCACGGGGGAAACCTCGAGAGACTGCGGTGTCTTGACCATTCCCATTGTATTGAGAGACTGATCATCTTCCCTGTTCTGCATATCAAGATTTTCAGAGAGGATCTCAGGTGGAGGGATTCGAATTTGGCGCGAACTCCATATAAGCAGAATTCTATGATACTACCCCAGAAAATGTAATGATTTTTTCGTGCTTGTAAATTTCAGTTGTCAGTGACTCAATACTTCAGCTCATCTTTTGTGGCGAGGCTGCACCTTGTAACCATTACAAGGTTAAAGCAGAAGCTAGATCGAAACGGAGTTAGTATTTTTGTGTCCCTCTAACTTGTAGCCCAACTTAACAAAAACTGGTCCAAGAAAAAAGCCCATTACCTAGGCCTATGATAGAAATAGATGTAAATCACCTTTTGCCTTTGCCGTACGTTTCCAATTTGACCAAGGCTCTCCGCCCATCTTTCAGCGAATTGCATGCTTGATTTCGAGTTCCAAAATTAGTTAGATCATGCAAGAGAAATATCATGGTCCGCATGTGATTCACCAAAATAGTGAAATACCTTTTGAACTCATGACATAATCGGATCGACAAAGGTTTTTGTTGATTATTGAATGGAAAATGTAAAAGACAAGAAATTTGAAAGTAAAAATATAAGGAACAATTGTTGTTAGCAATATAAATGATATTGAAAATGTGAATTACATTCCAACTAAAGATGAACAACATGCATCCCTGGATAAATTGGCAATCCTTTGTACAACTCGCAATACAAAATTTACACGTAAAAGTTACATAAATAGTTACTAAGAAAATAAACGTACTCTACATGGCTCCTATTATTCAACAAAACTTGTCTACAAGTAGTTACAACATATGAAGTTATCGATTTCACTACTCTGACAATCACATCGATTCCATTACTCTCGAGAGTTTACATTGATTCTATTACTCTTGACAGTTACATCTCGCGCTCGTCCCCATGAACTAAATTAGTCTCCAGCATTTATCTACTTCTCTGCTCCAACGATTAAGCTGCTACTTCTTGACGATCTCAAACAATCAGAACCGGATCTCCTTATTAATAGACTGCATTTTACAGACCGATTAATCCCAGTACTTGACCACTTTCTGCCTCTGTCGTCATTCTAGCAAACGCTTGCTGATCAAGCTGGCAGATTACAACACTTGGATATTTCTGGGTGTCAACGACGATGACTGTAAACGATTGCCATAGCGAGGTCAAAGTTCAGATTCGATCCACCATTCCATTGAAACGGGGAAAGGGTTTGCTTTGGACTTTTTACCAATCGTGGTGCATTATTACTATAGAAGTTGTTCGAAGTGTCGGCAGTGTGCTTCGTTCGTGATGCATTTTTTTTTTTTTTTGGTCGAACTCGGTTCGTGACGTAGACAGGCTTGATTATTGGTCTCTCTCAGACAGATCCCTCGCTACGTGGACGCGTGCTTGCACCGTCGGTTTGCCAAAGCGGGACCCACCACAGCGCCGCCGACGGCACCATTGCCGGAGAAGTTGATGAACCCCGATCGTCATCTACGCGAGCATAAACCACGTCGATAGTGGTTATCCACTGTGCTTCCTTACTCGAACCGCCGACCCACGTCCCTCTCGCCACGCGTCGCCGAGCCACGCCACACGCGTCGGGCCCCTGCGTGTCGCTTCTCTGAGGACGGCACTCCATGCAGAGGTTGCCAGCCGTGTGTCCCCCGCTGCGTCTATAAACATTCCCACCGGCCATCTTCCCTATCGGAAGCAGTAACGTGAACGACCATCAAACAGTTCCTCTGCGTTCATCGTGAGGCCACTGTCTACTGCGTTTCTCTGAGCAATCATGGAGTCCCAAGTCGCGCATCCTCACGGCCACGGCTACGGGCAAGACCCCAACGCCGTTGGCCTTCATTCTGGTACGTTCGGAGAAATGCTGACTGGGTTCATTTTGGTCTCGCTTCTCTTGTTTCTGCTCCCTTTTTGTTTTTTCTACTTTTTTTTTTTCCTTCTGAATTTGGGGATGTTGTGTTTGGTTTTAGCTGGGGAGGGGGGAGATAACGAGCACCACCACGAGAAGAAGTCGGTCCTGAAGAAGGTGAAGGCCAAGGCTAAGAAGTTGAAGGACACGATCACGAAGCACGGCCACGGTCACGGCCACGGCCACGACCACGACCACGACCATCCTGAAGGCCACGTCCCCGACGATCACGACCTCGATGAGGAGGACGAGGAGGAGGAGGACGAAGAAGTGGATGAGGACCCAGAAATCCACGGAGCCCCTAGTAAGTCCTTTTGATAACTTATATACTTAAATTGATTTACGCGGTCGTGTTTAGTGCGTATTTACCACTTGATTATCCGTTGAAAGATTGCGTAAAATGGGAATTTGATGCGACAGTATATGAGTCGGTCGCGATCGTGAGCGGCGTGGACACTGGAAGGTCCTTATTGACGGGAGAGGACCATGGAACTCCGAGCGATGCAGGGCGGGAGGAGAAATTCGGGAAGCCGAGGGTTGATTTGGGAAGGACCAGGCCGATGGAGGAAGAGCTTGTTCGGGCGCCAGCAAACACACCACAGTCGACGGCTCCCGCTCGTGATCTTGGGACGACCCAACTTTCCGATCCGACTAGGACTTTTGCCCATGGGACGAGTGAAGCAGAGCAAGGCCGACCGACGGTCAATTTGGCAAGGCCTGGTGGGTTGGAGGTGGACCCGCAGTCGCCCGGGAGAAGGAGAGAGCCATCGAACTATCAGACCAAAGTCACCGATCCTACTGCTTCAGGCAAGTCAGATCTTCAATGTCAGCGAAGTTTTAGATTGCCATATAAACAGTAGGAACCAGAACCAGTACTAGGTAGTTGGGTTGCTCCATCCGGTTAATGGTAAGTTGGTAGTGGAAAGAGCTGTGGCACTTGGAATTGTTGCACGAGTTCTTGAGCAGATGCTAGATCTTCACACGGAAATTCTTGAGCCAATTTGATATTTTACAAGCCGGACTTGATTTTATTCAAACAGTGTTTGTAGTTAAGCGATCCTAGTACACGTAGAAATTGAATCTATACATAAAAAACGAGGTTTATGATGATAATTGGGTGTGAATTTGAATATGAATTTCCGAGCTGGTCTCCTGTCAGACTCCGCGAAGAATTGCAATGCAAATGCGTGCTCTGTGGCTGTTCAGGTCAATGTGACTGTTTAAGTTGTTTCCCATGTAGGTGGAGAGGAAGCTGATGTTTCGCCAGTCATTCTTTCCATTGGAAAGATGACGGTGCACGATGAAACAGGGCCAAAATCAGGCACAGATCAGAGCTTACCTGCCAAGACTCACGCTTATATCTCGAACGTACCCGCTGGGACGGGAAGCCACGATCAATTCTCTCCTGAACCAACATCCATGGAGACCGACACCACTTCACTGGGAGTGGACGTCACGAAGCCTGAGGATCATCCTCGCGACCAAACAGAGCACAAACCCTCGAGCCCTGGGAGTTATACAGAGAAACTATCCTCTGCTACATCCGCGATTGCTGAGAAGGCGGTCTCGGCGAAAAATCTGGTGGCTTCAAAGCTCGGATACGGCGAAAGAGAGTCCCCGAAGAGCTCTGATGTTACCGGAAGCGAGACACACTCTCAGGGCGAGAAGCCTTCTGATCAGAGCAGCTACGCTGGAAAAGTATCCTTCGCTACTTCTGCAATTGCGGATAAAGCAATGTCGGCCAAGAACATTGTCGCAGCGAAGCTTGGCTATGGTGAGAAAGGTGACACAACCACCTCCCACAACACGGGTGGCACCAAATCCGAGCCCCAAGCACATGAGACCACTGCAGCTCGTGGCAAACCTTCGGAACAGAGCAGCTACACTGGAGCGATCTCAGCAATAGCTGATAAAGCAATCTCCGCCAAGGACACGGTGGCGTCTAAGCTCGGATATGCAAAAAAGAAGGGGAGGCAGAAACTCTCGGTCCAGGAGGAAATCCACCTGCGAAGGAGCAAGGAAAGGGCATAGCGGCGACAGTGACGGAGAAGCTGAGCCCTGTGATCTCGAAGGTCACCGGCTTGACGGCGGGCCAGCGTGCAGAGGCACCGGGAGAGGTGGCAGGGGCGCAGAACCAGGATAAGGGGGTGTCGGTGAGGGAATACTTGGCGGAGAAGCTGAAGCCAGGGGAGGAGGACAAGGCCCTGTCGGAGGTGATATCGAGCGCTCTGCACAAGAAGAAGACTGCGGCTGGGGCAGAGGCAGCGACAGCGGTGAAGGTGACGGAATCGGAGGAAGTGAAGGAGGAGCTGGGGGAGGAGGAGGAGGTAGGGAAGTTGAACAGTCCAGGGAAGGCTATAGTAGACCAGCTGAGAGGAACGGTAAACTCATGGTTTGGCAAGACCGACGATTCGAAGGCTCAGCAGCAGCCGGCCCGCCATGGTAATGCCAGGCTGAACTCAAAACTTTGCATTGCTTTATTATTTGTTGTTGGTTTGGTGTGATTTTGTGCGTTTCTTGCAGATGAGAGCGAGGCTGTTTCTTCTGCTGCAGATGAACATTACGGCGGCGAGAGGAGACTTCAGGAATCGAGCAACTGATGGAAGAAAGAGAAGGGGTTTGTCAGTGTTGACGTGTGTGGATTTCCTAGCTTTTTTCGAAGGTTGTAACGTGCGTCGAGAAGATTTGTGTTTGTGGAACAGATTACCCGTGAATGGGAACCTTTCCCGGTTCATGCTTTACTAAAATAACACGTTGCACGATACTCTTGTGAATGGCAGATGTTTTGATTTGAACATGTGATGCATTCTGAAATGGCGATTGCGTCGGATGTGTTGTCTAGATACTTGGCTGCTGGTATCAAAGTGGATGATTGGAGGGTTTGGGTTGATAAAGGCGAATCGAAACTCACTAAATCGAATCTCAACCTTTTCTTTTCAAGTCGATTTATAGCCACTTAAAGACGTACTCAGTTTCTTCCACTATCGAAAGATCCATGCGACAATAGTGAAGTGAGAACGAAGATGTCTGTTGGCATAGTACCAATGGGTATGTTATAGCTCATCTAAGGGCTTTTATCCTCCCCTGCATTGAATTGTGAATGTCAATCTCGTGATTGTCATGTTGCCGAGTTATCTAATTTATTGTATTTCTAGATGATGATAACTTGATTCTTCCTTTCCAAAAAGACCATATATATATATAGGTTCCATGCATTTTGTATTTGAATGGTTTTTTTTTTTCCCTTGATTTTCCTAACAACTTAAAATCACCCCCGACGCATCAGTAATGTCTAATTATCTGCCGGAACCGTCTCTTCAAAGCCTTCAATTTTTTTCTAACTCGTACTCACCTAAATTTCTGAGAGTTCTCTAGGCTTCTTTGTTTTTGGTACGCACATGCAATATAAGTGAAGTTTAGTCCACTTCGATGTCAATTTAAATTCATGCATCAATAATATCAAGGATTGTACTTTTTGCATTTCTTTTTAGCTTATATACCTCTAATTTTTATATTTTAATCATACTATTCTTTACGTGACTCACAACTTCTGCTACAACTCTATAAAAGTGATTCACTTTTTGTTTGGTCACACTTCTTTTTATTTTTGTTTCCTATTTTTCTTTTCTTGTAGGTCCTACTCTCCTTCTTTATCTTTCCAATAGGCTCTTGCAGCACCATTCTCATCTCTTTGTTTTTTCTCTTGTAACCCATCATTTCTTTCCACTCTCTTCTTCCTCCCCCCGCTGCAGGGCGCTAAGGTGGTGAACACCTATGACACCAGCCCCGTCGTGGTCCCCACTTTCGCTAACCCCGGCATTGGACTTACTGTTGACCTCTTCAACGAGCGCTTTTTTGCCTCTGCACGCAGCCTCTTCTTGCACTATGAAGGGCAGTATCAAGAAGCACCGCCTCTCTCTCTTCCCTTTTCTATGTTTTCCTCTCCTCCTCTTGTAGAAGCGAGAGTGTAGAGAGTATAGGTGTCTCCACCATGTATAGCCATGAAAGGCTAGGGCAATGGGTAATTTGTGTCCTTTTAGAAAATATGAAGCAGAATTTGAATTGGTGCTTTAATTTGATTGTAATTTTTCGTGCGGTGTCTGAATATTGAAATTAGAAATGTGCTTTAACAGATTAAATACTAGGCAAACATCGCTACAATGCTGCTTTTGTTCTTTCCATTTGTGGTTGCGATCGTTGCTTTTAGCCGTGGACTGCAATTATGTGTAGAGTTGAACTTCAAGCCAGTTTTTCAATAACTATTTTGCAATCGTGCATATGTTGGGATTCGTTCTTTATACTCGTTACTCATTGTTTCGCTCGCTCTTGCTTTGTTGGTAATTGATAACCCGACGTGGTCGGCATGCTGCCACCGACAAGATGGAGGATGATCTTTTTGTGAGATTTGTCAGGGTCGACAATGTATGTTTACCTTGTCTGTGTGCATTTAATATTATTAGAGTGAATGTAAGCCAATTGTGGGATTTTTTGGGATTGGAAAGTTGAAATTCAAAGAAGTAAAGCATAACGTCCTGGGTCATGAAAATTGTTTAAATTGCGAAAAAGTTGTGTTGAACATGGGACCGGCAAGAGAAGTAGTAAAAAGAAAGAAAGTGGGATCTATAAGGAAAGAAAAAGATGAAACAAAATAAAAAGAATTACCTCACGCATGACCAAATGAAAAAGGGAATCACTTTTATAAAGCTACAACAGAAGTGGTGAGCTGTATCAAGATTAGTATTTGCATACCACATAAATGTGGAGTGTCCAAGCTAAAAGATGAGTGGAGAAAGTGCAGTCTTAAAGTCAAATGATTGAATTACGATGAAAACATATCAATTTGTATTAATACATAGAATGAGACATGTTCGGTCCTTGCTATGCAATTGGTGTATTATCTGTGTGATGCAAATTGGTTGTGTATAATTGATGGTACATTTGGTTCAGTATTTTAAAAACTTATTGGGGAAATGCAAAACAATTTAACCTAAAAGATTTTGAGGAAATGTAAAGATCGTTTGGTAAATTACGCTTTGAGAAAATTTTTTGATAGAGATATCGTTTGGTCGAAAATATATCCGAAAAGCCCTCTCGATGATTAATATTAATTTTTTTATTTGTTTAAAATTGAAAAAAAAAATAATGTATGCAACTTTTTAAATATAAAAATTGACAATAATGTTAAAAAAATCATAAAAAATCATATATATATATATATATATATTTGTAAAAAAACTAGACTTTTTCTTTGGTTTGACGAAGAGCTATGGCCGTCGGCAAGCCAAACCTAATGCTCAATCTCCGATGAGGGTTGCCTAACTAGCTCACCCAACCTTGGGCAACCTTAATTGACTACTGCCGGTGTGAGGCTTGGCTCATCGATTGTCGTAGCACTTCATCGGATAGGTAAAGGATTTGGTCCCTTTTTAAAAAGATTAACAATTGACAAAATCGAAAATTTAAAGAATTAGTGAGGATAATTTTGAAAAAAAAAAAAAACGAGTTCCAATATTTGGTCAAATGCTAGTCCCTATTAGTATGAGTATTCAGCTTTTCCAATTCCAAATGGTTCAATATTTCTTAAAAAGGTTTTAAGGTCGAAAGCCCTCGGGAATGCTGAACCAAATGCATCTCCACTCCCCTATGCTATCTCGTAGCTCAAGCCTTGGGCCTCCTCAAGCCCACGGTCCAGCCCATTCTTGATCCCGGGCCTTTTCCCAATTCACGTGTCTTTTCGCTCGTCGCGAGCGAGCAGCGCCCCGAGACCATTTGTTCCAAGGCTGCACGAGCTACAGCAAATCCCTCTTAAACCTCTCGACGCGCTCCAGCAGTGCCGTCCCTCTTCCCCACCTCCGCCTCTCCGCCACCGCCCTCAAGCGCCGTCGCCGGAATCGGGGCCCAGCTCTGGAAACCCGACGCCGCCACTCGCTCTGGTCCCAGGTGATTTCATCTCCGCCCGCAAAGTTTTGAGCTTTGATGCTTTATCGTTAGGCTCTTTGTTCGGAGTCTGCACTCGGTCGCACATGCTTCGCATTCCGCTCCGATGGAGCAGTCCGCATGCTCCAATCCAACTGGGTCTTCTTGGGTTGTTCGAAATGAAGATTTTGGAGCTCTGTATTCTTGAAAGTTTCGATTTTTTGCTGGATTCATTGGATTCGTTGGATCCTGCCAAGAGAAAATAATGGGATATCCCCAACCTTTTGTGAACGTCAAGCATGAATTCTAGGGCTTTGTTTGGTCCCAGAATAGTACACAAGATTTCGCATTTGCTGATCAGCTGTCGGACATTGTGCGACCGCGGGTTCCGCGGTGGTAAAATCAAAGAGGGATTCGAGTGCGTAGAGGAACCCTTGAAGAAGATGTGGGTAACCGATTCCGATTGCTTTATGGATGATGCGCGTATTTTGAGCGAGTATGAATCGAGTGGCGAGGAATATTATTCGACGAGACAGAACTTCTGTGCTAATGCGAGGGTTGGTGCGGAGAAAGTCCTGCGAGTTCTTCAACAAGATGGTCCGGGTTTTGATGTGAAGACATCTTTAGAGGAACTGCGGGTAAGAGTTTCGGGGCTTCTCGTGAGGGAAGTGCTCTTGGGCATATTGAGAAGCACCGAGTTTGCTAATAAGAGCAGGTGTGTGAAGCTGGGTTATAAATTCTTTGTATGGTCAGGTATGCAGGAAAATTACAGGCATACGACAGATGCCTACCACTTGATGATGAAGATCTTTGCAGAGTGCGATGAGTTCAAGGCAATGTGGAGACTAGTCGATGAGATGATTGAGAAAGGACTTTTTATGACTGCTCGGACATTTAATATGTTGATATGTATGTGCGGAGAGGTTGGCTTGGCCAGGAGAGTTGTGGAGAGGTTCATAAAGTCCAAGGCGTTTAATTATAGGCCGTTTAAACATTCGTACAATGCTATCTTGCATTCCCTTGTTGCCCTGAAGCAGTATAAATTGATCGAGTGGGTTTATCAGCAGATGTTAGCTGACGGTCTTTCTCCTGACATCTTAACTTATAACATACTTATGTGTGCAAAGTACAGGCTAGGGAAATTGGATCAATTTCACAGATTGCTTGATGAGATGGGCAGGCATGGGTTTTCTCCGGATTTTCATACATATAACCTACTTCTTCATGTCCTCGGTAAAGGAGATAAGCCACTCGCAGCTGTTAATCTCCTTAATCACATGAGGGAAGTGGGGATTGATCCCAGTGTTCTTCACTTCACAACACTGATGGATGGATTAAGCCGAGCAGGGAATTTAGATGCCTGCAAGTATTTCTTTGATGAAATGATAAAAAATAATTGCAAGCCCGACGTTGTATGTTACACTGTTCTGATCACAGGATATGTGGTGGCTGGGGAGCTTGAGAAAGCCATAGAAATGTTCAACAAGATGATTATTGATGGACAGCTACCAAACGTGTTTACTTACAATTCCATGATTCGTGGGTATTGTATGGCTGGCAATTTTGCTGAGGCATGCTCCATGTTGAATGAAATGGAAGCGAGAGGTTGTAATCCTAACTTTCTTGTATACAGCACTTTAGTGAGTTATCTGCGAAATGCTGGCAAGCTTTCTCAAGCTCACTCGGTAATAAGACGCATGGTTGAGAAGGGGCAGTATGTCCACCTGGTTTCAAAATTTAAGGGCTATAAGAGATGTTAAGTTTTGTGCAATATATGGGTGGATCCTCAGGGTGATACTTGAATACACTGCCACAGACAACACGTTCAACACGGACACCGAGTAAAGTATGCACAGACTTTTCTCATTCTACATTTACTGCTATTGCATAATGGGTTTAATTTATGTAATTGTCTGATGCCAAATTTCTGGAGGGCCACATGTGGCTTCTCATGCTAATTGATTCATTTAGGTCAAATGGGCTATTCTCACCCAACGTCACTTTGTAGGTGGATGGCATCATTCTCATTTCAATTTCATTGAGAAGTATTGTTGCTCATTTATGAGTGTCATAGTTCTTGAATGCTTAGGATACTTGAAGAGGTCAGGATATTAATGGTCATTTTGTGAGCATTTCTAATGTCGGCTAATTTTGTTATGGCAAATGAGAATGCTGCATTGCATGTCGCAGGAATCTTTCTGTACGGTAAGCACTCCGTTTAAGATATTATTATTGTCTTTGTAGGACAACAACTAGAGGGTGAGATGCAAGAACTTTTTCTCTGAACTAGCAAGACTCCTCTGCCTAGGTTGCATTTTAGAGAAATATACTCATTGAGTCTTTGCTTTGATAAAAAGGGAACAAGATTGTTTTATCTTTTTGCTAGGGAAGATTTAAAAGATCATTATAAGTAACTCTGCCTGTTCTTTTGCTCAGATTTATTGCTATTACTCGAGAGCTGTGCAGAAGGTTTTGGGCCTATGCCGATAGGCTAGCAGCTTAATTTAGACATGTCTGGTGGGACCAGGTAAGCTTTTGTCTTCTCAAAACATCGGCAGTTACGACTTGAGAACTGTTCCCTTCCTTCTGTATTCCCATACTCTATCAAGACACTATCTTTATGCGCCTATAGGATAATGCAGCCCTCAAAACTTATGCCTGATGGGGATTGAAGCATCTCTGTACCCGTTAGTGATGTCTCGTGGCCGAGATTATCCTGTCAAGGCAGCAAAACGATCTGGATCAAGGATCGAATTGGCTAATGTGTGGTTTATATAACTGTTCCTTTTTTACTGAAGAGCAGTGCCCTTTAGTCAATCTCCTGCTAAACCATTCATCCCTCTAGTTGGTAAGGTTAGATTGGCACATCACACAAGCTACAACACCATAGGTTTTTTCTTGTTTTTCTTCCAATGGGGTTGTTCACATCCTCTGTGTTGTCAAAGGCATTTTAATTGAGATGGCAATCAAGTATCTTCAAAGTCATTTACCCGATCTCTGTTGGGGCAAATCTTAACACTCTGTATTCCTCTGAAATTCTTGCAAACTTGTGGGAACCTAGCTTGTAGCCCAGATCTCTTTGCGCCTGTGATACCGTTGGGAAAAATACCGAGTGCAATTACATCAACCGAAACTTTTTTTTAGGCTAGTTACGTACTGTTTTTTGATCTTGGTAGGCAACCGCATGGTATGTACTGTTATAAGTGATATAATGGACATCCTCTCTAATAAAGAAAACAGGAGGATCAAAGAGCATGGATTCACTGTAAGTTTTGGTTGTATATTGATTTTTCGATCAAGATATTTGAAAACCGTGAATCTAGCGAGATCATCATGTGCTATGGCGGTGGGTTTTGAAAGGTGGGTGGGTGGTCAAAGGTCTGAATTCTAAGAGTTAAAAGCATGCATATGTCCCCACCAGCGTCAACATTCGTACGCATTGCTTGCTCATGCCTGCCTCCATAATTCATTCTGAGCTGTTCCTCGCCACGCTACGCCGTTCAGGACTCAATATAGGAACATTCGTCGTGCCCCGTGACATGACTGTCCTTTTTAATATTATCTCAAAAGTCTGAAGTACAGTCCCTAAGTCGATTTTCAAAAAGAAAAAATGTAAATGCACTTCTTTATGTTTAAAGGGGTCGGTCCATGCACGTCTTTGTGCAGAAAACGATGTGAGTAAGAAAATTTGGCGTTGAAATTGGAAAGCAGGCATGCTTCGTGACCAAATCCAAGCCACCATGGTTGGTCGATAAGCAAGGGCATGGTGGGTATTGTTGGCAATATGTTGAAGGAAATCATTCCCACCTATTTATATTTGTCTTTTGTCCCTCTGCCCTCAGGCTTTGATACCACAAGCATTGTACCTAAGTCCATAATAAATTCCGCACGCCTCTTTTGATGTGTACGTATGATAAAAGTTGTCGCATAAACTAACTAAAAGCGGGCGCATTTTGTCGATCGATTCTGCCTTTCAAGTTCTCATCTTTGGACGGTCCCTGTAGTAAGGCTACGATGTTGGGTTCAAGAAAAGCTTTGGATCCACTAAATTCAAACCATGATACCATTCAAAGATCCGAACTTCGACATTCAATCTCGCACGACGCAATAATTTTCTCGAGTGGAAGGTACGCGAGCCGCTCATTATTTTAAGTAGCTTGTAGATGAAGCAGAGCAAAGTGGCGTGGCCTACCGGCTGCCGTAGGTGATGATGCCAGCCATCCCTCGGATCATTCGGACAGGTGCAATCGATTAACGCTCTGATGGAAAACGACCCTCGAACGAATGGAAGATGAAGACGAAGAGGAAACTCGCACCAGACTCCAATATCAGATACGTGCGCTGGTTATTTACGTCACCAACGACGATTTCACAAGAAAACTAAAGGAAAGAGACATACCCAATATCGGATTACAAGTAAAAACCCCATAATATATGTATACTGCTTCCTTACTCAGCCTGCCGCTACATGCTAACTCTATCCGTCTGCTTCTGCATGGCCGAAACCGAACAAAAGGAAAGGAAAATTCTCGGAGCAATCCTATGCTTAATAGAGTCATACAGAGCGCTAAGAAGGCGCTTGGAAGTACTAAGGACTCGCTCGCTCATTTCTTGTCGGCTTTCTTGTCGTCTTTCTTTTCCTCTTTCTTGTCGTCCTTTTTCTCTTCCTTCTTGTCTTCCTTCTTCTCTTCCTTGGCCGGCCCGACCGAAATTATGTCCACTTTCCCGACTTTCTTCAGTTTCTTCACCACCGCCACTGTGTCCATTTGCCCTATCACCGTCAGCTTCTGCTCCTTGGTATCCGCCGCTATCGAATCCACCCCTGCTTGTTTGTTCATTTATTAAATGCACGTTAATCGGAGGATACCATCGAATATACCGGGAAAAGAGAACCAGATCTTTCTGTCCACTTAAGGAAAATCTTGGAAATCAAAAGGAAGGAACCCTTTGAATTTAAAGTCCAGCAACAAGATTTCAGAAGATCAAAAAGAAAAGTTTTGCTGACCGTATATGTCGGCTGCTGCTTCTATGGCTTTCTGCTTCGTCTTGTCGTCCGTCATGGTCATGATCTTCAACACCACCTTCTGTTGTATGATTCAGAGGAGTATCAAGTATGTACGGACATGGATACATCAGGTCGAAGTTAAAGAGAAACCCAGAACAAGAATCGAACTGGAGATCAGAGGGAAAGTCTGTACCTGTGCCATTCTGGAGGAGGAAGACAATCCGAACACGCTGAACTCAATTGACAGAGAATGTGAACGCGGTTTCGGGTTACGCGAGAAAGAGAGAGAGAGAGAGAGAGAGAGAGATGGTATGGCAAAGGACGTGCCACCGAAACCAGCGAGCCTTTATATACACTCCTCAGGGGCCGTCCCATGTATTTCTATTTCTCCATTCGTGACGTAGGATCATTTGCTTTTTTGTCATTAGGGCCGGACGTGGGGACCAAAAATCGATAATTATGGAATCAACCGCGGGATTTTCCACATTCTGACATCCATACGGACGGACAATGACGTCTTGTTGACCCTCTCATACAATGTGCACCATCCATCCCCGGATACATCCTTGCAAACATTTCAACATTCTTATCATTAATGTCACGAAGTTATTTTTCGTAACTCCAATTTGACATGCACGATCCCCTAAAACTACATCCAGTCATGAAAAATAATATATGACAACGTATCAGAGTAAATCTTTGATAAAATGATTACTTTGAGTCTTGAAATCAATCTTTTATTTATTTATTTATCATTAAGGTGAAAAATTGAATCAAGAATTCCCTTTCTTCGTCATCAATTGAATCATTGTTTGCTATTCAAGATTCTATTTTATCATCAATCTAATTACCATTCACATTTTTTTTCTTTTTTCCCTATTAGATTCTGACCGAGCTAGACTCTGAATTGATATCGATTCGATTGTCATAGAATGTGGATTGTCTATCCCCTGACACATACTTGCAACCGTTGACATTCCAACAATCTTATCATTAATGTCACAGAGAAGTTACTTTTGTAATTTTCCAATTTTGATCCGTACAATCCGCTAAAAGTACATTTGATTGTGAAAAAAATAACCTACATGTACAAAGAAGTCAATTTTTATAAGTTCGGCCTCTGAAATTTTAGATGGGCAGCGTCCATGGTCACTAGAACCGGAACAGATTTCAGTTGATTTGCCAAGTTCGTTCTTTGGTGATTCATTATTTCTATACTCAACCACAAGAGAGTAGTCCTTGCGGGGGTACAATGACAATAATGTCCATTACGATGTCTTTGTCAGGTTATGCGCCTTGGTCAAGACGCCAGATCACCGATCAGATCGCTAGTCCTTTCCTTTGGATGATTCGACGATGCTGATTTCTTCATAGGCGTGAAGCTTTTAGGTGGGGCCCCTGATATCAAATCTGGTGAGCCATCTGAAGTTGGCCCCTTTTGCACCAGCTCATTTTATTAAACTTGTTTACTTCGTACTCATACAATAGTGAGAAGGTTGAAGAATTTATGAATTACTGGAGCAAGATTACGTTACTTGATGAGAATTCTTTCTTAAGCAAATACCATAAAAAATCTCAAACTATACTTTTGTGATATAATTATCTCAAACTTTTTTTTCGTATCACAAAAAACTCTAAACTTAACCTCTATAATATAAATAACCTTAATTTTTTTTCCATGTCAAGAAGAAAACTAAGCTTATGCACATATGATATGCATAATTTTTATTTCAATTCCATCCAGGACATATTTGTCAAATTAGTATAAGTTGGCATTTTTTTTTTTATTGATTTTTGCATAACAATGGACAAGTTCAAGATTTTAGTGCTAGCAAAAAGTTTAAATTATTTGTGCCATAACGGACATAGTTTTGAGTTTTTTTTAATGGTATTAACACTTCTTTCCTTGGCCATTAATGTGTGAATAGTGGATCTTGAAATTGGAATCTCTATTAAATATACAGGACAAAAATCATAGGATGCGGGATATGGATGGAAGATACTATCAATTTTTTCAGAAGTGTGTGATAGAATTTCAACCTTACTTTAAAAATATATAAAGCTGATGTTGGTTATGAGTTTATTATTCATGAGAATAAATTACATACAGAAAGAGCGCCATACAAATTACAAAAAAATGCAAAAGTCTCACGTATCTGCTTTTTATGTTCCTTTAGAACCATAACTTTGATATATAAATGTTCATTGACATAGTACATCATCAACAGACTAATACAACATGTTAAATAAATTCAAAATGAAGTATATTTTCCTGAATAAAATATGACGTATGTTTTGCACGATTCACTATTTTATACTCCAAAAGAACGGGTATTTTTCTCAAATTTAGCAAAGGCGTGAAATATGATTTTTTTTTTTTTTTTTTTTTGAAAATTACGTGCATACGCATAGAGAATGTAAAAGTACGAGTTGGCTTTGGGACGATAATGCTTGCATAGGAAAATGGCAACTTTTCAAAACCAATTTCACAGATTCTTCTAGCATTAAGATAAGATAATATAGATTTTCTTCGATGCGAAGAAGTCAGATTTCTTGCAAAGTACGTAAATAATTAAAGCTGGGAAAGAAATTTGACTATCGCCACTCGCCGGTCTATTTATGCCTCGAACTCGGCTCTCTCCTTACGGGCGAAACCAAGATTTCAACTTTCACCTCGTTTTGATTGGATGTTGTGGGAAGAAAATCGACTCCAAAGACATCATAAGGAGGAGAAAAAACGTCTCTCGCGATGTCAAGAAGATGCAACTTCTCTGGCAAGAAAAAGAGGAGGATGTCGGAAACTTTTGCATGGTTCACTTTCATGAACAACTGCCCGAATGGATCGATTCACTGGAACCAAATCAATCGATTCCATCGCCGTGGAATTGATCAAAGGTGTCGACCTACGTTTGGAAAACAAGCATATTTCTTGTTCCTCCTTTTTTTCACCAAATTCAAGACGTTTGATTGGGTTGTCCAGGTTGTCATTATGGACTTTTGACACAGCCCTAGCTAGCTAGTACATGCGCGAGCAATCAAAGTGCTTGCCAAAAGAACTACATCTGCGAAAACTAACCATCTCGAATATTATAGAAGATACATCAGACTTCAGAACCCGTAGGCGTGACCGAAATCGAAAGGGATAACCGAGAACAAAACTAAATTCGTAGCACCAAGAACTGATTAATTTCACATGATGGTGCAAGCATGTGGATTATCATCGCTGAACAGAGAAGCGAAGGCCTCGTCAGAGGCGACCGCGACGGAGTAGACCGCAGGAGTGTGGAAGAAAGTGTGGACGCCGGAAGAAGCTCCGGTCCTGTGGGCGTCATAGTAGTATTGGTTGACTATGTAAGACGGGTACTGATAAAACGAAGCGAAGTGAGGGTGCCCCGGAAAAGGCCACAGCTCCGCCGCTTTCCCTGCTCTTTTGATGGCCTTCAGCACCTTCTTCTCCTCCAATCTGTAGCCTCTGGCGGTCAGTTTCTGCATCTCCATGTCCACCTCCACTTCTTCTACTCCTGAAAAATTTGGGTTTTACCAATCAGCGAGAGGTACGGGGCTTCGACTGGAGAAAAAGCTTAAAGCTAGTACCTTTCACTATCTGCATGACTAACAGATACGCACAATTAAGTGGATGGCTTGGTCTAGGAATGATAATTTGGTTTAAAATGTCTACGAAGATTTCCACAAAGGGAGGACTGATAGTTTGGGTCCTGAAATTATTCATTTTGGGTCTATGGTGCGCAACACTTTTTAGAAGTTAGGACACATGACTTTTGATTATGTCAATTATTGCGTGGAACATAATCAGATGACAACTAAAGGTGACAAGGTTTCACAAGACGACAGCCTAGGAGAAAAAATAGGAGAACAATGATCGAGATACTGAGACTTATAATATTAGGTCACGAAGTGAGGTGCTGCTCACCAATCAGGTTCTCGAATAAAACCTATTTGCTAAATATCTAATCATCGTTTCACCTGTAGAGAATGGCATTCGGGTGCGTATGGCGGCGCGTATGGTACATGTAAGGAGCGCTTTATGTCCAAGAAGACGAAGACTATCTTCCGAGAGCATGGGAGTCTAGTCACGACTCGAGCATCAAAGAAGCAGGAAGGTCGGTCTTCTTCAGTCATGTCGAGAAGTATGTCCGATTTATCGTGAATTCATTACTTAAAAGTTCAGGCAAAAAAGCAGCTCGTATATTCTAACAGAGTTGAGCCTCTGCACCAAAACGACCATCTTGTACAGTACGATAGCAACGAGTAAAGAAATGAAACAAAAAAGTTGCACCTTTGAGCTTGAAGAGAGCTTTCTTCAACTTAGATGCACATCCCTCGCAGTCCAGGTTCGGCACTCGCACTTCCACCATCATCTGCAAATTCTTTCCCTCGTCAGTCTTATCTTTTAGTTAATCTTGACGTAAACTTAAGAACTCCCATGGCTGTGTTGACTGTGTGCATGTTTGTGAATGTGTGTGTGTGTGTGAGAGAGAGAGAGAGAGAGAGAGAGAGAGAGAGAGAGAGAGAGACTCACAGACATAGTGCTTCGAGTATGAAGAAAACTTTCAGAAGCCCTTTGGGTTCTTGAAACTTTTCTCCATGGGAAGAGAGAGAGAGAGGAGTTAATAAATTTAAACGGCTAGCCAGCCGAGAAAGGGAACGAAGGCATGGCATCATTGGGTTCTTAAAAATCCAAAACCAGAGAGAGAGAGAGAGAGAGAGAGAGAGAGAGAGAGAGATGTGTCACGCGTGCAATGGAGTGGGAAATCGTGAATTAAGCGCTCATGCAGTGGCAGGCCCAACCCCGAGTCCGAAGGAGAGAGAAGCATTAAGCGTGCCTTGTTTGCCATGCCCCCTCTGAAATCATGACAACTACTCCGAAGTGCCAAACATTATAATTATGGCCCATTTATTCATCGCACCATTGCGAACCTCCATTTGAATCGAAAACAAGATTGCAATGACGAAAAGTGGCTCCCTTTAGTAACCACAAAGAGGGGGAAAAGAAAAGAAAATGTGGCCGAGTCTATCGCCTTATATTCATCTTATCTGAGGAATATCCTATTAACATCATAATGCTTGCCCTTTACATGTCAAGAAATAGTTTAGACTTCCACTG
This sequence comes from Eucalyptus erythrocorys, assembly GCA_014182555.1. Lineage (NCBI taxonomy): Eukaryota > Viridiplantae > Streptophyta > Magnoliopsida > Myrtales > Myrtaceae > Eucalyptus > Eucalyptus erythrocorys. The sequence goes on along the minus strand of CM024597.1, from coordinate 44,984,025 downwards.
AGACGTTTAATTAACTTCTAGTCGAGAAAAAAATCTTGAGAAAAGCGAAACTCCTTTTGCTCCCTCTCGCTCTCTGTCTCTGGTCAGCTTTCTTTTCTTCTTTTGCTTTTCCTGGAAAAGGGCTGTGCTGGAGACACAGGCTGACAACTGGAGAGGCAGTATACCCAACTTTGGAGTTCATCTTCTGCACAACGTCACCATCTCTGTGTTTACTGCTTAAGCTCATCATTGGTCAGCTAGGTTGGTGATTTATCGACCAAGGAAAACACAATACGACCCAACCCATCTAAAATATTCGGACGGTCCAAGATGAGCAGTAAGGCTGGGGTCGATGGTGATGATGGTGTCTATATTCTCTCACCAAAAAGCTGCATTACGTTGGAACGGAGGCAGAACAAGAACGAAAAGAGGCCCGCCCCAACATTGTCTCTTCTGTCCCTTGGGAACTCGTGAGAGAGAAAAGAGAGAGAGAAAGTGATGATGTAACAAGGTGGTAGTGTTTACCGTTGCTTTGGGACCATAATGATCTCTGTACTTCTGTTCTCCATTAGTGAAGACGACAAGGTCGTTGTCGCTGGGGTTCTCCCACTGCCACTCTAAGATTCAACAGCCTTTCGTGTCCATAACAAACAAAGCATCTGCGACTGTCGTTCTGGCAAAAATAGCCCTGACAAATCGATCACGCTGGCTGGGCATTTGAATCAGTGATTAAGGAAAGGGAAAAGGATTTCTCAATCTTTTCTTCTGCTAATCAGCCGTTGAAGTTGTTAAGACTATAAAGAAGTCTGATGAGATGAGGAAGGCTGATGATCCTACTAAGGCATAGCAAGAAGGGAATGATGCTGAGAATGCTGCTCATACTGAGGCAATTGATGATATCAAATAAAAACAGGACAAGGAAAGAAGAAGAGACACGCGAAGAAGAAGAAATGCTGAAAGAGAAGAAATGCTGAAAGAATAAACTCTGTTTTACCACTCCCCTGTTTCTGTACTATAAGCACTCCTCTGTATAAGCACTCCCCTGCTTCTATACTATAAGCCTTCGTGGCTATATGTGACAGTTAGCTACTTTCTCTATAAGTTTGAGTAGTTAGCTTTTCTTCTCTGTCAATTCAGTTAGTTAGTTTCTTTCTGTACAACTGTAAACAATAAGCCTTCGACTATAAAAGGCTAACTCTTGTACTTGAATCAGTGTGGAAAATATACAAACAGAACAAGAATTCCTCACATACCTCTCTTCATTCTCTCTTCTTCTTCTGCTGCTTGCATACAAAAATCTTCATGGTATCAGAGCGCGAAGCTGCGTATCAGAAATATCATCTTGATGATTAAATCCATATCAGATTGAAGTCAGATCTGAATCCTTACTGATCTGTATCTTCCAACAAAGATTGGTAAGTCATACTTTGCATTCACAGATTCTGCTTCATTGATCTGTTGAAAGAGTTACTCGAAGATCAGAAAATATAGAAATGGCTGCAAGAAGTTTGAAATATCCATTCCCTATTCAGGTCAATATCTCAAACTTTGTTACCATCAAATTGGCTGAGGATAACTTCCTCCTATGGCAAGCTCAGTTCTATAGATTCTTAAGGAGTCAAGATTTGTTTGGCTTTGTAAATAGGGAAATTTCATCACCTACAAAGACAATACAGATCGGAGAAGGAGATCAAACTGTTGAAATCCCTAACCCTGATTATAATGACTGGATAAAAACAGATCAGCTTGTATCTTCATGGATTAGTGGTGCCGTATTAGAGAATATACTTAGTCTTATAATTGGCTTTGATACTGCCTATGAAGTTTGGCAGACCCTGCTAAATCGATTTACTCAAAAATCAGTAGCAAAGGAGTTTGAGCTGAGAGGAAAATTGCAGGCCTGTCAAAAACGAGAACAATCATTATCAACATATCTCAGGGAGTACAAATCAATATGCGATCAATTGAATGCCATAGGAAAACTAGTTGATGACATAACAAAACTCTTCGGAGTCTTAGAAGGTCTGGGATCAGAATAAGAAAGCTTTAAAACTACAATCTATTGTTTAAAGCCCCAGCCTGAATATGATGAAGTAATTTCACACTTGGAGAGATTCGAAGCCAGATTACAAACTTACTCTTCATCTCAGTTTAGTCCTAGTATGGCTTACTTTGGCCAAAGGAAAACTGAAGCTGTAAGAAAGGAAGAGCCTGATAAAGAATACATACAACAAGATGCTGCTTTTAGAGGATCAAGATCAAACTTTCGTGGAAATAGAAGTTATGGAAGAGGAAGAATGTATAATGCAAGATACAGAAACTTTGGATTCAGGCCAACATCTTCTAGTTTGGGTTCTGTCCAAGGGTTCAGGCCATATAATGTTCCAGCTCAAAGGTACACAGATACCAGGGCTTATCCTGCATCAAATTCAACTTCTTATAGAAAGATGCAAGGGGAAAAAGCAATAGAGAATACTCGACTTGAATGTCAAATTTGTAAAAAACCTGGGCATGATGACTTACACTGCTGGTATAGGTTTGATAACTCCTATCAAGCTGAAGAGATACCAACAACTCTAGTAGCACTACATATTGATGAAACAACTGATCAAGAGTGTATCCTGATACAGGAGCAACAGCACATATCACTTCCAATGCTGGTATACTCCATAGCTTTTCTGAAAGTAATAGTACTGATGCAGTAATGATAGGCAACGGTTCTTGTTTACCTGTCAAATGTATTGGCAATGCAATTCTGAATACTGCAATTGATGACTTGCCTTTAAAAGATGTGCTGATTGTCCCTGAGATTAAGAAAAATCTCTTATCAGTTTCAAAATTAACTAATGATTACCCCTGTTCTTTTATCTTTGACAAAATTGGTGTGTATATCAAGGACAGCACAACCAACACAATCGTGAAGATAGGAAAGAAGGTCAGAGGATTGTACAGGGTTGATCCTCATGCTGCAGAAGTTTACTTCACTCAAAGACAGAAAGTTGTTGCTGAAAGCATCTGGCATCAAAGACTGGCTCATACAAATCAAAGTACCTTGAAGAACTTGAAGAATCAGGGTCTTATTCAGTATAAAAATAAACCAAAGTCTGTATGTAGAAGTTGCCAAATAGCTAAAAGTGCTGCTTTACCTTTTCCTTTGTCAAAGTTTACTGCTACTAAACCTTTGAAACAGATCCACTGTGACATCTGGGGACCATCTCCAGTGAAATCATTTCAGAATTTCAAGTATTATATCATCTTTGTTGACAATTTCTCTCGGTTCAGCTGGATATATCCATTAAAACTGAAGTCAAATTTCTACAATATCTTTCTCATGTTTCAAAGGTTGGTAGAAAATCAGTTTAGCTGTAAGATCAAGATTTTTCAGTGTGATGGTGGAGGTGAGTTCATTAGCCAAAAGTTCAAGACACATATACAGAACTGTGGCATCCAACAACACATATCCTGTCCATATACACCTGAGCAGAATGGAATACCTGAAAAGAAAGCATAGACATATAATTGAAGTTGGTCTAGCTATGCTGTACCATGCAAAAGTTCCACTAAAGTTTTGGGTAGATGCATTTGTAACAACCAACTACAGTGTGAATGTTCTGCCTACCAAAAAATTACAGATGCTATCTCCATTCAGCAAACTATATCAGCATAAGCCAAGATATGACCACCTTAGAACCTTTGGTTGTGCCCGCTATCCTTGTCTTCGTCCTTATGCTAAGCACAAATTTGATCCAAGGTCTCTAACCTGTGTCTTTCTAGGTTACAGTAATCATTATAAAGGGTATAGATGTCTTATTCCTACTACAGGCCATGTCTACATTAGTCGACATGTAGTATTTGATGAGAATTATTTCCCATTCTCTCAGAAGTTGGAAACAACTTATCCCCATCACACTCATCTCTATAAATTGTGGATAAAAGAAGAGCAGTTCTTAGCTACTCCTGCTACAGATCACACAATACATCCTGCTTCTTATTATACAGGATGTGAACAAGACTCTATAGCTGAGCAAGTAAATGGGATGATCTTACCTGGATACATAGAACAAGTGGCATCCACAGGACAAATGGCATCTGTTGCATCACCTGAATCTCATATGGAACAGAGTTCTGCTACCACTCAAGACTCTCCACAACAAGTTGAAACATCCTCTTCTATACCTGAGGCAACTGATGTACCAGATATGGAACAGCATACCTCAAATGTTCAGATGAATTGACAAGGTACACATCCCATGCAAACAAGATCAAAGTCTGGAATTGTTAAGACTAATCCTAGATATGCATGTCTTGCTATGCATGAAATACCTGCTGAACCAAAAATAGTCAAATCAGCCTTAGCACATAAAGGCTGGCACCAAGTAATGACAGAAGAAATGGATGCCCTCTATCAGAATAACACTTGGGAATTAATTCCTAGAACTGATAAGATGAATGTTATTGGTTGTAAGTGGGTTTTTAAAACAAAGTTAGCAGCTGATGGTAGCCTCGACAGACTCAAAGCTCGTCTAGTAGCTAAAGGATTCCATCAGGAGGAAGGTATAGACTTCACAGAAACTTTTAGTCCTGTCATCAAACATGCTACAATTCGCATTATTCTCTCTGTAGCTATGATGAAGCACTGGCCAATTCATCAATTAGATGTAAAGAATGCATTTCTGCATGGTACTTTAACTAAGACATTATACATGGAGCAGCCTCCAGGTTTTAAAAATATCCAGAAACCTCATCATGTTTGTCTCCTAAAAAAGTCCCTCTATGGACTTCGACAAGCTCCCAGAGCTTGGTTTGACAAGTTTAGCAACTTCCTAATTGAGTATAGCTTCTTTTACAGCTCTACTGATCCATCCTTATTCATCTATCATACTAATACAGAAACTATTCTTCTCTTGCTATATGTCGATGACATTATTTTGACTGGAAGTTCTTCACAATCACTGTCCAGTCTTATCACTTCTCTAAATCTTCAATTCTGTATGAAAGATCTTGGCAAATTACATTACTTTCTTGGCATTGAAGTCAAAAACTATTCCGATAATCTATTCCTTAGTCAAACAAAATATGCCAGAGATCTCCTTACTCGAGCTCATATGCTTGAGTGTAAACCAATTGCCACTCCTGTCTCAGTAAAACCAATCATACTGGTCAATGATTCTACTCTACTCTCCAATCTTATGGAATATCGAAATCTAGTAGGAGGGCTCCAGTAGCTGACTCTAACAAGACCTAACATTGCTTATGCTACTAATCAGTTATGTCAAAAGCTATAGAAACCATATGTTGCAGATCTACAGAAACTCAAAAGAGTGCTGAGATATGTCAAAGGCACTATAAATCTTGGAGTGTTTATTCACTCTCGAAGTTCCTTTTATCTATATGGATACTCAGATGCAGATTGGGTTGGATGCTCAGTCCCAAGAAGGTCGACAACAGGATTCTGCACATATCTGGGTTCCAACTTAATATCATGGGCAGCAAAGAAACAAAGCACAGTAAGCAGGTCTTCTACAGAAGCTGAGTATCGTGCTCTTGCTTCTACATCAGCTGAACTTACCTAGATTACTTTTGTTCTCCGAGATATAGGATGCTCATTGACTCATCCAATATAGCTGTTTTGTGATAATAAGTCAGCTATTTCTCTAACAATCAATCCTGTGTTACATGCCCGCACAAAACACATTGAGGTGGACTTTCATTTTGTCAGGGAAAAAGTTGCATCAGGATCACTACAAGTAACATATGTTCCAAGCAACTATCAACTTGCTGATATATTCACTAAGTCTCTCCCTCGTATCACACACTGTCAGCTGCGAGTCAAATTAGGAATTGGGCCTTTACCCATTCCCAATTTGAGGGGGAATGTTAAGACTATTAAGAAGTCTGATGAGATGAGGAAGGCTGATGATCCTACTAAGGCATAGCAAGAAGGGAATGATGCTGAGAATGCTGCTCATACTGAGGCAATTGATGATATCAAATAAAAACAGGACAAGGAAAGAAGAAGAGACACGCGAAGAAGAAGAAATGCTGAAAGAGAAGAAATGCTGAAAGAATAAACTCTGTCTTACCACTCCCCTGTTTCTGTACTACAAGCACTCCTCTGTATAAGCACTCCCCTGCTTTTATACTATAAGCCTTCATGGGAGTTTGGGACACCTAGAATGCCATAACTTGGCACTGGAGGACACTTAAGTGCCATAACTTTTTTTCGGTACACTAAAGTGGCATTTTTTTTTTTTTTCAAATTGGACACTTAAGTGCCACCTCCGACGACCTTACCGGAAATCCTACGTGGCACGTGTTTATTATTTTTTAATGCTTGCGTGGCTCGCCGGAGAGCCGAGTCGGCGCCGACTCGCAGAACGACACCGTTTACATAATAAAAATTAATTAAATTAAATTAAAACTTAATTTAATAAAAAATGCTCTAAAATATTAAAAAAGGGGGGACGAAGGGGCGGGTGGCCGAGGGCCGAGCCTCGCCGCCCGCCCCTTCGTCCCCCACCTTTTTTTCTTTAATTTTTTAATTTTTAGAGTATTTTTATTTAAAATTAAGTTTTAATTTAATTTAATTAATTTTTTTATTATTTTTACACGTCGACGCGAAACGGCGTCGTTTTTGCATTAACGACGCCGTTTTGGACCTCCATCGCCGGAAAATTGCGTTTGGCCGGATTTTCGCCGGAGTGGCACTTAAGTGTTCCATTTTACTCCGATATTGGCACTTGAGTGTTCCATTTGAAAAAAAAGTGACACTTAAGTGTACCGAAAAAAAGTTATGGCACTTAAGTGTCCCCCCGTGCCAAGTTATGGCACTCCAGGTGTTCTTTACTCCCTTCGTGGCTATATATGACAGTTAGCTACTTTCTCTATAAGTTTGAGTAGTTAGCTTTTCTTCTCTGTTAATTCAGTTAGTTAGTTTCTTTCTGTACAACTGTAAATAATAAGCCTTCGACTATAAAAGGCTAACTCTTGTACTTGAATCAGTGTGGAAAATATACAAACAGAACAAGAATTCCTCACATACCTCTCTTCATTCTCTCTTCTTCTTCTGCTGCTTGCATACAAAAATCTTCAGAAGTAATTGCGAGAGCAAATGAAAGGAGAATTGAAACGAGTAACTAGGAACTGAAAAGCGCCAACACTTCTTTGAATGATGCCAAAGACCAAAGGCTCATATATGGTAAGTTGTGGTATATACTGGCATATGTTGTATCATACGCAGATCTTGAGAGTTAATGGTTCCACTATCTACCACATCAGAAAATTTATGCAAAGGCTCCGTTCGTTACATATCACGCCATCCATCCACAGGAACTTCTCAATTCAAGAAATCGGTTATCCTCCTATTCGCGCCACTAAAATGTGATGTGCATCTTGTCGATTTTATCGTCGTCGTGCCACCTTGTTAACTTTGGGTTTAAATAACAAGAGTGGAAGTGAATGGTTTCGAGGCAACGGGACAAGATAATGCAGTTTCTTTGGTTCGTAGAAAAAGGGCTTTACAAGTGGTGGTGGAGCACTACGAGCCGTATAGTTTATGGTTTCTTCTGCTATTCTCTCCACCGATCATTCCTATCTCTATTCATAGAGAATTCTTAAAAAAAAAAAAAGACCCTATGCATGCTAGATTTTAGCTAGAAATTGGATCAATTATTTTAACACATCTCATTACCAATCATGGAAACAAAGAGATTTCAAACTTTTTTCTGCTCGTTGTCACTAGGATAAATAATTAATACGTTGAACTTTACACTCCTCAATTTATTTCCTTCTCGTCATGATAACTCATATATCATGCACACATGCCTCAATTTATAGCAACCCATTGAAGTAGGAATAATGACAGAAATGTGTCATGAATTTTGTCCAAATATGTAACGTGGTCCTTAAACTTTATATTTATTTAATATGATGCTTAAACTTTAATCTGATATATAATATCGTTCATGAATTTTTCAATTATTTAATATAGTTCTTGGACTTTTAATACATGTTTAATTCAATTCCTGAATTATATGAAAATGTTCAATATTGTGCTCACGTTAATTCAAGTTTAGGGACAACATACATTCCATGAACGAAATTGAATATGTATCAAAAGTATATAGACTAATTGAATAAATTTAAAATTTCGGGATCATGTTATATATTGCGGTAACATTTATGAACTATTTGTATCATTTACTCCTAAAAGTGAGATGAATTTCCCATCAATTTCAAAGGAGGCAAACAAAATGAGGACTCCCACGATTTGTTGCATAAGTAAATGTTAGATTTGTTCAGACAGGGAGGGAGAAAGAAATCCCCCGAAAACCCGAAGAAAAATCGCGTCGCGCGCCATTGGCTTGGGGCTCTCGTTTCTCGGCCTCTTGGGCCTGCTTTCGGACAGCACCCATGCGCCAAGAAAAGCCCTTCTTCCACAAACCGCCTGCCGAACGACTCGGAGCGTGCTCCGACCTCGTAAGACAAAAATCACGAATCACGAGTAAGAAAAGACAACCAAGGAACGAGAGAGGAAGTCTTGTCCGAAAGGGCCCAAACTCCTCCGGTCCATTAGGATTTGTCCCTAGAAGACCCATTCAAAGCAGCTACAACATCCGTGTCTTTCTTTCCTCACTCAGAATTTGTTCCGGGGGATGGACCCTTCTTTTGTCCTCTGCCAATCATTAATACCATTCTGTGAGCAATGAAGAAGAGTAGAATGTGGAACACCAAGAACCGTTCCGAGAATTAATCACGGGATCTAACCACCGACTCCTCCATTTCTCACGGGGAGAGTTCCTTGCTGGAGCCGGATCCCCTGGATCGGGTGGATCGCGGCGAGGCAAACCCTTCACTTCGTGGATTTCATGTCAGCCCCCATACGGATCTCGCCTCTCCTAGTTCCTAGTTCTGCCTCTTTTTAAGCAGGAGCTCAGCAACTTTGTCTTTTGGCCTCGGCTGTGTCTCCGAGGATCCAAACTCTTCCGTCTTTTTTTATTTTTTGCTTCCCCAAAAAGGATTTTTCCTAGCACCGACTGGTACGGAACCGAAAGACTTTCAGCTCCCGCGTCGTACTTCTGCGCTCCAAAAAGACTCCCTTTCGGGTCAAGCAAAAGCTTCCGAGCGGAGAATCATCATCAATGAAGCTGAAAGGGTGTTAGGAGGAGATCTCGGGGGAGGATCATCATTTGGGTTTCGTTCAGAAACTGAGGGACGGATGAGCGACAAGAGAACCAGCATGCAGAGGCTACAGAGGTACTTGTGGCTTGGATCTGGGGCTTTCCGTCATCTCGCGGACTCCATGCGGAGGCCCTTCCTCAAGTCCCCAGCTCGCTCCTCCGCCGCCTTGCTCGTCCTCGCCTTCCTCCTCGTCAGCGCGTTCCTCTCCACGCGCCTCCTCGACTCCTCTGCCACCACCTCTGTAAGTACGTCTCCTCCCTTTCCCTTTCCTTTCCGCTTTTCCGAATTTCGCAAACGCTTCGTTCTTTTCGCCAAAAATTTTCGAATGGTATTTGTTCAATATGTCTACTTCGCACGCGCGCTCGCAGTTCATCACTTCGCTAGCGGTTCCCCACTTTGCGAATCAATTTCCCCGTTAATCCTCTGTCATTCCTTCTGTGAACGACATTAATGAACCATTACGTGTATAGATGGAAAACAAGAACGAAAGAGACTTCTTTGTGCCCAAGCCGTGACCGTTGCTTCTGCAGCATCGGTCAGCACGGCAGGTCCAGTCAGTTGTCACCGTCGATCTTGCGCGTGCTCGGGAACATGTGAAGCGATCTAGGGCGATTCTTCGCTATTAAATTCCCCATTTACCGACCAACAAAAAAAAAAAAAAAATTCCCCATTTCACTTATGGGGTTTTTACACAAATAATTGAGCTCTCGTCCCGTGTAATGGGTCGTGGCACGCGCCGCGGGCTGTCGGTGACCGGTCCGTTCCGGGACGCGCGTCGTCTGCTGGTTCGTAGTAAGTGGAGGGGAACCGAACGGCTCTTTGACCGTTCTTTTCACCTCGCTCACCTCGCCCCGCATGATCACCGCCGGGCTTTCCCATCGGCCCGTGGAATTCTTTATACATCTATCTGCGATTCAGTATCTGGTCGTTCGCGTGCGGGTCCCAAGACAACTGTTTTTGCCTGCCATTGTCAACCCATTTCTTCTCGGCCACGGAATTCTTAATTAGTACTTTGTAATTTTAGATTATTCCAAAATTAGCGACGTGGGAATGAAATGGCGTGCTTTGTACACGTTGACAGTCTATTAGCGCGGCGCCTAGGCCCATCGTCAACGTTGCCACGAGCCACGTCTACCCTCGCAGGCCTCCCGCAATAGTCAAAAGGCCCCGCGAGAAACTCGAGATCCCCCTCAACTGCACCTCCTACAACCCCGGCCGGACATGCCCCTCCAACTACCCCACCTCCTTCCGGCCGGAGCAGGATCCCGACGCTCCGTCGGCCGCCGGCGCGTGCCCGGAGTACTTCCGCTGGATCCACGAGGACCTCAAGCCGTGGGCCCGCACGGGCATCACGAGGGACATGGTGGAGCGGGCCAGGGGGACCGCCAACTTCAGGCTGGCGATCGTGGGCGGGAGGGCCTACGTGGAGACGTTCCAGAAGTCGTTCCAGACGAGGGACGTGTTCACGCTGTGGGGGATCCTGCAGCTGCTGCGGCGGTACCCGGGTCAAGTGCCCGACTTGGAGCTCATGTTCGACTGCGTCGACTGGCCGGTCGTTCAGTCGGGGCTGTTTGGCGGGCCCAATGCCACGGCCCCACCACCTTTGTTTAGGTACTGCGGAGACGACGCCACGCTTGATATCGTCTTCCCTGATTGGTCTTTCTGGGGCTGGTGAGGCTACTTCCACTCTCTTTCTTTGAAATTATTGCGATGGATCTTAGGATACCCTGCGTGACCTAAAAGATGTCGGCAACTCACATGCCGTGCTGTGTAGGCCCGAGGTTAATATAAGACCATGGGAGTCTTTATCGAGGGACCTCAAAGACGGCAACAAGAGGGTTAAATGGAGGGATAGGGAACCTTATGCTTATTGGAAGGGTAATCCGGCCGTTGCTGCCACCAGGCAAGACCTTCTCAAATGCAATGTATCTGATAAACAAGACTGGAATGCTCGCGTTTTTGCGCAGGTAAATATATAGCATTTTAATGTGGTTTCTGTGTGGTCTTGGAGATTGAAGACGATGGTTCCTGTGTGGTTTTGAAAAGATCGGTGGTGTAGGCTGTAGTTGATAAAGTGAAGAAACTAGTGCCGTGTGAAGGCAGCGGAGAAAGAGAGCAACGCACTTATGAAGTGGGTCCAAATCTTTTTCTTGAAAAGTGTCATTGTTGGTGGAGCTTTAGAGATTGTTTGGAACGTTTGGTAGCATTGTTTGGAACGTTTGGTAGCGGCATAGTAAATAAAAGAAATAAGTGCACTAAAAATCTTAAAACTTATCACAAAAGAACAATTAAATTCTAAAAGTGCACTAGAAGTCCTAAAAGTGCAATTAAGTTCTAAAAGTTGTCACGAAAGTATAATCAAATCTTAAAACTTGAAGTATTTGGTTGGACCGATTTGATATATTTTAGAACTTAATTACACTTATTGAAAGTTTTAAGATTTTAATGGACTTTGGTGGCAAGCTTTATGGTTTAATTACACTTTTTGAATGTTTTGAAATTTAATTGTACTTTTGTGACAAGTTTTGAGACTTCTAATAAACTTATCCATAGATAAAATGAATGAACAAACTTGTGCTGTGTAAAGGCAGCAGAGAAAGAGAACACCGCACTTATGAAGTGGGTCCGAATCTTTTTCTTGAACAGACGTGTCGTCGTTTGTTGAGCTTTAGAGGCTGTTTGGAACGTTTGGTAGCTGCATAGTCATGGCGTCTTCAACTTTCTTTTGGTAAAACAACTGGACAAGATAGAGCCCCCTATATATGCATAACAGTCAGTCAGTCACGCGGAGCATTGTGATAAGAGCGGACTACTATGTGCAGGATTGGATCCGAGAAACACAGCAAGGATACAAACAGTCAGACTTGGCAAACCAGTGCATTCACAGGTGAAACCGAATCTTCGCATTCACTTCTCTCTGGATCATGTAGTCTTTTTGCGTTCCGTTCACTTCTGTTCTTCCTTGTGTAAAATTCACACACATTGCTCCATTATAAAACAGATACAAAATATACATCGAAGGGTCGGCATGGTCCGTCAGCGACAAGTATATCCTGGCTTGTGATTCGGTCACATTAGTGGTCAAGCCCCATTATTACGACTTCTTCACCAGAGGTTTGATGCCAGTGCACCACTACTGGCCCATTAGGGAGGATGACAAGTGTAGATCCATCAAGTTTGCCGTAGACTGGGGAAACAGCCACAAGAAAAAGGTAATATTTCTGAATTATGTGATATTTAGCTAGTTCATTAGATACCGACACTGCTCTCCTTTTTAATGCAATACAACTAGTTCCCTTGCCATAATTATTAGCTGCAATATGACTTTGGTTCTCAGATCATCATTGTGGGATTGAACTTGGTTTTTGTCATCAAATACCTTTTCTTATAAACCCTTTTCGATAATTAGGCACAGGCCCTTGGGAAAGCGGCGAGCAGTTATGTCCTAGAAGACTTGAGGATGGACTTTGTGTATGATTACATGTTTCATCTATTGAATGAGTACGCCAAGCTACTGAGGTTCAAACCTGTCGTGCCCGAGAAAGCGGTGGAATTCTGCTCCGAGCACATGGCTTGTCAGGCAGAAGGGTTGGAGAAGAAGTTCATGGAAGAATCGCTGGTAAAGGGACCTGCCGACACATATCCTTGCAAATTGCCTCCTCCATATGATGCTCTGTCACTCGCCGAGATCCGCAGAAGAAAAGAGAACTCGATCAAGCAAGTGGAGACATGGGAGAACAAATACTGGGATGGTCGAAACAAGTCCTAGAAAAGTCGGCTCTTTGTACATTTCACGGGCACGAACACAATGAATTCGTTTCTGCCGCGCATCTGAAGTCTTTTCAACTTAACAGGAATAGCCGATGAGCAATATTTACACTGTATTCTTAGATTCATAGAAAGATGAGGTATAATACCAGGATGAGTCAGACAGTTAAGTCACCTTCCCCTGTTTTCAAATGAACCCAGCATATGTGAGGCTTATTATAGTGAATTGCGAGGACTATATGTATGTATGTTTTGGAAAGAAACATTAGTCCATCCTCTAACTGCTTCGGCAAGATTTTGGAAAAGGAAGATAGAAGCGAAGAGTTTTGAAAACTTTGCCACTACATGGTTCTCTCTCCCGAGTGCGCACGTGGACATAAGGCTACGTATCTACGTATACTAAAAGTTTTCCCTGCGCTTCGCGTAAATATAAAATATGTTGACAATAATTAAGTCGATAACTATATTCTGAGTAAGTTAAAAAAATAAATTTCATGTTTTTTAAAGATACAAAAGGGCTTCCTTCTTTTGAAACATCGCCTCTACTTACAACCTCAATTACTTTTACCGAAGGCAAAACCAGAACAAATTATCATTTTGTTGGAGGAAAACTTAGTCCAAAATAAAATGTCGTTTCCTTTCAAGTGCCTCGTTTTCTTAATTTCACAAATGATAAGTGGTAAATTACTAAATTGATGATTCCGTAAAGTTTTAATCGATAGTTGCTTTTCATCTAATGTCATTGAACATGACGGTTTCATAAAGCATAAGAATTATCTCATAGAAGCATAAATAATCAAATATTTCAGTGTCTTTTTCCCATTGGCGAGTTCAACGTAAGTATATTTTTTTATATGTTTTATTTTGTAAACTTTTTTGTGTTTTTAAGTGTAGTTGAACATATGATAGTTTGGATGCTTGCCAATAGAAGTAACTCATTATAACTATTTGTTATCCAGATAATATCTATCCTATCAATTTTACATTGTTACTAATCGCAAAGTTATTTTATGGAAGATTTTTCTTTTGATTATTTTTATTTTCTATAATTTTCATATAGGTCGCATTATAATTTTTGATGTTATTACATAAATGGTCCTTGAACTTTACGTCAATGTTCAATAGGGTCCATGAATTTTTTTTTTTTTTTTAAATTTCAATCGAATCCTTAAATTTTCAAAAATTTGCTCAATGTAATTCTTCCATCATGTATATCACCACGTCACAAGCATTTTTTGTTTTTTTTTTTTTTTTTTTGTTTTTACTTTTATTGGATCAAAATAATGATGTGAACTGTTCCATCATATCCGAAGGCGGCATATTGTCTTTCCATTTCTTTTTGGACCAAAATGATGAGGCAAGGAGAAATATATGGCTTGAAATCATACATTAGCCACATGGACGCGCATGTAGACACATCCACTCGAACAAACACACAAGGGAGAGTGGACCTCAAATCATGCTTGCATGATGATGAGCATTGGGTCGATAATACATTAATCCATGTGAAATTTTGTGGAACTACCATGAACAATTCTAAAAGTTTAAATTTTTAACTGAATGGATGGTTTATTATATGAATATTTTAACAATTTATGTGGATGTACAAACAAAAGCAGGCCTTTTATTTATCCAATCTGAAGATAATTCTTCACCACGATAATACATAGAAGACGATCCACACACGTAATTACAAAGACACAGTTGACGATCCAATCTGAAAACAAAAGCAGGCCTTTTATGGACCGGTGCTTGGGTGACTGATCCTACGTACACACACATAATTATAAGGACACAGTAGAATGAAGCTAGCCCGTCAAAGCCATGCATGCACGCACGCCAGGACGTTAACGCAGCACTCGAAGACGGGTATCTACCTCTCAATCGAACCGATCTGCTACATCGTACGCGTCTGTTCTGAACCAAGGCCTGCGATCTTCTGCATATGATCGGTCTTGAGGGAAGTGATCAATAAGGAGACAGTGCCGGGGCGACCGTTAACTTGACGGCATGGATTGTCGGCGCCGAAGCTGCCATGCCCGAGCTCCGGATCTCTGCCATTCCTCTTCGCTTCTCTTGTCTCTCTGCTTCGCAGAGTTTGGGAAGAAACACTCCTGCACAGTGGGGAGAAACTCTATGGGATTCGTATTTTACAAGTAGAGAGAAACCAAGGGCTTGGTCTTTCGTTGTAAATTTCTCGACTTTCTCCGGATAAATCGAGTGTGAATGTACTTCGGTGTCAAATCCAGAGAAGAAATGCATTTGAACTAACGCCATTCAGTCTTTCACGGTGAGTAGAACCATGACTAGTCATCTGTTCTATATGTTTTGTTCTCATTGATAACATCATATTTTCATGTATAACTTTTAACCATTATAGCCCTACATATTAAGATAATTTTACATGTCAGGTGAGGTTGTTACCTTTTTTTTTTTTTTGAAGTAATTTCTGCGTGAGGGAGAGTTCTTATTGATGGACTCCTTCAAACAATTTTGATGATTACGAAGATTCATCATGCAACGTATATGACCATTTTTTTCTGTTACCTTCACCCGCAGCAAGATTGAAGTAGAGGTCGACAATGTTAGGGCAACTTCCATAGCACTTGGAGGAGCAAAGCTGTTGTGCGAAGTGAGGCTCCAGCAGAGCATCGGATGCGATTCCTAGGGTTCTACGATCAACCCCGCATGATCCGATGCACTGATCGGTCTCGATGTAGTCCCTCAGTCCCCCAGCTTCAATGCCAGATTGGCGGCAAGTGTATGCTTCCTCCCCGCTCCTTGTCACCTGCTTCTCCAGCACGCAGCGCTTGCCGGAGGACGACACTGCGAATGCGCATGAGTCGTGGTCGAGATTCTCACACACTATTCCTCCTGCATGGATTATCCCATCAGATTTTATAAGTTCACGCATATCCTACCAAAAATTAGAATTCAACAAGTTCACGCATATCCTACGAAAAATTAGAATTCAATATAACATGCATATAAATGAACATGCAGCGCAACGATCTAGAGTGCAAGTGTATATACCTAGACACTTGTTGTAACTTTTAATAATCATAGAAATTATCATCTGAAATTTCAAGTAAACTTTCTTTCTCTTGCCCTCGGCAATAAGTGTATTTTAGCAAAATCTCTCATATAGCCTCTGATTGGCTTTAAATTTCGCGCCTACCCATCCCAAAAAAGAATAAAGCGAAGTTTCTATTAAGTTCAGTGTCTGCGGAAAAAAAAAGTCCGGCGTAAGTATCAGTAGCCCATGAAATGCATAAAATAGTTTAGCCAATGCAAACTAATATAAGGACTTGTTGCACCTAGTGTTCCGGTGACGCAGACAGCGAGTGCAAGAGCGAGGATCACAGCAAGAGTGTTAAAGCTCAGACTCGAAGCCATTTGGGAAGCGCTTTCGAGGGAAGGAGGAGAATCAAGAGGAAACTAAGAATCGGCTGGGAAGTGCTATGCTTCTGTTTGAGCTAGGAAGAACGAATCGAGCGTGTATATATATGTCTCGGATTGCCACTGAAGAAAGAAAATGAGGTTTTCGAGTTTGAAAAAAGACACAGAACAGCTGCGAGAGTGAAGTCTTGTAAATTGAATCCTAGTTTAGAATTATGTGCGTCTTGGTCTTTCATGGCTACGACTCCAAGGCCAGCCGGGCGACGCGCTTAGAGGTGGTCGTTACCCGTCAAACACCGCTATCAACGGCGGAAGTTTCAGTCTTCAAGGACGCAAGCCTCGGTCATGAAATCAGACTTTTCAGAGCCCAGCCAGCATGACGGTGCGGTCATGTTGAATTTTTAACGGTTGCATGTCGACCACTGGTAGGAGGGCAACCGGATTTTTTAATTTTAATTTTAATTTTAATTTTTTCATCTATCTTACTCTTATTCTTAACTTTTTACTTAACATGGGAGTTGAATCTCACACCTGAAACTAAATGTCTCGACTCCTAGTCTCTCTTGAAAATATGGAGAATCAAACTTTCTATGTGGGAAGAGTAGCCACTAGAATAAATCCCGTAATTAACAACCGGATTTGAAAATGTGGGGGAAGGAAGGTCTTGTGTTTTTGCAATTTTATAAGGAATAATGTCGCATTTGATCCCTTTATTTATCTTCGAAAATTAAAATTGCCTATATCTTTTCAATGTTAAAAAGCCTCTTCCAATTTTAAAAAATAATCACCCGTAGTTGTTCCGTAATATTATTTTTCTTGTTGATAGATTTTTCTTGACATGTATTGCAGAATTGCTGACACCAATGCTGAAATACATGTGTTGTGCTATGATTCACTCAATGATAATATATGCCAAATGAGCGCCACATTAAACAATATAAATGAAAAGAACTGGAAAAAAACAACGTAAATAAAAACAACAAAGAGAGAGAGAGAGATGGGGGTCCATTGCAGGCGTCATAGTCGCAGGCTGAAACTCTAGCTTGCGGCAATCAGGGATGTTCAAGCTCAAGTTTATGGATGCCATAGCCACTCGAGCTCATGGGCGTTCAATATGAAATCGGAACAACTCCTAGTGCAAGATTTTCTAAGTTGCAAAGTTCGCGGTGATAATGTCCACTAGATCTTTTCAAGCCATGAAACTTGATGCCATGATTGCCTCAGCGACCGGGGCCACTTGACTTTCGAGTCGTGAAACTCAAGTCCTTAATTGCTCGATTTGATTTCTTGGTCATGGTCACGCAATTGGGGATCGTGAATAGTTACGAATGATAAATTTTGCATTTTTGATTTTCTTGCTGTTTATCTTTTTCTTTATTTGGTTTTTTCTCTATTCACATATAAGGAATCTCATTGTGGAATTAGAGGTGATTTTCCTTTCCAATTTTTAAAGAAAACCAATTAAAGGCACTGTCTCTTTTTAAGTGGGACAGTAAACTTCATTTTTTGAGGCCCTTTTGAAAGCCATCAATCTATACTATTTGTGAGCTCGATTTGAAGTAACATGAAAGTTTCCCTACGCAGTTCAGTAAAAGCTGCACCATCCATGTGCATCGCGCCTAAATTTGGTATAATCCATCAATTAAAAGTGGACCCGATTATCGGCATGGCTGCTCGCTGGCCTCGCCCAAGCCTTCCCACTAAGAATTGGGCAGGCGGACATTACTTCATATACGAAATTAATAAACCAATCTTAGCATATCTAGCATTACTTTCGGAGGGGAAGACCATCCATTCTTCATAAAGCAGTGCTAATTCATATTTAAAACCCCCCTCAGCCAAAGTTGGGCGAGGCCTATAATGCCCTAGTAGCAGGGGCAATCTCTAGGTACTTCCCCTTTCAACATCGAATGTCAAATTGACGAATGCCCTCATTACTAAGACATGCAATTATTAAATTATTTTGAAGAAGAGAATGATGGCATAGAGAGAAAAGGTCGTCCCAGCCAATGGAAAAATGTGCCTTTTACGGACTTTATCGAAAGCCGCCTTTTACGGCAATTAGTTACGAGAGAGATGGTCATTTTGTCACGACTTGGTCTCTTTAGTTCGCTAAGCATCCACCAAACTTTGCCCGATGTTGAGAGCTCCAATAAAGGAGGAGCAATTGTTACACTTGGGATGTCTCAATTAAAGTTGATACCTCTCTTCCAACAATTCAAAAGATGTTTGGCGGATTAGGAAGAAGGAGATGACTTCACATGCATCTTCGAGACGCGTGACTACATTGACTAGCTAGCTACAAAATTGCCCCAAGATGCATGTCATACGAAATCATATTTAGTCATCATATTATTTGAGTGATATATATCGAAATAGTCTCATTTTGATAGAAAAATTTGTTTGTAAAATTATAATAGTCATATGAGCACCGGTTTTATTTATTTATTTCTTTAGTGAAAACTGATGTGGCATGAGTAATTGAAAACTTTTTATCATTAGTTGCATTAGAGAGTGTTGACTAACGACATCACACATTAGATGTGATTACATCATTTTAACTCTTTTCAAAATAGAATTAAATGAGCACCAATTTGTAATTCAGTTATACTTCCACATCAAGATGTTATGGCATTAATGCTTCAGTAGATTTAGAGGGTATGTGCATTGGGCAAGCTAATGGTGCGCTTGAATATTAATTAAATGGCACCTTTCTCTTGGCGGTGAATAGGATGTGAACGAGAGAAGGCCGATTTTGGGCCTAAAGTCGGGCTGACATCATCATCGTAGGAATATAAGCCCAAAGTAGATTCGGCCTGTTAATATAACAACGAAGTTCCATTTTATATGCTGCGTCATTTATGTTCTTGAAACACTTCCGGACACTTAAGCCTCATCTATCGTTCAAATTAAACTTAACTTGTTTGAGAATTATGAAGATTCAGCTTAGCCAGTAAAAGTTCTAACTACTAATTAGATTCTTATCAGCTATAAAAAATGAAGAGGACATATGTTTGGGATAATTACTAAAAAGCAATAAACTTATTGCATTTATGTTAATTTAATTATAAATATTTCAATTTGGCTAATTTATCTCTAAACATTTTGACAATTTGCCAATGCAATTTATCTGGTCAATTTTGGCCGGAAATTGCTGATGTTGACATCAACCATCCTATGCTACCCAGCTATATTATACGGTCGACATTGATTGTATAATTTTTTTTTTTTTTTTATTTTGATTGATTTATTTTTTTCTTTATTTTTTATTTTCTTCTCTTTTCCTTCTTTTCTCTTGTTTTCCCTTCACTATGACTAGCGAAAGCTGCGAGGCCCTCCTCGACACTAGTGAGGGTCGCGGTCCTCGCTCAACTTTGCTCAAATCTAGGTGGGGTCTTGTTGACCAAGGGTGAAGGCAGCCTTACCTAGACCATCGTAGCCATGGGTGAGGCCGGGTCAAGGCTTCACGGCCCTCACTAAAGCTCATCAACCATAATGAAAAAAAAAAAGCAAAAAAAAAAAAGAAAATATAAAAATTATCCCAATTAACGCTGATCGTGCTACGTCAGATAATTATCGTCTATGTCAGAGATTTTCTAATCAAAATTGATTGGATGGATTAAATTGGCAAAATATCAAAATATTTAAGACTAAATTTGTATAAACACAATAGGTTTACGACTTTTTTGGTAATTTTTTTTTAATGACTTGGGAACCCCCGTACAGCTGACAGCCGGCGAGGTAAACTTGGGGTGACGCTAGCGAAGGACCCACCACCTCGACGTCACACTTAAGATCCCGTGCGGCCAGCGGGATTCGAACTCATCTCCTCCTCGCAAAGGATCATGGGAGCCTTCGATACATCTATGTATGACATCTTATTTGGAGGCATAACTACTCGACCATGACAGGCTGGCTTGTTACTTTCTATCATGACGAGAGAGCAAGGGTGCTTTGAGCTGAGAATGTTGTTGAAGTGAGGTCATCTAAATGGATTACCTTTTTCTTCCATCTCTAGTAAAAGGAAATGAAATGTCCGATTAGTTATCTACAAACATAAACATCATTCACTCCTTACCAAAAAAAACGTAAACATCATTCACATACATGCAAGCTCAACCGACCATAATTATGGGTGCTTTCATGTGAGTAATTATCAATTGGGCTCAACCGCAATCTCGTATGCGTGTTCATATTATGGGATACAAGATTTTTTCGCACGCCTAGAGACTTTTTGCATCCGAACTGTGACTGTGAGATTCAGGCGTGGTCGATGGAAGATTCACGTCAACTCGCGCCAAGGTACAAGCGTGATCGAGGAGGGAGAGACAACATCAGATGTGAAGCCGCAATTGAAGTTTCGATTTGATTTCGTCCTGCATCCTCGCGCGTGTCCGATGACTACCGGCCATCTTGAGCGAACGTGGCTAACCGGTCTTTCTAGCTGCCCAAGACGAAACCCCATTCGACGACCGTATTTAATCACTCATCATATGCCCATCTATTTAATCACTTATCATACGCCACGTGCACAAATTGTCCGATCATGATCCAACAGCTTCGCTGGCAAAGAAGAGGGAGCCGTTGTTAGGTGTCCGAAAGAGAGAGCGGCGTTGTTGCGATGCCGGCCAATTTGACTTTGATGTCCAGCTTCTGAAGGATTTTCCTCTTGATTTCGTATATTCTGGCCCCCCTCCCCCAAAAAAGAACAAGAAAATAACTCTCATTGGACCACGAATCGTTCCTACCCCATAAGAAATTTCGCTACATTAGGACCATTATGCGTTGCGGCCGTGGTTCATCATTGGGGCTTCACTCATTGGCTCTCATGTCATCAAGGCCAACTGAGTTCCTTGACTTTCTCGCACTACTGCATTGTATGCCGTCAGAATGGTTTTATCTGTAATCACCGGTAGCTAGAAGCGATACCGACCGATTGTTACATCTATATGAAAATGCTTTTAATGTGAAAGATCTATTTGCACATGAATCTTATAGAAGAACTATTTGCTTAGTTGAGCAAACATAATTGCTTAAGAAAAACTTTTACTCGTTCATTCAAAATTTGTATAGTCCATATAAGGAATAAAAAGTCATCTTTCGAATGTGGATGTACATCATTTGAAATTTGACCATAGTTGCAAGTACTTTTGTTTTCAGGGTCTACTGATCCGATAGGACTTTTAGAAAGCATACGAGCAGGAATTGCTAATAAGTCTTGCCAAAAATATAATCTCTCCCTTTTGAAAAAGGAAATAGGGCACGAGGTCAAAACGAATTGGAATTTAAAATTGAAGCAGCGATATCCCAAGTGGACCGATTCAAGCCATCGAAGCAACAGTATTCAACCAAAATTTTAAAAAGGTTCAACAATAGTCTAGAAGCTTTAACAGAAATCTCTAGGTAATGTTGAATTAATGTATATGATCAAGCTAGTCCTCAAGGACATGCATTTTTCCCTTTTCTATTTGCTTCTTTTGTGAACGCTTTTAGTTAAATGGTTCCTTGATAGGCCCACGCTCCTTGAAAAAGTTGATTTTTATATGGTAATCTATATATTTCATTTTATTCTCCGACATATTATATAGGTCTCAAGCGATGAATACGTTGATTCAATCTCCTCTAAAATTTCCTCCCATACCAGTCTCAAGCTACACACACAGAGGGTCCATTAGCATCTAGGGAACCTTCTTTTGGGGAAAAAAATTTGAATGATTTGGACTCGCTTTGGCCAAAAATCTTACCTGGTTCAAATCATAGAAAATTGAATGGGTTGTTGAGTCTCGTATGTTACGTGCTTGGTCTAATGACTCGAATCTCTTTGTCCATCATGGATGGAGTCCACTTTGGTCAGCCTCTTCGGCCAACGATCCTCTGGTTTCTCAATCTCTCTGGGGCCTTCCCCGGCGAAGTCCCAAGGGTAATGATCGAGCTCGTAGTCCTCAACATGTACAACAACTTCGTATTGCCACTAACGCCGGAGGTAGTGGGGCTGAAGAAGCCTTACATCATTTTAAAGGAAGTCAGCCAGAAATTACAAAAGCTTTGACTTTAACTCATTTTAAAGCAAAACTAGTGGATGATCTACATTCTAAAGGAAGTTAGCCAGGGACTTGGCTGTCGTAAGCCAATACGCAAGAGGAAGAGAAAAAAGAGAGGATAGAAGAGAAAAAAGAATCAAAACAGAAAAAAATACCTTTGATGAAAATGCCCATATCATTGTGATTAGTTGGAGAGATAGCTCATTATTTGAGACTGAGTTGATCACTTTAGATTTTTATTCCAAATAAAGTTTATTGTAAACCCTTAACTCTACGTTAGACCAAGTCCATGTTTCACGTTTATTCATGTCGTTTATATAATATGATACATCAACCGTATTTTCGGGTCAAAGTTTTTTTCATTAAAGCAAATCGCTAAGAATAAAGAAATTTTCTCCAACCTCTTCCATTTCATGTTAGTGCTTCTCGTCAAGATCTCAATCAGAGATGCAATGGACCATTCAAATCGTGCCACTCGCTCTTTTGGAGAGGTCCCTAGAACGGGTCTTCCGCCTGCCAAATTTCAAAGGTAATCTAGGTTTGAGCTAGGGTCTCCAATAAAATAATGCAAGCATTATCTAGTGGCTTGAATTGAGGACTTGGTAAAGGTAATGATTCATCTTTTAGTTTTATATATATATATGTCGCGGATTTATGAATATTTCGGGGATCTCACTTTCATTCTAGAGGATACATCAGTGTCAAAATCATATATCGTTGGAATTCAGCAGAGAATCAGAAATTTTTTACGACGACCTGTGGTGATTTGAAAGATTGCCCAGGACGCAAAAAGAGAGAGAGGAAGAAATCAGAATGTTCACGTACATTTTTACGGCCGGTGAATGAAGAACTTAATTAAGGGGAAAATGTTCAATAAAAATTTTGAACCTATTGATTTTTACCAATTAAATAACAAGTTTTTTTGATAATTTACCAATTGAGTCCATACAATCAAATTTAACTTAAAATCACTGACATAGATACTAATAATGCCACGTAGAACTGTCGACATTGATGTGAATAATTTTAAATAATTTATTTTTTTCTTTTTCTTTTTGACTTTTCCTTTTTTTTTTCTCTACTGAGTCCTGCGCTGTCCACAAATGAGGCCAGCCGACCGTCACTAACCATGAGCAATGGTTAGCAACCCTCGTTTGCCATCGGGCAAGTGCTACAACCTTGGCCCGTAATTAGTGAGGGCTTTGTGACCCTTGCCTAGTGATTGGTGATTGGCAGGGTTGGCCAACGACACTAGTTGGGCTTAGAAGGAAAAGAAAGAATAAAAAAGAAAAAATTATAAGAAACCATAAAAATTGTCCATATCAGTTCTGACTATGTCATAAAGGACGGGGGATATTTACATTAGTAATTTCCAGTTAAAATTGACTAGATAGACTTAATTAACAAAACACGAAAGGTTTATGACTAATTGGCATTTTGGCATAAAAATAATGAATTTAAGGCTTGTTGAATAATTTTTTCCAGCTCATGTGCATGCTCCTGCAAACTATACTCAAAACAAAGAATAGTGGAGGACTTCATCCCCCTCCCCCCTCTCGTGAGGTGGCATAAGATAAAATGTCAGCGGTCATTGATGAATTGATGAGATATGCCTCTTCTAACGAGCAATGATAAACGATCGAGAGTATTGAAATATCCAATATCCCTTTCCTATGCATTGTGTACACTCTTCTTTATATACATATAGCATCTCTCCTGGAAAAATTATTCAAAAAGTCCTAAATCTATTGTATTTTTTGTCAATTCATTCGTAAACATTTCCACTTTTTACCAATTGAGCTCATTCGGCCACTTTTGATCAGAAAATGCCAACATGGATTCCGATGGTGTCACATAGATCGTCGGCACGACATGGATAATTTTTAATATTTTTTTAAATTTTTATTATTTCTATTTTTTTTTTCTTTTTGTAGGCGATCGTCCATTGGCCACAAGCAACAGCCGGCCATTGGCCAAAGCCAACCGATTGGCCTTGCCCACCACAAGTGAGGCCTGACTGGGCTAGGGCGCCCTGATGAGGGGAGCCCTTGTCTAGGCAAGGCCCGATGAGGGCCAACCTTGCTTAGGCCAAGCGAGGTCGACCCTCGCCTAGGCCAGGGTTGGCTTTGCCAAATTTGGCGAGGGGAGCCCTTGTCGCAGCTCGCCTTTACCTAGGCAAGTGTCGGCCTTGCCTGGGCCAGATCTGGTGAGGCCAATCTCACCTGACGTTATTGTTGCCTGGCCGACACTCGGCAAGGCCACCCTAGCTTGGGCGAGGGTTGGCCTCGCTAGATCTAACCTAGGTAAGGCTAACCCTCGCCAAGCCGTGCCTAGGTGAGGGATCCACTCGCTAGGGCTTGCCTCGCTCGGCCGGGCCTCGCCAATTGGCCACCGGCAAAAGGGAAAGAAGAAAGCCAAAAAGAAAAGAAAGAAAAGAAAGAAAAATTAAAAAAATGCCAAAATGTTATTGAAAATTATCTACATCAACACCGGCGGTCCTATGTGGTACCGCCGGCATCTACATCAGTATTTTCTAGTTAAAATTGGTTGGATGAACTCAATTGGCTAGAATTAAAAATGTTTAGAATTGAATTGACAAAGCTAAAAAATTTAGGATTGAATTGGCAAATTTTTTGACAATTTTCCCCATCCCTCCACATATCGGCTTAAATTTTTGGGCTAAACATTCTAATAAAAAGGACGAAATTGAGTAGGCATGAAATCGAAACATATAGACTAACTCACATGATTCGATCTCCGTTGTACATCCACGGTTGAAGTGTATTGCAATTTATGTGAGTCGACATCATTCGTTGTTGGCTTCCTACTAGCCACTCACAAACTTGGGGAAGGATATCAATACATTTTTGTCCATTCGTGAGAATAGCATGAACCCGCCATGTGCTGTTGGAGATGGGACCGTCATGCGTCAGTCAAAAGAGGGCATTACAGAGAGAGATAGCGTCGTTTCGAGTTTTGCGGCTAAGAGTCGTCCACACGAGAGCTATAGCCGACTTGAATGGACCTAATATCTAATTAAAATCTAACAACCACGTAAGGAACAGGAAAATGAGCCCAGGAGTTCCACGGCTTATAATATGTACTCCAGTCCTGTAAGCGAGACACATAAAAAATACACAACAGCACACCACGTCTACTTTTCCTTCGGCTGCTTTCCTAGTCAACATTCCGACATGCTTTAGTTAGAAACCCTAAAAAGCCATTCATCTATATAACACTCACTCGCACCCTCCCTCATCTTGAATTGTTTCACGGCAATCAATCTTCCCAAATCGCACACACAACCACACACACACACACACATACACACAGATGAGGCACCATGTGCAGTCGCGTGGCGGTCTTACTTCAATTATAGCAGTGTTGATCCTAATCCTCTTCATGGTTCTTGTGAGACTGTTGATCGCCTGGTGGATTTTGCCACTCCTAGCTCAAAGGAAGCTGAGGAAAAATGGGTTTGGGGGTCCAACCCCAAGTTTTCCTCTAGGGAATATCATGGAGATGAAAAAGAGGAGTAATGTTTCTGAGGCATCTATGTCGAAGCACCTGATAACTCATGATATTCATTCCACTGTGTTTCCTTACTTTGCTGAGTGGCAAAAGTTGCACGGTGAGTCATCTGAATCTTATCGAAAATCTGGTGTCCATTCCCAATATCCCTAACATCAATTCCAGAAGATCGACCTTATCTTCAGTGATCACCTGCTGGTGTGAAGATAAGGCAATAAACCCTTGAAGTCAACTATATCACGTGTTAATGTCTAAGTTTTCAAATCATTTAGCCCTAAAATGTGAATTTCTACAAGAGAAGAAAAGTGAGAACTGTTGTCATGCTTATCAATGCATAAGATTATCCATATAAACACCATTTGGTGTTTTGTTTTGTTGACTGAGAGTCACTGGGCAAAAAGATAATTTAAGTAAGTTTAGTAGACGCATAGCCGATTGATTTTTAGGGTTAGTGACCTTTAGGAATTCGTAAGAGTTACATCATGCAGAGAATTATACATCATGGCATATGGACGCATCTCTTCATTTAGGCATAGCAAAATAATCTTGATCTCTCTATAAATCCATCGATTCGTTATTGATCAAGAGGATGTTAGTGAAATTTTCACGTTGTCATGGGTTTTAGCCATGATGACGATATCTCGTCAACAGCCATCAATTCCAAACCTATATGTATTGTATTGCAGTTCTACTTTAAAGAAGCAAGAATGATCACGCTAACAAATTTTATTCTGGATCTTGTGAATATCAGGGAAGGTGTTCATCTACTGGCTAGGCACTAAGCCGTTTCTCTACATCGCAGACCCCGAATTTCTTAAAAAGACGTCTGTCATAGTTAAGGGTAAAAATTGGGGAAAGCCCGATGTGTTCAAATTGGATAGGAAGCCAATGTTTGGTAATGGTCTTCTAATGACCGAAGGTGATGAGTGGGTTCAACGCAGACACATCATAACTCCAGCATTTTCTCCATCCAATCTCAAGGTTTCTCCAGCTCTCTCTCCAACAAAATATTTTCGCAGCTTATTATTTTAATTTTCTCTAGGAATGTATCTACCATAGTTCATGCACTTTGCTATTGTGATTGAGGCATTAATATGAGGAAGGTTGCTCCTATAAGTGAAATTATAATCGACCAAATTGAGAGTTCCTTTTAATGCTCTTGGGAGTTCTTGTTATAGTATTTCCTGTAAGTGAAACTATAATTGATAAAGCTAGAAATTCCAATTTAAAGGAGTTGTGAGTTCCTTCTAATCCCTGAGATTTTGTGTTGTCCTTGTCAAAATCCCAATATTTTATGCTGAACATTGATCTGTTCAACTTTATAAAAAGGCTTCCATTACCTTCTCAAGAATAAGAAGCAATGGAAGGCAGTTTTTCTTATTCCCTACGAATCTAGGACTAGTATCAAAAGAGAAAAACAAGCAAGCCCGCAAAAAACCCTAGATTAATGATTCACTAATTTGGTCATATGTTGTCTGTTGTAGTTTATTTGGTTGAACTTATTGCAGAGAATCTTGGATATCATTTTGTTTCTCTTATATATGAGAAAATACCACATAATCTAATACTAAATCTAAATGTTTGATCTACGTTAATTCTATATACTATACAGAGCTAAAAACCGCTCTATTTTTTATCCTCTTTGCTTGGTAAACAGGAAATGACCAACATCATGGTGGAATCCACCAAGAGAATGTTAACAAAGTGGGTTGATCTCACAAGCTCTGGCCATGCAGAAGTTGATGTGGAATGTGAGATTACGGCAACAGCTGGGGAAATCATCGCTCAATCAAGCTTTGGCATAAGCCCCCAAGAATGCACCAAAGTTCTTGAAAAGTTAAGAGCCCTACAAGTTGCTCTCTTCAAGACCAACCGCTGTGTGGGGGTACCCTACAACAACTTCATGTACCCTAAGCATACCCTAGAGGCCAAAAGGCTTGGGAATGAAATCGATGATCTCTTAATGGCCTTCATAATGGAGCGAAGGAAGAGTGCGCACACCAGAGATGAGTCTAGGGATTTACTCGGGGTGCTGATCCAAGAAAGTCACGTTGAAGATAACGAAAGGCAGAGGGAAAAGTTAGCTACAAGAGAACTAGTGGACGAATGCAAGACGTTCTTCTTCGGGGGCCATGAAACGACAGCGTTGGCTCTCACCTGGACGCTGTTTCTCTTGGCATTATATCCAGAGTGGCAGAAGCAATTGAGAGAAGAGATTGAAGAAGTAGTAGGAGATAAAGATTTCGAAGTCGCCATGCTTGCTGGACTTAAGAAGGTAAGAGTCACTTATATATTGAGCATTTTAACAAAGGATAGGTTTTGGCTGCCGGGCAACTGCATTAATTGATGATACGAGAGAGAGAGAGAGAGAGAGAGAGAGAGAGAGAGAGAGAGAGAGTGATGAACTCTGCATGAAAGTGAAAATGACTGAGTGAAGTGTTATGGAGAACAAAGTTAATTTATCATGCGAGAGCGAATAACGGACCGTGATTTTGATAGATTAATTGCAATTAAGTAATTGAGAAACATAAGTAATACTATGTGTCCAGGCAGCAGTATTGATACTAGTTTGTGGCTTTAGCTACAACTCACTCTCTAGGAATTATCTCTTGCGTTCTACCTGTGTTGATTATTTAGGTGATTGCAAAAACAACATAGGTAATTTACGTCTTCTAATTGCATGTATATGATGTGACAGATTCAAGTGCGAATATTTCTCGAGGTGGAAATATTTTTAGCCTTCGAGTTAGGGTTTATTGTTCCTTGATTTATGCTTGAACAATAATAGCAATAATTTATTTTTAACCGCCTTGCTATTTTGTTGGTCTTTGAGGAGGATTTGATGGTTTTTGCCTCAGTATAAGATTGATGAGTCCTACTTTGAA
Source organism: Eucalyptus erythrocorys (assembly GCA_014182555.1). Classification (NCBI taxonomy): domain Eukaryota; kingdom Viridiplantae; phylum Streptophyta; class Magnoliopsida; order Myrtales; family Myrtaceae; genus Eucalyptus; species Eucalyptus erythrocorys. The sequence goes on along the minus strand of CM024597.1, from coordinate 44,955,242 downwards.
CTTTATTTTGATACTAACTTTTATTATTCATGGGTCAAGAAATATGGCAAATGAGGGGGAACATCTCATACACTAGTTTTAGTAGACTTATAATATACTCAATCAAATTTAGGAAATAATATAATTGAAGCTCCACAGGAAATGCCTGAAATGTTGCATGTTCTCCATTTTATCTTTGGCTTCCTATCAATGGTAAAATAAATCTATCTGAGAAATTCTTCAAAAAATAGCACAATATTTGAAGTTTTAGATTTATTACGTTACATGACAGATCTACTTTGAGATTGTACATAATGTCTTTGTGGTAACAACAAAAGTTTAAGGACCTCCTTTTTAAATTTTGGCCAGCAATATGCCACAAATTTTAAAGATTATGACAAAGAAAAGACAACTTGAATTTTCTACATGATTTCATTGACCTCGCGATTGCCTAGTGAAATTATCAATTGTAGAACTAGCATTAACGGGAGATATTTTGTGGTTTATAAATATTTTATTAAATCACGACTATTTAAAGTACCTTCATGCAAAATCTTTGACTTGCTTGAATCTCTAAGAACATGGGACTCAAAAACATGGGAAACAAGTATAGGCCAGTTGGAGGGCTAACTCGGATCCCACCATGCATCTAACGTTTTTACATTTGCTACTGATTAGTTATTGTTTCCAGGTTTGATTATGACAAGCTTACGCTAATCTAACGCAACTGCAAAGAGATGCTTGTTTGACTGAAATCATTAGACAAAAAAAAAAGGAGAGAAATGCTTGGCTAAATCTTGATTAACCTGTCATTGCAGATGGGATTGGTGATGAATGAGGTTTTACGCCTATATAGTCCAGCCCCGAATGTACAAAGGCAGGCGAGGGGAGACATTCGGGTCAATGACATGATAATTCCCGATGGCACGAACATATGGATTGATGTCGTGTCCATGCACCACGACCCAACTTTATGGGGTGATGACGTGAATGAGTTCAAGCCGGAGAGGTTTGACGGCGACAGACAAGGGGGATGCAAGCACAAGATGGGTTTTTTGCCGTTTGGGTTCGGAGGGCGAATGTGCATTGGCCGAAACTTGATGATGATGGAATACAAGATTGTTCTATCCTTGGTCCTCTCTAGGTTTTCCTTTTCTCTCTCGCCAAATTACTGTCATTCTCCTTCAATAATGCTCTCTCTTAGACCAGCTTGTGGATTGCCCCTGATCGTGCAACCTCTTTAGACAAGGAAGGCCACTCCTTATGTGAACTTGAGTTTATTCTGTCTAGTAAGCATCTCTTAATGCATCGTAGGTGCATATATATATAAATATATATTGTCTAGTAAGCATCTCTTGTAAGATATGGAGTCGTGACAATGCATCGCAGGTGGAAATATATATATTGTCTGCTAATACACGACCATTTTGAGACTTTAATTGTGTGTTCGATCGTATTTAGCTGCACCATATTCGAAATGGAGGAGCCGCAATGGCCCCCACTAGTTGCAGTGGGCGGCAAGACCCAGGAGTGGATATTGCCAAACCCAAAAATAATCAACCACGGGTAGAAAGGTAGAAACTTTTGAAGCCGTGCGAAAAGTGTCGTGTCAAATTTGGATTTGTCTCGACAAGTTCGTTTTTGTGTTTTCATGTTGCGAGAAAGATAACATCCCCCCAAATAGAATTTGGCGGAAATCATTGAAATTCATGAATTTTCAAGCTTGAAATTCGCTTGAGCGTAACCTCCTAAGGTTATATCGCAAAGAGCAATTTATTGCAAATTTCCATCTCAAGATGGATGGACTATCCTTCACGAATGGCATATGCGGACTTTTGATTTAATATGTAAAACCTAACTTGGCTATGCTACTGCTAACACTCGACCAGCAAAATATAATTCAAGAGCCCAGTTAATGTCGACAGTGGGAACCAAGGGTCAAGGCAAGTTGACAGTGTTAATAATTAGATGGGCAATTTGAGAGCATAAAGTCATGATAAGCGAAGAGCCCATAACAATGAGGGAAGATTCATTTTTTAGGAAAAGAAAACACGTCAACCCATTCAACCGAACGCAAAGACTTCTGTGATGTTAAACTGCACGCTCATGGAGAATTCCAATTTAATACCCTTTGCAAAGATGCTATCTTTCATGCTATGAATAGTAATCAATCTGCGTAGCATGACAATGTAAAAAAATCATTGCATATTAAACTGATAGACTTATAATTTCTGAAAAGAATGTAAATGGGAAATCATAAGCACCCATATTGTGGATTAGATGCTTAATTTACTTGCACAATTCATTGTTAAATACGTAAATCTAACGCGTGCTCAAAACGATGGCAAGCATGCATGCATCCATTCTCTCTCATACCAAGTGACTTAGTCTAGTCCGCTCGAGCAAAAGTGAGCTTTAGTTCAGCTTTTTCTTTGGAGAGTCGTAGTCTTCTTGAATCATATTATTTAGTAGTTAAACCAAAATTCATTTAGAGCATGTGAAAATGTACCCATTCACGTTGAGATAATCTGCAAAGGCATCATTTCAATTGAGCACCACTCCCCAAGAAGAAGTCGCAAAATGGAAATCACAAATGTTCTAAAGTCGGCCAAAATGCCACTTTTCAACGAAACGAAAGGTAGTTGGAGAAGAGAAAACAAAACAAGCTCGTCAGTAGCTCCATGGTCAAAAAGAAAGGACGGAAAAAGTAAACTTGTCAGAGTTCCTTTCCATAAAACTAAGAAAAATATAACGAAAGGAAACCACGTCTAAACGTGGAAGCTGATATGCAGACGTCCAAGACACAAGACTAACTTCAACACGCGAAGTTCTTTCATAATTACACCCTGCAGGTGGCACATGTACACTTCTCTAAATACATGAGAACTCAACTTGGTGTTCTGTCCAATACACAGCATGACCATGGTACCGAGAGTGGGAAGTGAGAAAAGGTTCAAAAACTGGGGGAAGAACACGGCAGGCAGACCAGAGCAACCATTGCAGGGGATACCATTTCTTAGACATGCTAAAGAAGAAAATATAACAATACAAGAAGCATCTCAACTGGGAAAATAAAACAAACATTGTTTCTAGATTGAGTAGGCAGTGCCACCAAACAAAGTACCTTTAGCACTTTTCCCAGCTTCCACAATGTTTCTCACGGATGACCAAGAGAGAACCGTATTTTGAGCGCTTGATATGATGTGGGATTGTCAATTTAAAAAAAAAAATATATATCTATTTTACTTTGACTAGACCTAAAATATGTTATGCTACATAGATTCATAGTCAATTTATGCATAATTCAAAACAGTCTCACATGAATGCAGTATCAAAAGTTATGAAATACCTAAAAAGATATGGAGATTGTAACATGAAGATGACTACTTACCATGACATGTATTATGCCACTTGTCACATCAGCAACAGGTCTATTATTGAATTTTGTATTAAGTTGGGAGACTCGTCACTTTTATAGAAAACAAAAAAACAATTAATTATTTTATCGTAAACATCTAAATCTGAATATCGAATCGGGGTCAAGATAGTTTGTGAAATAGTCTGGATATGAGACATGCTTCAAGATCTCGGCTTACATACCGAGCCGGCGCAATGGTAATAGTATCATTTAGAACTTTATGTCAAGTACTAATATTTAGTAGCATTCCATACCGAGCCAGCGCAATGGTAATAGTATCATTTAGAACTTTATTACTACTCCTGAATCGCTTGTACCATAACGGTCTCCGCCTCTTGACGTTGCTCAGGAGGTATCTTTTTTCGCCTTGTTTACCCTATCATGCGAGAAATAGGCAATGCCGAGGCCTTGCATGATGGTCCATTTCTCATCACGACAAAATTCTAATAAGAATAGATATGGACTCTCTATCCTATCATTTTCAATCGAATTAGTTTATGTTTGTTAGAGGATAAGATGATGGATTTAAAATATATTTCGTTTCAACCCAATAGCTCTTTTGATTTTGTAAAAAAGACTATCTTTTATCATTATGCTGTTTCTTCTACATATTTATATATAACTTAGCATAGAAAATAACTAATAGTTAGGATTCATTAAAAATTAAATGGATAATCATCTACTCGTGGAAAACCCTTCCCGTGCTAAGTACTAACATGTAATTAGACCGGATAATAAGTCAAATCAATAAAATATGAACAAAAGCTGGTTACTTTTTCTTTCTTTATAACTAATTGTGGTCATAGGACTCTGAAGCGAAGACGCCAATAAGCAGGTTGCAGACAGCATTATGTACAACTTCTTGCAGATTTTTTTACCGATATCAATACCTCATTCTTGTGTAGTTAAAGAGAATTCTTCTCTCCGCTATTCATCATCGCCATGAATCTACTTACAATTACTTCAAGATTATGGAGCTCAACCGTATTACAAATGACATCCACATGTTGAATGAGGGATTAATTCCCCAACTAATGACATTTCACACGAGAATCGACCTGTTAGCAATGAGACCAAATGCACTATTGCGATCTAATCTGGTGAGACAGGTAATGTTTCTTTGATCTATAGATGGTGCAAATCTCCTTAGACTTTGAGGAGGTCTGTACCATCAAAGAAACATCACAAGCCTCACAAGATCGGATCACGATATTGGGTCTCATTGTTAACAAGTTGATTTCTCATAAGAAATGTCATAATGTGGGAATCAATTCCTCAATTCAACATCTAAACGTCACTTATGCTGCAGTTGAAATCGATAATGGTGAAGCAATATGCGTAGCCTCGCCGACAACGATAAATGGGTGAGAGGAGAATTTTTAAAATATTCTAACACGCATCAATTCATTTCTTCAATTCCCAAAAAGTCACTTCAAAGAGATTGGGTGGGACACCGGGGCTTTGAACAGGCTCATCACCATCACCACTTGCAGCCACATATTGTGGGCCTTCAGTTGTAGCTTTCGCTAAAGCCTTCTCGTCCTGCAACAATTAGGGGGGTGAGAGAAAGTGATAAGCGATTTTGAATTGCTCAGAGCAACGTAATGGATTCATCAACACAGGAAATTCAATAGACCCTGAAGAATTATGGTTTCATGTTGGGGGAGAGGTAACAGATAGTATCACTCCGGAAACATTTTGAATAGAACGAGCACTCGGTGTAAAATTATAAGTAATGCGGCACACATTTGGAGCACCATCTCAATTCACGTGCTTCATGATTCTAGCCGTTAATATTAGGACTGCACATAAGTAATATGGAGGACTGCATGCTACTAATGTTATTCATAGGAACCGATCTCAGTTGTCGTTACATTGACGAACTCGATTTCTGCTACTGCTGCTAACCTTTTCTGGTAAAGAGCTTTGGCCAATTGATCCCACGTAGTCTACATCGTCTTCTTAATATTCTATGCAAAATGAATCGAGCTAATATGAAAAATTCATGCTTTGGAATAAGAAATCCATGAGATATCGAGCATGAGAACATGGAGCATCATAATTTGACGGTGTAACAAGAAGCGGTTAAAAACCTACCAGGAGCTTATAAGGGCGGGCTTGATACTTCTTCCAAGCAATTACATTGAATTTTTTCTAGAATAAGTGGGAGTGGCTGCATGGTTCGGTAGATAAAAATCTCTGCATCCTCTTCCTCATCCTCTGAATCACTTTTAAATGCCAAATATTTTGCCAAGGCATCTCTGTTAATGCTATCAATAACTTCATGGCTGCATCAATGATCTGCAAAGCACCACAAAACGTAAGTAAATTCATTCCTCTCTTGTATTCTTTTAAGAAAGAAATATAGTTTACAGCATAATCAGTTAAGGAAAATAGAACATAAAGCACAAAATGGTGCTCCAAAAAATCCTACTGACTGGACCTCCAGACCTACCCAGCTGACATGCGGATATTAAATCAGAGTTCATTGCGCAGAAATGAGGCACCAAATAAATCTTTGCCTCGGAATGCGTGGAGTTGTTGGCCTCTTGGTTAGAAAGTTTTGACTAAGCCCTTCGGTTTCCAGTCTTTGCCTGTCTGAAAGCAGCTTAACTTTTTTGATAAGTAGAAACGGGCTTTTATATTGTCCAGGAATGTATTAATCGTTGCTCATCAAAACAGGGCAGGACAGAGAGTGATAGATTACCTGGTCAGCTGACCGTGAAGAGGCTGCAACGGGAGACTAGGTTGAGGCCAGTAAGGGTGTGCAACTGGATCGAGTTTTTTTAGGAACAGGACTAAATCATTCTGAAAATAGGTCCAAGAATAGGTTTCTTGTTTGAACTGATCCAAGAACTGGTTTCATTTTTTGAGAATTAGTTGAAACTGGTCCATTTCCCAATTCTAAGTAAAGCCCACCCAGAAATCATACCAATTGGACTAATTTTGGAACTGATTTTTACTAGTGTTAAAAAGATTTGTTAATCGTTTGACATAAAACTAGTTGTGGAAACAAGACTAATATTAAACCTATATTTATTATTAATGTTTATGCAATGTTAGGATTTTTACTTTGCCTTGTTACATTTGTTTATGATAATTGGTATTGTGGATCTTTAGTTATTCGTTTATTCAAAAAGTTCATGTACTTATTGATTATATGTGTTTAATGTTGCAATACAAATTATGAGGATTATATTGTTATTTTCTCGCATATTTATATAAAATTTGAAGCTGTGATATCAGATGGATATAAAATAGGTTCTAGTGCAAAAAGGATAGACCTAGAATCGGACCAATAAGATAAGGTAGGATATGATACATGATTCAAAAAGATGAAATTGATTATAATGTGATAGAGTACAGGTCTGAAACTTACCCACCCTAAAATCGATTACGTCTAGAGGACATAAGCTTTAAGGACCATCAAATGCCAAGATCTGAGCCAGCATGACAACGGTACTCGTGATTCGAGCTCTTTGCCTTCTATGGCCGCAAAACAGGGCAGAATAGAGGAGCGCCGACTATAGCTATGGTTGGTAGTTCACGACTAGGGACCAAATCGAACGGCGCCAGAAATCCCTTGGCTACAACCGGACTGCCTTGATGGTACCACAAGAGAACGAAAATAAAGATCGCGGTCCCCCAAAATCTGTGCCTTTCGGATCTAGACAAAGAGAGCTAGGCCAAAAAAATGGGTCCTTTTTCCCTTTGAAAGTCAAAGACCCCTCTTAAAAGAGCCCGTCTTCCGCCTCTTATCCACCCCAATAGTGATCCATATCACTTTTAGTAAACTATTTTCCACACGTAAAAATGTCGAATTTCTGGTACCACTATTTAGAAGCTATTTCACGCCATACAGATATTTTTTCAATTTGCAAACATAATTTTCTTTTTCAAGAACCTAAAAACCTTATGGCTATATCATGTAATTATCCTCCTCCAATTTATCATGGAGGAATACAGTCTTAACATTTAACTACTCCGGATGTAAATTCTCAACGGCAACAATACTCAATACTAACCTGATAGTAGTCAATTTCACAATAGGAGGAAAAATCTTTGTGTAATCAATTTCTTCATTTTGCTGAAATCCTTTTACTAATAACCTTGCTTTGTACATTTTATTGCCATCAGGTTCTTCTATGACCCGATACACCCACTTATTCTACAATGCTTTCTTCCCATTTTGTAATTGAGTTAACACCCAAGTTTCATTTTTCTTGAGTGAATATGACTCATCCTACAATGCTAACTCCCACTAAATAGAATCTTTAACCTGCACTACTTCCGAAATTTTTTTTGGTTTGCCAACATCAATCAAAAGCAAATAATGCAATGACAAAGAATATCTTTGTACAGGTTTAGGTGTTTTACTAGATCTTCTCAAAATGGGTTTAGGTATATGTAATTCTTGTTCTGGTTTTTTTATTAGAATTAACAGCAATAGTTTCAAGAATTTCAATGAGATTACTTTTAGAAGCCTCCTCTAATTTAATCTCTCTATTCTCCATCATTTGTTTCTTCACACTAGATTCTGGCATAGATTTGTCCTTATGCAGCATATTTTCATTGAATGTAACATCAATAGTTCTTATTATTTTTATATTTTGCTCATCCCAAAATTGATAACCAAAACAATCAGAACCATATCCAATGATAAACATTTTTTAGCTTTTGCATCAAGCTTATCTCTATTTTTAGAATCTACATGGACATACGAAACACAATTAAATTTAGATGTGAGAGATTTACCTTCTTTCCACTCCATTCTTCTTCTAGTAACTTAAAATCAAGTGGAATTGAAGGTCCTCTGCTAATCAAATATGCTGTTGTGTTAATTGCATCCACCCAAAATGTCTTGAGTAATCCTGCATGCAACCACATACTTCTTGCACTCATTTAGAGTCCTATTCATCCTTTTAGCAACTTCGTTTTGCTACGGTTTATTGGGAATAGTTCTTGTCATTTTGATTCCATTCTCTGCACAAAATTGCTTGAACTCCATGCAATCATACTCAACACCATTATTGGACCTTAGACATTTGATCTTCAGGCCAGTTTCATTCTCCACTTCAGCTTTTCATCTCTTAAAAGTAGCAACATGTCAGATTTATTTTTCAAAAAATAAACCCATACCTTTCTGGTGGAGTCATCAATGGATGTGACATAATACCGCAAGCCTCCAAGGAAATTCACACTGGTCCCCACACATTTGTATGCACCAACTCTAATTTTCCTTTCTTTGGTTCTCTCCCAAATTTCAAAAAACCGACATGTTTCTACTTGCCTTGAAAACAATCTTCACATCGAGCAATATCTATGGACTTCAGATTAGGCAATTTTCCCTTAGACGCTAATAATTCATCCCCTTTTCGCTCATGTCTAAGCCTGTAGTGCCATAATTTAGAATCAACTTCGAACTCAACAATTGCTGCTGTTTCTCTATTGCTTTCAGTTATGTAGAGAGTTCCTGACTTTGTTTCTCGTGCTACAATCAAAGCACCTTTAATTATTTTCCAAAAGCCATCCCCAAAAATAGTTATGTACCTCGTGCTATCTAATTGACTTACAGAGATTAAATTTCTCTTAAGTCCTGAAACATATTTGACATCATGCAACTTCCATTGATATCCATTAGTAGATTTTATATAAACATCGCCCTTTCCAATAATATCCAAATGTTCATCATCATCAAGATAAACCTTTCCAAATTGTCTAGTAATAAAATTGTGCATTAATTCTTTGCACGAAGTAGAGTGAAACTACGCACTTGAGTCAAGAATCCAAGACTCAATTGGACTGTCAATGCTTAAAATTAAAGCATCATTATCATGCGTCTTTTCAAGAGTTACATTCACAGATTTTTTTCATCTTGATTTCGATCTCGATATTAAAATTTCTTCAGCTCTATAATCTCATTTTAGATGGCCTTTCCTTTCATAATTCGAGCAAATTATTTCTCCATGAGGTCTAGATTTGCTTTTTTCTCTGGACTTTGATCTACCATAGTGTTGGTTCCGCCTTCATTGATTGCTTCTTCCTCTACCTTCAATATTTAAGGTAGCACCCGAAAATTCACCCAATTCTCTTATGCAAATATCCTCGCTAATAATCAAATCTTGGATTGCTTGAAGTTTTCATTTTTTTCTTTCTAGATGAATTGCTCACTACAGTCACAATCGCACTCCAACTTTCAAGTAGAGAAGATAATGAAATTAAAGCTTTTACCTTGTTATCGAATTTGATATCCACCGAACTCAACTGAGTCGTAATCATGTTAAATTCATTGATGTGATCTGTTATGGAAGCACTCTCCTCGTTATGGAAGCACTCTCCTCCATCTTCATATTGAAAAGACGACGCATCAAATATAAATTGTTTCATGCAGAGGGTTCTTGTACATATTGGACAACGCCACCATCAAATCCACCGTTGTCGTCTCATTGGTAATGTTGAAAGCAATGTTCCACGCCAACGTGAGACAAATCAAACTCAGAGCTTGTCGATCTAACAATTTCCACTTTTCTTAATTAATAGATTTTGATTTCTTTCTAGACAGAGGCTGATGCAGGTTTTTCTGGTATAACATATTCTTAATCTGCATCTTCTAGAAACCAAAGTCTTTGCCATCGAACCGATCAATATTCACCTTCCCTTCATCCATATTCCCTCCCACTATTTTGCTAAAACCTAGCTTTGATACAAGTTGTTAGGAACACATATATAAAGAGAAAAAATAGAGAAGAAAACAATTAAGAATTTTTATGTGGAAAACCTTTCTCGAAATTAGGAAAGAGAAAGATCACGGTACCGCACTAGGCAATCTTCCACCATCGATATCAATGCTACAAGCTCTAGGGTTACAAGTTTCAGCGTTACAACTACAAAAAATATTGCTCTATATATAACAGGAGTCTAGAGTAAAATATATATATACTATTACAGAATCGATGATTGTATAAAATAGATTATCTTTGTGTTTAAATATTATTTTTCTCCATCCAACTTCACAATTCTATCACAAGGCTTGAGCATCTACAAAGAGATACTCTGAGAAAGCCGAAGACTCGTACTCGAGCAACTGCAGAGAGAGAGAGAGGGAGAGGGAGGGGAGGATCGAGAAAGGCAACGGCTCGAGCAACTTCAAAGAGAGACTTTGAGAGGAGTTTCAGAGGAAACGATGATGACAGAGAGGCTTCGGATGGCCCCACGCGCCATGGGGAAGCGGGAAAGTTCTTAGATGAGATTTGACTTATCGCAACCGCCACCCTGACCCAAGAAGAAAAAGGGCCTACTCTTGACTCCCTCTGTTTATGCTATGCTTCTTTTGTCTTATTCTCTCTCTAAGCTTTACGCGGGAGTCGGACCACATCTTTATTTTATTTTTTTGGTGAAAATCTTTGATTTTATTTATTTTACTATTTTTTCTCCGTGCCTTCAGATACCCTCCCTTTCAACAACATCACATGCTTTCCCCTCCATTCTCTCTCCGTCTCCATCCTCTACATCAATGTCTGTTTTCTGTCCGTGGAATGGCGTGTTTGTTCCTCTTCCCCTCTCTTTAAAGAGAGAGAAAAAAAAAAAAAAAAATCGGCCAATCCAGATGGTTGGTTCTACACCCGAAACTGGATCAAAATTCAATTTTATGAAATTTGGAATTGGACCGGTGCTCCTTGAAACTGCCCAAAATTGCTGGTCGGAGCTATTTTTCTTGCTCAACCTCAACTTGTTGTGAATAGTGGGGATTTTGGCTAATAGGTGTGGGCCGAGTTCTATTGGGCTTGACCCAATGAATCCTGTCAGGTCATTGCAATCTTACATTAACAACAAAAAATTCTCGAGATGCTAGTTGTTAAGCTTTCCAAGTGTCAACAAATTTTCCATGGGTATTTTGTGATTTTTTGTTGTCATATGATTGAAAAAAGATGCCCGCATCAATTTTGACTTTGAACCAATGTATGTGGATATAAGTCCATAAAAAATCAGTAGGTGGCTCTAAATTATGGGCACGGATCTAAAATTATACTAAATAGAAGCTTGTATGTATGTAACAATTTTTTTTTATCCATTATTTACATAACAGTTTAGATCTTATGTATATATGTAAAAGTGATCTCTGATTTTGTAAACATAAGAAGTTATCCGAGTATGACACTGTAAAAGTGCTCGCTAGAGGTATCTATGGATTTTATACATAAGCCAAAGTTGCTATCCAAGAAAAATAACCACAATGGCACAATCGCCAAGTACCATTTCTTAGGCGTTCAGAGACAGATTTAGTGCACCTTGATGAAGAAACTTTCCGCTTCTCTTCTTCAACCAGCCAGATGTGAAGAAAATTAGTAGTTAACCTTCAGTAAAAGCATCGAAGAAAAAACAAAACTGGGGATGGTCTTGAGGAACCTTATCGAGGTGGCGCTGTGTAAGAGATTTGGTAGGATGCAGGGTTCTCTGTAGGACTCTGTCCGATATCTTGACCAGCATTTCACATCTTCCATAAAGATATTGCTCCGACCAACCCAGACCCAGGTTGGGAATTCTGCAATAGTTCCATGACCAGGATTAAGAAACATCAGTTGAAGAAGCACCAGAATGCAATACCTTTGGGAGCTTGTCCTTGGTCGGCGGGCCCAAATAGATTTTCTTCCTTCTTCCTACATTACATATCACACGCTGCTGTAGTAGGAGACAGAACGGTGATATGTAACCGTGACGGACTAAACCTGCCCAGGAATTAAACTGAAGAGTTATAAGAAATATTTCTCATTACAGGGCCATCTAAATGAGAGAAAACGCTCAATCGCAGGACATCCTACACTCAAGGAAATCGGCAACATAAATGATGAGGTTAAAAGCCATCGAGCTTCTTCAACGACAATGGGTGACCAGATTGCTCATTCTGAAAAGAAAACACCGAAAGAGGATGGTAGCAAAGGTGCCAAACAAACAAACAAGAAGCATGCACCTTGGCAAACAATCATTGGCAGTGAGTTACTGGCAATCATTTGAACCTAAAGAGCGGAACATCTATATCTATGCACCTAACTTTAATTTCTATGGGGCACTAGGGTTAGTAATTTCCGACATGTTATTACACAGAATCATGATTTGATTCGAAATATAATGTTGCTCATAAATGAAAGAAGTAAGAGGAGTTGAACCTATGTAACCCGAAAGTCATTGATGTATCTCGTTTTACTTAAAAAACTAAAGGATTTCAAATCATTTAAAACATGTGATTCTTTAATCATTATCGCATAATATATGTGCTTTGAAGTCCTACTTTACTTGTTGGACAGGAAAGATCCCTTTTCCTCTAGATTTTTCTCAATAAACAGCATGATTGCTTCATTTTTTCCAAATTTTGTTGTTGACACCTATATTTTTGTTCAAAAATAATTTTGAAAAAAAGTTACAACTCATTTTCCTAACAAAAAATATTTCAAGTCGAGTATATGCACATTATCATGCCTGAAATACAAAAAATAATATGAGAATAGAAATACTTTATTCTTTCTTCACACTCAAGATCACTCCAAGTTTCTATTTTCAAGGCTTTCTTGAATTTCTCAAACTTTCTATTCTTTTTCTTCAAGAGAGGACAATTTTGTATTATATGTCCACATTTCTTACATTCAAATCAGATTACATCCTTACTTGTTCCTCCTTCATCAAATGTCTTCTTTCCTTCAGCTTGTTTGAAAGGCTTTTTTCCTATGAACTCTCTCCCCTTCTTGTTCAGTTTCCTGAATTTCTTTATTAGGAAAGCTAGCTATTCGTCATCTTCATCATCTTAAGAATCTGTGTCATTAGAATCTATGTTAGACATTAAAACAATTGATTTCTTACCTTTTGAATCATCTTCATCATTGAGTTGTTCTACTTCATATGATTGAAGAGTCCCAATGAATTCATCGACTATTAGTGGCATGTTTTTTTGAGTCCCTCGTATTGAGATTTTGACATTGTTCCACTCCTTTGAGAGTTTTCTCAATAACTTGTTCACTATCCTAGGTGCTGAAATTGGATTCCCTTGATATGCTAGCTCATCCACAATATCTAAGAATATGCTAGACATTTCACTAATGAAGCTTGTCACAAATATTTTACTCTTTTACAAGAAAAGATTCTGTTATACTCAGCAGGTGATAAAGCACAATAAAAAGAATATATTGCTTTTACATCTAAAACATCCTCTTTTAATTATCCCAGTCTGAGATAGAGTGCTTGTTGGAGGTGTGTTGCCATCTCCTTCTCCTATTGAAGATGCAGAGGCAGTTCATGCATGATTTAAAGGCTATAGATATCCATCATCAAATTTTAGAAATAAATCGACAAATCGTATTCGAGCATAAGATCAATTGACAACTATAGTACTTTATGAAATTAGGGGAAATTATTCCTAATTTTAACACTACTTAGGAATTTCATAAATATGGTATTATCTTTCAAAGATTCAATCAAGATTGCAATTTCACGAATTAGGCAAAAAAAAAATGAATATTAAATTAACGAATATTCCTTTCTAATTCGTGATATAGCTTGGATAGCATTTCCAAATTCAGATGGATGACGGATCATAGGAATTTGGATTGACGATGCTCCACGGCGGCCAACTCGCGGCTGGCGATTCACAGTGGCATGGCTATGCTTGGCAAGAGAGCTGCTCACGGTGAGGTGGCTCAATGGTGCTCAGTTGGCAGAAGTGTTTGCGCTGGTTGTTGCGTCACAAGGACCCATGATGAGGGGCGCTTGGTGGTTAACATCATGAGAGCTCTCAGGGTGCCCTAAATAGTACCAACGCCGACACGTCGTCTGTTAAAAGATAAATATTTCAGCACGTTGTGTTATAAATATATATTTTTACATATACACGATGAATTATTATTCTTATGACTATCAAATTCACAAGTAAATAAAAATAATAAAAAAGCTTAAAATGAAGTTACACTAAAAATCATAAGTCATGGGAAGTGAGAGTCAGAGAGACAGAAGAAGACTTTTTCCCTTTATTTTTTATTTTATTTTTTTTGCATATTTACATATTGACTTACACTTATCAAAAAAGTTTAAAATTGACCCATTGTATGTCCGAATTATAGACTCGCATATCGAAGCGTGTCAAGAGGGTTGATCACATGGACACTTGTTGATTGCATGTCGAACACGTACCGGAGTATCGGACATGACACAAAAGTTCTCAAAAAGTATCGGTGCTCCCTAGAAAGTGAATTGCAGAAAATTTCCAACACTTGTTGATCGTGTGTCAAAACATGTCGAACACATATTAGAGCATTGCACATGATATGAAGACTTCCAAAGATCGTCGATTCTTCCCAGGGGATGAATTGCAGGGACTGATATTAAGCAGCAACTTGAAGAGTCCAACAACGTCGTTGAGAACCAGCCCCCAGAGCACGTGGCTTTGGGATTTGTTGCAAGGGTAGCCATGTTCCCTGAAGAAGCTGTAGGGAAAAGTGTCGAACAAGCCAAATTCAAACTGAGAATCGCGGCTGAACCAAGAAATTCTGAACAAGGCGCCAATAAAATCTGCTATGTGGGACAGCAAACGAGAGCGTTGCTGGTGGTGCCGGTGAGGAACCGGAACTCGTCGGGAAAGCAGCAGCCCTTGCGGCGTGGACTCCTCGTTGTGGGCAGACACAGCGGCAGCATCGTCTTCACGGACTGACGCTGTCTCAGTCAGGTGGCGCAGCGGTGAGCAGAGGAACAGCCAGGGGGAAGCCTAAAAGCAGCAAGTGCCACGGTTTAGTGATGGAGGAACTCACACGGAGGCGTGACGGTTGCCGGTGCGAGATCGGCAAAGGTGGTCAGCAGCGTGCGGCAACAAGGGCGTCGGTGTGAAAATTGCAGCAAGAAAGCAGCGTCTGGTAGTGGAGTTGGAGGAGCTCGGTTGTGGTCGTGGAGACGCACGCCCGAGGAAGAAGATAAATCCTCTTTCTCTCCGACCAACTTCTGTCGATTCTCACTGGAGCGGAGATTGCTGTGTACACGGCCCCCATCGTTTCCCAACATTACCCATGTACTTATAATTCAATTTTCCAGCTTGGCATTGTGCAATTTTCGGTTCCATTAATAATGTCCATGGGCTTGGCTGAATTTCCTTTCACTACGGGCTTAGTCCAAATTAAGCTGAGAACTATCCATTTAGGTCCTTCTGCCCATATGATGAATGCAATTATTAATGCAAATGTTCCTAATGCAATTAACTCATTTTTATTTAGGGATTGGGATCAATCCCTAATTTTTAACATGAGGGGACCTATATTTAGAACCAGAAAAAACTAAGTTGCTGTAGATATGCCTTCTCATTGTGGGCGAACCTCTTGTTCAAGCCCTTTAGGGACATCCTTTTAGCAGCAAACTACCAAAAAATTTATTTTAGAGCATAGAGACACGCCAAGGTGCCAGAATGGTAATGTTTGTAATTTGCTAAGCTATATTTCTTAAAGGATCCTACCAAGCTAAAGAAAAAGAGGTGTTTAGAGAGACATTGAGAGAGCTTTCACAAATACATATTTTACTTCAAAGGACTCTACCCAACATATTACATCATCATTGCCTTTTATAGGCATTAAGAAGTCACATAAAACAACGACCATGCTCACAAGTCTTGAAACAAACAGAGGCTCCAAAAACTCCGGTCGGGATTTATTCTAAGTGATATAAATAGTGACTGTGAACAGTAATTTTCCTAACCTATTGCTATAGTACTTTGCTATAGTGACCTAGCTACAGGCCTATCTTTTATCGCGAGAGTTGTAGTCATAGTTTAAATTATCATAGCTATGTATTGTGAGCTATTCTTCCACATGTTTTTGTTCAAGTTTTGAAAATCTAATGTCAGGGGGCTCCAGGTGACTTCTCTCTGTGTTAGCAGGGCATCCACATATTTATTCCACTTGAAGATGATGCTTCCTCACAAATCTTGGAGGGTCCTGGAATGTCAGCATACATGTTTGACTGGGGCCAATTTGTTGGTTAAGCATATTGAGATGTGTCTAGTCCAAGGGATAAGGACAAAGATCCTTGATCGTAGGGTGAGGGCCTCCCCATTGGGCATAGGATGCCTGAACATAGGATTCTTAAGATGTCTGTGCAAGATCGTTTGTGTCTGACATTTCTTACTCTTATGATGGAGGTGTCCTTGCTTGGTCCTTTGCCTGTTCAAATTCTTCAAGTGCTTGTTTTGCTTCTAATGCAAAGCTATAATGATCCCATGAGATAAGTCAGGAATGGTCATGTTTTCTTGGCATAAGGCTTTTCAAAGTTCTATGTAGTTGTATTTAACAGATCCAACACAATCAGGAAATGATTTTTGAGTAAAGTGTGGTTAAGGTTTGTAGGTTGTAGTTCCTAGTCCGTCTAGTGCATCCGCAATGGTGCCATTAATTTGTACAAAAACCTATGGACGTTGAAGAAACACGAAAGTGTGTATTTCTGATTCTAGTCGGACAGTTCTCAGTTCTTGTTGGAAAAGATACTTCCAATGAGTTGAGGATAGAACCAATTGAGTACAGCCAAAGGGTTCATATCACTCTCATTTTCAATGTTATGGCCAAGCACAAGTATCCTAATTAAGTTGGCGATGAATTTTCTGGTAGGAAGTTCAATAGTTATTAAGTATTTATCACCACAACCACCATCGGAGTTTATCAAGGAAATCACATTCCTTTCAGATTAAAGGATGTATAAATGGATACCTAGAGTTTAATTCAAAAGGATAAAGAATTGAGTCTCCATGGAGTCTAAATAGATCCGTATGGCACTGCCACATAAGGTTGTCAAGATTTTCAGTGAGGTTGTCACTCTAGATCCGTTCAATGATTTCTTGAGGGTAATCTAAACTTGGCTAGTCTTGCATTCTTTTGATCTTATACTTTTCTTGTGATGAAAAGTATGAAAAGCATGTGTTATAATGTACATATTAATCTCTACTTGTGCCTTTGGCCTGGACAGAAAGTCAGCAAGCATGTTCTTCTTCCCTGCAATGTATTTGGTTTCGAAAGAATATTTCAAAAGCTATTCAGCCAACCGAAGTAGTTGAGAATTTGAAATCTGCTTCTGTTTGAACTTAATCATCTGGGGAAAAGATGTCATGTCCAATTTTACTAGAAAATGAGAAAATGATGACCAATAAAATGGAACTCGAACTTTTTTATTCCATTTTTTATCGTCAAAATTTCCTTGAAAATAGAATGATAATGCATATTAGCTTAGGAAAACCTTCCACTTTTATAAGCGCAAAAGTGTCACTTACCATAAATTTATTCAAATGGTATGGCCACCTAATATTCATCGCTAGCATCAGTTTGGAGAATTCTCTTTCCTGTGGATGGAACTTGTAATGGGGAAAGAGTTTGCATGATTTCCTTAAGTTCTGTGATTGCTCTAATTTGGGTTTTTCTCTAAGGTGGGCGATACTTCTTTAGCATTGATTGCAATTGAATCAACAATTTTGCAATGTTGGGAACAAAGTTTCTATAATAATTATATATCTCAAGAAATTACTGAACTTGCTTTATCATGAGGTTTTCTTCTGGAAATTTCAACAATTCCTAAGTAATGTGTGGCCTTGGATAGTATGTACCCTAGTTCAAGTGTATACCAAAAAATTCAATTTGTGTTTAGGCAATGTTTATCTTCCTTTGAGAGAGCATGATTATATTTCTTTACAATATTTGCAAACCACTCAAGGAGTTGGCAGTGAAATCTTCATCAAGACCGTAAAGTAAGAGGTCATCACCGTAAACTACTATACTCGACAAGATTAACTAAAAAATTCAGCACATGGCCATTTCAAAAAGGATGGGACTACTTTGAGGCCAAAAGGGAGGATCTTCCATTGAAAATGCAGGTTTGGAATACAGAACCTTGTCTTGGGTCTATCTTCATGACAAATGCCCAACTGCCAAAATCCGACTAGATCAAATTTGAAATAAATGTGGGCTTTAGATAAACCAGCAAAAATAGAATCTTTTGAGGGTAAAGGAAACTTGTCATCTTGAAGGAAAAGGTTGAGGTGATGATAATTTATCACTAGTTGCCGTTTTCCTCTGTTCTACTTAGCTCGTTCGTTAACATAAAAAGCTTCGCAAGCGCATTGAGAACCCGAGATTTCAATAAGGCTAGCAGAAGCAAGATATTTCGAATTCATTCCCATGTGACTTGCCTTAATAAGGTTTACATCTTCATTTTTTTTTAAGGGAGGTGGACAAAAAACTCTGAGTTTTTCCACAAAAGATGAGGACATTTCTAAGATAATTCAAAATGGGATTCTGAACAAAATTCTAACAACTTTTGCATGATTGAATCTAGCAAACTCATCTAGATAGAGAAAAAGCCTATATATTGACAAATTCAGAGAACTGATATTTATGTTTAAGACATTTTCCAAGATTGATTCGGAGTTGAAGAATTTGAGTTATGACATCCCAACTAATGATCAAATCTTTGTTGGTGAGACTAGATCCAAATATTTTAGTTGTTATAGAGCACTGAGGGAAAAACTAAATAGTCATTGATATAGTTTGCATATTTGTAAAAAAAGTATCTCTTGAGACAGAATTGAAATATCAAACATAGAAAGTCCAGTGTTCTTTAGGAAAAACCTTTGTGTCTAGAATTGAAGAACTTGCACCACTATCCATAAAAGCAATGACTGTGATGGGTTTGGCAAATTTTGAGATAAGGATTTTTACAGGAAAATGAAGATAATGGACTTGGCTTGAAAATATACTAGGGTCTTGTTCTAAAGAGATGATGGATATATGGAAAAGATCTTCACAATTTGAATCAGAATCAGTTTCACTAGGAGTTTAATAATAAAAGAGTTTGCTCACATGGATCTTCATCAATGAAAAATAATGATTCAACATCATCATTTTCAAGTGAAACACCAATTTCAATTTTAACGCGATATATCAAATGGTTCCGACATTTTTTCGTCTGAGGGGCAATTTTTGGCTAAACGACCTTTTTTGTTGCAGATGAAATATTGAGTTGATCTCTTGCAATTTGAGTGATCTTTTCTTCTTCGCAAAAAATCGCCATTTTTTCTTTCTCCGGAAATGCTTTATCCATACTTGGATTTTCCCACCTAACACCTTTTGAAATGCTTTTTCTTTCTAAAAGATTTTCTACAAGAGCCATCACAATCTTTTTTGGAACACTTAGGGTTCGTTCGTTTCACGAAAAATTGGCCATTTTCAGAAAATATTTTCCCAGAAGTCATTTTCCAGGAAAATGACAATATTTTCCAGTGTTCGGCTAAAACCTGAAAATGTTTCAGAAAATATTTTCTAATATTCTGCTAAAACCTGAAAATGTTTCAGAAAATGTTTTCTGCTATTCGGTAAGGAAAATATTTTTTAATGCTTTTGCTTGGGAATAGTTTAACATAGTCTCTGTTGCGAAGTTGCTTCCTTTTTTCCTCTAGGTGTTTTCTTGATCGATCGAAGATATGTGGTCACTATATCCAATTAGCCAAGTCAGTGCTTTTGTTTCCCATAGTGAAAATTGTCTGAAGTCTCCTGGGTGAAACTAGCAATTTAAGAATTCACAGCAAACAGGACTCAATCCATGATTGATTGCTCCAACAGAATACGTCATTCCTAACATTTAATCAAAAAACAAAAAGGAAAAAGTCCACAAGAAAAACAGGAAGGCTGACACGAACAAATGGGTCCATTCACCCAAGTGAAGTGACGACTGCATCTTGAACCACAAAATTAAAACTCTGCAGTAAAATCTTGAAGTCTCTCGAGCTTACCTTCCTCTCTCTAGACCCAGAACTCAAGTACAAAATATTCACCAACTAGTGAGCTTTCAACAAGTCGTGCTAAGATCACAGGAACAAGTCACTCATCCCGTCTAAAGGGTCGCTGTCTTTTCTCTTGACCAGTAAAAGAAACTTTGTTGCACCTCTTAAAGGTTATAATCCAGGAACAACATTTTCGGCATATGCATCCCGAAGACACAACTTATTATCTCCATAATGCATGCAAGGCAAGTCCCACTATGCAAAGTCAAAGGAACAATACCATTGAAAAGAAGTTCAGATGAACAAATAGAGAGATACTAGTTCTAAACACAGTGGATATGAGAATCATCACATCCTAAAAGAGGCGAAAGGAGCAGAGCTGGCGAAGCAAAGTGCACGAGAAACTAGTTCTAATTTCGCTTCACGAAGCTCCTGTCTCGATCTTCCATCGCCAAAAGAAAAGGAAAAAAGGAAAACGAAAACGATGGCTTCGGAACTATAAAATGACCATTCACACCAGCCCATCTTCCGATTCAAATCCCCGAAAGCACCTCAAAGAACAAGATACGGATGAAGTTCAAAACCCTTGAAAATGAGCTCCCTTGCACACAAATTATGAAGCCACAAAATCCCTCTATACATGCAAACGAGAGGAGAGAGAGAGAGACCTATGAGGACACTTCAATTCGTGCATGCGTCGCTTGAAGACAACTACGCGTGGAAGAGTATGAACTGACGAGCAGTGAAGAGGAAGCAGGGCACGTCGTGGAGATCGAGCACCACTGGATGAGGGGGACGCTCCGTTGCTGCTAATCGTCAGCGTCGGAGGAGGAGGAGGAGTAGGAGGATGAGATCAGAAACCCAGGGCTTCATGAGGGCAGAGATCCAACACCGCCGGATGAGGGGATGATCCGCTGCTGCTTATCGTTGGTGTCGAAGGAGGAGGAGGAGATTAGAAACCCTAGGTTTCGTGAGAAAGAGGGTAGAAATGGCAAATGAGTAAGGAAAGAAGCGCAATAGAAGATCACGCGAGAGCACACACGTGAGGACGGGAAAATGATTTCCTCGGGAAAATGATTTCCTCTTTTCAAAAGAGGAAATCATTTTCCACAATCTGATGGGGAGATTTTCCATTTACCGGAAAACATTTTCCTTGACCATCTATTTTCCGTCATTTTTCGCGAAACAAACAGACCATTAATCTTTAAATTCTGATGTGAACAAGCTCCATCAAGTTCTTGATTGTCTTTTGTTGACACTTAATTTTAGAAAAATAAAATTTGCATTTTGAACAAATAAATGAAAAAATGGAAAAAATGGGGAAATTGATTTGATTGTTCATGCATGGAAGTTTGAAATTCTGATGAGTATTCGGATCGTCATTAAATGCAGAAACAATTTTGAAATCAAGTGAGTAAGGGGCAAGAATTTTTGCAAAATGGAAGAAATCCGAACAAAATCGAGCTGATTGCGAAATCATGCTCGATTTATAGCTCGATTTAATGTATTTGGAGATGGAAACTCATAAAATGCCATACAAAGCGGCCGTTCGGAATCATTATAAAAGAGAAGTCCATTTTTCGTAACAAGAGGGGGGATTTGAAATTTTTTGGAGAAAAATTCAAAGGGGGCTTCTTTTTCGGCAAAAAAAAAAGAAAAAGAAGAAAGAGTGTGAGCTGAGGGAGAGAGGGAGCGAGAGAGAGTGAACAGAGAGAAACACTTTTCTTTTTTTAAGAAAATAATAAAAAGGTCCCCCCTCGTTGACGGTTCGTCTTCCCGAAGGGGGTCCCCTCCGTACGCCAAAGCCGCGCCGCCGTCGCGCCGCGTCGCGCCGCCGCCGCCGAGCCCCACCGCGAGATCCGCTCGTGCGCCTCCCCGCCCGTTTGCGCCGCCCCCGACGCCCTCAGGAGCCCCGATGCCGTCGCACGCCCACGCCGCCACTCGCGCTGCCGCCGCCCAGGCGCAGGAGCCCCGACACCGTCGCCCGTCCGCGCAGCCGCTCGCCCCGTCGCCGTCGAGCCCCACTACCGGCCCCGTCGCTCGTGCCTCCTCCCGAGATCCGCGGGCCCGACGCCCCCTGCTCCGCGCCGCGACGCTCCCGACGCCCTCGCCGAGTCGCCGTCGACCTAGAAGCGGCCGCCGCCCGTCCCTCGCCGTCGCTCGCCCTTTGCGCCCGACGCCCTCGGCCCGCGACGCCCCTGCCTCCCAGTGCCGTGCCGCCGCGCCCGGCCACCGCCGCGCGGCGCCCGCCGCCGTCGCATCCCGAGCCTCGCGGAACCCTAGCCGAGCGCCCCCTGTTTTTTTTATTTCTTTTTTTCAAAAAAAAAAAAAGAAAATAAAACAAAAGGAAAAGACAAAAAATTAGGTAAAGTCTTTATTTTATTCTATTTTATTTTATTTTATTTTTCTTTTATGTTACTTATTTTTCTGTTTTTATCCACAATTACTAATTTTGCATTTTTTTTGTTTTGTAGTGCAATTATTTCCCCTTAGTGCTAAATCCAAATTTTATGTTGCAAAATTGTCTTGAAATTAGTAATTGCTAATCCGATTTTCGCGCCCGAAAATCCGATTCGCAATTACTTAAAAAAATTACCAATCCGATCTCCCGCCCGAGATCCGATTCGTGATTTTTCGCGAAATTGGCCAACCCGATCTCATGC
Source organism: Eucalyptus erythrocorys (assembly GCA_014182555.1). Classification (NCBI taxonomy): domain Eukaryota; kingdom Viridiplantae; phylum Streptophyta; class Magnoliopsida; order Myrtales; family Myrtaceae; genus Eucalyptus; species Eucalyptus erythrocorys. Next base: position 44,932,399 of record CM024597.1, on the reverse strand, counting down.
GCGAGATACGGTTCGTCAATTTGGGAAATCGATTTTGCTTGGTTTATGGGGTTGTTTGAATTAATTTTTAAAAAAATCAAAAATAAAAATGTAGTTTTAGGGTTTGCATGTTTAGGACAGAAGTTTCCTTTTTTAAAAAAATTAAAAAAATAAAAAAAAATAAAAAATAAAAAACCAAATTAATTAGTTTATGTTGCATGTTTAGAAATTGTTAATTTCAAAACACCAAAAAAGTTATAAAAAAAAAAAAAAAACTCAAAAAAAATGTTAAATTAGGATTAGGATTTTTTTTTTTATTGTCTTGCATATTTAGAATTAGGGATTTTATTTAGATCATAAAAAAAAAAAAAAAAAAAGCAAAATTCACTTAGGATGATAGCTGAATTGCATGTTAAATTTTAATTAAAAAGCGAAAAAAACAAATAAAAATCATTAGGCATTTTGGAATAGAATTGCATGTTTAATTTTAAGCTTAGATCAATTTTTTAGATAGGTTGCATCTTAGGCTAGAAATTGCTGAATTAAAATAATATCTTAGTTTAAATTAGGATGATCTAATCCCTAGTTTGAATTAGATAGAATTTTAATTTAGTTAATTTTCAGAAAAATAAGAAATCATAAAATTCAAAAGAAAAACAAAAAAAAAAATCAAAATCTTGCATGAGCATGTAGAATTAGATATATTGAATTAGCATTAGACATGTGGGTTAGTAAATTAGGTTTTTTTTTTTTTTAGAATCACATTTTTAGGATTATACTTTTAGGAATTTTTTTAAAAATAGGTTAGTATTAGATTTAGACAATTTAATTCTTAGAAAACTTGGCATCATTTTCCTAAAAAAAAAAAAACAAAATAAAAATAACGAAATAATTTTCTAAGTCAAAATAGGGTTAATTTAAATTAATCCAAAACATGAATTAGAAAATTATTCGTTTTAAGTAGTTTAATTAGGAATTTTATTAATTCAAAATTGCAGATAAAAAAATCCAAAATAGGTGCATGTTAATTAATTTGCATTCTAGGACCATTTAATTAGGATTTGCATATTAGGTCATTAAGTTGCTATTATTGCATTTCATGTCATATAATTTAGATCATTTTGCCATGTCATGTTAGGTTATTAGCATGCATTGCATTTGGATTAAATTCCATTAAATAAAGTGAAAAAAAAAAAGAAGAGAAATTTGCGTGTTAATTAGAGACCATATCTAGGATTGTTGATGTGGAATTTAATCTAACGATGCAGATGCTTTCGTTGCTACAAGGTAAGTCCCTTAACCTTATTCATTGTTTTATTGGGTGTTAAATTGGTGGATTGCGCACCTGCATGATCACCTCACATGTTAGGGAGATAAATTAAAATCAATTCAAACTGCCTGCTAAACATTTTTCAAAATAAAAGAATGGTACCGAAAGGGCATTAGAAAAATCTAGTGTAACCAAGTCCCCGTACCCATAATCTCTGGTTCGTAGGAGTAAAGTAATCTCCCATTACTTTACTTGGGTTTCTAATCGACCCACCAAAAACGATTAGTGGCGACTCCTTAATAAAAATCATTTGCATGTTAAGAATTCAAACCTAAGTCGCGAATTGGAATGGGCTTGGGAGAGCCCGAGTTAAGTCTAGGCTTAACAATCCATTAGCCAAACCCTAGGTGGTTCACACCCGAAAAATTGGTCGCGACAGCTTGGCGACTCCACTGGGGACTTGAGTTAAAACTCTTAGTGGACTTAGGCCAATTTTTCTTTTCTTTTTGAAAAATGTTTTTGTTTGGCAGCGAGGATCCCAAGTACGTCCCTAACACTTAAGGTGTTAAATGTTTTTGCAGATTGGGAGGTATAAGGGGAAGTGTTTGCTGACCTTTGTTTTGCAGGGAGGTGTAGGAATGAATGGTTTATTTTTAAGTATGAAGTGTTGCTTGATATAAACTATTGTGCATGCCTTGCATTTAGCACTACACTATTGCACACACAACCCGCCGCCGGACAGGCCGCCATAGGACCATCTAGGATGGTATTGAGATGGATACTACTCCGACCGCAAGCTCGTGGTACAAGTCGCCCATCTCAATCCCGAAATTTCATTCATGGTGTCAAGAGTACCCACCTCGGTCCGCATGCCCGCGACCTGGGACGGCTCTTTGACCAAGTCGGAGTCATGAGGACCCGACATAGTCCACGCGCCCGTGGCTAGTCCGATCATCCTTGTGGCTCCACCTTGTTAAGCCTTCTAGAGTAGAAATATAACCACTTATCATGCGCATGTCTATGTGATTACCCCTCATTGGTAAAGTAAGTTCTCTAAATTTTCACCCTTGCGATTTACTTACCTTGTCATATTATTTTGTCTGTCCATGGCATTAGGATTTTATTGAGTCTTGGTCAATATACAATGGGGATACCGGACCTTCGAATTATTCTCCCTCCGAAGCAAGAGCTCGGCACATGGTGGGACAAGTTAGACCAAGATGGCCGTCGATTTGTGGAGTCATACATTGGCCGATTGCTTCCATTGCTGCATATCAACATCCATGGCGGCCTTATCCAAGCACTCGCCCACTCTTGGTGTCCCAAGACTTCTACCTTCATTCTTGGCGGTAAGCATGAGCTCACGCCCACCTTGGAAGAACATAGCATTGCCATAGGAAAGATCCTGTTAATTGGTCCGCCTATCGGGATAGATCCTGTTATGGCCTTATCTGATTTTTTAAGAATTAAAGGGGATGATGTGAGAAAGGTTTTAAAGGCTCATCGCAACACATGTCCCCTATCTTTTCTAAAAGAACATTTTGAAATTGGCCCTTCATCTCAAATGCGAAGGGTTTTTCTTTTAGCCTTCTTTGGGTTTATAGTTTTTCCTTATTACAAGAATGCTATTAACCCTTTGATGGCTCACTTGGTCAAACAAGTGTTGGAAGGAAAGAATTTTGTAAACACTGTTTTAACTGAAACTTTCCTTTCCCTCACTCGATTTAAAGGAGATGGTGATAAGACTTTCCATTCCTCTCCTGAGCTTTTGCAAATTTGGTTTCTTTCTCATTTGAAAGGATTTGGTGGTCTAATGACTATACATGATGTCAATGACTCTAATCACCCCATTATGAAATTTGAGGATAAGCAAAAACATGCACTGGATTACCACTATTCTGAGTGGCTAGCTTTCATAAAAAAAACCAACTTCCAAGGGTTTTCTATGGCATGATATGTGGTTTCAAGTTCGTGCGGCGAGACTCACGTGTGGAGGTGTTGACCCAATCCCTTTATTGGGATTTACTGAAGCTTTGGAGTACTATCCGACCAGAGTAACTCGTCAATACCAAGTCGTACAAGAGCTTCCCCTGGCATTGCAAGCAGATCCGCTTCAAGTCAACTTCAATGATGGAAGCCAAGGCCATGAAGATTCCATTCTCACAATCAAATCAATGTGGGATATGTGCCGTCCACGAAAACTCAAGTGGCCCGAAGAGGAGCTGGAGGGTAAGGAAAGGAAGTATTATGCCTCGACCAACTATATTCGACAACACAAGATCTCGGAGGAGCTACTTCCGAAGATACCTGAGGCGCCACTGAAGATCACCAACCGTGCCGAAAATAAACGCCTCAAGAGGGTTGCCGAGAAAGCTCGAGAGGAGAATAAGCGATTGCGTCGGATGGTGTCTCGAGTGTATATTGATCAAGCTAAATGAAGTGCTTGAATCAATCACGTCATTCTCATTTCTAGATTGATGTTTAGGGAGTCGAGTCTTTTACTTTCCTAGTTCATTTGTTTAGAGTATTTCAAATTCCTATTTTGCTAGACTTGTCAAAAATTCCATTAATAAAAGCTCTAGATCGTTGCCATGGATCGACGTTCATTTTTCATACGAGATACTTATTTTTGTTCATTTCTTTCGAATTAGGTGACAACGGACCCTCCACGCTCACCCATTATCACGCAATCAAAGGCCAAAATGGCGGAACAAAATGAGATGCATGATCGTATGTCCAATATAGAAGATCGCTCCGCCTAGTTAGCTGCCTCCATGGAGGTTATGATGACTCAGTTCAGATCATTCCAAGTCAATCTGACTCCTCCACCCGTTCTTCCTCGGGCTGTTATCCCGAAGATAGCAGATAGGCCCCAATCAAGTAATAATGGCATACCTGATTCAGAAGAAGACTCAATCCCGATCAATGTGGAAAATGGAAAGTTCGTTGACCTCCTCAAGACAGAGCCGGATGAACGCTTCGCAAAACTTGAAGAAAAGGTGAAGCAATTGCAGGAGTCACAAAACTCACTCCCCTTTGACTTGTCGGTCTACGAGAAGGTCAAGATGCCGAAGAAGTTCAGGATGCCGGAATTTGAGAAGTACGATGGTACATCTTGCCCAAAGTCTCATTTGCAGATGTATCATGTACGCATGGCCCAACATGTCAAAAATGAGCCCCTCATGATCCAATCATTCCATGCCGGTTGTGGGACTTGCATTGAAGCTGGTATGTGATGAAAAATATCAATCTTCTTGATACATGAAATGAAGTGGCTGACGCATTCCTCAAGCAGTACAAGTTCAACATGGACATTGCACCTTTCCAAGAAGATCTTGAGAGGATGGAGAAAAAGAGGAGCGAGTCCTTCAAGGAGTATGCCGTGAGATGGCGGAATCGGCTGCTCAAATCACTCCCGAGCCTCGACAAGGAGTTGATGAAGCTCTTCATAAAGACCCTCCCATCTGAATTTCGCAATCGGATGGCAAGCACTTATGTTGAGAGTTTCAACCAGCTAATTCCAGTGGGAAAACAAATTGAGATGGGAATAAGGGAAGGATGGTTCACCGAGTCATCAAGTAAGAGATTCTCCGTCAAGAAGGAGAAAGAAGCCGTTGTGGATGTGAATGTAGCCTATAGCCAAGAAAGTCCCGTTCGTACCCGATGAATGTAAGGCAACAACAAGCTCCTGGCCGTCAGTCATTTGCCCAAGCAAGAAGACAGTTCACTCCACTCCCTGGATCTCCATCCCAAGTTTTAGCAATTCTCCAGAAGAAAGGTTTGCTTTCCACTGAGCCAAAGCGCCCTAACCGCGAAAGCATGCGTAATTACGACTCAACAAAGAAGTGTGATTACCATAGTGGGGAATTGGGGCATTCAACCGACGAGTGTTTTACCCTCAAACACAAGATTCAAAACCTTTTGGACACGAAGGCCTTTTCGTTCCAAACCGCTCGACCAAATGTTCAAAAGAATCCGCTACCGGAACATGAGGGTACGGTGAACGCTATTCGGAATGCGAAGTTGGTCGCATCAAGAATTCGAAGGTACATGTGGCGGATGCTTACAATGGCCTAGTAAGAGCTGGGTATTATCCGGACCATGAAGATATTCCCCTATCATTGATGAAGGAAAGAGTCGCCAAAATGGTGGATGATGGCATCATTGTGTATGCCGATCGTAACTGCACAGTTTCCACTATTTCCCACATCATCATCGATTGGGAAGAGGAGCAGGCTGCGCTTAAGGAAGAGGTTGATTCTTCACTCGCGAACATGCCCCAGTTAAAGGACGCATCCGATGATGAGATTGTGATTGAAGTGCCACAGCCATATGAGTATGTCAGCAACAAGTCCGTCCCTTGGTCCTATGACTTGGATGTTGGCGTTGTCACAAGGTCCGGCCGGACTTATGCTCAAGCAAATGTTCAGCCTGCAAAACCTGTCACTGATGAAGAGGCCAAGAAATTTCTGGCTGTAATAAAAGCAAGTGAGTATAACGTGGTCGATCAATTGAGGAAAATGCCCTCCCAAGTCTCTTTGCTTGAGCTCCTGCAGACATCGCCTGTGCATCAAAAGGCACTAATGAAGGTGCTAAGTGAAATTCATGTGCCAAAGATGATCGAGGCAGACAATTTAGAAGAGTTTGTAGGATCAGTCCTTCTCAAGGATTTGATCGCCTTTTCCGATGAGGAATTCCCTCTTGAGGGTAGAGGGCACAACAAGGCACTTTACATATCCGTCAGCACAAAACTACCCATGTGTCCCGAGTGCTCATTGATAATGGGTCCGCTCTAAATATATGCCCGTTGGCTACTCTTCACCGCCTCAAAGTTGACCCATCCAGGATACATGGTGCATCGACCTCTATGCGAGCTTTCGATGGCACGAAGAAGGACGTGATCGGGCAAATCCACCTTGATGTACAAATAGGGCCGGTCGTCTTCAACATTCCCTTTCAAGTGTTGGACATCCCTCGCATTCAACTTCTTCTTTGGGACGTCCCTGGATACACACCGCGGGAGCGGTACCTTCAAGTTTGCATCGGGCTGTAAAGTTCGTGATTGAAAGGAAGTTGGTCACCATATATGGTGAGGAGGATCACCGGATCTATCAGGAGACGGCCATCCCCTATGTGGAGCCAGACTCTGAGTTCGAAGCGAGCTACCACTCGTTCGAGTTAGTATCCACCATACATGCTGCTCCTGACTTGACGCCCCCTACTCCCGAAGTTTCAAATGCTGCCCTTATGGTGGGAAGAGTGATGGTCGGGAATGGTTTCGTTCTGGTGGTGGTCTTGGAAGAAATGGCCAAGGCATTCGAGACCCCATTGAAGCCCCTCAGAGGTCCCATTTTGCTGGATTAGGGTACCATGGAAGAGGTGGACAAAATTCTGGAGGAAGAAGACAAGAAGGACCGAACCCGACGCCTAACCGAAGGCAGGGGAGGCAAAACCCGTTGCCCCCAAGTATTCATGAAACATTCCCTGGTCCTCCGGTAATGATGCAGGATGAGGTGGAAGTGATAAACACCCTGAGGCAGCCGAGCGGCAAGTTTGACTACCTGGTGAAATATTCGGCCCCTCCAAACTTCTACATAGATCCCCGGAGCATTGTCCCAGATGGATGGGGTGGCATGGATGATCCGACACCCCGAAGGCGAGGATCCCGAAGACATGCTTTGGAAGGAGTAACAAGCTTGTTCGATGACATCGTCATAGGAGCCATTGGCGAAGGATCCCCGAAGAGATGGGCCCTAGCCCACAAGAGTAACTCGTTTATTGATTTCTCGCATTCCCCTGCGTGGGAATTTTTATTTGCTTTCTAGGAATAATTATCGCTATCTAGCGATTATCTTCGTTTTCTTTTCTTTTTGGATTTGCATTTTCCATTCAATAAATGTAATTGATTGATGAATATCAATAAAATTACAAGTTTTATTTTGAGGGCATGATGAGGTACACCAAACCAGCCCGGTGATGATATCCAGCCGATAAAAAAAAGAGAGAAAAATCCAAGGACAATTCTGAGGCCTGGGCTTCATCATGCTTCCTCGTGTCAAAATGTTTATAAAAATCCTTTTCAAAAGTCTTTCAAAAAGTCTTTCAAAAAATCTTTGAAAAATACAGATTACTCTGTTTGTTTTTCTAATTTGTCTACTTCCTATTTCAGGGATAATCTTACAGCACGCAAAAGCGTGGAAATGGTCCAATTCAATGCCACAAATGCTAGTGACGAAGTTCCTGAAGACTTGATTGAAGATTCCATTGAAGTGCAGCGTAGCTGGGAGCAGCATGAAAAAGCCAAGGCTCTTACATCCGAGCAAACTGTCACTATCAATTTAAGTGACACTGAAGAAGCCAAGGAGGTCAAGATTGGGGCAAATCTCCCAAAAGACGAGGCCGAGCGCCTAAAAGAATATCAAGAAGTCTTCGCGTGGACCTATGCTGACATGCCCGGTTTAGACCCAGCAATCGTGAAGCATGCCTTGCCTACTAATCTGGACGTGCCACCTAAAAAGCAGAGGCTACAGAGGACCAAACTTGAGCTCTCAAAGAAGATTAAGGAGGAGGTGATGAAGCTTTTGAAAGTGGGATTTATTGAAGTCTCATAATATCCCGAATGGGTAGCTAACATTGTGCCGTAATGAAAAAGATGGTCGAGTTCGAGTACGTGTCGACTATCGGGACTTGAATAAGGCTAGCCCGAAGGATGATTTCCCGCTACCCCACATAGACGTCCTTGTGGATAGCACTGCTGGATTTGAGTTATTCTTATTCATGGACGGTTTCTCCGGGTACAATCAGATAAGGATGAAGGAAGAAGATAAGGAGAAGACTGCATTTATTACCTCGTGGGGGACCTTCCATTATAAGGTCATGCCTTTCGGACTCAAGAATGCAGGGGCAACTTACCAGCGAGCCATGGTTGCATTGTTTCATGATATGATGCATCAAGAGATCGAGGTTTATGTCAACGATATGATTGCGAAGACCCGACCTGGAAGAAGCCATGTTGAAACCCTGAAGAAGTTGTTTGATCGTCTTCGTGAATTCAAGCTTCGATTAAACCCTGCTAAATGCGTGTTTGGAGCAACATCCGGTAAATTACTCGGATTCATTGTGAGTAGTAAAGGAATTGAGATTGACCCATCTAAGGTTAAGGCCATATGTAAGTTGCAGCCTCCATCGACGGTCAAAGAAGTCCGAAGCCTTTTGGGGAGGTTGAATTACATTGCCCGATTCATTTCCCAACTTTCTGAAACTGCCAAGCCGTTCTTCAAGCTCCTAAAGAAGAATGCACGAGTCAACTGGGATGTCGAATGTCATGAAGCATTTGACAAGATAAAGCAGTATTTGATGAAATCACCAATTCTTGTCCCACCCTCACCATGGCATCTTTTGATTCTCTATCTCACTATCCATAGTGAATCATTGGGAGCGATGTTGGCCCAAGAAAGCCCTGTTGACAGAAGAGAACGGGCCATTTATTACTTGAGCAAGAAATTCACCGTATCGAGCTGAAATATTCTAATACCGAGAAAACTTGTGCTGCATTAGTATGGGTGTTGCGAGATTGCGGCGGTAGACATTGCACTACCGGACGTTCCTCGTGACCGAGAATAATCCTATAAAGTATTTGCTTGATCGGCCAGCTTTGGTGGGTAAGTTGGCTAAGTGGCAAATTTTAATATTAGAATTTGATGTGCAGTTCATGCCGCAAAAGTCAGTTAAAGGTCGAGTGATCGCGATATCTTGGCGAGAATCCGGGAGTCTCAAGTAATGATGACGGTTCCCAGGATGACCGTGTTTTGAGTGTAGATGAAGGCTCATGAATAATGTTCTTTGATGGAGCCGTGAACTTGTCCGGCCTGCAGTGCGGGGCAGTCCTAATATCACCGGACGGACAACATCATCCGGTAGCTGCAAAGTTGGTGTTCCCATGCACTAATAATATAGCTGAGTATGAAGCTTGCATCCTCGGACTCCAAGCTGCCATCGAGATGGATGTGACCAAATTGAAAGTATTTGGGGATTCTGCACCGATCATACTACGAGGACCGTGGGAGAATGGGAAACCAAGAACCCTAAACTGCTCCCATACCACAAGTATCTAGGAGACTGGTAAAGGAGTTCAAGGAAATTTCGTTTGAATACTTGCCAAGGTGTCATAACCAATTTGCGGATGCACTCGCAACTTTGTCTTCTATGTTACAAGTCACCAATGGATTGGAAGTTGAGCCATTGAAAATAGAAGTTTTGCCAAGGCCGGCTTATTGTATGATCGTGACCGAAGAGCACGATAGAAAACCATGGTATTATGACATCATGAATTACATTCAAAAACGGGAATTTCCCGAGGGAAGCACTTGACTAATAGGAAGTACGTCATGAAGGTGGCCTCAAAATTCTTTGTTAGTGGCGAAAATCTGTACAAAAGATCTTATGATTCAGTCTTGCTGCGGTGTGTGGATGCGGTGAAGCCACTCAAATCATGCAAGAAGTGCACGAAGGAGTATGTGGCCCTCATATGAATGGACACATGTTAGCCAAGAAGATTATGAGATTAGGCTACTATTGGCTCACATTAGAAAGTGACTGCATTAAGCATGTATGGAGTTGTCACCAATGCCAGATCCATGGGGATAAGATAAATGTGCCCCCAACTGAGTTACATCAGTTTTCCGAGTCATGGCCCTTCTCAATGTGGGGTATTGATGTGATTGGCCCGATAAACCCTAAAGCTTCGAATGGGCATCGTTTTATCTTAGTGGCAATAGACTATTTCTCCAAGTGGATTGAAGCTTCATCCTTTGTAAATGTCACCGCTCGCAATGTTGTGAAGTTCATCAAGCGTGAGATAATTGCTCGCTATGGCGTCCCCGAAGCAATCATCACGATAATGGGACGAATTTGAACAACAAACTCGTGGATGAATTGTTCAACGAGTTCAAGATCAAGCATCTCGAATTCGTCTCCTTATCGCCCTCAAATGAACGGGGCCGTTGAAGCAGCCAATAAGAACATCAAGAAGATCTTGGCTAAGACAGCTGAGAATTATCGAGATTGGCATGACGGGTTACCCTTCGCACTAATGGCATACCGGACATCGATCGCACTTCTCTTTGGGGCAACTCCTTTTGCTCGGGTGTACGGCATGGAAGCTGTTTTTGCACGTGGAAGTGGAGATTCCTTTCTCGAGAGTTTTATCCCGAGTAGAGTTGTCTCGACGAGAATGGTTGCAGCAAAGATTTGAGCAATTGAACCTAATTGATGAGAAAAGATGAAGGCTCTTTGTCATGGCCAAATGTATCAACAGAGAGTAGCGATATTTCAACCGGAAGGTGCGGCCGAGACATTTTGAGGTAGATGATCTTGTTCTAAGGAAGCTGTTGCCGATTTTTCCAGACCACGGGGGCAAGTTCGCCCGAACTACAAAGTGGCCCATATGTGGTGAAGAAGGTACTCCCCTGGAGGCGCTTTGATCCTAGCGAGAAATGGATGGTCGTGAGTTTTCCACCCCAGTTAATTCGATCTTTGTCAAGAAGTATTATCCATGATAGATTTTGACATGTCATGTTTTGAATTACAAGCATTTCGTGATGAATAAATTGCCTCAATAAGTTGAATTGTTCAAATGTTTTGCAAATTTTGCATGCTCTCCCTGATGAATTGTATGAGATAAATTGAATATGTCAAATGGGATACTTTGGAATGACGAAAGGCGAGCCTTATTTCATACACTGTCTAATACACTGATCCCCGGTGAGTTGTGTGGAAATATTTTCATGTCCACAAGGTAAAGGGTAATCTCGCAAAGGGTACGACAACTGAAGTGACGAGAGGCATTTTTTTCTCTTATCCTAAACACTGCAGGTATACCCATTGTTTAGCCCTTTGAGCCCACACACATGAGGTGTTTTCAAAATTACCCCTGTTAAGGATCATCCCACACTGGGACCAAATTTGAAATGAATGGTAGGGATTCTCTTACTCACACTTGCATCAATCTTCGAGTATTGCTTTCGCAAAGTGTAACTTGTACGATAATTAAAGTGCCTTAAGATGATGAAGAGCAGTCATTTCTCTATCCTATACACTTTTATCCATTACGTAGCCCACTTGAGCTTATGAATTCATTTCATAATTAAACCCAGTTGGTGATCATCCCCCACACTAGGGCAAGACAAATTCAAGTGGCATGAATTAAGATGCCCACAAAAAAATGAAGGTTCTGATAAAAAAAAAAAAAGAAGTGCAAAAATGGGGCATAAAAAAGCAGTGTGCCTGGTAAAAGCAAGGCCGATGCCCAAAAGAAAAGAAAAAGAAAAAAAAAGGCTCGAATGCTGTTGCAATCAATGAGTGCAAAAGAAGATCTTCGACATTGAGGCAGAAAATCAGTGGAAGTGTCAAGATGATCACCAACTTTACCCTTTAAACACTTTTGAGCTCAATGATCCTTTCATTTCTCAACCCATAAACCAAGCTTACGTTACGTCCCTTACAAAGTCTCTTCAAATTAGGGCACTTGAATTAACGTAAAGGTTCATATGTTTGAAAGCATCACTCGAAGAAGTGTGAGTAAGGCAATTTCTACTTCATTTCGCATGTCTCTTGACTTGTAAACCCAAAGATGATTTCAACAATATCATTCTTCATTAAGCCTTGACTCGAAGAGTCCCCTTTGTTAAGCCATTGATTAAGCCCACATTACGTTCCATGTTAAAGACCTCTCAGATTGGTAAAGTCGTACCACTTGCGAGATTACTCGAACCCCTGTTCGGCATGATGATAGAAAGACAGAGTGATTGTCAAATTCCTGCATCAAAGGTCAGGACAAATCAGCCTTTTCGTGAGAATGAGTGAAAAGTCCTTTCAGACCGGAAGATCTCTCATTTGACATATCCATGACACTCATGACTTCATATTAGAATATTCTTTTGAAATATTTCCAAATGGGATTTGGTAATACAAGATTGATAGAAATCATCACATGAACCTCATGTCTGTGAATGCACGTTGCCTCCCCTATAACTGTGTTTTGCAGGAGACATATCCCTTAAGGAACGAACATGTCATCAGGTAAGTACATCTCTATCCAGACCTTAAATACTTGTCATTGTGCAGGTATTCCTTTTCAAGCACTAGCACTCGATGGAGTTGCCCCCAAAGATTTTTCTCCAGATTCAATCGATTAAGGCGACCGAAGAATGGTTCGGGTCCCTGGTCGGGTAATCTCGTTGCAAGAGGCGGGCGACCATAGAATGGTACGGGTCCTAGTCAAGCAAAACCTCGTTTAGGCGACCATAGAATGGTACGGGTCCTAGACACCACTCAGGCGACCGTAGAATGGTACGGGTCCTGGAAAACCCTTTTTTCGTTTAGGCGACCGTAGAATGGTACAGGTCCTGGGAAAGCAGTCTTTTTGTAAAGTCATGTTATTATTCTAGGCGACCGTAGAATGGTACGAGTCCTGGACATGTAACACCAGTTATCTTGAGTTACTCTACCCTCTTGAAGGTAAGTTATTCCAGGTAAGTTCCTTTATTATTTACATTAGTATTTTCATGCATCATATAGATTTCATTTCAAAATAGGATTTATTTTCAAAAAAAAAAAAAAAAAAAAAACAAACAAAAACAAAAACAAAAATAAATTTTTTTTTTTTAAAATAGGCTCATTTATTATTTGCATCTTATAAATTGCATTCAAAAAATGGAATTCATTTTCCGACCAAAAAAAAGGTCATTTAGTGCATGTGCATGATCTAAAATTAGGTCTCAATTTATTTTTGAAGGCAACCTCTACGAGCTTACCTTCAAAGAGGGGCAGCTGTTGACACTTAATTTTAGAAAAATAAAATTTGCATTTTGAACAAATAAATGAAAAAATGGAAAAAATGGGGAAATTGATTTGATTGTTCATGCATGGAAGTTTGAAATTCTGATGAGTATTCAGATCGTCGTTAAATGCAGAAACAATTTTGAAATCAAGTGAGTAAGGGGTAAGAATTTTTGCAAAATGGAAGAAATCCGAACAAAATCGGCGATTGCGAAATCATGCTCGATTTATAGCTACGATTTAATGTGATTTGGAGATGGAAACTCATAAAATGCCATACAAAGCGGCCGTTCGGAATCATTATAAAAGAGAAGTCCATTTTTCGTAACAAGAGGGGGGATTCGAAATTTTTTGGAGAAAAATTCAAAGGGGGCTTCTTTTTCGGCAAAAAAAAAAAAGAAAAAGAACAAAGAGTGTGAGCGGAGGGAGAGAGGGAGCGAGAGAGAGTGAACAGAGAGAAACACTTTTCTTTTTTAAGAAAATAATAAAAAAGGTCCCCCCCTCGTCGACGGTTCGTCTTCCCCGAAGGGGGGTCCCCTCCGTACGCCAAAGCCGCGCCGCCGTCGCGCCGACGTCGCGCCGCCGCCGTCGAGCCCCCACCGCCAGATCCGCTCGTGCGCCGCCCCCGACGCCCTCAGGAGCCCTGACGCCGTCGCATGCCCATGCCGCCGCTCGCGCTGCCGCCGCCCAAGCGCAGGAGCCCCGACGCCGTCGCCCGTCCGCGCCGCCGCTCGCCCCCGTCGCCGTCGAGCCCCACCGCCGGCCCCGTCGCTCGTGCCTCCTCCCGGATCCGTGCGCCCGACGCCCCCTGCTCGCACGCCGCGACGCTCCCCGACGCCCTCGCCGAGTCGCCGTCGACCCGGAAGCGGCCCGCCGCCCGTCCCTCGCCGTCGCTCGCCCTCGCGCCCGACGCCCTCGGCCCGCGACGCCCAGCCTCACCGTCGTCGCCCGAGCCTCGCCGCGACGCCCTCGCCTCCCAGTGCCGCGCCGCCGCCGCTAGCCGCCGCCGCCGTGCCGCGCGCCCCCGCCGCCGTCGCATCCCCGAGCCTCGCGGAACCCTAGGCGAGCGCCCCCTGTTTTTTTATTTCTTTTTTTTCAAAAAAAAGAAAATAAAACAAAAGGAAAAGACAAAAAATTAGGTAAAGTCTTTATTTTATTCTGTTTTATTTTATTTTATTTTGCTTTTCCTTTATTTTTCTTTTATGTTACTTATTTTTCTGTTTTTATCCACAATTACTAATTTTGCATTTTTTTTTGTTTTGTAGTGCAATTATTTCCCCTTAGTGCTAAATCCAAATTTTATGTTGCAAAATTGTCTTGAAATTAGTAATTGCTAATCCGATTTTCGCGCTCGAAAATCCGATTCGCAATTACTTAAAAATTACCAATCGATCTCCCGCCCGAGATCCGATTCGTGATTTTTCGCGAAATTGGCAAACCCGATCTCATGCGCGAGATACGGTTCGTCAATTTGGGAAATCGATTTTGCTTGGTTTATGGGGTTGTTTGAATTAATTTAAAAAAAAATCAAAAATAAAAATGTAGTTTTAGGGTTTGCATGTTTAGGACAGAAGTTTCCTTTTAAAAAAAAAAAAAAAAATCAAAAAAATAAATAAATAAAACCAAATTAATTAGTTTAGGTTGCATGTTTAGAAATTGTTAATTTCAAAACACCAAAAAAGTTATAAAAAAAAAAAAAAAAAAAAAAATGTTAAATTAGGATTAGGATTTTTTTTTTTATTGTCTTGCATATTTAGAATTAGGGATTTTATTTAGATCATAAAAAAAAAAAAAAAAAGCAAAATTCACTTAGGATGATAGCTGAATTGCATGTTAAATTTTAATTAAATAGCGAAAAAAAACAAATAAAAATCATTAGGCATTTTAGAATAGAATTGCATGTTTAATTTTAAGCTTAGATCAATTTTTTAGATAGGTTGCATCTTAGGCTAGAAATTGCTGAATTAAAATAATATCTTAGTTTAAATTAGGATGATCTAATCCCTAGTTTGAATTAGATAGAATTTTAATTTAGTTAATTTTCAGAAAAATAAGAAATCATAAAATTCAAAAGAAAAACAAAAAAAAAAAATCAAAATCTTGCATGAGCATGTAGAATTAGATATATTGAATTAGCATTAGACATGTGGGTTAGTAAATTAGGTTTTTTTTTTAGAATCACATTTTTAGGATTATACTTTTATGAATTTTTTTAAAAATAGGTTAGGATTAGATTTAGACAATTTAATTCTTAGAAAACTTGGCATCATTTTCCTAAAAAAAAAAAAAACAAAATAAAAATAACGAAATAATTTTCTAAGTCAAAATAGGGTTAATTTAAATTAATCCAAAACATGAATTAGAAAATTATTCGTTTTAAGTAGTTTAATTAGGAATTTTATTAATTCAAAATTACAGATAAAAAAATCCAAAATAGGTGCATGTTAATTAATTTGCATTCTAGGACCATTTAATTAGGATTTGCATATTAGGTCATTAAGTTGCTATTATTGCATTTCATGTCATATAATTTAGATCATTTTGCCATGTCATGTTAGGTTATTAGCATGCATTGCATTTGGATTAAATTCCATTAAATAAAGTGAAAAAAAAAAAAAAAAAAAAGAGAAATTTGCGTGTTAATTAGAGACCATATCTAGGATTGTTGATGTGGAATTTAATCTAACGATGCGAGATGCTTTCGTTGCTACAAGGTAAGTCCCTTAACCTTATTCATTGTTTTATTGGGTGTTAAATTGGTGGATTGCGCATCCGCATGATCACCTCACATGTTAGGGAGATAAATTAAAATCGATTCAAACTGCCTGCTAAACATTTTTCAAAATAAAAGAATGGTACCGAAAGGGCATTAGAAAAATCTAGTGTAACCAAGTCCCCGTACCCATAATCTCTGGTTCGTAGGAGTAAAGTAATCTCCTATTACTTTACTTGGGTTTCTAATCGACCCACCAAAAACTGATTAGTGGCGACTCCTTAATAAAAATCATTTGCATGTTAAGAATTCAAACCTAAGTCGCGAATTGGAATGGGCTTGGGAGAGCCCGAGTTAAGTCTAGGCTTAACAATCCATTAGCCAAACCCTAGGTGGTTCACACCCGAAAAATTGGTCGCGACATCTTTGAGGTAAGTTTTCATCATTTTGCGCTTTAAACACAAATCATCAAGGCACAAATGGATCTCTTGTTATATTTCTCCCAAGCCACGACTCTCATTTGCTTGTTATGAAATGATCTCTTAACTTGTGGAGATAACTCTTTAGGAATATAGGCTACAAAAACCTATTTCAAGTTTGCATCCGTTCCAAGGCCATAGAAGAGTTTGAGCATTTCCCAATAATGCTTATTGAGATGCTTTTTCTAGAAAGAACTATATTTTCTTTCAAAATAACTCTCTTCTCTTGAGCTTATGGAGGTAAGTAGACTTGTCAATGAAAAAATGACAGAGGAAAGTAATAGCTTGGTTGAAGTCTGCTGAAGGCAGAAGTTACATTTGGTCTTGCTCTGTCACCGAGTGCCACAAACGATTGCCACAAATGTTTGAGGCTTCCTATAAATCTCCTGACAAATCTACTTGTCATGATTTGTGAGAGATTGTGTGTTTAGCCAAGTATGAAACTTTTCAAATCTTTCTGATAATTTAGAATAGGGAATATTATCAACAATAAAAAAATTGTTTAGAGGAGGAAATTAGATTTTAGGATGGATTATTTAGTTGGATAATATTTGACTCAAAAGGATTTGAATCCATCTCCTAATCTAGAGGATCGGCCATGAATATTGAAGAAGTGGTCAATAAAATAGGAAAAGATTCGATAGCGGGGATCAAAAAAGAGAAGGAAGATGAAAGAGATACCGAGTCTAGTTCTGAATCTAAATTAATCAGAAGAATCAATTCTAGAGGAGGCTGAATCTAGTCTTTTAAGATAGTAGGAACAGGCTGTTTTTCTTCCTGATAGCCCAAATCTCTCAAGAATGATTCCAACAGTTTGGATAACATCATTTGGTCTGGCTTCTCCTTTAGGGAAGTCTTCTTCTTTGAAATCTTTCCTTTCCCCTTTTCTTTCTTTAGCCGATCCAATTCTCTAAGGTAGTTTCGCATTTTTACCACATTGGTTTTATCTCATCTTGTAGAAGTTTCTGTGAGAGCAACAAAAACTAAAATGTTTTGTAGTGGTGGAAGAGAATACTCAATTCATGGGAATGAATCAAAAAGTTTGAATTTCCCCTCTTCAAAGAGTTGGATTTGCCTCTTAAGCTTCTCTATTTCCGTCTTTGGACTTTCAAGGCGATGGTATCCTAAATGTTGTCCAGATTCCAAAATATGAAATCTTTTGTAGAAATCCGAAAGCATTTTCTTGATGGTTTCGTCATATCTTTCAATATCTCTTTGTACATTAACGATTTTGGAATCAATCGTATTGAAAGCATTGTCATCAAGGCACAAATGGATCTCTTGTTATATTTCTCCCAAGAGAATATCCACAATTCTCATTTGCTTGTTAAGAAATGATCTCTTAACTTGCGGAGATAACTCTTTAGGAATATAGGCTACAAAAATCTGTTTCAAGTTTGTATCCGTTCCAAGGCCATAGAAGAGTTTGAGCATTCCCCAATAATGCTTATTGAGATGCTTTTTCTGGAGAGAACTATATTTTCTTTCCAAAAAACTTTCTCCTCTTGAGCTTATGGAGGTAAGTAGACTTGTCAATGAAAAAATGACAGAGGAAAGTAATAGCTTGGTCGAAGTCTGCTGAAGGCAGAAGTTACACTTGGTCTTGCTTTGTCACCGATTGCCACAAATGTTTGAGGCTTCCTGTAAATCTCCTGACAAATCTACTTGTCATAATTTGTGAGAGATTATGGGTTTAGCCAAGTATGAAACTTTTCAAATCTTTCTAATCATTTGGAATAGGGAATAAAATCAACAATAAAAAAATTGTTTAGAGAAGGAAATTATATTTTAGGATGGATTATTTGGTTGGATAATAACTGACTTAGAAGGATTTGAATCCATCTCCTAGTCTAGAGGATCGGCCATGAATATTGAAAAAGTGGTCAATAAAATAGGAAAAGATTCGATAGCGGGGATCAAAATAGAGAAGGAAGATGAAAGAGATACCAAGTCTAGTTCTGAATCTAAATTGATCGGAAGAATCAATTCTCTGAATTTAGTCTTTTAAGATAGTAGGAGTAGGCTGTTTTTCTTCCTGATAGCCCAGATCTCTCAGGAATGATTCCGACGGGTTGGATAACATCATTTGGTCTAGCTTCTCCTTTAGGGAAGTTTCTTCTTTGAAATCTTTTATTTCCCCTTTTCTTTCTTTAGCTAATCCAATTTTCTAAGGCAGTTTCACATTTTTACCACATTGGTTTTATCTCATCTGGTAGAAGTTTTTGTGAGAGCAACAAAAATTGAAATGTTTTGTAGTGGTGGAAGAAAATACTCAATTCATGGGAATGAATCAAAAAGTTTGAATTTCCCCTCTTCAAAGAGTTGGATTCACCTCTTAAGCTTTTGTATTTCCGTCTTTAGACTTTCAAGACGATGGTATCCCGAATGTTGTCCAGATTTCAAGATATGAAACCTTTTGTAAAAATCCGAAAGCATTTTCTCAATGATTTCATCATATCTTTCAATATCTCTTTGTACATTAACGATTTTGAAATCAATCGTATTGAAAGCATTGTTGTGTGCTAAACAACTAATTGGATTGCTAAAATTTAGATGTAAATAGTAAGCAACCCTTGTAAAACATGGAATTATGCCAATGCATCATAGGCGCATTACACGACCCATTTGGGACTTTAATCGACCCATTTGGGACTTTAATCGTGTATTCTATTGTATTTAGCTGCACCATATCCAAAAAGGAGCAGACGCGATGGCCCCCAGTACTTGCGGTGGAAGGCAACATCCCATGGGGTATATTGGCCAAACACAACAAAGAAACAATCACGGGTAAATGAGCAGAAACTTCTGAAGTCGTCTAAGAGTGAAAAATATCGTGATTTTGAATTTATCTAGATAAGTTTGTTTTTAATTATTCATGTCCCGAGAAAGACGACATGCCCCAATAGAATTTGACGGAATCATTATAAATCATGAATTTTCAAGCGTGAAATATGCTTAAGCGCGACCTCCTAAGGTCATATAGCAGGAAGCAATCTTTAGCAACTTCCTATCTCAAGATAGATTATCCTTCATGAATGACAAATGCGGACTTTTGATTTAATACGCAAGACCTATCTTAGCTATGCTATTCCTGACACTCGACCGGCAAAAATATAATTCAATAGCCTAAGTAATGTCGTAAGTGGGAACCAAGTGTCAAGACAAGTTGATATTGTAAAGTGCTCATGACTAGACGGGCAATTTGGGAGCATATAGTCATGATAAGAGAAGCCCATAACAGCGAGGAAAGATTCATTTTCTGGAAAAACATCAACCCACCCGATCGAAGACACAGACTCTTGTAACATCAAACTACACGGTTACAAAGAATTCCAACTTAATACCCTTTGGAAAGATACTATCTTTCATGACACAAACACAGATTGACTTGTGTAACACAACAGTGCAGAAAAAACTTTAGCGTGTGAAACTGCTAGATTTATAGTTTTTGAGAGGAACGTAAACAGGAAATCATAAGCACCCACCTTGTGGATTAGACGCCTTATTTGCGTACACAGTTCACCGCTGAATACATACAAACTAAAATATCCTTAAAACAATGGCAAGCACGCCAGGAATCGTACATGCATCCATTCTCTCTCATACCTTAACAGGTGACTCCATCCAATCTCCTCGAGCAAAGTCAGCTTTAGTTCAAAAAGCTTCCTCTTCGGAGGATCACCATCTTCTCGAATCATATCATTCAGTACCTAAACCGCAATCATTTTAGAGCATGTAAAAATATAAACATTGCTGTGAAATGTTTTTCACGTTGAGATTATCTCAAAAAGCAATATTTCAATCACAGATGAGCTCCCCAAGAAGCAGTCACAAATGGCAATAACAATTATTTTAAGTCAGCCAAAATGCCACTTTTCAATGAAAGGTAAGGAGAGAAGACAGAAAAACAAGCTTGTTAGCAGCTCTGTGGTCAGAAAGGGAGGAAATAAAAAGTGAACTAGCCAGAGTTCCTTCCCATAAAACTAAAAATAAAACAATGAAAGAAAACCACGTATACACATGGAAGCTGATGAGCAAACATCCAGGACATAAGACTACAAAGGGATAAAGTAAAATAATCTTTTTCACAATATACATACTATGACTAGTAATGCAGTACAAATAATTCCAGATATCGACATCTGGAATAGAAACAAGCGAAGTCTTATTAACTATGCCATACAGGTGCACAGGTACACTTATGCATCCATGAGAACATGACTTGAGGTTTAGTCAAATAGACAGCATGACTTTGGTGGCAAGAGCAGGAATTGAAAGAAGGTTTGAAGCAAAAAATAGGGGAAGAACACAGTACGAGAACTAGTGCAACTATTGCAGGAAATACCATTTTTGATACCAGCATCTTGGACATGCTAAAGAAAAAGATATAACAAAATAAGAAGGCATCTCGACTGACAAAAACTACTGATTTCTGGAGGGAGTTGGTAGTGCCACCCAACACAGTACCTTAAGCGCTGTTCCCAGCCTTCCATGATGTTGCTCACGAATGATCAAGAGAGTACCGTACTTAGAGGACTTCACATCCACCCATTTCTTCAATTCTGCAAAATTCTCTTCAAAGAGATTGGGTGGGACACCAGGACTTTGAACAGATACGTCACCACTTGCAGCCACATCTTCTGAGCCCTCAGTTGTAGCTTTTACTGAAGCCTTCTCTTCCTGCAAAAATTAAGGTGTGTGAGAAAGTGATACATAATTTTTGAATTAATTGATTAATCACCATAATGGATTCAATAGATTCTGAAGATAAGTAACTTCATGTTGGGGGAAGGGCGACACCTTTGACAGCATGCCAGCATTGGGGACCCTAGTGCTGACAGCTGTTAACTGTGCACAAATAGCATCACATTTTGACTGGGATGAACACTTTGTGCAAAAAATTTATAAGTAAAGAAGTACACATTTGCAGCCCCATCTCAATTCACATATTTAATCATTATCGAAGGATATAGGCTAGCTATTCATATGTCATAGGGAGACAGATATCTAAGAAATTGTTGATATAACCAGAATTTGATATTAGGACTGCACATAAATAATCTGGAGGACTGCATTACCACCTAAAGCTGAAAGCCGTATAAGTATGTCATGCTACTAATGTCCAGGAACAGGTTTCAGTCATCCTTACACTGATGAACTCAATTTCTGCTACTGCTAACCCCTTCTGGTAAAGAGCTTCCGCTAATTGATCACGTGTAGTCTCCATCTTCTTCTTAATATTCTATGCAAAAACAAGCAAGT
Organism: Eucalyptus erythrocorys; assembly: GCA_014182555.1. Taxonomy (NCBI): domain Eukaryota; kingdom Viridiplantae; phylum Streptophyta; class Magnoliopsida; order Myrtales; family Myrtaceae; genus Eucalyptus; species Eucalyptus erythrocorys. Next base: position 44,910,858 of record CM024597.1, on the reverse strand, counting down.
AGATGGAAATATCACATGCTTCAGAATTAAAAATTCATGAGATATTGAGTATGAGAAGTTGGAGCATCATAATTTGTTAGTGTAACAAGAAAAAATAAATAAACCATGAAGATCTTATAAGGGTGTGCTCGATGCTTCTTCCAAGCAGTTGCATTGAATTTTGTATAGATAAGTGGAAGTGGCTGCATGGTACGATAGAGACAAACCTCTGCATCCTCATCCTCTGGATCACTTTTGAAAGCAAAATATTTTGCTAACTCATCTCTGTCAATGCTATTGATAACTTCGTCGGCAGCATCAATGATCTGCAAATCACCATAAAACAAATATACAGTAAGTAAAGTCACTTCTCTCTTTGTATTCTTTCAAAAACAAAAATATAATTTACAGCATGATCAGTTAAGGAAAACAGGACATAAAGCACAAAATGGTGCTCAAGGAAATCCTACTGACTGGACTTCCAGATTTACCCAGCTTATATGGGGATTTCCATCAGAGTTCAACGTGCGGAAATGAGGCACCAATTAGTTTTCAGAAGGTGTTGGCCCCTTGGTTAGAAAGTTTTGAATAAGTCCTTCAGTTTCCAGTTTGCCCGTCTGAAACTGGCTTAGTTTTTTTGACAAGTAGAAACTGCCTTTATCTTGTCCAGGAATGTATTAATGCTTGCTCAGTTATCAATTAGCCTTTTACAAAGAAATTTTGACAGACAATATCAGAACTCTTCAAGAAAGGCTTTGGAATGATGCATCTCAAGGTATGGCCCAATCCTTTTGAGAAAAAATATAAGCTGTCCAAAGTCCTCAAATTCTTCTAGAAAATCAAATAGAAAGGAAAGGGAATGGAAAGCCCACTCGCTTGCCCTAATCCTGCAAGATAATAAGATTTCTAACAGGACTCAAGTGACCAACAGAGAACTAAAAGCAACCCATGGCCAAAAACCACCCAAAAAAAAAAAAAGAGGAAAGGACTAAAAGCCACACCCAGTATCTTTCACATTCTATGTTCTGCAGACTCAGTCACAATAACATAAAGTGACACAATCATGGTTAAGTTCACGGACAGTGGTAACTATGTAGATGTCTGCTTTTGTATTCTTGAGTAGAAAATGAACCATTTATGATGGGTCAAGGGCTTAAAATCCCTAAATGGATGGTGATAAAGATGTTGAGTCGCTGTTACTGTGGGCCTGCATAAGTTCACATAATTGAAGTATAACATTGAAGCATAACATAAAGTGACACAATAATAGTTAGATTCATGGACAGTCGTAAGTATGTAGATGTCTGCTTTGTATTCTTGAGTAGAAAACGAGCCATTTATGATAGGCCAATGGCTTGAAATCCCTAAATGGACGGTGATAAAGATGTTGAGTGGCTATTTCCTATGGGCCTGCATAAGGTCACATAATTTAAGTATAACATAAAGCGACACAATAATAGTTAAATTCATGGACAGCGGTAACTACGTAGATGTCTGCTTTTGTATTCTTGAGTAGAAAACGAGCCATTTATGATAGGTCAAGGGCTTAAAATCTCTAAATGGATAGTGATAAATGTGAGAATTGGTGGGACCATTACCAACTATTCTAAAAGCTTAAAATGTTAGATGAAAGCTTAGTTAATATTTGAATATTCTATCACTTTCCCTTACACTTAGTTTCGTCTTTTTTGCCTAGTACTAAGCGTGGACTTATTTAATTAGAGAGGCAAATCGGGTCAGGAAAGATTTGAACTTAGGATCTCCTGCTTTGATACCAATGTTAGGTGATCTTGAGCCTCTTACCCCAAAAGCTAGCTCAAAAAATAAGACTTTCTTTCACACTTATAAATCGACCATCAGCCCCCTCCACAACAATGTAGGATAAACCTCAACAATCTTTCCTTCAAACATCAAGCCTAAGCTGGAGGCACAACCACCTGCAACTCTATCATGTGATTATTGCACCAGACTTGTCGGCAGCCTGGGCTCTGATACCATGTGAGATACAATGGGACCATTATCATTACTAACTGTTCTAAAAGCTTAAGCTGTTAAATTAAGGCGTGATTTAATAATTAAATATTCTATCCATAAAGATGTTGAGTCACTTTTTCCTATGGGCTTGCATAAGTTTGCAAAAATTTAAGTAAAATACTTTTCCAGACAAGAACAAATGGAAAAGTACAAAGAGTAGTTATTGAGGCTAGGAAATCTTCACGCTCAAGTATCATCACATTGTTCCCTTGGAGTTGCAGTTGTTCAAATTCTCTTAACCAAGAAAACTTGTCATTGGAAAGAATATACTATTGTGTTTTCAAGTGACAGCAGCATATGGATATAACATTGCTTTTATAAGGAATATCTCTCAGCAAGATATCCAATATATAACACTGTCCCAAATATTACCCCATCAAATTTATTTATAAAGACAAACTTAGAGATCAAATACTAATTACCTTCTTATTGTGGTGGATTTTGTCCTTCACATCACTCTGAGAGAGTAAATATTCCAAGATCTTGGCAAGCAGTGGCATGTGTTTTGGGTACTCCAACTGCCAAAGGACATGCCCCAAGAAATTTATGTAAAGAACCATATATGATCTACATAAAGATAAGACCGAAAACAGTGTACTTCAGACTCTGCTTTTCGCTCCAGTTATTACTTCACATTACTACTAAACATGGCTTCTTGTTTGTTTATGCAAAATTAGCGTACTTTTTTTTTGTCAGATGTGATAGCATTCTTAATTTAGATTTTTGCAAAATACTGGTCCATGTCATTGCATAAATGAGGAGCAAATCGATGCCATCACATACATCCTGCAGCAGTTGTAAGAGAGCTATCTTGGAGGCAATTATGCAACCACAGTAAAAGATGTACTTTAGTTGAGTAAAGAAAGTCACCTTCAGTTGAGTAACTAAGTTCTTCCACTCCAACTTCTCTTCATCATTCCCATGTTTCAGAGTTCCCAGAAACTTTATCTTTGCATCTCGAACCTGATTGATAACAAAACACATTGTGAAGAAGCATCCAATAGACTATGAAAAACCAGTAACTCAAACTGAAGTCTGCGTCCTAGATCAGAACGACAAACTAAAGAATATATGAGTAGCGGATGTATTTTGATTCTGGTTATTCATTACCCATATGACCATCATTCATCAACTCTTGTCTAATATAATGATTACTCATGTAACACATATTCCCTTAAAATAAAGACATCATAGGTCATGTTAAAAGCAACATGCCCAGTGAGACATCATACGGCAAATTTTCCAAGAAAGAACATTTTATTGTTTGTGTACATTTCATTATCGGATCTATATGATTAGAATACTAAAGAATTGAACATGTCCAGTTATATGGTGGCTTTCAATCTCACCATTTATGACCCCAAAAAACAAAAAAGATGTTGCACAATAAATAAGCAAAACCAATGAATTGATTCTATCACCTGGGTATCACAATAAAATAAATTTAATGTTTCAATACTTTTAAAGAAGAAGTTTTTACCCAAAAATAAAGAGTTGCTGGGGTCTCTTACTAGTTAGAACAAAAGAGCGTGGTACTTTAAAAAGAAACTCTGCTAAATGACACCGGCATGTTATATTTCTGTGACTCTGTGACGTTTGTGAAATCCACTGGAAATTATTTAAATTAGCACAAGCATGACTTTGAATTTTGTGAGAGATTATAAGAGCTCTTTCGCTTTCCTACTGGAACCCATAACATTAGACCCTTGATATAGTCTCTTTCCTGTGGAAATGTACCCCAAATTATCCTTCTCTCAAAAAATGCCAGTTGTAGTAGGTATTTTTGGCAACAGCACACTGAGCCTTATTGACGCTCATATTTTTCTTTACATTTCCTTCCATTTCTCATCAAATGAATGGCATTTGCTGCAGGAAATCCTTGATATTTCTAGCATGATGTTAAGAAAGGTAATGGCCCAAAAGAAAGTCAAATACATGAATCAAATACAAATAATACTAAGGCCGGATGATTTTCCATAGATTTTTTGTTGTCAGCTGATAGAAAAAGATGCCAGCATCAATTTTGCCTCTGAACCCCAGTGTAGGTGGATATACGTCCATAAAAATCAGCATTTGGCTCTAAATTATAGCCACAGATCTAAAATTATACCGGATAGATGCTCAGATATACGTAACAGTTTAAATTGTATGCATATATGTAGAATAGGTCTCTGGTTTTGCAAACACAAGAAGTTATCCAGTCATGACACTGCAAGTGCTTCCTGAAGGTATCTATGGAATTTATACATAAGCGAAAGTTCTCTCCGAGAAAAATAACCACAATAGCACAATCACCAAGTACCTCTTCTTGTAGGCGTTCAGAGACAGATTTAGTGCACCTTGATGAAGAAACTTTCCCCTTCTCTTCTTCAACCTTCCAAATGCGGAGAAAATTAAAAATTAACCTTCAGTAAAAGCATCGAAAAGAAAGAAAAGTTGGAATGGTCTCAAGCAACCTTATTGGGTGGCACTATGTAAGAGATTTGGTAGGATGCAGGGTTCTTTGATGGACTCTTTCCAATATCTTGACCAGCATTTGATACCTTTCCGTAAGATATTGCTCCAACCAACACAGACCCAGGATGAGAATTCTGCAATAGTTCCATGACAAAGTATTAAGAAACATTAATTGAAGAAGAAGCACCAGAATGCAATACCTTTGGGAGCTTGTCCTTGGTTGGTGGGCCCAAATAGATGGCTTCCTTCTTCCTACATAACAATATACATATCAAAGGCTGTGGTAGGAGGAGACAGAACAGCGATACATATCCATGACAAACTAAACTTACCCACGGATCAAAACTGAAGAGTTATACGAACCATTTCCCATTACAGGGCCATCAGGTTGAGAGAAAAAGTTCAGTCGCATGACATCCTGGACTCAAGGAAATCGAAAACATAAATAATGAGGTTAAAAACCATTGAGCTTCTTCAACAACATTGGGTCGTTAGACTGCTTATTCTAAAAAGAGAACACCTAAAGAGGATGGTGGCAATGGTGCCAAACAAACAACTAGCATGTACTTTGGCAAACAATTATTGGCAGTGAATTACTGGCTATCATTTGAGTTTAGACTTATCATTTGAATATAAAAAGAGGAACATCTAGATCTATGCACCAATCTTTAACTTTTATAGGGTGCTAGGGGTAGTAATTTCTGACATGTCATGACACAATCACGACCTGATCTGAAATAGGGGTGATTGGTTCCCGGTCCGGTCCTAGGGGCAATAATTTCTGACATGTCATGACAAAATCACGACCTGATCTGAAAGAGGGGTGATCAATTCCCGGTTTGGTCCAGTCTCGTCCGGTTCCAAGGTGGAATGGGAACCGGACCGATTGGTCTTAGGACTGGAAACCGAACTGGATTGATGGTCCGGTCCGGTTCTGGTTCTGGTTCCAGTCCATGGAACCTGTCAAATCTTAAAGACTGAAAAGAGGGGTGTGTCTGAACCCCAAAAAAAAAAAAAAAAACAGTGAGAGAGCACCATGGTCCCACTTCCAGGCTGTCTGATATCTCTCTCTATCACATTTATTTTACTTGCTAACAAGTCTCTTATCACATTAAAGGCATTTACTTTTGTTCTCTCTCTCTCTCTCTCTACACATAAACTCCCTTCCCGTCTCCTTCCACAAAAACCACCGTGAAGAGTCCTCCATTTTAGAGGGACAACAAAGACACCTCCAATTCACTCTGAGCTCACTCTTGGGCCCTCATGGATCCTCACATCTGTGGTGTCTCCTCCCTCCTCTCTCCTCCGCATTGCCCCACCGGCCCCCCGCAACTCCACAAGGGGTCAGATCAGCTCCAACTCCATCCTCATCACCCTCCTCAACTCGACTCCCACTACACTGAGCTTGTCAAGAAGGCCCCACTCCTCCAGACCTTAGAGGATGCCGTCGTCCACCATGGACAGAGGGAAAGAGGTGTGAGAGCTGACAGGGAAGAGTGAGCATGAGAGGCTGCTATTCTTTGAAGATTTTTAAGGGGTAAAAAAAAAAATCAGTCCGGTCCAAGTGGTTCCACCCCTAAAACAGGGTACTGGACCAAAAATCGCCCGCTCCATTTTTATGGGACTGAGGATGGGACCAGGCCCCGGGAATCGCCCAAAACCGGCCAGTTCGGTCTGGTTCGGGCAATCTTTGTTGCTCACCCCTAATATGAACTATAATCTTGCTCATAAATGAATCAAGTAGAAGTTCAATTTACGTTATAACCCAAACACTGATGTAACTCATTTTACTAAAAACACTATAAGGATCTCAGGTCATCTAAAACATGTGATTCTTTAATCATATTCGCATGATATCTGTGCAAATTTGGCTGCTTACAATCATACATCCTCAATTTTTTTTTATAAGATCTTTTCCACACGAAGTGCAGGTCTAATTCACTAGTTGGACAAGGAAGATACCTTTTCCTCTAGATTTCTCTCCATAAACAGCACCAAATGCTTCATTTTTTCCAAATATTGCACATCATCATGCCTGAAAGACAAAAGTACTATGAGCATAGAAATTCTTTATCTAATCATCTTTGGTATAGCATGAAACTATTTGATTTTTATTAAGGCTAAGCATTTCTTTTCACAACAATCTATATGTCCCAAGAAGTAGATGACAGGTCATAACTTTCCACAATTTTTGCAGCATGTTTTCCTTTCCAGGATGCTTCATTTTACGCAATAGAAAAGATTATAAAAGAATCTAAATCGGTAGCAAAATAAAGTCTTTATATTCAACATAACAAGTGACCATGTTAATCTAAAGCTTGTGTGCACTGTGCATGCAATGTGAAGTTTTGTTTTGTTTTTTTTTTTTTTTTTTTTTTTTTTGTGGGGGTGTTGTTTTTTTGGGGGGTGGGGAGAGGATCCCATGGTGCAGTTTCAACCCAAGAAATAAACTGCACCTTAGATACAGCTGTAAAGTGTATTCACCCTTGGGCAGCTTTGAAGATTCTGGGTAGACATCTCCCAAGGCATGTACACGCTACAAAGGAAACAAAAAAGATGTTGAGAGCAGAATAGGTCCTGATACAAACTGGAAATGATTGATCGCGAAATGTGAAACCCAACCTACAAGTTAGTGAAGTTGCAAAGTCATGCTAAAACAATATAATGCTCCCTACAGCATTGCAAGGTGTGGATTTTGTTTCGCTTTTGAGATATAGTATATCTATACCCATTTATTTATGGTGGCTCAGAAATGGTTGAGTGCCATCAATATCGTTTACATTGAAAGGATTGCACACCATATAAGGAAGGAAAAATCAAGTGATACATTACCTTGTTCACATCCCATATCATATAGAACTGCGACTCGAACTTGGTATCATATATTCGATTGTTGAGTAAAGGAATATAAGGTTTTAGTTCTGCTCCATCTTCTAATTTGAATTTATAACTGCATCAGAAATCTCAGATGATCAACTCAAAAGAACAGTTCAGTGAGTTAAGCTTGACAGCAAATTCTGAAGCTCCACTCACGTCAATGTCAAAGCCAATATCTGTTTCCCTGAGGGTAGTTTGTCTCGCGCTGATGGGAGAGCACGAAGCTTTGCCTCAACAGGTCGATATGGAACCCTCATCTGCATAGACAGCAGATAAAGAAAACTCAATTCAGAAACACTTGCTTATGATTCTGGAATAAGCATAATGTGCTTTACCTTATTGAGGGTGGCAACAGGAGCAAGTTCCTCCAACGCAAGCAGAGCCTCAGCATCTATTCTAACTGGTGCCTCACTACCATCGAGTATCACTTCCTCTTTATTGATGTCAATCCCATGGAACACGATCTTGGAATGAACATGGTCCATGTAAGAGTCTCCATAAGGTACTTTTTTTATGCAAAAGTTCATAACATAGTTCTACAGGAATTTCAATCCTTTACATTGACCACACATCTTTAGTAGCACCAATTTGCGTCAGTGAACTGTTGACAAGCTTTCCCATCACAGGCCATCCAGTAAGTGGAGTTGGCCCAATCCCCCATTCCGAACCCCAAATTGGAAGAGAACAAAAAAGGAAAAGAGGGAATAATAACAAGATCGGTACTACCTTTAAAGTGTGAACTCCTACCATATTAAGAGGGTAATCAAGCCTACAAAAACTAATTTGAGGGTGATCGAGCCTACAAAAACAAATTTCAGAAACACCGGATTGGCCATATCCTAGAAAACATAAGGCAGAAAAATAAATTAAGTGATAATGGCCTATAAAAATGGAACTCTCTATTCTTGACAAACCAAAGGAAGGAGACAAAGGAAAAGGTTTATCTGGATTCTCAAAGTCAATTAAAGCCTAGAACATATAATGTTTGATGCATCAGAGTAATGCCATCTAGAAATTGACAGAAAACCCACACAGATACGTATACCTCTTGTATGAGTCCGACAAGAGCTCATATTTGAATGTTAATCGATGTATAAAAATTAACACAAGTAGATGAAAAATCACAATATTACATTGAAATACATATGCTACCTCAAAATCCACTGAAGTAGCTTCATTGCTCCCAATTCCACTAGACCAAAACTGAGCTACTGCTAATTCCATCGTGTGACCACCAACCACAGGGAAGGCAAAGCTTTTGGCAGCTGGAGAAGAAAACATTACCACGCTCTCCCATTTGATGGGCCTTTGCAAGGGACAAAGCTGTGCATTGAAAAAGAGTCAAAGCAGCTCTTTATAAACTGGTGAATAAAGTACCAAGTGACATTGTACCTGAACTGTGTCAACGAAGAATCTCCGGGTTGTGTCAAACTCAGATGTTCGCATAGTAGCCTCAACCCAAGTAGCACCAAATGGCACCTCGATGTATCTCCGTTCAATGTGACCTATTAAAGCATAAAGCATCAAACAAAAGAAATAGAATTCCCTGTTAGGTAGCATTTGAGACTGACAAAGATTGGAAAAGAATGCTATCTTTTTCCTTCTTTGTAGCACATGACTCTGCTTTCCAATTTCCGTGGGTCAGTTGTGTCAGACTACAGCATCTTCAATGCTCAAGCAATCTAATGATGTCATGTACAAACATAGTTTATGAAAGTCAACTAGATCTCTCAGGTAAGTGAAGAAAGCAATGAAGACTGTACATTAGCCACCAATTTGGCATAGGGAATCAAGGTTAAATCCATAATACACATCATTACTCTATTGCTTTGTCTAACACATTGCTTATCGTAATCAAGTAGCCATGCACAGTTTCAGAAAGACATGACCAAGTTTCTCAAACATACGCCAAACATTTCGCTATTTAAACTGGAAAAGAAAAACCTAGCCCTCATTTTCTTCAAAAATCGTGTAAGTACTGATGTATATGAATACAGATTGAAGTTTGAATGAAGACTACGTATAACCTGGCTGAAATGACATCTTTGAATATGTGACTACAGGAGGCCGGCTCACTATGACAGCAGGCTTTGTTATAGTAACTGGTATCCTGAAAAGAGGACCGCGCCATGGCGATTTGCAATCAACCCCATACACTTCATAATAATGAAGTCCACTAGAAAGATTGCTGGGATCCACAACAATGCTGAAAAAGAAGAAGCAGCTCTAGATTATTGTAGCTTCCACTATGATACAAAATTAGCTAGTAGTTTTATTCTATAGTAACCTACTTGTAGAATTATGGTGCAGATGACTGGATATTGTATTAAACTCACCTCCTACACAAGCTTGAGCAAACTATAAAATCTACTCAGCTTGAAGCTAGCCATCCTTGACTCAAAGGAAATGGAAATATACTCACCACCCATTTTCTCTCCCCTTCCCCCCCCCCACCCCAACCCAAAAAAAAAAAAAAAAGGAGGAGGAGGAGGAGGAGAAGAAGCAAAACCCTTCTGTATTTAGAGATAAGTATATCAGGGCTGAAGGTTAAAAAACTTTCCCAGTCACAAGCAAGGAAAGCCTAACATGTTCCTAATACGTTTTTCTTCGCCGTACTCCTCTGTTCCTCTTTTCCTCTCTCCCAAACAAATCATTAGTGATAGACCAAGACTAGTTTCACAATCTAGAGCACAACCAGTCAGCTCAATCTAGATATAAACATATCTACAAAAAGAATAAGGAAAAGGAAAAGGAAAAGGAGGTAATTCCTTAAAGAAAATATAGCCTACTATTCACTTACTTATAAGAGTTACCATGAAACTTTTACATTAGGTGCATCAGTGTTCAGTATGCATACCACATCTAAGTTTATTGCACTCCTTCTCAATTATTCAAATCAATTGACAGAGTTCTAGTGAGAATATCAGCAACTGCTCTCAAAGGATCAATTAAATAGGCATATTAATTGGAGTTTTGAAACTTTCGATGTACTCAGAGCGATTTCACAACTAATGCTTACTGACTTGAAGCTACGGCCGTTGTGAGTAAGCAATAGATACTCCGGAGCCCTTACGACAGCCTTGTCAGTGGAGTGTAACTCAATACACTCCTCAAAGGGAACCAGGTCTTCTAGATTGTTCGCATCTTCATGAAAATTTGGCTCAATTTGCACAGTCCACTGGTAAAAGAAAAAAGAAATTAATGATTGCAATAAGACAGTCATCGTGGAATACATAAGTGATGTGAAAGATTGAAAATCAAGCATCATCAAGTATCACATATCAGTCAGTTATCTTCAGCAAGCCATGCTCAGCTTCAGACTTATGTTAGAGACGTCAACGATGATAAAAAAGAAATAGAAAGCAATTCAACAAATGGACCGGGTTTATGTGGAAAAACATAGACATAGCTCTTTGGATTATGCACGAATGCATATCTATACAATTCCATAAACAGATGTCCATGACATATTTATATACTGAACAACCTACAACTTGCACAAAAGCTACAAATAAAGCTGAACTAAATACTTCGACCAAAAAAAAAAAAAAAAAAGCTGAACTAAATACATGAGACAATTATCATAAGTTTCTCTACAGCACTATTACCATCCTCCAAGAAAACATTTGGAAATTTTTCTTCTAAAGCTTTTGAAAGCTTTCCTGAAAATACACAACATCGTTGCAGTTCACATACAAAAAATACGACTAGAAATCAGACTCGAATTAGAACTTGTATTTGAGGGGAAAGAGAGAGAAATGTTTAAGAAAAACTGTAACTTGTTTGGAAGAAATTAGAAGATGTTTATAATCGCAGCGAGAGGAAAATTACTCTCCCCCAAATGGGTGAAGTGCCAAGAGAAAATCCGTAACATTATTAGGCGAACCTTGCAACATTTTGTCAAATTTTAAAGGGAATTCTTGTCAACTTCACATGCACAATTTGAACTTCATGTCTTCTATTTTAAACTCCATTTTTCTTCTATCCAAACACGAGGTAAGTTACTGTTTTCTCCTTCCAATTTCCACCAGTTTTCTCCCCTTCATTTTGTTTTCTCATCAGATTTCAGGAAGCCTAAAGCATGAAATTAAGAATTACATCACGCGCATAACTGAGCAACACTCTAATGTATGACAAGAATAGCATTACGGCCAACAAAAATATTTGAGTCTAACTCAGCGCAGGGTAAGGAGAAACAGAGATAATTTACACTCATACATTCATTATGGATAAACCGTAAAGTAATTACTCCAACAAACTAAAGTATGTAAGATTCAAAAGCTACCTATAAGGACAATAAGACACAAGAAAAAGAATGTTTAATTCACTCTATGATTTTCATAAGCAACTCGATGAATCCACGACAGGGGAAATGGGCTTAGTTTATCCATAATCTCACCTCAGTAGATCGTGTGCAATAGCTAGCCTCCCTAAGATAAATGCCTCGTGAAGTAGGAGCTACAAACAAAAAACCATCAATCAGGCAACTCCTTCAGTTTCTCAGATATAGAATAATGTATATATGATGTAAGCATAATCCACAAAACCATCAGCAATAGAAAAGGCAGCAGCAAAATAAACCTTATCCCACTGAGTGGGGACCAAAGGAGCACATTACTTATAAAATTTACAGAAATGGATGATGGAAAAGAGTAATAAATTGAAAAAGAAGATGCAATAAAGGTGGCGAATATGATGTCCTTAATTCTGGACAGGAAGCTGACTAATAGTCTCAAAATCTAATCAATTTATCATCTTCAGACTGGCAAACAAAATTCTGTAGGAATATGATCTATTACACCAAACATATTAATAGCCAGCCAGAACTGCATATTCTACAAAAGGCCTGTTAAGCAGAACTATTGGTTCATTATCCTTATCAACTTAGGGAAACAAATAATAAAAATGTATGACAAAGCGTGTCCGACAGACAAAGAAGGTGCTTGGTCCAAGCTTTCAATGGTCATATGGAGACATGATCATTTAACTGGAGAGATCTATAACATGTCAATATCTTTCATTAAAATTTAACGGAACATCTGGCTTTCATCCATCTCAAAGAGAGCTTATCAGGCCCATACCCAAGCTGCTGAAGCAACCTATTTGAAGATCTGAACCTGATGTTTTAGGGTAAAATATATGGTGACCCCTACACCTTCTTGACAATGCCCTCAAATTCAGCTGTAACACATAGAATCCCTAAACTTATGTGACAGAACGTCACAGTTCATGGTGAACCTTGTAACCTCAACATTGGGAACAGAATTTCAAAAAGTTGGATTCTCTGTAACTGTGAGGCAATCCTCACTTGTTGAACAATTTTACTCAACCACAACAGATACACCAGCCCTAGCAAGTCATGACAATGATGCCACAGTGCTTTTTTTCTACCATGCTGATATCCACTTGAGCATCATAATTTCTGGATAACGACACTAGTTATTCAGAATATCTGGATTCTCATCAACCAATAACAGTAAGCTAGTCTAAATAAGGCCCATGTAAAACACATTCAGAACTCTTACTGCACCATATTCATAGTGCACAGGCTACAAAACTACGGGAACCACTTAATTATTTATTTGCAAAATAAAATGAGAAAAGCCTGTAATAAAAACTTACTTGATTTTCCAGATTGACTAATTTTCACTTGATACCAAACACGTGGAATGTTCTGAGACAGCTTTATGTACTCGTAAGCCCTGATACCCATCAATTGAGAGCAATGCTTAAAATTCTGAACTATTGTTGTAAGTAAAATCAAGAGCCTCAAACAGGAAACCTAACTTGTCAACTTGCATGAGCCCCTGTCCAGTGGTTAGTTTATCTTCTGGAAGGCTACCTATAGGAAGGCATGTATTCTCAAGGGCCTTCCGTACAGTATATGGACTCACAGGAATGCCTTCAGCCTGCACAACATAAGAGAACATTTTATACAGTCTGACACTGAAAGGGGGTCAAGAAGTCAAAAATGGATAATAACTGCTCTTTCTTCAATGTCACAAGCATTTCTAGCAAAACTACCTTCATAGCGCTGATGAGTAATGCAACTCCCCCACAAGCTGATGGAGACGCCATTGATGTTCCATTCATCAGCATACGACGTTGAAGAGTCCAAGTAGGCACTGGTGCAATAGCCGCACCAGGGGCACTTATACATACACCAAGATCACCATCAGCTGTCGGTCCCCTGCTAGACCTGCATGTGATTGGCAGTTATGGGTGTTCTCAATGTCACAACATAGCCCAATCTTGCCTGGAAGGCATCACAGTCCAAGGCCAGAGTAAAGCAAAAGTACCAAGTATACTCAAGTCCTTCGCAGGGAGGTTCAACTACAGCATGGGCACCAGCAGCCATTGCAGGAGATACATATGCCCCGACTCCAATGATGCTTGAAGTGGTACCTCCAGGTGCTCCCACAGTACTCAATGCTGGCCCGCTATTGCCAGCACTACTAATAAATACTAGGCGATGCTTATCAATGACCTAAATCCACATGATGATGTATACGAATAAGTATAAAGGCATAGGCATAGGCATAAGACCAGAGGATTGGAAAGTCAATGTTCCTCACCGTCTCCATAATTACACATCAAAATACACGACCAACTTTGCTTAAGACAGTTTTCGAAATATAAGAAGGCTTGGTCCACCTTAAGCCTTATCTTATGTAGGACTTCATAAGCAAAAGCTGATAAGAATTTGTAGCACCTAAGTATTTACTCGTGCATACTCAAGATCCTTCTATGTTATTAAGTAAAAAATGGCGGTCTACGAATCTTTCCATATCTCATTTATGAATTGGTATCGTTCTAACCAGAGGATTACTCGATCAATTATCTGACTTTCAAAGAGCTCATAGTTCTTTCTGGTAATGTCAATTTTGGCAATACTCACGACCATACAAAATGAAAGATGTGGCTCAGCAATACCAAAATGCAATTAAAAGAAGGGGGAGGGGGGGAGTTATGGTCTACGGCACAAAATCCTAAGAGTATTGCCAATTCCTCCTACGTTGAAATCATCATGCATCGCCATACAAAACCTACAAACAAACCTCAATACCCAAAGAAGCCATGAAGCATACAAAAACAGAATTAGAGCATGATAAAAATAGAGCTGGTACATCAATTACAATGGGGTGGCCATGTGACTTTTGTTAAGTTTCCTCATAACTGGCCATTTCTTTTCCAGCAAAAAAGAATGTATAGGGAAAAGTCAGATTTACATATCACCCAGCCCATTCAACCAATGTGAGGTGCACTTGCATCCAAAAAAGTACTGAGAAAATGATGAAATTTAGAACCATACTTCATTCGCAAGGTCAACGAAGCGTCCATAATCAGGCAGCAATGTCGGTTCTCCAAAACTCATGTTGATCAGATCACATTTATGCTGCAGAAAGAATTACCGAACAACATCAAGATCCTCTATAAATTATGATAAGCATATGGACATGCTAAAACATTAATTCCTACCAAAAGAATGCATAGTCCAAGTTCTTTTTGTATGAGAGAAAACAAGCATCTATCCTTACCCACCTCAACAGCAGCTATCAGTGCTCGAATGAGACCAGTTCCAGTCTCCATTGAACCTAATCGTGTATCTCCAATTTTACAAGAGATCAACTGAGCTCCAGGTGCAACCCCATTCAACAAGGGCTCCTGCCAATAATCATCCAATTAAACAGACAAATAGTTTGCAGCAATTGCAATTTACTAATGTTCAATTTTCACCACAAAGACAGTACCTCTGGATGGAAAGCAGTAGCTATACCAGCAACATGAGTACCATGAGGGGAACTGTCGGTTACAATACTTAATATATTCCCATCATCATACACATTGACAACAAATGTACAGGCATCTAGCTTGCTAAATATTCCAAATTTGCGCTCTATCCTGTAAGTTCCAAGAAGAAAGTTAAAGAAATCATCTTAATCGTCTCTCGGTCCATATGAAATTCAGCAGAAGAAAGGGGCGACATACAAGAAAAGGTTGAGCATGAAATTCAGTTTTCTAGGTCCTGCTCCAGTTGATTCTTAAGATCTATTAACAGTGACTCATACTTATCTTGGTATTTCCCATAAGAAAAGGAAACTACAGGTTCCAGAAACATAAATGTTACAAAACATGACCTGCAACAAAAAAAAAAAAAAAGTTTTACAGAACCAGGTATACTTCAACTGCCTTCGTACCTATAGTTAGTAAGGGGTTCAAACTCAGCAAGTTTCCCGCAATTTGGGTCATCTTCAAGACTCTGGGTATCAAGAGCGACCCTCCAAACTTCTCCATCATGCCATACTACAGCATCTATAATGGGGCCCCTATCATCATAGTTCTTAAAGCATACATCGGGAGTTGATTAGTCCAAACACGAAAAAGAACAATTGGAGAGGACAAAAACATCAGTATCCACAAGACTCACATCAGCTTGTTTTCGTAAAAGATCAACTCTATTTTGTAGATCTTCTCTTGTCTTCTTCAAATCTGTATCCTCAACTTTGGCATGTTTCTACACAGGAAATATCATGCCTCTATAAGACAATGTTTATACAGTCAGAGAAAACCCAACTCATCTCACTGAAAAAAAAGTCGCCTGGATCAATCAACAATGCAAATAACTTCAAAAAAGAAGCGCACCTGTTTTCCTACTATATGAGACAGAACAATTATGCTTTTTGAAAGTTGAAACAATTAGCGGAACTAACATTTTCCACTCGAAAATTAGGGGAAAAAAAAAGGATGAAACACTTCGTCTACGGTCGCCTTTTCAAGATCATGCCATTGCTTTACCTAGGCTTACTATAGCTTGAAAACACAAGCAAAGAAGCATTAATATATATACACACACACACACACACGCATATATAATAACAAATACTCCACAAGCAACATTTTAAACAACCTGATCAAATTCATCAACAATCTTCACAGCATTGGCAATTTCTTCCTGGTTTCTCTCATCCCACTTCTTTTTCCTTTCTTTCTGCAAAGAAAGCAAATTCATTTAAGATGTCAACATATAGATGAGAAGTGCAAAAGTTAGAAACACTGTTACCTTCAAACGAGATGTCAAAGTGTTTGTAAATAGCTCATAGACTAACTTACAACCCACATGCCAATCACCAGAAGGGTTTTTCCAGGATGTATTTATGGTGAGAGAGGCTCCTACAAAGATACGAAGCAGTGAAATTACGCGATATAAGGTCTTTGGTGAAATCGTATAAATGCAGAAAAACCAGATGAAAAGAAAAGACAGACTCTAAAATAAGTACAAGAATTATAATGAATGTGAACGTCACCAGACTATTGGATTGAAAAGTTCCATTGAATGCCACGTATCACATGAATTGACAATGTCAACTGTGATATCCAGCATCCAACCATTTAATGAAACAAGGACACTTGATACTACAGACCTACCTGAGAAAGTGCTTTGCAAGGAAAAGAATCACACTTTCAGAAAATTTTTGCAAATATCACATTGCAAGCAAGCTACGTCCAGCTCTAACTTATCCCCCAACCCACAAACCACAAAAAAGAAGGTAAGCCCAGTTTTCAGAAGGCCCTCAAGTAACACGGGTAACTCCCTCAAATAGTAAATGCTTAAAACCATTCAACATACTGCATTTCCCCCAACAGAACTTATTAATTCTTAGATCAGAATATCAACTCTTGAGAAAAAGAAAGGAAGCATTAACATTTCATAGGTGCATCAAGGAATCACCTGAAGCTCCACGTATGGACCCATTTGCATCCACCTTAACCACATTTGAGGTATCAATATCACCACTCCCAGTGCTGAAGAGAGAAATGCTCATGTTCATGCACTTTATTCTGTAATAGGAAAGTTGATAACGACAATATTAAACATAAGACATTTTTAATTACCAATCAAGAACATCTAGGATTTTAGGCTTCCCATCTGAAGTGACTTGTAATCCAGCCGCAGCTGGGTCAACACCCGTATCTGCAAACCCCATACCCATTCAGTGAGAGAATCACATGCAAAAGCATAAGATCATACATACACTTCATCATTCATATAATGCCAACGAAGATATGTTTGAGTTTTCATATTCCTAGTCCAGCTTAATCTTGACAATAATAGATGAGCTAGACCGAAGCAAATAAACTGCAACAAGCACATGGGAACCGATTAAGATTTGTTATGATAAATCCCCTTGGTCTCACTCTCAAACAGCGAGCTCCTACTGGTTCTCCTATTGAGTAGAGACAGCAAGAGCAGATAACCCAGCCATTATATGCATCGATCAAAACCATTTTGTATCCCAGTGATGACACAGTAGATGCACAGAAAGGGAAACAAGATCCATCAATCGAACTGAACAATGAAATGCCACTGCGCACTCAGCAGTTCACAAAAAAGGAGACCACCACAGCAGCCATCATGAGTTCCACCACAGCGGGAGACAGGTTCATGTGAAAACCACTTCCGAGCTTCTAATGTTATATACTTAATCGAAAGAAAAAGCCGCAAACTTTATAACAAAATAACAGAAACCGCACAACAACAAAATTTGCTCAATTTGTTTAATTTGCTAATCGCTGTCACCTCGACTTTATAATAGTAAAACAGAATCGCAATCAGCAGTGACAAGGTCGCTGAGCTACACTAGCAAAACCTACGCAGCGCCAACGCGACCGCGCCGAGCATAACTCGATGCTCTCCAGCAACGAATGATTCACAGTTCCTACTTCCTACTTCATTTCGTCGACCCAACCTCCTTCGATCAATCATCTAAAGCATGAGATTCGAGTACCGAAGATAGCGATGACGACGCCGCGGCCGTCGTACTCCGGGTGATCCTCGACGAAGCGATCGGCGCCGATCTCCTTCTTCGGCATGAGGGAAGCCAGGAACGTGGACTCGTTCAGCTTGAAATTGCGGAGCGAGCCATTGTCGCTACCACCGCCGGTCGCCGCGCTGATCGAAGAGCAAGGCATGTCCCCGAATCCTCTCCTCTCGCCGCTACCGCCGCCGCCGGTATCCCTACGCCACCCTCTCTCCAATCGAGTGCCTCTTCTTTTGAGGTGGCGATGATGAAGATGATGATGGCGATGGTGGAATCTCCGCGGAACGGAGGAAGCAGAGAGAAACACGGGGAGGAGGCACGAGCGACGTGAGCGGGAAGGCAGAGATAATTTATACGCTGACGACGCTGCGAATGCTGAGGTGGCGTGCATTGTCCGGTCGGGTCGGGTCGGGTCGGGGAGAGGAGGGGAGGGGCGTTTTGGGAAATGCGCGGCGGAGTGGGGGTGGCGGCGGAGGAGGTGGAGGCCGGAGGTGGCGGGCGGCTGCGGGCGACACCTGTTGATGATAGGCCCTTTTTAATGGCTGGGCTTCGGTCGGGTCACGGGTGTGGCTCGGGATTTGCGTGGTCCTCGTTTTTGGTGAGGATCGATCGGCGTGGGCTCGCGCGGCCCGTAATGACGTTTATGCCCCTTTCGCTCCAAAATGAGAAGGATGACGTAATCCAGCACGTGGACCATCGGCTGTGGCGATTCGAGTATCGTGGGGGCCCTTCTTTTGTCGCTCCAGTGCGATCGATCGCACGGGCCGGGCGGGGCGGGCTTGGTCGGTAGCGGATCCGCCTTTCCGGGTCAGGGAGAGGGATCACGCGGAGAGGAGGTGAGTGTTGAGTTGGGCAGATTAGGGTTGATAGTGTATTAAAAAAAAAAAAAATTAACATCGCCAAAAATCCTAAATAATAATTGTGTCAACATCAATCTCCCGAATATTATTTTATTATGTCATCAAAAATCATAAGGTATTCTCACTATAATATCAATATCCGAAACTTTTTTTTTGTGTACCAAGACCTCCAAACTTATACATGAAAAAAATTAATGTTTTATGGCACTAGTTCTAGTTTGCAGTATTTGTGACCTGAATTAGAAAAAATTTAGGATATTCATATTACATAGGGCAAAGTTTAGAATTTTTTTTTGATAAACATTAAGTATTTGTGTTATTTTGATAAAAGTTTAGAGTTTTATGGGGACACGTAAAAATTTGGAGTATTGATGTCACGTCAGAAGTCATAATTTAACTTTTTTTTGGATTTTTTCTAGAAAGAAACTTCCTATACATCATTAAAATCACAACAAAGGAAAGAGAATCACGTTGGATTGAGAAGTATATAGTAAGAGGAAAAAAGTAATGAGATATAGTTGAAAAATGAAAAGGTAAAAAGGTATCAAATTTTGTCTTCTGCAAGCATGATTGATTCTTAAACATACGTTAAACAGAGATTAAGGGGCCACAGCAGCAGTATCACCATAATGTCAAAAGATAAAATTCTGATAGGGACACATTGCGTTTATCCTCCGCAAAAACAATTCGACAGGGACACATTGCATTTGTCCTCCGCAAAAACAATCTATCTCGTGTTATTCAAGCCCCAGTTATAATTTTTTTTAATTGAGCAGCCTCAAACAAGTCTCTCCCACTCTGGCCCTCCAAGCCAAGTAGCTTCTCGGGGAAAATTTGGGATGTTTTAAGGGCTTTATTTTTTTCGCAAAAAAAAAAATGTAAAATATTTTCCTAAAAATGACCATTTGTATCGCTTATAAAAATGAATAAACGAAAAATATTTTTATCGTTCCTAAAAATGTCTGAGCATAAAATGTTGTCGATAATGAAAACATTTTTTCATTGATTACTTATTTCAAATTATACAAATGATTTTTTTAAGAAAATGTTTTCCGAATCATTCATTTTCCAAAAAAAAAAAAAAAAAAAAAAAAAAAAAAAGCCAAATTGTAATTGGGCTTTAACACAAGGTTTTTAGGGCAAACGATTAGGCATTTTCATGGCCAATCCTATGGTTACGTTTGATCATTTAGATGAAGATTGGGACTTAAAACGATAATGTGGGATCCCCAATATTAGTACTCCTCTAGAAAAGATTGGAAAATTTCATTACTTAGATTGAAAAGTTGAAAATTAGAAAGTACAATTAAAGTATAAAAATGAAAAGGAAAGTACAAAATCTATGGATTGTAGCCGCACTACTGGAACGGTGGCCGTGATCGAAGACGATGACTACAAAAGTCGCCTCCACATGGCAATATAAATTCGCATATCTGCAACCAAACATAAACAGGGGGGGCGAGGGAATTTCGGGTGAGCACTAATGTTCTTTTAGACTACATTTGATCGTCTAGATTTCTAACTAAGATAGGATTAGATTTAGTAGAATATAAAATTCAAAGAATTTATTATATTCTACCATAGGGTGTGCATGGTCTGGGTGGGCGGTTCCCAACCTAGAAACGGGAACCACCCGCTAAGAACCGATTCCGAAAAATTGGAACTGAGAACCACCCGCTAGTTGCATGGATCCATCCGAGAACCGGACCGCCGGTCCAGTCTGGTTCCCAGGTGGATCCATAGAACCAGTCCAACCTCCGTGCCTTCCCCTTTTCGCCCTCCCCATATCTACTTATTCTAGCTCTCTCGACCATGGTAGCTTTATTCTCCTCAAGTACTAGCGCCGCGGCAGTGGCGGTCACAATTGTTGCGCCGCTTCCATCCCAACCACCACCACCATCTTCGCCACCGCCTCCACCGTCTCCTGGAGTTGACTTTCTTGGCCATTTTATAGCAAAATGCTATGAGCCAAACACAATCGTGAAGCCCAGATTCATTTCAAAGCTTGAGGAGCGAAAATAGAGTGGATGTTTTACAAAGCAACAGCTAAAGGAGATGCGGCTTCTCTACTCGATGAGACATTACACGTAGTAGCAATGCTTCAACATGAAAAATTCGTTGATGAGATTCCAAATCAGAAACCCGAGCTTGCAGGAGAGTTGGATTCTCAGAAAATTTCACCCCTACACGTCGCAACAACAAAAGGTTAATTGTCGAACGTAAATGTGGATATGTGCTACACCCGTGACAAATACGAAAGGAACCCTCTTTACACTGCAACACTGGTCCGGTCCAGATGAGTGGGTGGGTGGATCCGCCCATGGAACCGGGAACCAGACCAGTTCCCTTAAGATCCACCGGTTCCAGGCGGTCCGAGCAGGTCTCGGTTCTTTTGCACACCCCTAAAGGGAACCATGCTTAGAACTAGAGAAAATCAAGTTAGTTGCAATAGATATACCATCCCACAATGAAGCAAACCTTTTTTTAAGCCTTCAAGGGACTGCCTTTTAACTACAACAACCAAAAATTAATTTAAAACATAGACACTCAAGGATGTCAAGACAGTAACATTTCTAACTTAGCGGAGTTGTATTTCTTAGAGAATCCTACTAGGCTAGAGAAGAAGTATTTAGAAAGACGCAAAAAATTTTCGCAAGCACACACTTTACTCAAAGGAACTCTGCCCAACACAATATATCTTCTTTGCTTTCTATAGGCATTAAAAGGTCACAAAAAACAAAGAACCATACTCATAGGTCTTTAAAACACATAGTTTATGCCCACTTGTGTGCTCCACACCTAGGCGGTGCGTGCGGGTGCATGGAGCCTCCAATGAGCGCATGGTTAACGGCTGTAAGCTCGTATGGTCATGCTCTACGTTGTGGTGCATATATTTTGCATGTTTGATAATTTTATGGTTATGAAATAGATACAAAACCATAAATATGTGTATTTTTATTATATTTTCACGTATTTTTCTGTAATTTTGGAAATACAAGTATGTTTTCATAAATATTATAGAGTGTGATTCATTGATAATATATATATATATATATATATATATATAAAGTTTAACGAATAAAGCAGTGTAATTAGCATGATATGTGATTTTAGTAATATATTACCTCTATCACTAAAATTAAAATCACATGTATATGGTATTTATAAAAAGTAAAGTTTATATCACTGGTATGAAAGAATTTCAAGTATTCAATTGAGTTGTGACTGCTAAAATGGCACACTTGATTAGATTTGAGAAATATCGATCCCATATAATGATGAGATGTCTCTTAATCTAATACATGGTCATACTCCCAAAGAAAGTGATTGTATATTAGTTGATGAAGAAATACATGATGGTGTGGTGAATGAATGACTAATCATAATGGTTTATACACCTAAAGGCGATGAATTCATAAAAGTTAGAATATATTCTTATAGCCGCTATCATGTGGAGAATGTATAATTGCATGTCACGTATTCTGCCCAAATGTGATTATATGATTTTGCATTTAACTCTCTAAATGTGTACTTATGTGTCAAGTTAAACAATACTCACATGATACTAATTATATACATTACTTGTTTTTCAGTCACATTTTCTATAAACGGTAACTCCGTCACTATTGAGATTCTTACTGGTTCAAACTTTAAGAGATTGAGAGAAGATTTTTTATTTGCAATGGAGTTGGCAAATGTTCATATGGTTCTTACTGCCGATCAGCCGGTAGATCTTACTGTCGAGAGTACAAAAACTTAGAAAACACATTTTGCTGCTTAGGAAAAGAGCAATCGAATTTGCTTGCTATCCATGAAGCGTTCCATTCAGGAACATTTGAAAAGTAGTTTGCTTACAGACTACACTGCTAGACAGATGATAGAAGCCTTGGTGACTAGAAATCGTGTCTCATCTAATGCTGACATAGGGACACACCTACAAATACTATTTAACATGAAGTATGGTGGTTCTCGTGGAGTTAGGGATTATGTTCTGAGAATGGTAGATTTGTGAACAAAAATTTAGGCTCTTAGTGTTGTTATTCCTATTACTTGCATTGTGTATCAAGCTCTAAATACTCTTCCTCCTGATTTTGGGATTATCAACACCAATTATAATTCCCAAGATAAGACTTGGTCAATTAATGACCTAATTGCAAGGGTAGTGGCAAAAGAAGAAAAATTGAAGAAAGATAAACGGCACATTGCCCTTTATGCTTTTGATTTTGTTAGTGACAGGGGTAAGAAATTCAGAAATTATACTCATAAGGGCAATCATGAAGCTGCTGGTCCTTCCAACAATAAAAGAAATTCTAAAGTTACTGGTCATTCTAACAATTTGGGTCCTAAAAAGTGATCCTTCAATAAAAATAGTGTTATTCGTTATTTTTATAGGGAAAAAGAACACGGAAAGAAACGCTACAATAATTATAAAACTTGGTTGTCTAAGAGAACCAAGAGTGAGCCTAAAGGTAATGATTCTTTGAAATTTGTTTGTGAATCCAATCCATTTAAAGGCCCGTCTAGTTTTTGGTAGCTAGATAGCGATGCAACTAATCATGTTGTATTTACCATACAAAAGTTCATAAATCGAATGACGCAAAATCAGGATGAATCAAAGCTCATTATGGGAAACAACATTAAAGTTGACGTCGAGTTCGTTGGAGATGTTATTTTGATTTTAGATTATGGTTTTAGGATGATATTGAGAAACCCTTTTTATGTACCTTCTTTTAGGCAAAACTTAGTTTTTGTGTCTTGTTTAAATATGTGTGGATACTCTTTTGAAATAAAGAGCAATAGTATTTCCATGTTTTATAATTTAAATAAGGTTGGGTGTTGCAATTTATTCAATGGATTGTATCGATTATGTTTATCTCCCAACAATATGTACATTGCTTATTCAACTGAAAATGTTATTTCCAAGAGGTTTCTACCTAAGGAATTGGCTTATGTATTGTAGCATAAATATCTTGGTCACATCTCTAAAAAAAGAGTAGAAAGACTTATAAAAGCTTACATCCCACTTACTCTTAAAGGTGATCTAGAGATTTGCGTAGACTGTTGTAAAGGTAAGATGACTAAGATAAGGAAGAAAATTGCAGTTCGAAGTTTTAATTTGTTGAAGGTTATTCACCCAGATATTAGTAGACTATACACGATAACTTTGTGCATAAATTTTCATTTCATCATATCTATTGACAACTATTCCCGCTATGGATGCTATGTAGAGGTGGGAAGGCAGCGAGCTCCGCAACAAAAGCGAAGCGAGCCCCTTACTCACTTCTCTCTAGAAAGCCCTATTAGTCAAGCTTGAAAGCCGTTGCGCGCTACTAGCGCGCATCCTTCAGCTGGCTTCAAAGTGCTAGTTGTAGCGCGCTAGCGCCTCTATAGAGTAAGGCTCTTCTGTGGAGTCGTAGTCCACGAGCCTTGTCTTCTCTCCAACGACTAGCTTCCCTTTCTTGTTCCGGTCCGACAACGAGGACGCTGCCCTGCCCTTCTCCTGCCGTGGAAGGACTTCCGCCTGTGGTGTGGTCCAACCCATGGGCGGAGTCACCCTCATCTCCCCCATTGCTCAGTGCTCCTTGCTACTTCGCTAGGCTTTACTCGTCCCCGGCGTGGATTAAAAAAATTTCGAGTCTCTTGACAAATTCAAGATTTTTCAGACTGAAGTAGAGAAACAATTGGGAAAAGTTATAAAGATTGTCAAATCTGATTGTAATTGTGAGTATTTTGGTAAGCGTGACAATGCTGGATAAAAGGATCGTTTGCTAAATACTTAGAGGATTCTGGGATAACAACTCAATTTACTAAGATTGGAAGTCCTGAATAAAATGGTATGAAGGTGCAATTGCACTCTTATAGATATAATGAGAAGTATGATTAGTAGAACTAATTTACTTGATTTTCTGTGGGGTGAAGTTTTGAAAACAGTGCTTTATATTCTAAATCATGTTCCTACTAAAGTTGTTCCATTGACTCCTTTTGATTTGTGGATTAGATATAAACCTAACTTAAATCATCTTAAAGTTTAGGGATGTCCTGCAAAAGTGAAGTTATATAATCCAGCATTGAGTGAGTTGGATTCTAAAACTATTCGGTGTTACTTTGTATCTTACCCAGATTATTCAAAGGGGTATCGGTCT
Source organism: Eucalyptus erythrocorys (assembly GCA_014182555.1). Taxonomy (NCBI): domain Eukaryota; kingdom Viridiplantae; phylum Streptophyta; class Magnoliopsida; order Myrtales; family Myrtaceae; genus Eucalyptus; species Eucalyptus erythrocorys. The sequence goes on along the minus strand of CM024597.1, from coordinate 44,885,688 downwards.
TATAACCCTAATTGAAGTATAAGAATTGTGGAATTTCATATAGCAAAATTTCTAGAATTTGATGTAGCCGAAAAAGCTAGCTACTCACAAACTATTGAAGATGATAGTATGGTGGAGATTACTGGATCCCTGTCTCTTCCTATGCAGATGATTATGGAGCCTCCTACGCCACAAACTGAGCTTGTTGCAGCTCAAGATCTTGCTTCTTCTTTTTTTTTTTTTGATGACCCAGGGAACCCCATACAGTCGGCAGCCGACGAGTAAACCCTAGAGGCGACACGTGGAAACCACCACCACGTGCACCAGGCAAGTCACCAAGTGACGTGCTGGGGATTCGAACTCCTCCCTTTCGTGAGGAGGAGAGAGCCCGAAACTAACGACGCCACCGCGGTGGGCGGTGCAGCTCTAGATCTTGTTGTTAAGGTAATTCCTAGTAAAATTCCTCAAACCCCTCAGATTTAGAATGAGATTATAGTAGCTCCACTCAGGAAATCGACTAGGGAAAGATATTTAGCTATATCACCAAACTATGTAGTTTACCTGCGGGAGCATGATTATGATATTAGCTATATTGTTGATCCAGTGACTTATACATATGCTATTTCATGTCCTCAATCAGATTTATGGTTAGATGCAGTGAAAGATGAGATGCAATTTATGAAACACGATGGTGTTTGAGAGCTTACTAAATTGCCTGAAGGTTATAAACTCATTGGCTGCAAATGAGTATACAAGACTAAAAGGGATTCGAAAGGAAAGATTGAAAAGTTTAAAGTCAGATTAGTAGTTAAAGGTTTTACTCAAAGAGAATGAATAAATTATTAAGCAACTTTTTCTCTAATTTCTTCTATAGATTCTTTTAGAGTGGTTTTGGCATTGGTAACTCATTTTGATATGGAATTACACCAGATGGATGTTAAAACTGCTTTTCTAAATGGAGACTTTAATGAGGAGAAGTGCAGCCTGAAGATTTTGTGGCAAATAACTCAAGTAAGCTTGTATGTAAATTAAAAAAGTTTATTTATGGCCTTAAACGAACTTCTAGACAATGGTATTTAAAGTTTCATTGTGTCGTCACTTCATTAGGATTTATTGAGAGGAAAGTAGATTAGTGTATATACTACAAGTTAGTGGGAGGAAATATATTTTTCTCATATCTTATGTAATTAATATCCTACTTGCAAATAGTGACATTGGCTTCCTACATGAGATAAGCGGATGTTATTGAAAAATTTTGACATGAAAGATCTTAGTGAGGCGTTTTTTGCTCTTAGCATTGAGGTCCATAAGAATCGTTCTCACTGTTCATTTGGTTTGTCTTAGAAAACATATGTTGATCGTGTTTTAGAAAGACTTAATATGCAGCATTACAACCCAAGAAATGCTCTTGTTATTAAAGGTGATAAATTGAGTCTCTTACAATGCCCTAATTCAGATTTTGAGAAAACTCGAATAAAAAACATACCTTATGCTAGTGTGCTTAGAAGAATCATGTATGCTCAAGTTTGCAATAGGCCAAATATTACTTTTGCAACAGGACTTCTAGGCAAATATCAGTCAAATCCAGGACGTGATCACTAAGTTGCTACCATTAAGATTTTAATATATTTATAGAGGACAAGAGATTATATGCTAACTTATAGGCATGTTCCAGACTTGCAGCTAGTAAGGTATTCAAATGCAGATTTTGCTAGCTGTCAAGATGATCAGAAGTCGATGACAAAATACATATTTATGTTGGCAGGAGATGCAATATCATGGAAGAATGATAAACAAAAATCCATATCTTCTTCTACCATGCAAGCAGAATTTGTAGCATGCTTTTCAACTGCTACTCAAGCTATTTGGCTTCGGAATCTCATTAAAGAGTTAACCGTTTTTTATTTTGTGAATAAGCTCATACAGTTATATTGTGATAATAACTTTATAGTATTATTTATTAATAACAATAGAAGTCTCAAGGGGTTTAAACATATTGGGGTCAAATTTTTTACCATTAAGGAATCAGTACAAAATGTTAACGTTGGAGAAGATTATATTCCCATAGACGATATGGTTGCAAATCCACTAACTAAAAACTTACGCCTTGTGTGTTTGGGCAAAATGTCATTAGCATGAGCTTAGGAGCATCTTGGGATACTATTATTTAATGAGAGCTGTTTTTACTTTTTTCTCGGCAGAAGTACACCTCAAGTGCCATAACTTGGCACAAATGGATACTTTAAGTGCTATAACTTACGAAAGGTACACTTAAGTGCCACATTCGAGAAAAAACGAATCACTTAAGTGTCACTCCGGCCAAAGTCCAGCCAAAACGCTGACGTGTCAATTTTCTGGCGAAGCGAGTGTAAAACGACGCCGTTTTGCACGCTGACGTGGCCAAATAATACAAAAACGACATCGTTTTGGGGTAACGTGGTAAAAAAATTATATAAAAATTAAATTTAGTTAAAATATTTTAAAATAATAATTTTAATATTAAAAAATTTAAAAAAATGAAATATTTTAAATATTAAAATTATTATTTTTAAATATTTTAACTAAATTTAATTTTAAATTTTAATTTAATTAATTTTTAGATTATTTTTTACCACGTCAACCCAAAATCACACCCTTTTTGCACATGCTTCGCTGGAAAATTGACACATCAGCGTTTTGGCCGAATTGGAATTCAAGTGATCCATTTTGCTCCGATTTTGGCGCTTAAGTATACCTTTCATAAGTTATGGCACTTAAGGATCCCTTTCTACCAAGTTATGATACTCTAGGGGTCCGCGTCTCCTTTTTTCTCTAATAAAGTTTACATTTGTATTTGTTACATTTAGTAACGTTTTGATATATATCAACTTTTACATTTAATAAAATAATTTTGAATGAATTGTTATTATGTTGAATATATATTGATAAAAGTTTCAATGTATTGTATAAACCTTGAGTGAAGACTAAAGGTATCCGGTTATTAGTCTTGAACATATGTCTTGTTACACATAAAAAAAAGTTTAACTGTAAGAACAAGGCAGATTTAGGTTCACTGTAACTATAAAAAAATTCTCTAGTGGCACAAGTCTGTTGTAATACTTAAGGTAAGAGAATGGCAATTAACAAATGGAATCTCTCTATGAAAGATGTTATCAATTTGTCACACTACCATATTGAAATCATATCAATAAAGTTGGAAGCACTCGTGATCATAAAAGACTTTGTGTAAATGTACAGTTACCGCTATGATTCAGTGTTTGAGACTTTATAGGATGGGATTGACCATTAAGAATTATCTATATATTAGGATACGCACATACAACACAATTTCAATTAATATAGGCCAAATGAGAGAATGTAAGAATTTTCCTAATGTGGGCTACATTAAATGAAATTGTAATTTGCCGTTTTACGGAATTAGTCTAAAGTGAGATAGAAAATTTCTTAATTAATATAATACGGGGTTGGTTAGTATGACCGAGTTGAACCTAACTTGTAATGAGAGGATTTAGTTGGAAACTTTATAAATATTGCTCAAGTCTCTTCTCTAACTATAATTTTGACTATCATTCTCACAAATGAGCGTTTACCTAGCACTAAAGGTTAAGGAGACCATCTCATTGGGCCAGTGGTACGGAGGCAATAGAAGCAAATGACTTATGCTTGTCTCATTGAGTCAGTGGTACAGAGGGCAATAGAGGAAAATGACTTGTGCTTGGATTATCACTTTTCTGCTTTCGCATCAAGAACAATAGATTCTAAAACATGTGCGTTAATCTTTCTACTCGATTATATATGTTCTTGTTCTAGTTATGGAGATCATGGGATTATGCATTTTAGCGTCTATTAAAAATTCCTAGTTCCTACTTCATTCTATCGATCCGACCTCCTTCCATCGATCATCTAAAGCACGAGACTTGAGTACCGAAGATAGCGATGACGACGCCACCATCGTCGTATTCCGAGTGATCCTCGAGGAAGCAACCGGCACCGATCTCCTTCTTCAGCATGAGGGAAGCCAGGAACGTGGACTCATTCAACTTGAAATTGCGGAGTGAGCCATTGTCACTACTACGATCAATCGCTGCGCTAATCGAAGAGCGAGGCATGGCCCTAAGTCCTCTCCTCTCGCTGCCGTCATCGACAGTTATCGCATTGATTGGAGAGCAAGGCATGGCCCCCAAGTCCTCTCCTTGTCCCGATACGAAGGGAGCAGAGAGATTTGACGTGACATGAACGAGAATACTAATTGGTATGTACAAAGGGAGCAAACAGAAACAAATGACGCGAGCGTGACGACAAAGATGTTTTTGTACACCAACAATGCGAATGCTTAGGTGGCATGCATTGTTCGATCAGATCAGGGACGGGCATTTTGGAAAATGCGAGGCGTAGGTGGGATCCGATTTAAATGCTTTATAATTTTTGCGTTTTTTTTTTAATTTCTTAAAAGAGGAAATTGTAAACTTAAACCATAATCTCCTCTTACGTCTCACTTGTTCCAGATGATGAGGCGAATCTTTGTTTCTTTGGTATTGTTGTTGCATCCAACTTGCTCTTTATGTCCCTTAGTTTTTTTCTTTATTCTACTTTCTTTCTTTTCCTACAAAGATTCGCTGATACTACCTTCTTCACTTACTCTCACTTTTCTCTAATTTGTGAATCAATTGTTTATGGAAAAGAATCCACCGAATCCTCCACCTTCTTCCGAGTATGCCTTTACAATCACAACTCCGTCATCTCTTAGACTTCTTTGCAAACCTATGTTTCGAATTTCGACATGGATTCGCAATTCAATTAATCCAAAACTTTCAACCAAAATTTGCGAATCCATCGATTCTATTAGACTGCCCAAGAACCAATCCTTGTTGTCCAATTTTTGGTTTCTGGATTGGATCGAATCAAGAATCAATCACCCTTATTTTTTTGTCACTCTAGTGCGATCGATCGCATGGGCTGGCAGGCTTTTGGATGGTAACAATTCTGCCTTTCAAGTCAGCAAAGGGGATCAAGTGGACAAATGGTGAGTCTTTAATTGCATATATCAAGAATTTATCAAGTAAAAAAAAGAAAAGGGTTAATATCACCAAAAATCCTAAATAATACTTATTCAACATCAATATTCCGAATTTTTTTTTATTATGTCACCAAAAATCTTAAGATATGCTCACTGTAACATCAACATCCTAAATCTTTTTTGTGCCATGAAAACCTCCAGACTTGTATATGAAAAAAATTAATTATTTGTTACACTGGTACAAATGTACGGTATTTGTGACACGAAAAAGAAAGACTTCATAGGATATTATATCTAGGCAAAGTTTAGGATTTTTTACAATAAACAGAGGCTATTTTTACTTTACTAGTATAAGTTCGGAAATTTTTGTGATATAACAAGTTTAGAACATTGATGCCACGACAAGCATAATTTAAGGGGTTGTTTAGATATTTTTTTTTCCAGAAGAGAAACTTCCTATTCATCATTGAAAACACAATGAAGGGAAGAGAACGATGGTCGATTGAGATGTAAAGAGCAAAAAGGAATAAATAATAAATAGTTGAAAAATGAAAAGGTAAAAAGCTACCAGATTATGTTTTCAGCATAATTGATTCTAAACAGAGGTAAAATAGACTCGAAGGGCTATGGCAAGGGTATCATCAGACTGTCAAAAGATAAAAATTTGATAGCCACACGTCGCGATTATCCTCCGCAAGAACAATCCGTCCCATGTCATTCAAGCCCCGATTGCAATTGAGCGGGCTTTAACACGATTTTTAGGCCGAACGATTAGGCCTTTTCAAAGATGGGCCGGGCTTGAGTCGTTCACAACTCATCTTATGGCTGTGTTTGGTCATCAAAATAAGGATTCAAACACGATAAAATAAAGTGAGGTCTCTAATAGGATCTATCGGACATCTCCGGGTTTATCTAATCCAGAGGATGTCTCAAATACTAGATAAGAATTTTGTGATCCTATCATAGCTCAAATCTAGAGGCATAAAATTATTACTTGTTTTGGATAAAAATAATTAAATAGAATCCATCAAGCTTTTATTGGAAGCATAATAGATTCTTTCATCCATATAATTTCCAAGGCTCGAACTTGATCCATGTAAATTCTTTTATTTTTCTGTTGAGGAATATCGCCATCAATTGTGAAGCTGGAACCTCCATTCACTACCGCGTTATGTAAGAGCTATGGTGAAACAAAAAGGAGGAGGAAAGAGCAATGCACAGTTTATTAAATCAAGGTTACTAAAGAGTGCGTTTGGTAATCATTTTGATTTCGAAAATAATTTTTGTTCATAAATCATTTTTTTATCCTATTTTCGGGAACAATTTTTTATCATTTAAAAACGTTGCATAAACTACCCAAAATTTCTATTCTCAAAATAGACATACGTCAAGTAAAACCTTAAAAATTTTTAGTTCAAATCATTTTCTTCTAATCTCTTGATAATTTTATTAATTTTTTCTCTTTTTTCTTTTCTTTTTCCCTTTCATCTCCCCCTTTCTCTAGTCGCCAGCTAGACGAGGGCCAGTGATCCAAGCCATAGCCAGGCTTGCCGACCCAAGCCTTGTTGTAAGCCCTTACTATGAGCTAGGCGAGGCTAAGAAGAAGAAGAAAAAATGAAAGAAGAAAATAGAAGAGAAAAGAAGAAAAATTAGGCTTGATTTTAGTAATTGTTTCCGAGAACAAAAAGTAACTTTTTTCTACTTTCTTGATTCTATTCCAAATCTATTCTCAGGAACAAAAAATAAAATAAGATTTATTCTCGGTAATAAAAAATTTACCAAACGAATTTCTATTCTTTTTTTTTCTGAGAAATAAAAAAATAAAATCAATCACTATTTGAAGTGTTATCAAACATGGTCTAAATTAATATAGTGATTAACTATGGCAATAAGGGGCATTTTTCTTGTACGCCAATTTTGTAGATCAAACACAATACAAGTAGCATGATCCAAAAAATAATCTTAAGTCAACGGAGGCAAATAAATTTTCAATTTCATATGGGGCATTGTATCAACAAATTCGTTGAGGTGTATATTATAGTTCGGACACTATATCGCAATTAGAGCTAGCAAAATGGGTCATAAACCCATATTATGACCCATTTTTAGTTAAATGAGTCATATATGGGTCAATTGAAAATTAAATATGGGTCAAAAATGGGTCAAGTGAAAGTTAAATATGAGTCAGAGATGAGTCAAGTGAAAATTAAATATGAGTCAGAAATAGATCCGAGAAAGTAAAATACAAAAAAAAAAAAAAAAAAAAAAAGTCTAAATGGGCTATTAGGAAAGGAAACCTACTTTAAAGTTTAAACTCATGGCCTTTTTTAACTTTTTAAAAAAATATATAAAAAATTGAAATTATAATTATTTTTTATATTTCAATTTTTTTTCTTTTTCTTTTCCCGGCCGGCCGCCAGCCAGCGACAGGCTAGGCGAGGCTCGAGCTTGTCGGCGGGTCACCAACGACTAGCGAGGCTCGAGCCTCAATGGTATGTTCACTTCAAATAAGAGAAGCATGTGCATAGTCTAATTTTTTATAAATATTTTAATTTATAGTTTTTTAACTTTTTATTTACTATTTTAAATTTAATTTGAAGTTTTAATCCAATTAGCATATAGTAGAAGTGGGTTTCCTAGAATATTAATAAGTTTTAGCAATACGGGTCGGGTCGGGTACGAGTCACTAAATTTACACTACAAGAATATAAGTCAAAACGGATTAAATTGGTCAAATATGGGTCGACCTAATTTCAACCCGACTCATACCCCATCCGACCCACTCATTTGTCACCCCTAATCACAATAGGGGTGAACCAAGCAATTTTGCGCGAAGGAAGAAGCGATTCAATCATAATGATTTTCGAGCCAGCAAGCAGCAAGTGACAACAGCCGAAAAGCCGACACGCTTGTATTGCAAGCTAATAAGTGAATGCTGTGGAACTGACTTGCTTCCATAAGCACACGACTAGAGTAAGAGAGTGCGTTTAGTTTGGGACTGAAAGTGTGAAAGTGCGAGCCGGTTAGAGCACACTCTCCGTAGTTGAAGGTAAATGAATGCCACTCTCGTTTATCATTAGGTATTGCTTTCTTCTTACTCGCATCACTGATCATATAAACCAATGTAACGATCACTTTTTATATATATTTCACTAATGAAATATTCGGAAGATCATGAAAATTGGATGATATGTATCAAGATGCTTTCCGGCACATAAGAGAATTCTGTATTCTGCTCTTTCGCCTCTTTGCTTCAGAACCTGAAAAGGTAATGTTGTTCTAGCGTCTGTAAAGGTTCGTACTTTATTCAAATGAATTGATAAATTGGATGAATGGCTGGAAGCGTATCGAAAAAGATATGTCATCTCTTTCCCTATGCTATGCTGTTGACCCTTTTGGGTGACGAATGCGACGCCTAGTTCCTGTACACCCCCTTCTTGCCTATCGTTCAGAGAACAATCAATGTACGAAAAGATTGTCATATCTCCTGTGAGGTGAACTTGTGGGAGTCCTGCGTGTCTGGAGCATACCGTTTATCTTAGGGAAACAAATACGTAGATGCTAGTCCAATTCCAAATATGACGCTACCAAAGTACTTTTTATTTGTAGGATCATTACCCGAGACTGGGATTAGGTTATGGCACGTCTTGTCACAGGGATATGGACAGTCGATCTCCTTGCTTACCCTTCTGCTGTAGTACCAGTCGCCGACTGCTTCAGATATAGTCTGGAATGACATCAATGCATGTTAAACTCGAACTAAAGGAATGTCAGCTAAATTTAGCGCATGTTAGCCAAAAAGGACATAGAAATGCTGCAAAATAGCAATTGACGATTAGAATTAAATGTCGTTGAAGCGAATCTCCGGGAACTAGCAAACAGTGTGTAATCATCAAACATTTGGAATTTCTATGGCCAGGATATTTTTGCAATGGATCGTTTGCGTATGAGCAAGGAGGGCTTAAGGTTCAAATTGTTTAAAAAAAAAAAAAAATGAATTTGCCCCTCCTTAAAGCCACTGCACCAATACCTGACAAAAACATTTTTAGCTCACGGACACAGGTACAGGGAGGAAATCATATTCAACATATGTATATATAAAAGGCTTGGTTCTATCTCACGCCAATTGTTCAACCCAATCTTGCATTTTTACTTTCAGTCAGCTTTCACAGCACTGGATCCTTTGTCATCTTGAATCTATTGACAGTGTTATCTAACAAGTTCTCTGATAGAAGTTTCTCTTCTTCCTATTGCATGACAGTGCAAAGCATTTCCTAATCTTACCTGCTGCTAATCTCCAGGCCAATGCAATACATTAGCCACATATTCAACCGACACTCTGAAGAAGCGGATAAATATCAAATACCTTGTTATTTACTTTTGGGGAGTCAACAGCAAGCCACGTCTCTTGCAACTCACTCTGGCAGTGGGCAAAACAAGAATTAATGAATAGACCTCCTCTCTCTGAGTATTGGTAGAACATTCTTAAAGCAGCAAGCATGTCGTTCCTGAAACCTAAAAGGTTATGAAGTCAATAAACTTCCTGTGTTAAACGTCTTAAAGAAACTTCTACTAGCATTTGAGAATGCTTGGTGAGATGTTCATTCAGTCTTATATCAGCCATTAAGTTGTAAATCTTTTGTTTGGTTAAAAAAATAAATTAAGGACAAGCTGAAGCATGAAAACTATGGTATAGTAAAGTGAAAGCAATATGATCAATCACCTTGCAATATCTCTAACTGGCTGTCAGTGCAAGCAGCTGGATCAAGTTTGCAGCGATTCCAATGACCATGTACATCAGCAGAGGGAGGGACTAATATGTGATGGAACTGTCCATTTACGAAGCAAAGCCGTTTGAAGCAATAGCCTCTGAAGAGCTTGGTGGGTTTCTAGCATATCAGAGCATAGCAGAAACTTACCTGGTAGACATCATAAGCCGAGTTCAAGATGAAAAAGGGATTGGTAATGTACTGCAATGTATACTGTGGGAAGAAGCACTGCAGGAGGATGAGGTAAAAGTTATGGGCATGACATATCGAAGTTGTGGGTCGAGGTAGTCAGCAGTGAAGAAACCATACCAGAGCTGGGTAAACGAGAGAGCTAGTGCAGTTCTTATCAAGATTCTTTTCGATACCCTGCATGGCAACTCAGATGATTAAATAGAATGGTCATGTTTGAGAAACCGTGATTGTCTATGCCCATGCTACTGCTTATAGCGTCATATCTTATCTAACTTCCAGCAGTTGTTCCTGCACTTATTTTTGCCAAACTAGTTCATATGTATAAATTGACAACATGACTTTGAATATTGACTATGCCCGAAATTTTCATCAATTCACCTGCTGGAAAAGATGAATTAAAAGGCCAAGAGATACCACTGTGAACAAAAGGGATATATTTTGGCTGTTAGCAATTTATAATTTACTCCATGGACCCCAAAAAGGAAGATAAGGACCAGCTATGAACCTAGAACAACCAGAAATATTCCATTTTATCCAATATATAGATCGAATGCATTCAAAGTAATTAGTACAACCAGTTTTCTAGATTTCTTTTATAATTTTGGATCAGATTATTCATAATCTGAGGGAAATCACAGAAGCTTTACCTGTAGAGAAACGAGATCATCATAAAAGGCCCTCATGGTATGGTTCAAACTTATGTCCCTTCTGCAAAATAGAATTCAACAAGCATAAATTCAATGTGAAAGACGCGTAGCCAGAGCTGAGTTTTAACAACACATACTCGTCAAGAAAGAATCCTGCATCACTCAAGCATTTCACGCTAGCATTCCTTGGCAAGTACCCTGCAAAATTATTACAGTGCAAGAAGGATGCTAAACCACCAGCAGAGCAACCTGAGAGCAAAGCCTAGAGACAACTGATTCAATTAGAATGGCTTAAAAAGGTTCAAGGTGCCATATGACAATATAAAGATATCTGATGTGAAAGCGGTATCAATCAGTTCAAGAGGGATGGAAATACCTTTTGCGCATGTCCCAACCCTTTGGGTAAAAGATCATGGATGATTGCTCGCCAAATTCTTTGCCCTCTGAAATACAGCAATGAAGTCTGCAACATTCAAGGATTAGTCAATCCCCAAAGGGTTGGGACGCAATCATCTAGTACTTCACCAAGTGAGAAAAGGCTCAGTAGTTGTGCATTATGCATTCGCAAATATTATCTGTGGACCTGGGGTTGTGTTGCCTCTTGATGGCAATTTGATGCTTTAAAAAAAAAAAAAAAAAAAAAAAAAAAAAAACAATGACAATTATTATTATGAGAGCCAGTACTGCTGTTAGAAGCACGAAAACGGCTTCCCTGCTTTCATTTGACGTTCAGGAATCACGTGACTGCATTATCCTAATTAACGCCAGATGGAAAATACCTCCGCAAAAGATGGGGATTTACATTAATTTTTTGTTTGCTTCCTGGTGTTTGTTTATATCTCCTTTTCTATAACTATATCTGAGCCTTTTTAGTATTTCTATTTCCCTTCACTTAAACAGCTCTCCCTTCCCATGGACTTGGAAGAACTATAAATATTACATGTTTTCTGTTTCCAGAATATGCTTCTCCCTATTCTTCTTTCTAATCGATATTATAGAAGAGTGCAGAGAAATCCCATTTAAGGATTGATTTGGCAATACCGTGTGGGTGTGTGCTCGATAGAATATTCTCTCATGCAACTTCACCGGTAATTTTTTCGTTGACATTTTGGCTTGTACACTTTTGTAACAGAGTCTCTCACACAGTTTTCAGACCTTTGAGGGACAGGAGATGGAAGACAGAAATTCAGGCAACCACAGCTAATCGAGACAAATTTTTCTGCCTCAACACACACACGTGACTCTTTTTCTCGCCACAAACACGCAGGATGATGGACCCCGTGAATTTAATGCCGAATAAGAGGACGAGTAAGGGACTTACACCATTGTCAAACTTTGCATCACCAGCAAAGGAAGCTCCGTCGCAATACCTAAGCTTCACACGGTTCCAATTGTAAAAATCTGTTTCAACTTCAAGTTACTAAATAAATATATAAACTAAAACAAGCAAGGGATCCTCAATGCATGCATGAATAAAGCACACTGCAATTGGAAAATATCAAATAAATCTCCAAATTCCCATCCAGCATCGACGAAAGAATTCTCTGTTTCCTTCTTAACAAGAGAACGACCATATCTCCTCAACTGTCTCTTTCAAAACAAGCAGCTGACCAGCACAAGGCCAACCCAACATGTATATACATATACAAAATCCTCCAACAGTGGTCAAGGGAGACCTCTAAAAAATAATGCATTATCACACTATCACAATCCGAGGAAAGACTAATGCTAGGCAAATCAGGACTAATTAACAAAAATTTGTGCGAAATGTAAAGTAGCAAACTCTTACCAATGTCCATTTATGAAAATTGTCACATTATTTAATAATGAATTTTGACAGTCATTACTCATTCAAAAATATAAAAATTACCCATCAGTAATTGCTTCGGAAATATTAATGTTCTAATAATGTCAGCTAGTACTATAGAAGTATGCACATTTCAAACCGTCTCAATCGGCATTCTTCGATTCTTTCATTTACTTGAGTACTGCCTTGAGGAAACTTATTGATAACGTTTCCTGTATAGATTTAATAAGAACAAATAAAGCCGCGTCTCAATCTTCATGATGTTCCTTCGTGGAGCAACTATAGATTAGTCTGTTCTTTATCGGATGGAAAGGAACCAGTCACATTTCACAAAGTAGGTGGTACTCAAGGTGAATCTCATCCAAAAACAAGTTATGCTCAGTGTTTTACGGTACTTGTTTTTATCCATTGCATTGTTCTAAAATGAATCCACCACAATTTTTCTCCATCCTTGTATCAGAAAATTATTTTGCCATTAATCACTCATTAGTTAAAGAAAAGGTGAAAACTTCCTTATCTATTCATTCAACCGTCGCTGTAGCGAACAACGTACCAACAAGTCACGCTTTCGCGTGCTATTTCCATTGTAGGTCCGGTGTATATCCATACCCTATCCTGTTGCATTTATTAACTCACGCTATTGCTACGTAAGATGTTATCCTCGATGCATCGTCCCCTCTGAGTGGGATCGGAGTCACGTTGGAACAGATGGTGCCTTATGGCGATGCAAGAATCGCTTAAATTACGATATTAAGGTGGCTATATCATCAAAAAGTTGAGGAAAAGACCGTGACTTGAAACCTTACCCTATTACAAAAGCATTTTTCAAGACATGTTGATCCGACATTCTTGAGAAATGTGAGTCATCGCATGTATCACTCATATCTAGCAAATTGGATTTTGATGCAAAAAGAATCCTAGTAAGCCATAAAAATGCTTAAATTGTGTATTTGTCCGCTTTCTACACCAAGTTTGCGATGATGTAATTTGATCAAAGAAATGTACCACCCCATGGGCGGCATTGTCAATGAGAATCCCCGAAAACAAAAGGACAAATGAAAATCATATGGGACGGCCTTCTGGCCATTGGCCATTGGATGGAACTCCGAAGGTAAGCTGGAATCGCCCAATGCAGACGGGCTTCGTCTGGTCAGTTCTATTATTGATCATGTGAAGGGGACAAGAAAGGATGCAAGGAACATGAAAGTGTCCCATGAGACTTTTTAACTTAGATGGCCAGATACTCCAACATAAACCGTCATATTTAACTCCAATTAAGAGCCTAGGACATCAGTGGTTACATCTACTTTGTAATGAAATTTAATATACTTAGCATTACTTTTTTCCCAAACTACCCCAAGTCTCTCTCTTCATTGACAAATAGCTAGAGATTAGGTACGTGTGAGTTCTTGGGCAAGACAGTGACGAACGATTTCAAACTCTCGGTCTCATGAAACTGAAGACAAGGTATGTGGGTCGCCAGCTGGGATTGTCACGTGAAAGGAAGACACAGGCGGAATTACTAAATTGGCATATCATGTGCTTGGGGAGGACATTCTCGATCTTAAGTATAAAGTGGAGTGAGCTCGTATCCAGAAATAATTAATTTATAGCTTAAAAGAAGTCGGTGATCTACAAGGCTAAACCTAATCGATGGTGTTGGTTCTTTTAACTTTTAAGATCGTCCTGCAGGGTCAATTATTGGTTTTAGTATTCGTATCCACAAATTTTTTGGTTTAAAGTAACAAGCAATCCTCACACAAGGCAGATTACCTAGAAGAAAATGCATAATTAGCGACTTGAACTCTCGGCTCGCTATAATAGAGATCAAGTTAACATGAGGCTGAGAAATGTATTTTATGTGTATTTATATTATAAAAAAGATCGATTTTCGAACTACTGATATTACCTTATAAAAAGAAAAGTTAATGCAATAGAATTTGTAAAAATAAAAATAAAAAATTCTTATCTAGTCACTTAACTAATGCAATAAAAGCTACTAACCTGGATTAAGAGAGGCATTGTTACTGAGTATTCCCGAAAAAACTTCATATTTGGTCATGTAACGGGTAGATCCGCGACGAGTGTTGGCTCTCTCCAAGCATGATGGAATATCATTGCACCACCCACCTCCCTATCAAGAAATTCAACGCAACTTAACTACAAATTATTGCATGAAGTTGAATTCGCCAACCTGTACACTAAACAAGATTTATGACCCACCTCCCTCTTAAGGAAATCCAAGGCAACTTAGCTACAAATTGTTGCATTTAAGTTGAATTCGCCAACCTATTCACTGAAAAAGATTTATGTTGACATTGTATGTCGTGGGAAACTTTCTTTCATTCAAAAGCCAGCAGACGTGGACAAAGGATATTAGGTGGAGACTGCAGCATTGAGTTTTACTTGGGGGACCACAGCCTCGTCCCAATTCACCATCCTACTAGACTTAGCGGAATTTTACCCAACCAATCGATACAAAATGGCGATTGATAAGGAGCCCACTATGACATAGGGAATCTCCCTAGACTCAATCGAAGCTCGAAATTTGATTAGTTCAGTAGGTTCCATCAAAGTTTAGAAAAGAGCTTCACTCATAATATACTATATATAAAAAAAAGTCACCCACCTAATGCGGTGCTCAAGAAAAAGCTTGCAACTTCATTTTCATTCAAATTCTTGCACAACATCAAAGTTCCCATACAAGATCATTAACAAATTGGTTCACGAATTGATTGAGTGACGGCAATGGCGATGTACAGTGAACCGAAGGACTAAAATAACGCGGTGGGTTGAACCTAACTCCAAAGCTAAGCCATCCTAGTTATTTGGCCTCATGTGAAGATCACATGTCAAAAAATTTTCTAGAAAAAGAAAATTTTCGTTTTTGGCTCACACTAATTGTCACCTTTCAATTATGGACGCGCCCCGCCGGGACCCTCTCTCTCTCTGCAAAAAAAGTGCACGAGGAAAAGCTGCCGCCTCCGCTGACAGCGCGCACAAGACACAAGACGAAACGAAAAAGGCAAAGCCACCGCGAAACGACACCGTTCTGAGATTTCCCCCCCGGCCATCCAAGGGTCCGAAAAGCACCAAAAACCCGAGCACGGAGACGTGATGATGCGGCCATGTGAGAGAATTTCAGTTCGCTACTCAGATCGATCTTTACCCGAATTCGTTCGTTCACGTCTCGTGCAGTGTCGATATCTAGAGATTCAGCGAGTGGTGCTAAGTAAGGATCGACTTACCTCGAACTGTAAAAGCCAGTTGTTCGCTCCGGCGCCGAATCCTCTGTGGAGATGATATGCGGGCAAGCTCCCGTCCAAGCAAACTGCGATTCGGAGGGACCACCAGCCAGATTAGCACAACAGGAAACAGGCAAAAACTTCCTACGAAGGCACGGGAATCGATCCACGAGTCGTGAACCTTCGATTCGATTTGCTTTCGAGGGAACGGAACTTACGGGCTCCGATGGCGGAGGCGTTGCGGACGAGAGTCATGCCCACGAGAAGCCGATTGTCCGAGGCCGAGCGAACGCGCCGCGGCGCGATGCAGAGCAGGACCACCGCGAGGGCCATCGCCATCGCCGTCGCCGTCGCCATTCCCGTCCTCATCTCAAAAATGCGGCAGCGAATGGGCAGGCAATGCGCCGTTGTCTTCTTCTACTCGGGGCCGAAACATGGAAGGAGGGACCACGGACCGGGGGAGAGAAACTGAGAAAGCGAGAGCTGGAGGGGAAGACAATTATAAGAATGCTATCAAAATCCTGATGGCGTGGTCGCGGGCATTATCATTCAATGCTTTTTGGCCATTTTCGGGGCGCTTTTCCCCTTCTGGACTGCTCGAAACCGACGCCTCGATTATTGGAAAGAAAATACAGAGAACCGAAATTATTCTGTAAAGGGAAAGCCGGTCACTGCTTGCTTTCGATGAGACGAACCTTTTTTTGGACCGATGATCCCTTCTCCAGGACAAAGCGAGGATCAGTACACCGGCCCCCGGAGCCGAAGCGGCAATGCCGTCGCCGCCGCGGACCGGAGCTCGTTCCGTTCTCGGCGAAGGAGAAAGATGGAGAACGGAGAGGGCGGGGGAGGGGCCAGCAATGGCTTGCGGCGAGCTCGCGGACGGAAGCGCGTGCGACTCCGATGTGAAGGGCGAAGGAAGATGGAGCAGGGGAGAAATAGGGGAGGAGGGAGGGAGAGAGAGAGAGACGGTGGAAAAAAGGAGAGACGCGGGAATGAAAAGGAGGGAGGTCGGTAGAGAGAGAAAGAGAGAGAGAGAGAGTTGGAGGCAAAAAATGAGAGGACGGACCAATCAGGGGACGCGAGCGCTGTGGCCGGATTCGGTGACGTGATAATTGGTTTTCTGTCGTATCCTGAAAGTGAAGTCTGGGCCATCTTCCCTTACGGAGAAGCATCCGCACTCGCTCGCACGCCCCCGCCCCCACCCACGGACGGATCTGTAGGATGCAAATTGCGCAACCCCAAAATCTCCATAACTAGAACAAGAACACACACCCAAGAGTAGAAGATTAACGCATCTGTTTTGAGATCTCGTTCTTGAAAGCGGAAGTAGAAAGGGATTGCCCACACTCGAGGGGTTTATCCACGCATCAAATCCTTCTCCTCTATTACCCTCTCGAGTCACCTGGGCTTAACGAGCAATTTTGCCCCCCACACGATTAGCGTTAGAATAACGCCCTATGTGAAGATATGTAAGATTAGGGTTAGAGGAGAGACTTGAAGACTATTTATAGAGTTTCCACCACTCCTCTCATTACGGCCGTGCTCAACTCTACCACACTACCAAATTTCCCCATATTAGACTAATTAAGAACCCTTTTATCTCACTTTAGACCAAACCCCGTAAAACGGTAAACGTTAAATGGTAAATAACAATGTCAATTAATTTAGTCCACATATTAGGAAAATTCTTACAGGACCCTCCTCCGTTCGCCGTCGAGCGAGTATCCGCTGCCTTCAAATTCATGTGAGCTCGGGCGTAACCCCCTGGTGGACCCCACCTCGCCCCGATGGCTGATGTGAACTTGAGCTCACATGTGCCAAGTGCACCTAAGATTTTTCCAATTCGTGTCATTATGCTAATGGTGACATCGCGTGATCAAGTTAGTTAATTGTCACTTTGGGATTTTGATAGCATGTTTGAAAATGACGAGATGTGAATATTGTGTAAAGTTTTTTTGTCATTTGATGCAGCAAACATGGAATACATACTCAATTTATGTCATTTCGATATATTTGGATTTCATTCTAGCATTTGTTGGCTTGCTTAGTTCGGAGTTTTGGACGAGACAATTTGTCCTTTCGAAGATCCACGAATCCTATTTAGATGGATAAATTCCAAGCTTGTATTTTACCTTACTAAGTACGACGCAAATCAAAATGGGACTAGATGGCTCAAACAAAAAATGCAATCTAAATAGTTCAACATTTAATATGCGTGTTTGTTACGCTCATATCCTTACCACTAAGACCCTCACAGGGCTTTAAACGAGTTAGATTGCACTCGAGGATTCACACAAATTGGGTTTAGTACCGCTGATTTTTCCACGCATGGCCCCAAATTCGTTTCAATTAGGTGACTAATAGGAGAAGGGACCACACGTCCAAAATGATCATGGCTGTCGAATGACCTTTTGCTTGCTGAAGCAATGAGCTCGATAGAAAAGTGCAAAGGAGATAGGGTTTGGTGAGAAGGCAGCCGTGATTCTCCAAGAGCCG
Organism: Eucalyptus erythrocorys; assembly: GCA_014182555.1. NCBI lineage: Eukaryota > Viridiplantae > Streptophyta > Magnoliopsida > Myrtales > Myrtaceae > Eucalyptus > Eucalyptus erythrocorys. The sequence goes on along the minus strand of CM024597.1, from coordinate 44,867,536 downwards.
TCCGTGGTGGGTCTTTGACTCCTTACAATTTATGGAGGAATATTGCTCTCCAGTTGTCCGTGACCAGCGGGTTGCGTCTGTTTTCAGTGCCGTCCGTCCCCCGGACCACTGCGGGAGGTCAGTTCAGTTCGGTAATGTGTCCGAGTCACTTTAGTGGGCCCGCGCTTTGGTACATTTTTTTTTTTTTTTTTGCACTAGGGCTTTGGTACATTGTTTGATTCATTTGTTTTGAGGGAACATTTTTGGAAAAATATTTTCGTATTTTTTATGTTTGATTTACAATAAATAAATTGAAAATGTTTTTTTAATCAATAGAAAAACTTTGCCTACCAAACAAAGAAAATTTTCTTACAAATTTAATTTCAAGAAAATGATTTCCTTTTTTTATAAAATGAAAAAATATTTTCCAAAATATGATTAGTTATCAATACTTTGATTCAAAATTTTACAATTAGACATGAAAACTCTAACATTAAGTTCTAGGGCCCAAGCATTCAGACCAGGTCTCCATTGGCCAAGCTTGCGTCCACTGAGGCCAAGTCCTAGATTGACTTGGACCTTCGATGCCCACGCCCAAGTCCATAATTCTTGATGACCATAGCCAATGCTTTGGCACCCAAACTTGGGTCCATAAAGGCCTTGTTTTGGACCTCGACACTTAAGCTCTAGTCCCGACTCTCATGCCCGAGTCCACAAAGGCCATGTGCAGGTTCTCAACGCTTGGGCTCAAGTCCTTGTAAATAAATTTTTTTTTTTTTTTAATTATAATGGGAACCGCCGACAGCCGTCTGGTAGAGGTGCGGCGACGTAAACCCGGGAGCACTGGCGTGGGGACCCACCTCTCACAGCACCCCACTTAAGTCACACAATGGGGGTGAGAAGTTTCAAACCTCTCCCCTCCCAGATGAGGAGGCAAGGCGCGAACCAACTCGTCCACCGCGAGGTGAGTCCTTGTAAATAAAATGTTTGTCCTTACAAATGTATTTAATTTTTTTTTTTTTTTGGCTACCTAAAAATTTTATATTTTTTTTTATATCTTTTAAAAATCAAAATTTTTTGTTATTTTTTATTTTTTTTCTTTCCTTTTATTTTTTATTTTTTTTTTTTTTTGCTTCTTCCTCGACAGTCAATGGCCACGGCGATCAACCCTAGGGGAGCTCAAGTCTAACCCGCCTCAAGTGAGGCTCCTTTTCATTAGATCTAATGAGGTCAAGCTCACTTGAGGCCTCCCCAAAATTTGACATGTCATGGCAAGCTCACCAGATCTAGCAAGCTTGACCATGCTAAACTTTGGCAAGGCTCGAGCTCGCCACAAGTAGGCAAGACTCAAGGCTTGCGAGTCATGACAAGCTCGAGCCTCACCAACCTTAGGAAGCTCGCCTATCATTAGAATGAAACAAACGGACCCTTTTGTGAGGTTCGATAACCTATCATTATAATGACAATCAAAAGAAAACCTCAATTAAAGTGATTATTGAGCAATTATTAGTTTTTACTTGAATTAATTAATGAAATTTATTTTTTATACCATTAATTTGTCCGATCTTTAACAAAAAATAAAAAATGTTTCATTTGTTATTCACTTTTATTTACATTTCTCACCAGCATTTTAAATTTATCAGCTACTATATGAAATTATCAACCTTTCTAATGTGCTACCAGCTTTTCTCTGATTAAGTCACTGACTCATTTTCAATTGTCATCTCTCATTTGAGTTGACTAACAAGACAATCTTTTTCACAAAAAAAAAAAAAAAAAATACTAACTTAACAATTCAATTACCAATTTTGCTTGTCTTATTCATGATTAAATTATTGATTGGTTTGGCATTATCAACTTTATGCGATTTACTTACCAACTTAAATTTTTTAAAATACCAACTTTTATTTATCTTTTTATTCACCGCTTGAGCTTGCAAACTTTACATGAAATTACTAACATTTACTTGAGCGACTTACTATATTAAGTGAGAGAAAAGTTGGTGAGTCATGCTAGTTTGGGTTACTAATTTCTGAAAAAAAAAAAAAAAAAGAAGAGGAATTAATTAAAAGGGTTGCTGTAAAAGAAATAAAAGTTGGCAACTTAATTTAAAAAAAAAAAAAAGAAGAAGAAGAAGAAGAAGAAGAAGAAGAAGGTAGTAGCCAAAATATATAATAAAAAAGCTGGTAATTTTAATGAAGTAAGTAAACATTAAGAAGTAACTAAAATAAAGTGTAATCCAAAAGTAACTAAATAAAGTGTAATCCAAAACTAGCCCGTAAGTTAATATGGCAAGAGTTAGTGATTTCATACAAGAGTTAGTATAGTCAAAGTAGTAAGTTTTGCAAATAAAAGTTTCGAAGTTAGTATTAGACTAGGCAATTTGCATATTATAAATTGATAATTTCATAAATTATTGGTAAGTTGATAGGTTCCTGAGAAGTTACTTTGAAAAAAAAGAGAGAGAGTCACGGCATAAGAAAGGAGTGCCAAAAATTTAATACAACACTCACTTAAATGCCACAACCTTTTTCGCTCACTTAAGAGCCACGTCGAATAAAAATCAATCACTTGAATGCTGATCTCGACCTAATGTCCTACATAGAATTTTTTTTTTTACTTTTTAAATTTTTTTTGAATCATTTTATTTTCATATGTATAATTTTTTTTTTTTTTAGGGCCAACGAGGGTCGCAACCCTTCTCGGCCGCTAGGTGGCCACAAGTGACACCACCTACAACAAGTGAGGGTTGTCACAGCCTTGCCTAAGGCCTTCATAGCAAGGGTGGCCAGATTTGAGTGAGGCCACAAGAGCCCTCGCCGACCATTGGGCGGCCACAGGTGACACCATCCAGAGCGAGCGAGGGTCGTCGCAGCCTCACCAGTAATTAGCGAGGCTGCAAGGGCCCTTAGTGATCACTAAGCAGCCACGGGCGACGCCCCTTAAAGTGCGGTTGCCCTCGCCATGTAGGTCCTTTGTGAGGATACGATGGCCCTCTTCCACTTTAGGTGGTGTTGCTCACAGCTGCCTAGATCGGCCTTGACGACCTTGCTTAGGGCCTTCATGGGCAAGGGTAAGCCAACCCTCTCCTGATTTGGGCAAGGTGACTGTAGTTGGCGAGGGTCACCGATAACCCCCGTCAACCCTAAAGACAAAAGAAAAAGAAAAAGAAAAGCAAAATTTTAAATTTTAAATTTTAAAAATAATAAAATAATATTCCCAAGTGGCCACGTCGGCTTTTCTAGCAGGACAAATCGGAAGTGACATTCAAGTTTTTGACTTTTCAAATTTGTAGTGTTTAAGTAAGTGAAAAAAAAAGTGTTGACACTCAAGTGAGTGCTGAGTGATCGATTAATTTTTATTGGTAAAAATTCAATGGGGAATTAACGGAATTAGACTTTAAGTCGTAAAAATACATTGTTTTTAAAGAATTATGTACCCCATAATGTAATCGATGATTACGACCAAAAATCCTTCATGATACAACAACATCTCAACGAGAATACCCAATGGCAATTTTGATATTTCTCCAATAATTCTCAGAGGAGACAATTTGAAACAAAGGCTGTATTTTTTAGAAAGAAAAATCAACAACACAAAAAATATGAGACGAAAATGATGAATTCATAGTAGCCTTTAAGAATAGATGCAAACCTTCGTAAATGGTTGCATTGTGAACAAATACTTGAATTAAGGTCTGAACAAATATAACCCTTTAAAGGTCATAATAGTCCTTAATAACCATTTGGCAAAAAAAAAAAAATTGGAATTATTGCAAACAATCACACTGTTTCGATATGACACTAAGGTTATTTTATAATTATAAATTCAAACTTTAATAATAAAAAATAATAAGAGAAAATTATTCAAAAAGTATTGTAATTTTGTGAATTCAATTATAAACATTTTAATTTTGCCAATTGAGTCATAAGACTTTTCACATTTTGTCAATTTAGTTTGTCCAGTTAATTTTGCTTGGAATTCACCGATACAGATGTTGTCTATCTTACATGGTACTAAGTAGGAGTGATCGGTTCCCAGCTCAATCTAGTTCTAATTAGGAATTGGGAATTGGACCCAGATGACCGATTTTCAATTTTTGGGATTAGAGGCTAGATTGGACGGTCCTAGGATCAAGAATTGAATCGGACCGATCGATCGGTCAAGTCCGATCCGGTGCCTTGGCCAATCTCTTAGTAAAATTAAAAAAAAAAAAAATAGAGTTGTTATTATTTTTAGGATTTATTGCTAATTTTAAGAAATTAAAAAAATATTAAAAAAAAAAAGAGTTAGTTCGGTCCAATTCGATTCCTCCCAGAACTAAGAATCGGACTAACAATCATCGATTCCAATTTTATGGAATTGGAAACTAGACCAATCTCTTCGGAAACCAAACCAAACCAATTGATCTGATTAAGTATGGGCAATTTTAAGTCATGCTCACCCTTAGCACTATTGATGTTAACGTAGACATATTTTAATATTTTTTTAATTATTAATATATATATATATATATTTTTTTTTTACTATGGTTGTCGAGGGCCACGATGCCCTCACAGCCATGATTGCTAAATCTTGAACTTGCAGCTGCCATGGCCACTCGAGCTTTGGGTTCAGGGCCACCTAGCAAGGCAAGGGTGGCAACCATGGACAATCATTCAAAGTTGCAAGACATTTGGACTTGTGATCGATAGCGGTGACGATAGCGGACGGTGGGTACGGAATTGCATCCTCTTCCTCCCTTTGTTTCCGGCGCGGTCATATTTGTGTTACTCATCCCCAATTCTAGCGGGGATGCAAATTTCTTAGCCCCATTCGCCCCATCCACGATAACTTCTAGCTTAAAAGTTTTAGATAAAATTCTTCGACAAGCAGAATTTAACTTTTGCAATAGTTGGTGGAAAAAGTTGGCGAGTTCTTAAAATCATTTATGATAAAAAAAAATGAATTTGGAATTCTTAAATCTAAAACTTATATAATTCTCTCTGTTATATGATGTAAATTTTCCCACCAACAAGCATAAATAGCCCAACGTATTTATATTGCGACTTCTCTATTAACCGGTGTGTGAAATTAGACGGATATATATATATATATATATATATATATATATATATATATGTGTGTGTGTGTGTGTGTGTGTGTGTGTGTGTGTGTGTGTGTGTGTGTATTTATATGTATATATTTGTATATTTAAGTCAAATCACTATTTGTCTCACCTTATACTTCCTAAAACTGCCCTTACTGTATAATACCATTTTATGAGTTTTTTATCTCAATTTTTACTTTCCAATATTGCCCTTACTAGGTATAGTATGAACTGCCCACCGCTTTCTTTTTATGCAAATATAACGACATTTTCTTCTCATTTTTCACAAGTGTCAATATGATTTAGGAATATTACTTAAGTTTTCAATCTATATGTTTTATACATGAGGGTTTCATTTTATTCCTAGGATGATTTCACTAAATCAACGTAACAAATACAATTTACAACATCATTTTACAAGAAATCACACATGTATGGCCTATGCATGAGAATTACGGGTTTTACTAGCATAACAATCTTTAGACTACTATTAAAATAATAGTATGTTGTGAGTCATAAATTATTAAAAGAGTGAATTTCACATAAATTTCTAATATTTTTATTTATTTTGTGGTCAAAAATATATTATTATTCTTATAGTAAATTAAGGAAAGTCACGTGCGCATTTCTCAAAAATACACCTTCGGCCATGGGAGGAAAGACAGCCTCTACAAAAATTCCTGGCTGGGAAATCATTCTCCAAAGAATAATTGGGCCGGGCCGACAATCGTTGAACGGGCCCAACTGCTTCCTCGTCCAGTCCCCTCAACGGCGTTGGATAAGGGGGACGCGCTCGCACCAAAACGTTAAAGTTTCGGGGCGAAATTCGGAAACTCTTCAGAAAGCGAGGACCGGAGTGAAAATGACGCGTTACGTAGTCTTCTTTTTCCCGGAAGCGCTTCTCCGATAACGGAGCCCCCTTGATCGGACAGACTCGGAGCAGAGAAGTGTTTTCTTTTTCCCTGAAACTCTACAAAGTCAAAGGTTAGTCAATGGACCGTAACCCTAGTACCGCCACTCCAAAATCTTCTCAAGTTCGCATCTTTCTTAGCTGTAATCGTAGAAACATCGATTCCTGGCGTCTGTACACGAGCGGAGGATGGTGTGCACCCAGCGTCGAAGCCCTAGAAGCTCGACTTCGACTTGTCATTTTGAGTGCGGCGCTTCGTTTTTTAGGTTTTTGTTTTTGCGGGTAGATTCGTCGTGGAGGAGGAATCGAGCTCCAATCTTGATTGTAGTTTGCAGGGAACTGAGGGACTGAGCTGGTGGATGGCGGAAGTGTTCCTATTTTCTTGAATTAGACTGTGGGCGGTTCCTGATTCTGCCTCCATGGCTGAATAGATGGAGCATGTTCGGATGAAATTGAATATGCGAACGATATGGTTGAGTGAAATCGTCGTTATTCTTTTTGATAGTTTCGGCATTTTTGATTTTGCTCTTTGATTACAAGGGAAAGATGAAAAGATGGTGTTTTGCGCTCTTGGCTAAGCTATGCATGATCTTTCTAGTCCAAGCACACCACTTTACTGTGCTTCTTGGAAAGATGCATTCTTTTTCCCTTTAGGAAGCATATCAAAGTAACTGTTCTTGTCTTGCTTAATTCAATGGGAGAAGACAGACAATTCTATTCCTTTACCCATACTGAATTAGACAACAGTTCATAGGCTGGCATGTATATTTGGATCTTTGCAGGTTGGTATCTTGGTGTCTTACTTCTTTGCTTTGTCTCTTTTCCTGCAGGTTGCATAGATTTCTCCTTGTAACTGTTACTGGGGGAAATGATGCAGCTTTGGTAGCAAGCCTTGCACAATCGCTTCTTTTTGGACGCTGTTTTGGAGCATGATTAATAGATCTGAGGTACAAGTCTAGTAATTTCCTTCGCTGATGGAGTCATTGTGGAAGCTATTGTATCTGTTGGAACCAGCCCCAGTTACGCTCATTTTAACAGCAATAGCTGTAACATTTGGAGCTGCTTTTCGAGCCTTAAATTATGGGAAAGAAATGGAGCGCAATCGCGATTTATCGGAAGCGTCGATTACTTTGGACAGGTCCCAGGCACTCATGATTCCAATCATGAGCTCTTGCAGCTTGCTTCTGATGTTCTACCTGTTCTCTTCTGTATCCCAACTGCTCACTGGCTTTACTGCTGTAGCATCTGTCTCATCCCTTTTCTTCTGTCTTTCTCCCTACGTGACCTATGTGAAGTCCCAATTTGGCTTGGCTGACCCGTTTGTGTCACGGTGCTGTTCAAAGTCGATTACAAGAATCCAGGGGCTTTTGTTATTGGTATGCATCAGTACTGTTGTTGCTTGGCTTATTTCGGGGCACTGGATCTTGAACAATTTGCTGGGCGTTTCTATTTGTATTGCATTTGTGAGCCATGTGCGCCTACCAAATATCAAGATTTGTGCCATGCTCCTTGTTTGTCTATTTGTGTACGACATTTTCTGGGTCTTTTACTCTGAGAGATTCTTTGGAGCGAATGTCATGGTATCTGTGGCCACACAACAAGCTTCAAATCCTGTTCATACTGTCGCTAACAGTTTAAGCCTTCCTGGGCTACAATTGATTACAAAGAAATTGGAGTTGCCTGTGAAGATTATGTTCCCCCGGAACTTGCTGGGTGGAGTAGTTCCTGGAGGAAGTTCTGCAGACTATATGATGCTAGGTCTTGGGGACATGGTATGGCATTTTCCAATTTCGTTCATTTTTTATGATTGCTCCATGTCATTCAGATCTGAGGTTTTAGATATTACGAAATTTCGGTCGCTTGCTGTTTGCCTGTTTCTGATTGTCTTCTTAGAGTTTTTAATGAATTGAAAGTGCTTGTTTGGCACTATTTCTTGGCAACATGGATGGATCTGAATGTTATTATCTGTTGCAATTTGTTTATCCATCAGATAAATAAAAGGTGTGAGGATCAGATTCACAGTTTTGATATTAGCATTTTTCCTCATATATTCACGTTAAGAGAGTTCTCCATTTTGGGGGATTGAGACTTCTGGTTGTCATTCAGTTTTTCATAACATATTTTTGCAGTGTCTTGGGATTGATTTGCAGCACTGCCGGTGTTTTTTCTCGTGGATTTTGGTTTAGTATCTCTACGTTGTTCTGACCCTTCATTAATTTCTAGCTTTTTTATCTTTTGGCAAATTTCATATCAGATTTGGGTTAGGCTCCTTTCTTGTGTACTTGTATTGCGAGCATGTTCTTGCAGAGCCATGTCACTTCTTCAGCCCTTATTTTTTTTAAAGCTAACACTTCTTCAGCCTGTTAGGTGCTTCTGTAGTGCAGTCTTTATAATGTCATTTTTATTTTTTTCCCTGTTCTAAAGTACCTTCCAACTTAAATATTGTTTGTTGTGGTTTTACCAAAATTTTAGTCTGAGGTTTACCTCTGAGAGTTTCTTTTAATGCTTTGCTTTACAGGCTATTCCTGCAATGCTTTTGGCACTAGTTCTCTGTTTTGATTATCGGAAAAGCAGGGATATAGTCAATTTATTGGAACTGCACTCTTCTAAGGCAAACAAGTACATATGGTATGCCCTTCCTGGATATGCCATTGGACTCATAGCTGCCTTAGCAGCTGGAGTTTTGACCCATTCACCTCAGCCTGCCCTCCTCTATTTGGTATGCTTTTTGATCTTATCTCTTGAAAAAATTTGCTGTGAATATTTGTGGACAATGTCACTTTTTGTCCTATTGTTTCTATGCATCCTGTTCTTATAGTTGGTCTGAGCCACGATACTTAATTTGGCATTATAACTGCTAAATAGTTTTGATTTGAATGAGGATTGACAGATAGGCATACCAGATGTCTTGTAAGAGCTGAGATGGTTAGATAGTTATGGCAAAAATGTGAATCCGAGTGCTACCAAACTCATTGAAACGATCTTTGGTTAACTTCAGGTGCCTTCCACACTTGGGCCGGTCATTCTCATTTCTTGGTCAAGGAAAGAGTTAGCAGAATTGTGGGAAGGTCCTACACCAAGCATGTGTGATAAAGGGCGCTCAGAAGAGGTTTGAGTTGCCGAAGTTGTAAAGTTATTTGAAAGGTTAATCACTATGCTTATCAGTTATCGTAAGCTAAAACATCAATCTGAGTTAATGATTTCTTTCCGCCATAGCGTTACTTATCAATCTTTCCTAGAAGATGATAGGAGATAACATCCATTAGTTGACTGTGGATTTCTAACAATGCACAACTGACAAATGATATTCAGAAGACAGCTAAATTACGAAATGTTCTGACAGACGGATAGTTCATCTTTCTATGATTTCCAGGAAAAACAGTACTTTCATCTTATGACCATAATTTTCATGAAACATAATAACCACTCCTAACCACTGATAATTTCTTGGAGGAGATTACAAAACTGCATGTGATGGTATGCTGCATTTCTATGACCAAATTATTTCATGAAACACATTTTCTAATACCTAACATCTGATCTTTTTTTGCATGTAACCCAATGTTCATGTATAAACATTTGGGAAGCTGGTATGCACCTTCATAAAGCTGTAATTTCCTTTGATCTGATTAGCATTGGGATTGTGCTAGTTTTTAAAAAAAGGCAATCATAATCAATTCAACATATTGCATATCTCTTTATGGGAAATGCTAGTAGGGTGCATTTTTTTCGCAAAAAATGAATTGGTTTGGAAATCATTTTCATAAATAAAGATTGCTTGTATTGCTTACAAAAGTGAATGAATGGAAAATATTTTTATCATTCATGAAAATAATTAGATATGAATTATTATCGATAATAAAAATGTTTTTTTGTTGACTAATTATTTTAAACAATACAATTGATTACTTTTAGGAAAATGTTTGTCAAGTTATCCATTTTTGGCAAAACAAATAAAGCCTTAATGAGGACTACCTCATGCTAGTAACATTGGAAAGACCCTTTGTGCAATGCCCTAATATCTTATGAAGTGATTTGTGAGGAGAATTGTATTGCTCCAATATTAGAAGATTAAACAAATTAATCCTGAAAAAATAATTTGCAGTCGCGTATGATGGTCAAGATTTGATGTGACTTTATTATTTCGACGATTGATTAATATTCATCTCGAATCCTGCTAAAATCCGATTTTGTTTGCACTTGGTGGTTTACTTTTGGAGATATCTTGGTGATCGACAAACGATAATATACCAATCCCTTTCTCTCCACTATCTTCAAGTAGATATTCATCTAAATTCCCTTTCTCTCCACCATCATCAAGTAGATATTCATTATATTTGATACCTTACTAACTAGTCCGAGGCAAAATGAAACCTCAATGACTTTCTCAACTGTTTGAGCTTATGCGAGGAACGAGCCTAGCCGAATGAATAATTAGTAATTCTTTGTGATCATGCTCACTCGAGGATTCATTGAAAGATGCAATAATTGACTCAACTTCTCGATGATATAAAACTAGTGCAGTCCGTCGCAGGAGTTAATGCCCTTGATCGATTTTTTTTTTTTCCATGCTGAACTTAGGCCAATGATTCATTGCCCTTGGAACTCGGATTCCTTCTTGTGCCGGATCATAATTTACACTTGAGGTGATCATTGGATGGATTAAGATCGAGTTTTTGAATTGGGTTTAATGTGGAGTTTAGGCCAATCGGAGGAAGTCTGATTTGAGCTTAATTGGGAATAATTTTTAATTGGGAATAATTATAAAAAAAGTTCTAGTATTAATTCAATCATAAATCTTTTAACGATCTATAAATGTAGTTATTCCGGTTAATTTTGATCATAAAATAATAATTGGAAAAAATTACAAAAAATTCGGTTTTTTTCTTTTGGAGAAAATTGTAAAAATTATGTACATTAGTGCTGGTCATGTCATGTAGGATAGTTGACGTTCTCATTAGTAATTTTCTACAAAAATAGTTGAAAGAATTACATTGATAAATCATCAAAATGTTTAGAATTGACCAAATTGAAAAATTATGAGTGAATTGATATTTATGACTTTTTTTTGGTAATTTTCTCAGTCTAATTGAGATGGAGTGAGCTCTTATAACTACATGTCACTATCCAAATCGGTTTTCAGGCTCCTACAACCTCAACGGGCCTTTGAGTTGTCAAATGGGTGATTTGAGTATTTATGCAAGGTGTTATTGGTTGACCAAGGTTAACAAGGTTAACTAATATTTTTCATTTTAATAACGCTGCAAAATCTAACGAAAACTACCACTGATGCTATAGCTATGCCATTAGAGGTTGACAAGCTTTTTCGTAGACTCGTCCAATGGGTGAATCGAGTCAAGTTTCGGTCAGGTCAAAAATGGGTTCACCCATACTTGATCCATTTAACCCATTTGACCCATATTCATATAGTGTAAATTAAGTTATGTATACCCAACCCAACCCGTATTGCTAAACCCTATTAATATTCTATGAAAACCCATCTCTGCTATATGTTAATTGGATTAAAACTTCTAATTAAATTAAAAATAGTAAATAAAATAAAAAAAATTAAAAAACCTATAAATAGACCATGCACATGCTTCACTTGTTTAAAGTGAACATACTATTGAGTAACTAAAAACTATAACATGAAGAATCTTTAACTAAACCTAAGAAAGCTCATTTTTATGATTTTTATTAAAAAAAGTATTGCTAAAATACTTTTATGCAATACAAATTTAATGGAGAATTTTTATATTTTTTAAAAATATTTTTAAAAAATCGAATTTTAAAATTTTTAAAAAATATAATTTTAATTATTTTTATTTTTAAATTATAATTCTTTTTTAAAATATAATTTTTAATTGTTATTTTTCTCTTTCTCTTTTCTCTCTCTTTTTTTCTTCTTCTTTGGCCGGTTGTCGGCCACGGCCGACGATCGGCGACCGGCCACAAGAAAGATCAAGCTTGTTGGTGTCGGGCGGGGCTCGATCTCATCGATTCGACAAGGTCGAGGCCCCGCTCGATGCTGGCGAGCTTGAGTATCGCCAAATTCGACAAAGCTCAAGCCTCGCCAGACGTTGGCGAGGTCGAGGTTCCGTTGGCATCGGGCAGGGCTCGATCTCGCCAATCCGGCAAGGCCGAGGCCTCGCTCGATCTTTCGGCGAGCTCGAGTCTCGCTAGATTCGGCGAGGCTTGAGCTTCGCTTGGCCTGTCGTCGGTCGTTGCTTTGCCGGCTGCTGGCTAAGAAATGAAGAAAAAGAAAGAAAAAAAAGAAAAGAAAACTGAAATATAAAAAATAATTATAATTTCTATTTTTTTTATGAACAAAGTATTTTTATAAAGTTAAAGAAAGAAATTGTGTTGGGCTTGAGTTGAAAGTTTAGAAATGGATTCTAAGGTTCCAACCCACTTGGTATTTTAAATAAGTCGAAAATAGGTCATAAGTTCTAACTCATTTAAATCAAATTTACTTTTTTGACTCATTTTTAGTTATATTTTTAAAAGCCTTTGACGCAACCCATATAACTAAAATATGAGTCCAAAAGTGGGTCAATAACCTATTTTCACACCTCTACATTTTCGAAAAGGACATTTCGGGCCCTCAAAAAAAAGATCCGAAGTACATAGGCCCAGATGCCCTCAGATTCCAACGTGGAAATTGGTTGGGAAAGAAGAAAGGGAAACGGGTAGGTGCCCGTTTGAAATTCCGGTGGTCGGAAATCGGAAAAGGCGCCGTCCGCACGGGTCATAAGAAAAGATCCGAGGCAGTCGACGAGCGCATAGTGGAAAGAGAGAGAGATTAGTGGAGGAGCAGACAAAATCCATCAACCGCTGAGAGCTAGAGAGAGAAAGTGGAAGCGCTTCCGGAGAGGCGGAGATAAAAACACGCCAGTCCCTCTCTCTCTCTCTCTATATCTTTCTGGTATTCGTCCGTTCTCCAAAACGACGAGCTAAAACCCTCGAACATGCCTTCCGCGACCGCGACGACGTCGTCCGGCACGGGCTCCCTGCAGCTCCGATTCGCCCTGCGCTCCCGCGGCGGCGGTTGCTCCCGGGAGCTGTCCCGGTCGATCCTCGTGAGGACGCGGGCGAGGAGGCTCGACCGCCGGTTCCCCCGCCTCTGCGTCGGCCGGAGCGAGGCCCCTCGGGACTTGGGGTCTTGGACCGGTTCGGACAACGGCGCGGACGCTCTGGCCGGCTGGTCCGGCTCCGCCGACGCCCGGGGGCCTTTGGATTCGCAACGGAAGAGATGGCTTGGAGGTACGGTGGAGGAAATTTTGTTCTGTTATGCGCTTGCTCTGAGTACGGTGTCTCGTGGAATTGAAAATCGTCGGTAAATGACGAGAAGGGGGAGGAATGAGGTCCGTACTTCCGCTGACGGTATTGCTGTTCTCGTGAGAGAGTGATTTGATCTTGTAGTTGGGACCTAGTTGAAGTGTCTTTTGCGATGATGATAATTGCTGGGGTACGTGCTGGGGCTTGCGTCCTGGAATATATTGAACCATCAATTAGTAGTCACGACGATTTTGGCTCGTTGTGAACTGTTCTCAGCTTTTTTCTCTATTTCTTTCGTTTCTGCAGTCACTGATTACAGTTTCTTCTGTGCTAATAACACTTTTGAAGTAGTTTGCTTTCAGGGATTGTTGGAGCAGGAGTTGTTCTTGCTGCTGGAATCACATTTGCAGCAATATATGCAGGGAAGAGAAGCACTTTGAGTGAGTTTCAATTTCTCTTGTGAAAATACTGATTCAGGACTGAGTTTGAAAATGGTGTTGGGATTGCTGAAAGTTCTTTGTTAGACCTAAGGACCTGTCCCTCTTCGAATCTGTCTCCCACAGGGTTGCTCTCTTAGTTCATCTCATTCAATTGCAGCTGCCAATGCAATTGGAATGCAGGTTAATGATTTGCCTCCATCATGATGTGTTCAATCTTGGTGAAAACAGGACCTAAACCAGAGATGGCGCCCTTGACCACACAGCAGGAAGTACTGTTGGCCCCGGATGATCAGCACGTGGAGCTTGAATCCAACAAAAAAGAGGTCAATCTGAGCAGTGAGTCAGGTATGAGTGAAGATTCTCTTTCCATCCGAGAACATAATGACTCTGCGAGTGGAAATAAAAAGGAAGATGATACTGATGGCGGGATCCAAACTGGTACTTACACTGGTACTGAAAATGCTAATAATTCTTCCAAGGAAGATGATCTGCAAGATGATTCACCCATTAGTGACAACTTAATTGCTCCTGAAATAAGTTTAGGTGCTGGTGCACTCCTAGAAGATGATACTGTGGCTGCTCCGGCCGATATAGAGGCACGAGGTAGCCTCGATGACGTTGCACCAGAATCCGCATCTGGCCAGAAAGGGGACCTGATTAATGATAATCCAAGCGGGGAAAGTCTAGCAAATTTCACTGCTGATTACAAGGGGGATGAGTCATTAAGAACTAGTAGTTCAAGTGTTCTATATGAATCTACTAAGCTTGATCACACCCAAAATGAGTCTATGGAACTGAGTGATTCATTTGGTTCACACGTAGACACTATTTTAGAACCGAAGGCCGTGCCCAACAATGAGCTGCAGAAGTTAATTCCAACGTCTGCTGAAGAAAATCATGAGGCAGACAAGGCACCTCAGGTGTTGGTTGAGGGGATAAATTCAGCACTAGAGGAGCGTGACTCGAATGAACGCGGTTCAGCTGTGACTGAATCTGGGGCATCTTCAGAGTATGCATTTGCAGATGGACAAGAAAAAGATGGGCAAGGGGCAATAGATGAAAGCAGAACAGATTTTGCAACATCAAATTCAGGAAACACCTTTTCCTATGCTGGTATACCTGCTCCATCCTTTGTTTCTGAAGCTCTACGAGTGAGTCCTGGGAAGATTTTGGTTCCTTCCACAGTCGATCAAGTTCAAGGACAGGCTCTGGCTGCATTACAAGCAATGAAGGTACTTCAGTGCACTCTTTGTTAGCTTCAGCAATTGGGTTTGGAATTGATGATGGCAGCTAGTCATTGCATTGTGAGCTAATTTATTACTTCTTTGGTGTACTTTTCTGTTTAAGTAAGTGTGCATGCACGTTTTTTCCTCTTTTTTTTAATTGGGTAGGGGGGTGTTAGAATCAGTATGAAGCAAGGAGAGGAAGTTCTCCATGCTCGTTCACTTAGATATGGT
Organism: Eucalyptus erythrocorys; assembly: GCA_014182555.1. Taxonomy (NCBI): domain Eukaryota; kingdom Viridiplantae; phylum Streptophyta; class Magnoliopsida; order Myrtales; family Myrtaceae; genus Eucalyptus; species Eucalyptus erythrocorys. The sequence continues at coordinate 44,852,383 of CM024597.1, read as the reverse complement.
CAATTAGGAAGGGCGACTTTTTTGTTGGGGCAGTTAAAAAAGTGATAGAGTAACTTTGTTTGAGTTCTTTTGTGTTTTAACCATGGGCTCATCTTTCACATTTCAAATTTTGAGTGCAATGATAATTTGGTATTACTTTTATAGCTACATTCAAATAAATTATTTAAAGAGGTCCGTTCTTCCAGAGAACTTTAGTAGTGGAAAAGATATCTCTTTCTTTCATATGATTTCTACAGCTTTTTTTTTTATCTCTTTGTTCTTCTGTTAAGTCTTCTCCAGAAACCTTTTTTGTTTGACCTCTAATATTGATGTAATAGTCTATCTTCCTTTATTATAACTAGACAATATCGTGCCTTGCAAGCAATCTAATCTGAGTGCTCCACCACTTCATTCAGGTTATTGAAGTTGATGTCCAAGCAGGGGATATTTGTACACGTCGTGAATATGCTAGATGGTTGGTGTCAGCAAGTGGTGCTCTTGCAAGGTGTAGAGATCACATTTCCGTGACTTGTTAAATAGAAAACTTCAACTGTCGATTTTCATTGCTAATTTAGATGACTAAACTTCTGCTTAAATGACCTCTGCCACTTTGTAGAGATACGATTTCCAAAGTTTATCCTGCCATGTACATAGAAAATGTCACTGAGCTTGCATTTGATGATATAACACCCGAAGACCCTGATTTTGTTTCCATTCAAGGTGAGAAGTGGTCTTTCCTGGCTGCAACTTCAGCATGAAGGTTCTTCTATATTAACTCCTTTCTTTGATTGCTCTGAAATATCAGGTTTGGCAGAAGCTGGGCTTATCTCAAGTAAGCTTTCAAGACGAGATATGATGTCATCTCCAAATGAAACTGAGGACCCTCTCTATTTCTTTCCTGAAAGGTGAGTAAAAACTGTGATTCCTTTCCAATTGTATCTTTTGTCGGCTATGTGGAGGATTCTTTACAATCAACTCAGCGTAGTGAAAAATCTTCATACTGTTACCCTAGAGAATACTGGCATGTTCTTGAGATTTTAGTCTCTATTTTATTAGACCATAGTGGTTGCAGTAAAGTCGTTCAACCTCAATACATAAACTTGATAAAGCTGCTTTAGGAGATTAACAGGAATAGATTCAAGAAGCATTTTGTGATGTTTATAATCTGTTTAATGACTTCCCTTTGTGATGCATTTCTTTTCTTTTCTGTGCAGCAAACTTTCTCACTGCTGATCTTCTTTCTTGTACATTTAACAGCCCATTATCACGTCAAGATCTAGTCAGTTGGAAGATGGCCCTGGAGAAGAAACAGCTCCCAGAAGCCAATAGAGAGGTTTGCTCATATGAAGTTTTTGGTTTATACTTGGGTTTCTGGCCACTTGTGTGACTTCACTAGCGACTTCTATATAAATTCATTCTCTTTACATAAACAGGGCCTGGGCCGTGTTTCTGGATTTATAGACATCAACAAGATTAACCCTGATGCATATCCTGCATTAGTAGCTGATTTGTCTGCTGGAGAACAGGGGATAATAGCCCTTGCATTTGGTGAGCCATATGACCTTGACCGCTTGCGTGGAACCTTCATTTCAGCTTGGTAATGTATATGTTTTTTGTCTTGAGATAGGTTACACAAAATTGTTTCAGCCAGATAAGCCTGTTACAAAAGCCCAAGCAGCTACTGCTCTTGCAACTGGTGAAGCTGCAGATGTAGTTAGTGAGGAGCTTGCACGCATTGAAGCAGAGACAATGGCAGAAAATGCTGTTGCTGCTCATAGTGCCTTAGTGGCGCAAGTTGAAAAGGATATAAATGCAAGTTTTGAGAAGGTGCTGTCAGTAGAGAGAGAGAAAATTGATGCAGTGGAAAAGAAGGCTGAAGAAGCAAGGCTTGAATTGGAAAAATTACGGGCTAAGAGAGAGGAAGATAGTATTGTCCTGATGAAAGAACGTGCTGCTGTGGAATCAGAGATGGTAGTTCTCTCTAGGTTGAGGAAAGAAGTGGAAGAACAACTGGAAAGTCTGATGAGTAACAAGATAGAAGTATCATATGAGAAGGAAAAGATTGAGAAACTTAGGTTGGAAGCAGAAAAAGAAAACCAGGAAATTGCTCGCCTACAGTATGAGCTGGAGGTTGAGCGGAAAGCATTGGCAATGGCTAGGTAAGTACAGCATGATGTAACTAAGTAATCGATCGTGGTAAATTATCTTTTTCAATTTAGATGGTTTCCCTGGTGTCAAACATCTGCGTGTGTTGTTTCGTAAAGCTTCCTTGCCAATCCATTGACTCTTCTAGACTTGCATGCATCATCTTTCCAATTAATTTGCATGGCTTTCTGGAAAAGATCCAATTCCCAGTTCATTTATTATGCTTGAGGAGACGAGGTACTTCCACGTGATGATGAACTGCACACTGCAGCCACTACTGTATGGTGCTGAAAGTGATGATCACACAATTGCCATCTTTGAATTTGTATTTGGACACAGTTCAGTCTCTTCAATTAAAGATGATTGAACTCAAGTTTGCATCTCATGTGTTGTTTAGCAATCACGGTACTTATGGAACTTCAAAATTTTGTTACTCAGGGCATGGGCTGAAGATGAGGCAAAGAGAGCAAGAGAACATGCGAAAGCTCTGGAGGAGGCTAGGGATCGTTGGGAGAGACAAGGTATCAAGGTAGTCGTTGACAGTGAGCTGCAAGAAGAGACTTCTGCTGGACTCACATGGATCAATGCTGGAAAGGAGGTGTCAGTTGATGAAACTGTAAGTAGAGCTGAAACTCTGGTGGATAAGCTCAAGGATATGGCAGCCAAAGTTGGGGAGAAATCCAGAGACCTGATCAATAAGATTGTCCAGATAATACTTGTATTCATAGCAAACCTGAATCGATGGTCTTCTAATGCCATGGAGAGAGCTGGAGAACTTAGATGTGTTGCTGTTACAAAAGCTAGGATATCAGCCGAAGAGTTGCAGCAAAGCGTCACGAACATGAGCCTCGACCTCAAGGAGGGGGCAAAGAGACTTGCTGGAGACTGTAAGGAAGGGGTCGAGAAACTCACCCAAAAATTCAAGACATGAAAGCACAGCGTTCTCCCGTAAGTGTCTCCATTTTTCCTATGAGGTAATTAACTATGGCGGCCTCAAAGAAAGCAAGATTCACCATTATGGAATTAGCGAACTGGTTGCAGATGACCTCAATAATCCAGGATCCATGTTTTTGATCTCCCACTTATTTGACCTGTTTTGGGGGAGTATATCGTGTAGAATAATTCATGTTCAATAAAAGTTGACTTCAGATCATGTTCATGATCTGGCTTGGCTTCTACTGTGCTATGTGTATGTTTGGTGGTCGAATGGCACTATGTACTTGTTCAAAACTTCAAATGTCTCGAGTAATGACTGCGGATCTGCCATCGACTCAGTGATGATGAGTGTACTTCTACTATAATTAATTTGTCAGCGTTGGTATTTGGTAATGCTAAGAATAATAATCCCTCATCAGATTTCTATGACCAAAAGAAGCTCTGATGACAGAGAGTCTGAAAAAGCAGGGTGTGGCTTAGAATGTTCTACTTCACGAATGATGTTATGTCGATGTACGGGCATCATCACGTTTTCACTTCGCTCCATGCAGCAAACCCCTCCTGTCACAAAGCAAAACAGTATATGGCCGGTCCAAGTTTGTGAGATGCTGAACTAACATTGTCACTAAAATCCACCGCAAAGAACAGCCTAAGTGCATAATGGAATTCACCAGATTTTCCGTCAAAGCACACGCTCAATAATGGAAGTGTAATTCGAAGCATGAATGCCGTGGAAACCTAACTCTGCAAACTCTTACGTCCTCTAACAAGCCCACCACTAAACGATCAATTGAAGCTTGTTCCATTGAGCGACCCCCATATGCCTACATTATCCATCATACGTAGATGCCAACACTGCCATGCTTAGGGAACAATGCATTTGATTTATGAGTAGAGCTCATCAAATTGAATGTGTACAGTATGACTTCAATAAAGATGGCGTTGACACCACAATTTGCTTTTCTCTGACTGATTAGCTTAGAATGAGTCTTTCAAATTTTAAAGATCCTTAAGATAGTAAAGCGCACAAAAGTACCCCGGGCTAAAACCAGGGTTTACCATTGAATAGAAATGACGAAAGGCGTCCAGCTGCTGAAATAAGCAATGAACTAAACCTTTGCACCCACTTAGTCGTCTATGGAGCTAAACCGTTGGCAAACGAGATATATTTGGAAAATGACATTAACACCGTCCTCATGTAAACCTCTAATAGAAAAACTCAACCACGATGACATTACACATGAGAATCAGAATATCAAGCATCGAGCCAAAAGAACACTGCTGTCATTTTTAACTGTCTTACAACAAGAAAGAAAATTCTGAGCTTCCGTCTTGAACTAACATAAGAACACTAAGCAAAGAAATATAATCAGCTTCTACATGTGAAACAAAATCTCCGCAGCAGTTTTCAGCAATGAATTCTCACTTCTTTTTCTCACCGCCTCCAGTAGACCTGCAAAGGAAACAACAATGATGATCGGGAGTGAACAGAAGGAATCCCCACTTTGGGCAGTCAAGCTAAACAAAAGAACACAACTTTCATTGTCCAAAAGAAATACTTAGGTCCTCGAGTATTACCTTATCTTTCTGAGAACACTGGACATCTCCTCACGCTTCTTCTTTGCCCTCTTGTGAGTGCCCAGCTTTCTCTTAGCTACCTTCAAAGCTCGCTTGTCCTTTCCAACTTTCAAAAGCTCAGTGATTCTCTTCTCATACGGTGCAAATCCAGCAACTTCCCTGATCAAGCTCCTCACGAAGTGAACTCTCTTGCTTGATTTCTGCACATTCGTCACACGTAAAAAAGATCATCCATCAATGGTACTGACAATTTTCTTCCTTTCTTGGTGTGACATTCACAAGCACATCTCTTTCCTCCAACACATCTAAAGTATGCACACTCGAGATCAACTTTTCAAATAATATAAATCTACCACAGAAATTTTCACAGAACTTCTGGAGAAACACCTTTAATTCCCAACATCCACCCCATTTTAATCACAAGAATAGCTCAGGAACATTTATCCCATACATTCAATTGGTTGAATTGAAAAAAAATTCACCAATCCATACTTAAAACATAAATTGCATTGCACGGACTTACCCCTTTGCGGTCAGAAGGACACGGCGCCAATTCCTTCTTGGTCACAACGTGGCCCTTATTCAACCCAACGAAAAGGCCGGTGCTTGGCTGCTTCGGAGCCATTTCCTGCTTCAACCAATCCAACAAATTGGACTTCAGTGCAACGCAATGCAATCTATCAGAGACACATCGGAATAACCAGGACAAAGACAGCAACTTGTAACCCAGAAACTAAGGCGTCACCCATTCACTCGCTCACTCATTCCGAGTCGAACAGCACAATAGCAAGGAATTACGCGCTTATAAATGTCCAGAAAATTCAAACAAACACGCAGATAACAGTAGCAAAGGAATCGCCGAACCACAGGCAAAATCAAACATCAGCTTCGACGCTACAGTTACAGCGCACGAGTTCAGGCCAGAGGCGCATGAGTACACGGACTAGGCGATCTCAGACTCGGTAACTCGAGCTGTCGAGATGAAATCAGTCGAAGACACAGCGAACCCCAAAACGCGCACGATCCGAGCCCATACATGCAAGATTTCGGCTACTTTCTGCCGGAGCACACGTACCTTTCGGACGCGACGGCGACGGCGATCGGAGGCGGGGCAGGAGACGAGCTAGGGTTTTGCGCCTGCGCTCTGTGCCTATTTATAACCGGAAGCTCGTGCGGCGGAAATAAAACGAATTGCGGGGGTAATTTGGTAAAACCGACCGGCTCCATCGCTACGACGCCGTTTGCAGTTTCCGGCTCTCGGGCCCCCGGCCCATGGGCCATTCCTAGGAGTCAGCATTATTAGGTTCAAATTCTGGAAGTGGATTTTGATTCTTTTCATCTACTCTTTTTAAAGAATAGGGAAAAAACCACCAAAAATTCTAAATTATGTACAAAGTGATAAAAATATCCCAAACTTTTTTTGCAACACCAAAAACCCCAAACTTTGCCACCCGTGACACATTTACCCCAAACTATTTTTGTGACATCAAAAACCCCGAACTTTCATTTCGTGACACATTTACCCTAAATTTTAGGGGCATTTTGGTCATTTTGCTTTTAAAAAATATCTTTTTTTTTTTAATTTTCTCTTCCCTCCGCCGGCTCCGACGGAGGGAAGCCGGCCCGGCGAGGGCTGCCCTCGCCGTCGGCCTAGGCGAGGGCGGCCCTCACCAGGCGTCGGGCGAGGGCCGCCCGACGCAGCCGCCCTCGCCGATCCGGCAAGGGAGGCCCTCGCCGCGTCACACCCTCGCCCGACGCTAGCGAGGGAGGCCCTCGCCCTGGGCCGACGCCGGCGAGGGCCGCCCTCGCCGGACGCCGGCGGAGGGAAGAGAAAAGAAAAAAAAAGAAAAAAAAGAAAAAATAAATAAAAAGACGAAAATACCCTCGATGGGGTAAATGTGTCACGAGATGGCAAACTTGGGGTTTTTAGTGGTGCAAAAAAAGTTTTGGATATTTTTGTCACTTTGTGCATAGTTTAGGGTTTTTGTGGTTTTTCCCTAAAGAATATTCTTACAATGACTATCAACTGCACTGGATTTTGAACTTTTTCTTTTTTGTTCTAACGTACAAAAAAAAAATAAATAACGTGATTACATGTACATCCAACCAATTTTTAATTGATATCTGGAATTTATTATACATGTTTTTATTATCTCTCATAATTTAATTTCCTTTAAATTTGTATTTGGAAGTATAATAAATACCACGAGTAATTGTGATGCTTTTTGTTTAGGCGAGTTGAAGATGACTGTTTCAATTGTGCCAAATTTAAATGAAAGAATGAATTCTTGCTGCATGCTCACTTGTTAAAGAGACATACTAACGCAATTAACAATCAATTCATTACTGTGATAGTTTAATGTATCACCTTCTATGTGCGATTCTCTTTATACTTTACAAGCACGACCGTGCCGATGGAAATGATCAACGAATGTCATTTTTTTTTTTTTTTTTTAAGGATGTATATTTTCTAAGTTGAGTCCTCTAAGAATTGGGAAACGTTATCCAAAAAAGTCACAAATATGTTGCACTTTGCAAATTTAATTTTAAAATTTTCAATTTTGCCAATTGAATCCTATTTCTTTTTATGTTTTGCTAGTTAAGTCCATCCAATAAAAATTGGCTGAAAATTGCTTACACGGATGCTAGACCAATCTATGTGGCATAGCACGATCGACGTTGATATAGACAAATTAAAAAATATATTAATATTTTTTGAATTACTTATTTATTCATTTTCTCCTCTTTTCTTTTTCCCTTCTTTCCTTTGGTAACCAACGTCGGGCCTTGTCAATGGTCGATGGAGATCACTGGCCTTGGGTGAGGGCCACTCTATTTGGCCTCAACCCTCAAGCAAGGGATGCCTAGGTGTGGGTTGATAATTTCTGGTCAAAGTTAGTTAAATAGACTTATTTGACAAAATATAAAAAAATTATGACTCAATTGACAAAATTAAGAGATCTATGACTAAATCAATAAAAGTATAAAAAATTTAGAATATTTTGGACAATTTTCTCTGGAGAAATGACTTTATTCATCATATTTTTCAAATAAAACTAGAGTGTATATATGGTGCTATCATCATTACATTTGTAGTCCAACTTAAAGTAAATGAAAAAAATACATTTAAAAGAAAAAATTGGGTCTGCAAGGCCATTGAAAATAGAGATTAAGCATATTAACAAACTTTGAAATGTGAATGATGACACATTTCGGGAAAGTCACCTACTTCAATTAAAAAAATTTAAGTTTCCAAGGCACAATTGATGAGACTTAACAAGTGTCTTAGGGCAATCTGTAATATTTTTCAACAATAAATTTATAGCTTTCAACTGTTGTCCTAAATTAAAGACCAAAAAAAAAAAAAAAAAAGAAAAGAACTGTCGTCCTAAGTAATGGTAGAGATTTTACCTTCTTTTACCTAGTAGGAACACTCTCATTAACTATGGATCTCAAAATATATTCTGCACATCGAACATTTTTCATCTTATGATAGGAAATTGGCCTCTCGAATTAATTTACTAATTACTCTGGAGTTTGCCCCAGTGGCCATCCTTCCAACGTGGAAGGGGGAGGTGAGGGCGTCGAATCCCTACTTTTTCAGAGGGAGTAGAGACGAGTAAGTTTCAGGAATGGGTTTCGACTCTCACGCCTGCAAGAGGTAGAACAAAAGTCTAATAGTAGGTGTTAGAATATAAATAGAGTATGACTGATAAAAAAAAATTAATTTATCCATAAAGAAATAATTATGGACCATAAATATGGCCAAGTACAATCAAACACGCCAAATAACTGCTGCAGCCTTTTACTACCAGATTCTCTAGCACTTCATTGATTTGCTTTGTTATCTTATCTACATGTCATCCGACATGAATTCCATTGTGTTGACAATTAATACAACTAGTACTAACAAATTCTCAAACCCTAAATACAGCCTACTTTAACTATTGGGATTCGCTCCAGTGGCCACTCTTCCAACATGGAAGGGGGAGGTGAGGGGTTCAAACCCCCACCTTCTCAGGGAGGATGGGGTGGGGACGTGCAAGTTTCAGGAGTGGGTTTCGACGAGGCAAGGCAAAAGTTTGAGAGTGAATGTAGAATAGGTATAGAGTAGGACCGACAAAAAAAAAAAATACAGCCTACTTTCATTTTAATATCGATTTCAAAGGGTCTTCTCGACACCAAAATCGTGTTATTTTCTCCAAGCAAGCGTCAAAAAGTTCTCTTCTCCCTAAAGCAAGTATTTGGAATTTTTCACTGAAGTTTTAGATCTTCAGATTATAAAGCGAAATACTAACGAATGTCATTTTTATCACATGGGCCTAACGATCTGCAATTTTTTTTTTCGAGAAGTTTGAAGATCGTGTTAAATTTTTACGATGGAAAAGGTTTTATTTTTTATTTTTTTTGGGTGCATATGGAAAAATCGTGCCAAATTTGTCGGGCCGGGAAAAATTGTGTTTTGGGTTATTTGGCCCAAATCATAAGGGCCTACCAAATAAATTTTAGTATTGGACTTGCACGTATGTTACTTGATAAGTTAGAAAAGCATGATAAAAAGGTGAACAATGTCAACAATCCCAGCCTTTATCATAAAAGCCCCACCACGGTACTGGCACAGAATAGAACCAAGTTATCCTCTGCCATTGCAGGACCGAACCGATACCACATATTACAGTATTTCAAATTACTTATCTACACGGCTTATATGCCACACGCATGTCTTTTTACTTTTTATTTTTGCCTATCTGCTTAATAGGTTGGGTTGAGTATTGCATAACATGGAATTAGGGTTAGCTCCTCAATTTGTTCCGCATGTACGGGTCCTTGTTAATGAAATTTCAATTGACAACATGATTTACCGAGTTTTTATTTTAAAGAAATACGTGCACGAGAAATTTTAAAACTTGTCGTGAAAGTGTAATTAAATGCTAAATTTAAAAAAAAACGTGTAATCAAATCATAAATTTTTTAAGAAAGTACAATAAATTTCTAAATTTTTTAAAAAACATAATTAAGTCATAAAACTTATTAAATTGATCAAATCAATTTATTTTATTGATCCCATTTTTTGAAAATTTTTGAATTTGAATGCACATTTTTGATAAGTTTAAGAATTTGATTGTAAATTTTATGACATGATTTTATTTTTTAAAAGTTTTATTATTTAATTATATTTATATGATAAGTTTTAGGATTTTTACTGTGCTTATGTCTTTTTAGTAATATTAGCGCCCGTGTCACTAAGGTCAGGTACCGCGGCAGCGGGGCTTGCATGTGCGGAACCGGCGAGAAGCAAAGTAAGACACTATCCTACTAGTACGGCCTACCGGCAACTGCCGCGTCATCGCCCAAGGACAACCGTCGCCCAATCGCATATCGACACGCCCCCACCCACCAACCCGCCTCGGCCGCCGTCGTCCTCTGTCTCCTTCGTCAATCATCGGCCCGCAGACCCTGCCGGTTTGACTTGCAGGTAGAGAGAGCCATTCCCTTCCCCTTCTCCCCCTCTCTCTCTTTCCCCATCTTCCTCAGTCGATGAGTCCCCAGTTCGGCTCGTGTTCCCACCGCCCATCCGGCCGTCACCACCTAAACCGAATATTCCATTCGGTCGCACCATGCCCCGTCCATCTGCATTCCATAAAAGTAAAACCGGGGAAACGACAATGAGGTCGAGAGCCCACGTTTCTGTCGTGTCTCGGGCTTTGGTCCTTGCCCAGGAAGTCCTTCCCGGTCCTCTAGATCGCGCGGCGCTCCCCCTCGCTCCTCGTCGGTGAAGTTTTTCTCTCGGGCTGGCGATCTCCGGTTCTAGCTTCGCGGTTCGATTCCCGGATTAGGAGCTCCGATCGTTAGGGGGCCGCGGGGGACGTGGTCGGATCCGTGCTCCGACGCGTGGCCGAGCCGTGTTGTCTTCGTCTGCTTCGGGCTGTGCTCTGGTGAGTGGTGATTCCTGGAGATTCCTGTATCGGACTCTGGAGTACAGTATCCCGGAGATTCTTGCTCGATTCCGATAGTGGGTTCTTCGCCAGCGAGTTTGAGTTGAATCGGGAAGGAAGCCACTCGTGAATTCTCTATCTGAAGTTTCCCTCCCGCGATTTAACGTTGCCACTCGTCGTGCATCCTCTGACAGACGCGTCTACTGTGTGCACATTGAATCTTCTGTGCCCTGTCAAAGTAAGCAAGCATCATCTTGTTATTGCATAAGCGGTCGCATGGTAATTGATTTGTCCCTTGGGTAATCTGGTTCCGGTTCTTGCGCAAGCTTCCAGAGTCTCTACTCTCGGATCCAAGCGTGACCACTTCATCAGCAGGCTATGTTCTTTAATTCATTAGCGGGGAAATTTTCATAATTTGTCCTGACACGCTTGGGTTCTAGGCATAGGCATCCATGTCATTGATATGCGGCCTCCCTCTCCTCGAGTGTGTTTACTGTCTGGCGTGCGCTCGTTGGGCATGGAAGCGGTGTCTCCATACTGCCGGTCATGATAGCGAAACTTGGGGCCATGCCAGTGCTGGAGAATTCGAGCCTGTTCCTCGCATTTGCCGCTACATACTATCTGTTTATGAAGAAGATTTGCGGCACCCCCTTTGGGAACCCCGAGGAGGTTATGGAATAAACCCGGATTGGTTGATTCTGAGAAAAGATTATGCAGATACACAAGGACGGGCGCCTCCTTATATACTGTATGTCGATCACGATCATGCAGACATAGTTCTTGCCTTTAGGGGTTTAAACTTGGCCAAAGAGAGTGATTATGCAGTGCTCTTGGATAATAGACTGGGGAAAAGGAAGTTTGATGGTGGTTATGTTCATAATGGGTTACTAAAGGCAGCAGGATGGGTATTGGATGCAGAATGCGAGGTCTTGAAGGAATTGGTGCAGAAGTACCCTAATTATACATTGACTTTTGCTGGACATTCGTTGGGTTCTGGTGTTGCGGCATTGTTGACAATGGTGGCTGTGAGAAATCTTGACAAGCTAGGTAATATCGAAAGGAAGCGAGTCAGATGCTATGCCATGGCACCTGCCCGGTGCATGTCCCTGAACTTGGCGGTCAGATATGCGGATGTCATCAACTCTGTTGTGCTCCAGGCAAGTTCGTAGTCCCTTTGTTGTTCATTGTTGTCGTTGATTGAAAGTGAGAACTCAAGTATCTCTCGGCATGGAGGCATGCCTTTTAAAGATTATGTGCTATGGGAACTTTGGAATGCATTGCTTGTTTCTCTTTACACATTGGTTGATCTAAAATCTTAAGCCACGACTGTTAATTCTTCAAAGTAGTTGGTTCTGTATACAGCTGTGCGGATGCAGCCAGATTTCTTTTCGTTCTTTTTTTCCCTGTTGCAATCTTAAAAAGACAGAACTTGTGGGATCATCTCTTCTGGTGAGGTTGATATGGATTGTGAATTAGCCTGCTCTCTACTTCATGATCATTGAAGTCTGGTGAGATATGCCATCTTCCTTATAGAAATTTGCCTAAATGGAATCCTATTGCTTCTGTAAACAATGAAGAAGGTCTTGATATGGTGAATTGCTATTTTCTAAAGCCCTTAACAGATTATTTATTAAAAAATTACTGTAGCAGCACTGTCTGGGTGTACTGATTTTGAGATTGACTTGTTCGGTTAAGCATTTTGTCAACAGCTATAGCATCATGGAGCTGCACTCTGCTAGTGTCTACTATACTGTTACAAGTAATTTTTTATTCATCTGATGGAGATTTTTCCATTGAATCAGGATGATTTTTTACCACGAACAGCTACACCCTTGGAAGACATCTTCAAGTCACTTTTCTGGTAGGGGCTGCAGCAACGTTTCTGATTCGCGCTATAACAAAATAAGAACTTTAGTTTTGTGAAGCAAATCAGAACGTCCCTTCCTTCTTATGACGAGAGTATCAATTGCAAAACTGATGCGGTTAGCAAAGAATGTAAAAGTGATACAGATTGAAGATTATGGACATTAAATTCAATTTCTCTTTCTTTTCTGTTTTGTTTTTTGGTCTCTCACTTGAAAATACTGATGGATCTTCTTTCTCTTGTTGGACAGTTTGCCATGCCTCCTGTGCTTGAGGTGCATGAGGGATACCTGTATTCCAGAGGAAAAGATGCTGAAAGATCCCAGAAGACTTTATGCACCTGGTCGCCTCTATCATATAGTTGAGAGAAAACCTTTCAAGTACGTTAAGTTGTCTAGAGAAGATATAGTATATGTGAAGCACTTCTATACATTTCAAGTGTGAAGAGAGATTATTCCTTTTGATTTTGTCGAGCATGTGCACATAAGGTGAATAACTTTTCTGGTAAACTGAAGCATTGCCTTGCATGATTTTCCAAGTAATACTCCCTGACTTGAGGCAATACAGACGAATTTATGGTATTACATGGTCCTCATCATATACAGCATCTCTAATTGAAATTTGGCTTTTTAGTGCACGTACTATACAATTTCAAGGAGGTAGGGAATTCATTAATTTCTGCTATGCCAGGATGGGACGATTTCCCCCAGTTGTAAGGACAGCAGTGCCTGTGGATGGGAGGTTCGAGCACATAGTTCTATCTTGCAATGCGACTTCTGACCATGCCATTGTATGGATAGAGAGAGAAGCCCAGAGGGCTCTTGATGTAAGTTTTGATTCCTATCTTTGCTGTGATTGTGAAGCCAAAGCCAAGTTTACTCCTTTTTCTTGTTACTAATCTTAGTCACCTACCTATAGCACAAGTGCATATGTTTGAGATGCTGCCTAATAGGTAACGCCTTCTGGACGAGCAAAACTTTTTAGGAGTTCTTTTTATGCGAGGTCGTAAATGGTTAACTAAAGATGTTAGGATCGTGGACTGACTGATACAACTTTTTGAGAAAGTAAAAGGCGAAGCCTGAGTTTCTAGGCCTATGAAATGTGGAAGAGATTCTGAGCTCAAGATAGAGATCCAGAGATTTGCATGTGTGGCAGTCTCACTTCTATACACTGGAAAACTGTGGCTCTTTTGTGCTTCCCTCCCTTGTGTCTGGCCCTTTCTCGGTGAAGTTGCACTGACTAGCGACAAACTAAGTTTTATGTGCATTGACATGTATATATGCATCCGAGTTCAAACCACAGCATATCGCATTATTGAGTACCGTTTTTAGATTATATCTAGAAGGTACCAGTCATGACGTATTTCAAGACATGGAACTGGCAGAATTAGGAATCAAATACTACATGCATCTGTCACTTAATGATGTTTGTGCGTGCATCATGATGTCAAATTATATACTCGAGTCCTTAGAAAGACGAGTTGGTGAAGCATCACTTTGTATTATGCCAATCGATAATAAAATAGATGGTCCCATGGATAATTGTAGGGGCAGTTTCCTATTTAGATGCTTTGTCCGTACAAGAAATTACCATCTGCTATCTCGAATTTTGATGAAAGCACCTGCCAAATATCCTCTCCAGCTGATGCTTGAGAAAGATCATATCATGGAAATTCCAGCGAAGCAACGGATGGAGCGGCAGGAAACAATAGTCAAAGAACACACAGAGGAGTACAAGGCTGCTCTGAAGAGGGCAGTCACTTTGGATGTTCCGCATGCTTATGCACCTTCTCAATATGGCACTTTCGACGAGCAGGAAGAAGGGCAAGATCCGTACAAATCCGATGGTGCCTCATCCGCTGGCTCGTCCAAAAGGGAAAAAAAGAGTGAAAGCTGGGATGTACTGATCGAGCGGCTCTTCGACAAGGATGAATCAGGTCACGTGATTTTTAAGAAATCTCAACATCAAGAAGATTGATTGCGTGATTCGAGGGAAAATGCAAACTTTTGAGTAAATGAGTCCTGTTCAATACTTCCATTGATTTATTTGTACTTCATTTTTGAATTATATTTTGTAAGAAATTGGTTTGGCAGAGCACTCATCAAGTTGCTGAGTTTCGGTGCACAGTTAGAGGACAGTGCAGGCCGAAGAACAGAGAAATTACTTGGTAAAGTTTTAGCAATCATGTACGAAACGGGATGAAGAGAGTGCAGAACAATAAATATAGAGTGATGGTGCTTGATCTCGACCTTTTTTTGGAGTCGAAGAGCGTCGGGTCATTCTGATCCATCGTCCAATCTTTTTTTTCATTCCTTGTTTTCTGGATAAGGTGAGAAATCTCGATTTATTGTCCATCTTCTTCCAAGCTCCAGCTGCTCTTTGAGGTTGTGAAAAGTGAAGTAAAAGAAATTCAGCTGCAATTTCACGCTTGCGCAAGAAAAGAATAAAGAGAGAAGAATCATGCTGTGAGGCTTTGTCTTTACTGGTCTATGATTGCCGTATGAAGCATGCTTGCAGAAATTCTCAGCTGACAGAATCCAAGGAAGTTTTCATGGAGAAAGTTCTCTTGGAAATACAAGGCTACGTATAATCGTTTGTATATGTATTTCGATCTTACTGTGCACAACTAAAATTGCATGATTATGCAGTATGTCCCTAAATAAAAGAGAAAAGATTAGATTTAGATGTCGTCCGATGAATCACATGAAAAACACGGAGTCTAAGCTGTGATATTCAGTAATAAAACAGTTAGAAGGGTATACATGCTGGACAAACATTTGCTTAAATGGGATTAAGATGCTTGTTTTATAAAAAATGATGAATTTGACAAATATTTTCCTAAAAATAATTGCTTACGTCACTTATAAAAATTAATGACTGAAAAATATTTTCACTGTCATGATAATATTTAGATATAAATTGTTGTGGATAATTTGACTCATGGTTTCTCATTTTTCAAAAAAATAGTTTGGGGTAAATTTTCCATTTGATGGGATTTTTAAGGTATTAATTTGGAATTTGACAAATTTTTCACACTTATAAAAATTTTGAAAAATATTTTACGTCATGATAATATTTAGATATAAATTGTTGTGGATAATTTGACTCATGGTTTCTCTTTCCACATTTGGTTTTTTCACACTTTGTACATTTTCGTGACAACCGCCTATTTAGTAACCATCTTGATAGGGAGGCAGTTTATAAAACAAATGATCGTTCATTTTGTAAGAGCAATCATAAGGTCTAATGCAAACCCTTTGATTCGATAATACATCATCAGTTCGCAATGAGATTGGGTTAGTAGAGTATATTCGTAATTCCATCTAATTTCCATGAATTTCAACGAACATAAATTCGAACAATGGCTAAAAGTCTGTTTTATTTTTTATTCAATCTTTTCGCATATGATTCTAATCAATGCTTCAATTTTGTTCTTTGATGCGTAGTTAGAATCACTAGTTTATGTCTAACAACAAACTGGCCTAGGTTCTCAATTATAGTCCTCCTCGATTCCTCGGTTATTTGATTCCAGGTTGTGAACAGCGGGGCCCACTCAGCATTTCAGGCAATGGCGCCTGTCAATTCCCCGAGCAAGCCGCCTTCCACTTCAATTAGGCTGTGGTTTCTCCCCCAGCTCGACAACGATTTGTTTCCGGAGGAAGATTCAGTACACCGGGTAGGCATGTGAAGCTGCGGTTCTTTTTTCGAGTGTTTCCCATGGAAATTATGTGCAGCCAGCTGTTTACAACGACTAAAATGAAAGACAAACAAGGGAAATTTTCCAAACAGAACCGTGTTTCACGGTGGCGATATTTTTAGAGCTGCTTCAGAGTTAAGGCCATCACGTTAGTTGCAGAGGCGAATATGCTAAACAGATCCACCATGTTCAAGTAAACGTAAGCAATGTGAGATGGTGAATGCAGGTAAAGCTAAATTTGATTAGCAACCCGAATTTTATCCTTATGTAAGGTTAAATTCAGATTCTATATAGTCGCTGAAAGTACATAAGCTTCCGAGCAAAACTCATCCTGTCCAAATATTGAGAACTGGAACTATCCCCATTTTCAATACGCAAATCAGCGCCCTTCACCTGCGACTTCAGCTTCCGTATGAACATAAAATAAAAAATAAAAATGACCAAATTCAGCTTTAGGGGACCAGCTTTCTATGGTCTAGTCGTTTAAAAAGCTACAAAATTTTCCGTTTGTTAGTAGATTTTTGACTAGATTGATAGATGTTCAATACCGTTGGTAGAAAAAGCATGACCAACAACTCAAATGTCCAGTAATCCTTTAGAAAATTATCGCCATAATGAGAAATTTCTTGACTTTCAAATGAAATAGTAAATTATCAACTCCTTTGGAATTTTGCCTGGGTCGTAAGTAAAGTACCAAACTAGAACAAATTACTATTTCAAATTAATGTTGGTAAACGTATTATAGTATTAGTACATTACAAAGGACACTTACATAATTTCAAAGGAGCTAGTAAAATCGTGATAATGTCGATAATTTCTGAGAAGTTGGTAATTTACAATTTTTCATGATGTTAGTGGACTGGTTGTAGTGCTGGTAGTTTATAGGCCCTGCCTGTAAAACTTGAAAAAATTTGGCAACGGACTAAGTCAATTAGGAGATCGGTCCATTCACGGTGATATACAAAACCACTTGCGAAATTTAAAAAAGTTCAGGAGTTACTATTTTAGTGGAATATTAGTATATTTATTATCGGCCACAATTTTTTACCAAGAAGATTGGAAAATTACTAGCAACTTTAAAATTCAACCAAGGTGGAAATTTTCTAGTTTTGAATCCATTTGTGTGCTTCCCTACCTGTCCCCTCATGATCCAAGAATAGGAGGCCCGTTGATGTTGGGGCCCATTTAAATTTGTCCGAACTAGCACTCATTGACAGGGAAAAGAAGTCGCGTAGAAATCATATTTAGACTAAAAAAAAGAGAGAGAGAGCAGAAAGCGTAGTTTGGCTAGGAAGACAAAGTAGAAAGAGTGGTGTTTTGAGAAATAGATGTCGTAGAATGGTAATTACATTACCTGAATAAGCAAACTCATGGAAGGCAAGAGATCACACGAGCACAAGTTCTAAGTAAAACTGAAATGAAGAACTAAAGGCAAGGGAGAGAGTGCAAGATTGCTCATTTCTTACGTGCTTCTTGACAGTCTCTCTCTCTCTTCAACTTGGCTACCTTCACTGCTATGGTCACATAAGCCTTGTCTGCTACTTGATCCGCAAAGCTGAAATATGCAAGTCTCCAATCCTTATTGAATTGCAAAACTCCGAAAAAGCCCCAGAACCCAGTTGCAAATCCAAGCATTACAACCACATAGAACAATGCCTTATCAAGCCTATCCTCTTCATGTGTATCTTTTGGGTGAGAGATTTTTGGTGGTTGAGGCGCCTCGGCTTCAAGGCATTTTTTTCTCAAAAGATCCCCACAGAGTAGAGGATTGCTAGCATAAATGGAAGGATCGTCGAGTGTTTGAATTTGATTTCCTTTTGGAATTTGCCCTGTGAAGTTGTTTTGTGACAAGTTGAGGTGGGCTAGGAATGTTAATGCTGAAATGCCTTGCGGAATTGTCCCTGAGAGGTGGTTGTTTGAAAGATCAAGAGACTCGAGTGACGTCATGTTCCCAATGCCAATGGGAATATTTCTAGATAGATGGTTGTGAGACAAGTTCAAGCCATGCAATCCTGAGAGAAAGAAAGTTCTTCGGGGATTGACCCGTTCAAAAGGTTGCTAGAGAGATCCAAATTGACCACAAGTTGCAAAACAAATCTGGTGTATTCGTTATATCTTCCCTTTATGATCTCAACCACGTGCTCTCGATCCCAATTAAGAGAAACATCTCCAGATTGGATTATATCTTGTATAGGAGCAACGGCCACAAATCCAAATGGAATGCTTTGATTGAAGTTGGTCATGCTGCTCATATTGCCAAGACAATGTGGGATCGTTCCCGTCAAATTGTTCATTGCCATATCTAATATTTGCAATGTTGATAGTGAGCAAAGTTGTGAAGGGATGCTGCCGACAAACCTATTCTCTCGTAGCCTTAGGATCAACAAGGACCGAAAGCTTTCGTCAAACCATATCGGAATACTTCCAGACAAATTATTCTCTCCAAGGTCTAAAATTACCAGATTTGTACAATAACCTAAAGCTTGAGGAAGCTCCCCATTGAGATGGTTTCCGTTCAAGTGTAGGGTAATAAGGTAGGGCAATGATCCAAGTGAGCTAGGAATTATTCCGGACAACTTATTGAATGACAAAGTCAAGAATGATAAAGAATTCTTCCAACAGTCTAGAATACTTCCAGATAGGCTATTGTTGGCAAGATTTAATTCAAATAACTCCATGTCGCATAATGATGATGGTAGAGTACCATTGATTAGGTTATCATTGAGACGCAAATTATATACTTGGTACATAATACCGATATCTATTGGAAGAGGTCCAGAGATCAAGTTGTGGGAGAGATCTAAATAGGAACAATTAATAGACATGTGGGGCAAGGGCCCAGTAATCTGATTGTAAGATAGATCAAGATTGAAAATTGTCAAGTTCGCTAACCATTGTGGCAAGGGCCCGGTAATCTGATTGTAAGATAGATCGAGCCCAAAAAAATGTCAAGTTGGCCCACCATTTTGGCAGGGGCCCAGTAATCTGATTATAAGATAGATCGAGCTCGGAAAACGTCAAGTTGGCCAACCATTCTGGCAAGGGCCCAGTAATTTGATTGTAAGATAGATTGAGCACGGAAAACATCAAGTTGGCCGACCATTCTGGCAAGGGCCCAGTAATTTGATTGTAAGATAGATTGAGCCAAGGAAAACGTCAAGTTGGTCGACCATTCTGGCAAGGGCCCAGTAATCTGATTGTAAGATAGATCGAGCCAGAAAACGTCAAGTTGGCCAACCATTCTGGCAAGGGCCCAGTAATTTGATTGTAAGATAGATCGAGCTTGGAAAATGTCATGTTGGCTGACCATTCTGGCAAGGGCCCAGTAATCTGATTATAAGATAGATCGAGCTTGGAAAATGTCAAGTTGGCCGACCATTCTGGCAAGGGCCCATTAATTTGATTGTAAGATAGATCGAGCGAAGAAAAAATCAAGTTGGTTGACCATTTTGGCAAGGTAATTTGATTGTGAGATAGATCGAGCCAAGAAAACGTCAAGTTGGCTAACCATTTCGGCAAGGGCCCAAAAAGGGAAGCATTGGTGAGTGTGATTTCTACAGCTTTGGCTTGTGTTTGAATCCATAGGGAAATTTAGTTCCAAATTTGCAAGAGTTCATCATAATAACTTCTAGTTGGAAAAGGGGTATCCAATTGGGTTTTGCCTTAAAACTCAAGTTATGATTGTTATTGATGTGCAACAACTTGAGCCTTGACAAATTAGAAAAATGGATTTCGGTAATCACACCTTCTAAATGATTATATCCAAGATCCAAGTATTGCAAAGCCCCCAATTTCCCTAAAGACTCAGGAATGTGCCCCACCAATTGATTATCAGAAAGATCTAGTGTTTCCAAGTTTGACAATGATTCAATGACACTAGGAATCGGACCGGTGAAGAAATTGTTGGAAAGCAGAATATGTTTTAAGTTTGTGAAGTGCACCAACCAGTTGGGCAAAGCACCCTGAAGATGATTAGAGCATATCTCTAGATGCTCTAAGC
The DNA here is from genome assembly GCA_014182555.1 of Eucalyptus erythrocorys. Lineage (NCBI taxonomy): Eukaryota > Viridiplantae > Streptophyta > Magnoliopsida > Myrtales > Myrtaceae > Eucalyptus > Eucalyptus erythrocorys. The sequence continues at coordinate 44,832,249 of CM024597.1, read as the reverse complement.
TATTCTCGATGGATCCAGATGAATTTCCTTGGGTTGTTGAAATCTCTTCTCCGATTTGGTTTTCACACAAATGCAATGACTTGAGGTAACGATCGTTCTTTAAGAATGAGAAAATGCCTCCTTCAATGCCGTCAAAAAGATTTTTCCCAAGATCAAGATGAACGAGGCTTGTAAACTTGTCAAACCACATGGGAATTGATGAGTTGAAAGAGTTGCTTGAAAGATCAAGATGCTGAAGAGAAGTCATGTTTTGAAATAAAGTGCTTGGGATGGGACCTTCAAAAAGATTACTCGAAAGATCGAGGTATTGAAGATGAAAAAGAGAAGTAGAATTGGCCAAGTGATCAAAAGACAGATGAAAATTATGTAATCCACAACCGGATAAGCTCAAATGCGATAAAGTTGGGAGCGTGCTGATCACTTGCATGAGGACTCTTTTGTTCACAATCATTGAGCCACTCATGTCAAGGTACTTTAGTGACCGAAGATAAGAAACCCATAGGATATCATCCACAACCAAATTTTCATATTCATTATGAAGATCGAGGACTTCCAACTTGGTGAGATTTCCCAATTGTTGAGGAACCATTCCATAGAAGTTGGCAAACGATAGATTGAGGTACCTCAATTGTTTAATCGAACCAATGAATTCAGGTATTCTTTTTTGATTGAAATTGATCCCACTTAAGTCCAAGTGGTTCATGTATCTTAAGTGGAGCAAAGAAGATTTAAACTCACCGGTTAGGAAGAGCTTCGATTCCATGGAAAAAGGAACAATAGTTTCATCTCTTCTTGGTTGGGGTAATAATTGGAGCTTGATGACATGACCATATACTCCATCACAAATCACTCCTTCCCATCTGCAACAATCTTTGCCTTTCCACGAAGAAAGCAAGCTGGATGGATCAAAGAGGCTTTGTCGAAGTTGGAGCAAGAGTCTCTCTTTCTTGCTCTTTGTAAATAGACGTTGAATTGTTATAGAAGCACACACGTGAATTATCTAAAATGAGTAATAGAGTTACTAGTGTGAGCACTTGGGAACAATAACTCCCCATGAGCAATGAAGGAAAGGATGAATTCATGTTTTAGAGTGAAGGGTATAAGGGTCCTCTAATCAAACTCAGATCATTTATAGAGAAGGGCAGGGAGAGATCTCTCTTTTAACTTGGCAACTTGTGGTTACATGCATGCGCCTTATGTGTATGCATGTGTATCATGTATATGCAGTGCATTTAAGGTCCACACATGATAATTTTCATTAGGGAGAAAAGGCACATCCATTCTTATAGTTGGAGTTTGTAAATTGATGAGCAAACCCCATCTAGATGAGAAGTCCACGTCAACTTGGAAGCAAGACCAGCGCCATTACGGAGACTGTGGACAAGTTTGTCCAGTTTTTTGCAGTGCCTATCTCAGAACAAGTCAAGTCTTTTGAGTCCTGTGTCGTTATTTATATTAAGGTCATTTCTTGGTCTACATTGCGTGTTTTCAAAGACACCATCTATTTTATGTTTTGATCTTAACTAAATTACTAACTTTGAAATAACGATGGTAATGTATCATTCATCACAATATCATGGAGAGATGATAGAAGAGGTACATAGATTTAAGTTGTCGGAGAGATATTAATTGGAACCGTTAAAAGGTATATATATTAGGTAGGGGTGTGGTAGTTTGAGTGTGAGACAAATCAAGCCACAAAGTTCACATGTTGGTCGACCATATAGGCAAAGCCCCCAAAACGGAGGCATTTCAAAGAGATGCGATGGTCCTTTGCTCCCACATGCATTTTTTGTGGAAATATCGACCTAGTTGGGATTTGCCTAAAAGTTGAGTAATTTTTGCTAATATCCAAAACTACAGATTAGACCTAGATTATCTACAGTGTGGATTGCTCGGGCATAGGAAGCAAAATATGGGAACGTGGAACATCATTTGTGCTAACAATAGGGGTAGACTTCTTTTAATCATGTAATTAGGATAAGTCGTGATTTTGTAGTCACGATAAAGATAATATGGGCAGTATAATATGTTTCTAACAAATCACACTCAAACAAGAATTACTATTTTGAATTATGTTTTCAATTACAAAATGTATCAGCATGAAAAATATATTTCGAATAAGTAATAGAGATTAATATATTGAGAACATCAAAAATGCTCATTTTAGTTTATGAGTTTATTCTCATCACATAGGATATCCTGTTTACCTGAAACTTATGTGCCGTGTGAGAAATGAATGCATGCACCTAGAATATTTAATAATTGTGAGGAATCTAATCTATGAAAGAATGCGAAGGTGAAAAGAAGAGGAACGAAGATTTTCTGTATTTCCTCATTCTGATTGTAAACTGTACAGATCCTAAGGATATAGAGCTAGCTTTGTACAATTAATGGAAATAAAGAATTCTATGTATCAATCTAGATCCTATGTATCAATCTGGATCTAAATCTAATCTTTAACGAAAATATATATATATATATAAATTTATATATATATATAATCAAATCTAAATTTTCCAAAGGACTGTTGCATATCTTTAACAATCGCTTTTGTTTTCAAATGCAAAAAGGAGAAAGTTCATATGATCCTTTCAATTAAAGATTGTGCATGACTCCAAGTCGAGTCAATGTTTGTCACTCTTTAAAGTTCATGAAAATGAAATTCCACTGATAACTCCAAGTCGAAGCCAACGTTTCTGACATTTCTAGTATTTTTTTATTTTTGGCTTTGGCGATGTAGTAAGTCCAGTAGAGTAATCACACTATTAGTATCACAGCTTAAAAATGTTGAAACTGAGAGGTGTTTGCCTTTGCCCACTACTATAAGCCGATAACACCGACTCATACCATTTTATTTTCCTCTGGCCGAACCAGTGTCCATATCGATTTGGATTTCTTTTTTTTTTTATAAGTAAATATCGTGTATTCGCAAAACTCTAGCAACTGTGGGAGGACAAACTGTATTACTACCCTAAGCATTTATGCAAAAGCTTCATTTGAGCCAATAATTTCCCAAAACCCAGCACAAGACTAATGTGACATTCTCCTTTTTTTTTTTTTTTTTTGGTTAAGAAAGATTGAGTCCAAATATACGAGAGGCTTTTTCAATAACGTTTAATCAATGAATCAGTCACTCGCAAGTCACAAAAACTTTCAGACTTTCATGATTGTTTAGAGAGCTTAAATTGGTGTCTACTCAACAAATGAAGAGTTTTCAAAAATTCTTATGGACTACACTCATGGAGAGACTTTGTTATGCATTCGCATTCTCTTATTAAGATATGTAAAAGCCACCATTTGAGTGTCAATTATAGGTAAGGATAACACTGGCAATCCACGAATAACTCCAAGTCAAGTGAATGTTCTCTCTCTATGTAATAAAGCAACTTCCCGAATGATACATGTTGATGTCGCAATCAATTCTTAAAATAATTTGATCGCCTCCTAATGAAAAAGAACTTAATGATGGTACATTTTATCGATTAAATAGTGCAATAAAATGAAGGGAATGTAATAACTATCGGAGGATTATTTATTGTAAATTTACAGAAAGGAAAAGGGCTCATTTTTTACCTTAATTTCATCATTCTCATTGAACTGGTAAAGTTTCCAGCTTTTTGCATTATAGTCGAGAACTTGGAATTAGCAAGAAGTAACATCAAGTGCTTCCAACTAAATTACTTCTTATGAATTTCCAAGTTTCTGGTATTCTGAAGGCGCTTCTATAGTTTTGCATCAAGTACAAAGGATTGGCCTTAACCATTTCATCTCACGATGGACATGAACATTTGTTAAATCATCGCTCGAGCTTTTCCACCCTGAGCTTCTCATTGTTAAGAAGGTGCCTTGGGCATCGGTGCCTTAGACAGGAAGCTCTTGAATAAAGCATGTACCAGAGAGAGAGATTGTTTTTTTTTTTTTTTTTTGGAGGGGGTGGGGGTAGATTGGCACTTCATCATCACCAATAGTTAAGTTTTTCTACAAAATGCATAGAATGTCCTTCACGGCAGGCTCATGCTTATTCTTCTTCCTCTCATCACTAAGCATGAATATATCAACTGGACTAAGCTCTCTTCCCAACTCTTCTTCCTATTAGTGTTGGAATATGTCTTGAGTTTGGGCTCGTAAGGGAAATTCTAAATTCATATAAGAGATTTTCTATTTGGGAATTTGATAGACAAATAAGCAATAAAATTAAAAACTTAAAAGTAAAGTCCAAGTTGGATTAAGTTTCATAACAAATTAGGAATATCAACTTTCCAAATTTGGGTTGGATTCGGCAAGGCATAGAGTTCCACGTTTAATATAAAAAATAAGCAAATCTCTTTTGGGAGTTGGCCTCCTTGATTCGCCGTCTATGGAGAGTTCTGGGTCTGTGGAATTTTCATACAATTGATGGAGAATAATTCGTGAATTAAGTCTCACAAAGTTGATGTTCAAGCCGTGAAATCATGCGGTAAGATTTGGAAATTTCTTTGTGATATTCAGAAATAGTTTGCTAGGAATTGTGAAGAATAAATGTTAGAGGGTTTAATTAGGGACAAAAAATACTAGGAGTGTTTGAGTTACTCGAATGCAGTTGTAATCTCCACTTGATTGTTTGAATAGTGAAATCTTACAATGCTCCCCTTATGGAGTAGGCCACACCGGCCAATCTATGCAAATCAAGTGTCCCCTTTATTTCATTGTTTGATCGCTTGTAGTTAGCATACTCAAATCAACAATATGTAATTATAAAATAGGGTCAATTTTTCTTTATAAGACTCTGTTCACCCACGTTGTCTTTTTTTCCTTAAAGTGAAACTATCCATTATACAGTTTAAGTTTGACTGAGAGAGCTAACAAAAGGCACAAAATTTTACTTTCTCCACAGTTATCCATCCAAAACTTTTCTTCCCTGAAGTGTGTCGCATGCTTTGTTTCGCCCCGTTAATTTTTTTTTTTCTCGCATGTAGCTTCTATAATTACAAGACTTCAATAATAATAATAATAATAATAATTACAAGACAAAGATCACTACAAAACATACATCAACTAATGAGGAAATTAAACTACACTTATAATTTAACATGTCTGATCAAACGATGCTACACATTTTGATGTACCTGTCCTTCCTATGATTTCTGCAATGTGTCAAGCTGGAAGATCATTTGAGTAATGTGACAATGATGGCGAGCTATAGTAGTGAGCAACTTCTAAATTGCTTTTCTAGTTTCTCCATTTAGAGTTCGTGGAATTCAAATGTATTTTTCATAACTCGAATTTCGAGGATACTAAAACCCGAACTTTATTAAAGAAAAATTCACTAACACAAATTGAGATGGGTCTTTGATGCTTTGTCTAAGTTAGAGCAGAGCCTCTCTTTCTTGCTCTCTTACAAATAAAAGTTGAGTTTCTACAGAAGCATACACCTAAATGATTTAAAATAAGCAATAAGAGTTACTAGCAAGTGACTTGAGAACAGTATCTCCCCATGAGCAACGAGGGATAATCACGTGGGAAGAGAACAAATTTACACTTTAGAGAGTGGGGGTTTAAGAACCTCTAATTAAACCCAAATCATTCATAGAGAAAAGCAGGGGGGAGATTTTTCTTTTAATGTGACAAGTCGGGGTTCCAAACATGCACCTTATGTGCATGCATGTGTGCCATCTTGAAGGATGTATATGCAGCACATGTGACATCCACAAATCATAATCATAAATCAGAGAAGAGAAGGCACATCCATTCTGACAAAAAAAAAAAAAGGGACATCCATTATTACAATTGAAGTTAGTAAATTGATGACAGCATCTATTCCTACAAGAGAGAATTCAATTGGACTTTGTAAATTGATGATGGGGTCCATCCGGAAGAGAGAATTCAGCCTTTACAAATTAGTCCAAGTGAAAAGCATCTCTACTAAGGAGATAGTGGAGAATTACGCCTAATTTTTGCAGTGCCGAACACGAACTAAGTCTTATGAGTTAATTATTGTTTCTCTACAAAAGTGCTCATCTACAATAGCATCGTTCATTTCACGTTATGATTTTTTTCTAAATTATCAATTCCGAGATAACGATTTTAATTAGTCCTGTTGCCCGTGCTATGCATTGGAATATGCCGGCCATTGCTTATAGTAATCGTAGTCATAGAAGAAAAGGCACATCCATTCTTGCAAGAGAGAATTCAATTGGACTTTGTAAATTGATGGCCGGGCCCCATCTGGAAGAGAGAACTCAACCTATACAAATTAGTCCAAGTGGAAAGCAACTCCGCTAAGGAGATCGTGGAGAATTACACCTAATTTTTGTAGTGCCAAACACGGACTAAGTCTTAAGTCTTATGAGTTAATAATTGTTTGCTATAAAAATGTATGTCTAGTCTTATGGGTCGATGACTGTTTCTGTATATAAATGCGTGTTTATAACGACATTGTTAATTTCATGTTATGATTTTTACTAAATTATCAAAATAAAAAAAACGATCTTAATTAGTCTTGTTGCCCATGCGACGCGTAGGATTTTGTCGGCCATTGCTTAAAAAGCAATGTTTGGATAGTCTGAGTTTGCCTGGTTGGTGATTGTGTAGAATCTGAATTTAAACTTATGTTAGTTAAAATTGGGGTTGCTTTATCAAGTTTAGCTATACCTGCGTTCACCATCTCAAATTACTTAAGTTTATTCAAACATGTTTTCTGAACTACTTTGGATCATCGGTTTTTTGTGCTCTTAAAGTATCCATTCATATAGACCAATATATATATATATATATATATTTTTGTGCTAGAAGAACCGCATCAGTCGGTAGTCGAAGCATAAACCCCCAAGTGCTACGTAAGTGGAAGGACCCACCACCTAGGGTAGCACACTTAAGTCACCAAGTAACTCCACCAGCCCCCTTGCGTTGCTAGGACTTCGAACTCCTCACCTCTTTCACAAATGATCATAGAAACCTACCCAGCAAAGTCATCACGATCGGTGGTAAGAAATATTTCTTGTGTCATAATGAAAAAGGAAAAAGAAAAAAAAAAAGAGAGGTCACAGACGATACAGTTTATCGAGTCAATTGCATAGTATGACTTTTCTAAAAAAAAAAAAAAGGCAATGTATTACTGTATATTTACAAGAGGAAAAAGCTGATTTTTGACCTTAATTACATCAATTTCATTCAACTGGTACCATGACGAGCTTTCCGCATTTTCAGTCGAGAGAACTTGGAATGAACAAGAAGAAATATGAAGCACTTCCAACCAATTGCTTATGAATTTCCAAGCTTCTAGCATTCTACATTGTTTTGCATCGAGTACAAAGGGTTGGCCAGAATTGCTTCATTTAACAATTGAATTTCCAAGCTTCTACCATTCTCGCTGCCTGCTTCTTCTCCTTCATCTTTCTTTTATAAAAAAATAGCTTATATTTAATTTAATTTAAATAAAAATGAATTTGAAAACAGATTTGGATCAAAATGACATTTTAGTCACGTTATCGCCATGTAGGAGAGAGAAAATATTTAAAAAAAAATCGGCATTTTCGGCATCAAGTTTTTCACGGAATTCAACCAAGTTAGACATAGAAGGGGAGGTGAAGGTTTAGATAGAAGTGGGGACTCCCACGCTCCGCAAGAGGCAGGGCAAAAAGTCTCGAGAGTGAGTGTAGATTAGGTATAGAGTAGGACCGACAAAAAAAAAAAAAAAGTTAGATAGAATTAATAGAAGGATTCGATTGCACCAATTTGACAAGTTATAGGATTTGATTGTAACTTTTATGAGTTTTAGAACTTAATTTGTACTTTCATAATAAGTTTTAGATTTTCTAGTAAACATGTCCCTTTTTCTTTTGTGACTTAGCAGTCCTAAAGGAGTAGTTATGCCTGATTATCATAACTTAAAAATTGAAACGAGGCAAGTTAATTTCTGCGCAACTACTTGCTTCCTTAACGAGGAATGTTGCAGTTTATGATCATCCCATCCATCCTAGAAACTCGTCAAAGTAATTTGCCAAAACTGTGTTTTCTTCCTTTGATTCTGTTTATATTTAACCTCGATTTTTCTGTGTTTTTTTTGGGTCAGCGGCCTCTTGATCGAATCCAATCTACGAGTATCGAAATTGATGGAAAAGTACGATCCCTGGCTTCTCTTATCTTCCCCTTCGTTAATGGCCTTTGATCTCCGTGGTTAAAAAACAAACATGCCATTCTCCAATATAAACTAGGCTTTATCTCTGACAAACGTTATTGCATTATAACTCTATCAATTGGCTTCACAGGTTTTGAGTCTACGGAAGATTTGAACTATTTATTGAGTTTGAATTCCTCAATCCTTCTTATATCATTATCCATCCAAAGCTTGTTGCTACATTTTCCTATATGGTGGTTAGATTCTTTTTTCTTTTTTTTTTTTTTAAATGCTTTTACCAGTGATTTCGAATGTTTATCCCAACTCATTGTCAGACCTTTTTTCTTCTTTTTATATTATAAAAGAAGACATATGCGGTCTGATTCTTCGTTCTTGGGAGGATTTTTCTCTTTATTTTTTTGATAGCTCTGAGTTTCTTAGTGTGGTTTATATGTTGGATCGGTCCTATGACCCTTTCACTCGCTGCACATGAATTTCGCTAGTGATCTCTTGCTTTATTACCATCACAATCTGTTTAGTGATTTACATCCATGGAAACACAACACATAACTAAAGAAGCAAACTATATCCTTCTATTGAAGGAAAAGCCTACATAGAGAAAGTTCTTTTATAGATTCAACCGTTTATGTTTTCTAAGGTCAAAATCATCATTTATCTAGAGTTTTTATGGGTAAAGCAAACTCAAGTTTAAAATAGGTGTTGTGGGGGAAGAATTCAGAAGTAAAGAATAAATACTTACATTTGTGATGTTGCAAAAGTAATCGCAATATATTTTTCTTTTCTCTTTTCTATTGTCTTGCTTTTTAAGCATTGGCCGACATATTCCCGTGCGTTGCACGGGCAATAAGACTAATTGAGATCATTATTTCAATTGTGATAATTTAGTAAAAATCATAACTTGAATTGAATAGTACCATTATAAGCATGCATTTACATAGAGAAACAAACATTAACCCATAAGACTTGACTTAGTCCGTGTCCAGCACTACAAAAAATTAAGCGTAATTCTCCACTATTCCCTTAGTGGAGCTGCTTTTCACTTGGACTAATTTGTAGAGGTTAAATTCAATATTTCGGATGGGGCCAGTCATCAATTGACAAACTCCAATTGCAATAATGAAAGTGCCTTTTCTTCTATGACTATGATTATTATAAGCAATGGCTGGAATATTCCCGTGCATAGTATGGGCAATAGACTAATTAAAATCATTATTTCGGAATTGATAATTTCGAAAAAATCATAACGTGAAACGAATGGTGTCATTATAGACATGCATTTTTATGAAGAAACAATTATTAACTTGTAAGACTTAGACTAAGTTCGTGTTCGACATTGCAAAACTTAGGCGTAATTCTTCACTACCTCATTAGTGGAGCTGCTTTTCACTTGGACTAAAATGTAGAGGTTGAATTCAATCTTCTGGATGGGGCCCGGTCATCAATATACAAACTCCAATTGCAAAATGGATGCACCTTCTCTTCTCTGCTCGCGAGACTCTCCCTCATCGCTCGCGGGGAGATATTGTTCTCAAGTACTCTCACTAGTAACTCTATTGCTCATCTTAAATAATTCATGTGTTTACTTTTGTAGAAAATCAACTTCCATTTTGCAGCGAGCAAGAAAGAGAGGTTTTGCTCCAAATGAAACGGTTAAGGCCAATCCTTTGTACTTGATGCAGAACTATCGAATCGCTTTCAGAATACCAGAACCATGGAAATTCATAAGAAGTAATTAGTTGGAAGTGCTCGATGTTTCTTTTGTTGATTCCAAGTTCTCAACTACGATTCAGAAAGCTAGAAACTTCACCAGTGGAATGAAATTGGTCTAATTAAGGTTAAAAATCAGCCCTTCCCTTTCTATAAATTCAGAGTAAATAATCCAATGATAGACATTACATTGCCTTTGTTTTATTGCACATTCTACTTGATAAATCGTATCATCTTTGAGACCCTTTTTATTGGGATGCGACCAAAATACATTTAGAATCGATCACGACATTAATATGCATTATTCGATGGTGCAAATTCAGTTCTAAACATTTTGATTAGATAAATTTAGTTTTAAATCTTTTGCATTGTGTGAATTGAGTTCATCCGGTCAATTTTGGCCGAAAATAACTAACGTGGGCAATTTTTTTAAGTTTTTCTGAAATTTTTATTACTTTTTTGGTTTTTTCTTTTCTTTTTCTTCTTTTCTTCCCTTTTTTTTTATTCCCCAATTGTGGGCCGACTCGGGCCCGACACTCTTGCCCAAGCTAGGTGAGGGTGTTGTAGCTCTCATTGGCTAACATGTGAGGGTGTGAGCCCTCGCCTCGGACCCTTCGCCCATGACTAGCGATGGTCGGCTAGTGACCTCATCGGCCAAAGTGGGGAGAATTACCAAAAAGTCCTAAACCTATTACAATTATGCCAATTCAGTCATAAACCTTTTTTGTCCAATTTAGTCAATTCAGTCCATCCGACCAAAATTAGCCGGCCGGCGTTGACGTGGATGCCGGCGAGGGACAGTCGGCTGGCGAGGCAATTTTTTAATATATTTAAATATTTTTTCAAATTTTAAATATTTTTTAATATTTTTTGTTTTTATTTTTTCTCACCTTCCCCTTCGGTTGGCCGAGGTGAGGGCCGGCGAGGCTCGCCCCACCGGCTGACCTCGCCGGCCACTAGCGAGGGCGAGGCCCCGCCAGATCCAGTGAGCTTGGCCCTCGCCAAGGCTGGGCGAGGCCGAGCCTCGCTAGATCCGACAGGGCCTTGCCCAACCACGGCGAGGGTCGACCTTGCTAATGGCCGGCGAGGCTGCCGTCATAGCGGAAAGAGCCTAGGGTTGCCCGTACGAGACGTTCTCCAAGCAAATGCCGCCGCCCTACACCCGACCCTTGCCCTCCCCAACCGAATTTACCCTCTCGAGGACCACGATGCCGAGCAACGAGGAGTGGGGGCGGTTCACGGCGCGCTTGACGATGAGAGGGAAGTCGCAAATATGGAAGCCTCGCCATGGCCTCGGCAAGGTCGACCCTTGCCTTGGCCGGGCGAGGCCCCGCCGGATCTAGCAAGGGCCGAGCTTGTCGAATCTGGTGGGGCCTCGCCCTAGCCAGTGGCCGGTGAGGCTAACCTCGCTAGTGCCCAGCGAGGTTGAACTTGCCGGCCCTCGCCTCCGGTCGACAGGGGCGAGCCTCACCATTGGCGGGTGAGGTCAACCTCGCTAGTCATCGCCTCTGGCTGGCTCCGGCTGGCCAGAGGAAGGGGAAGGTGGGAAAAAATAAAAAGAATTAAAGAATTAAAAAATATTAAAAAATCAAAAAAATAATATACATATATATATATATATATTAAAAAATTGCCTCGCCGGCCGGCTGTCCCCACCGGCATCCACGTCAACGCTGACCGGTCAATTTTGACCGGATGGACTGAATAGGCACAATTATAAAAGGTTTAGGACTAAATTGGATTAAAAAAAAAAGGTTGAGGACTGAATTGGCACAATTGCAATAAGATTATGACTTTTTTGGTAATTCTCCCGCCAAAGTGGTAAAGAAAAAAAAAGCAAAGAAAGAAAAGAAAAGAAATTATAAAAGATTCAAAATATTATTAAAATATTATTTAACAAAGTCTCTCCATGGTCATAATTCTAAGAATTTTTTAAAACTCTTTGTCGAGTAGGCACGACTTTAAGCTCCCTCAGCAACTTTTATGTTTCGAGTGAATAATTCATCAATTCCACATTATTGAAAAAGTCTTCTCACATATCTTGATTCAGGCTTTTTTTAACAAAAAAGAAAGGAGAATGACACCTCTCTTTAACTGGCTTTTGGGACATTATTGGCTCAACTGAAGCTTTTGCAGAAATGTTTAGGGTCGTAAAACAATTCTCATAGGCGAAGGGTCAGAGGCGAGGGCTCACCCCCTCACATGTTAGCTGATGAGAGCTACAACACCCTCACCTAGCTTGGGCAAGGGTGTCGGGCCCGAGTCGGCCCACAATTGGGGAATAAAAAAAAAAAAAAAAAAAAAGGAAAGAAAGGGAAGAAAAAAAGAAAAAAAAAAAGAAAAAACCAAAAAAGTAATAAAAATTTCAGAAAAACTTAAAAATTTGCCCACGTTAGTTTTTTTTTTGGCCAAAATTGACCGGATATACTCAATTCGCACCATGCAAAAGATTTAAAACTAAATTTATCTAATCGAAATATTTAGAACTGAATTTGCACCATCGAATAATGCATTTAATGTCACAATCGATTCTAAATGTATTTTGGTCGCATCCCAATGAAAAGGGTCTCAAAGATGATACGATTTATCAAGTAGAAAGTGCAATAAAACAGTCTATCATTGGATTATTTACTCTGAATTTATAGAAAGGGAAGGGCTGATTTTTAACCTTAATTAGACCAATTTCATTCCACTGGTGAAGTTTCTAGCTTTCTGAATCGTAGTTGAGAACTTGGAATCAACAAAAGGAACATCGAGCACTTCCAACTAATTACTTCTTATGAATTTCCATGGTTCTGGTATTCTGAAAGCGATTCGATAGTTCTGCATCAAGTACAAAGGATTGGCCTTAACCGTTTTATTTGGAGCAAAACCTCTCTTTCTTGCTCTCTGCAGATAGAAGTTGATTTTCTACAAAAGTAAACACACGAATTACTCAAGATGAGCAATAGAGTTACTAGTGAGAGAACTTGAGGACAATATCCCGCGAGCGATGAGGGAGAGTCTCGCGAGCAGAGAAGAGAAGGCGCATCCATTTTGCAATTGGAGTTTGTATATTGATGACCGGGCCCCATCCAGAAGATTGAATTCAACCTTTACATTTTAGTCCAAATGAAAAGTAGCTCCACTAATGAGGTGGTGGAGAGTTACGCCTAACTTTTGCAATGTCAAACACGAACTAAGTCTTAAGTCTTTCAAGTTAACAATTGTTTCTTCATAAAAATGATTGTCTATAATGACACCGTTCATTTCACGTTATGATTTTTTCGAAATTATCAATTCTGAAATAATGATTTTAATTAGTCTTGTCGCCCATGATATGCACGGGAATATTCCAGCCATTACTTATAATAATCATAGTCATATAAGAAAAGGCACTTTCATTATTGCAATTGGAGTTTGTCAATTGATGACTGGCCCCATCCGAAATATTGAATTTAACCTCTACAAATTAGTCCAAGTGAAAAGCAGCTCCACTAAGGGGATAGTGGAGAATTATGCTTAAGTTTTTGTAGTGCTGGACTCGGACTAAGTCAAGTCTTATGGGTTAATGATCGTTTCCCTATGTAAATGCATGCTTATAATGGTACTATTCGATTCAAGTTATGATTTTTACTAAATTATCACAATCAAAATAATGATCTCAATTAGTCTTATTGCCCGTGCAACGCACGGGAATATGTCAGCCAATGCATAAAAAGCAAGACAATAGAAAAGAACAACGAAAAATATATTGCGATTACTTTTGCAACATCACAAATGTAAGTATTTATTCTTTACTTCTGAATTCTTCTCCCACAACACCTATTTCAAACTTGAGTTTGCTTTACCCATAAAAACTCTAGATAAATGATGATTTCGACCTTAGAAAACAAAAACGGTTGAATCTATAAAAGAACTTTCTCTATGTAGGCTTTTCTTTTAATAGAAGGATATAGTTTGATTCTTTAGTTATGTGTTTAGTGTTTCCCATGGATGTAAATCACTAAACAGATTGTGATGGTAATAAAGCAAGAGATGATAAGCACAATTCATGTGCAGCAAGTGAAAGGGTCATAGGACCATTCCAACGTATAAACCACACTAAGAAACTCAGAGATATCAAAAAAATGAAGAGAAAAATCCTTCCAAGAACACAGAATCAGAGCACATATGTCTTATTTTATAATATAAATGAAGAAGAAAGGTCTGACAATGAGTTGGGATAAACATTCGATATCACTGCTAAAAGCATTAAGAAAAAAAAAAACAGAATCTAACCAACATGTTGTATAGGAAAATGTAGCAACAAGCTTTGGATGGATAATGATATCAGAAGGATTGAGGAATTCAAACTCAATAAACAGTTCAAATCTTCCATAGACTCAAAACCTGTGTAGCCCATTGATAATGAGTTATAATGCAATAACGTTTATCAGATAAGTTCTAAGTACACCCGAAATGAAGAACTAAAGGCAAGGAAGAGAGCATGAGATTGCTCATTTCTTATGCGCTTCTTGATAGTCTCAATCTCTTCAACTTGGTTATCTTCACCACTATGACCACATCTGCCTTGTCTGCTACTTGATCCGCAAAGCTGAAATATGCATGTTTCCAATCCTTCTTGAGCTGCAAAACTCCGAAAAAGCCCCAAAAGGGCCAGAACCCAGTTGAAATCCAAGCATTACAACCACATAGAACAATGCCTTATCAACCCTATTCTCTTCATGTGTATCTTTAGGGTGAGGGATTTTTTATGATTGAGGTGCCTTGGCTTCGAGGCACTTTATTTTTATCAAAAGATCACCATAAAGTAGAGGATTGTTGGCATAAATGGAAGGATCATCGAGTGTTTGGATTTGATTTTCTTTTGGAATTTTCCCGGTGAAGTTGTTTTGTGACAAGTTGAGGTGGATGTTAACGCTGAAATGCCTTGCGGAATTATGCTTGAGAGGTGGTTGTTTGAAAGATCAAGAGACTCGAGGGACGTCATGTTCCTAATGCCAATGGGAATATTTTCAGAGAGATGATTGTAAGACAAGTTCAACGCATGGAATCCTGAGAGGAAAAAAAGTTCTTCAAGGATTGACCTGTTCAAAAAGTTGTTAAAGAGATCCAAATTGACCACAAGTTGTAGAAGAATTTTAGTGTGCTCATTATATCTTCCTTTCATAGTCTCAACCATGTGCTCTTGATCCCAATTCATATTATGGCCTCCAAATGAAAAGAAAATTATATCTTGTATAGGACCAACAGCCACAAATCCAAATGGATTACCTTGATTCAACTTGATCATGCCGCTCATGTTGCCAAGAAAATGTGGGATCGTTCCCATCCATTGATCATCGACATGTCTAATATTTCCAATCTTATAGTGAGCAGAGCTACGGAGGGACACTGCCGACAAACCTATTCTCTCGTAGCCTCAAGACCAAAAGCTGTCGTCAAACCATGTCGGAATGCTTCCAAAGAAGTTATTCTCTCCAACATCTAAAATTACCATATCTGTGCAATAATCTAAAGCCTGAGGAAGCTCCCCATTGAGAGGGTTTCCATTCAAGTGTAGGATGGTAAGGTGGGGCAACGATCCAAGTGAGCTAGGAATTACTCCGAACAACTTATTGAATGACAAAGTTCCCCTTCCAACAATCTAAAATACTTCCAGATAGGTTATTATTGGCAAGATTTGAATAAGACAACTCCATGTCGCAGAATGATGACTGTAGAGTACCACTGATTAGGTTATCATTGAGATGCAAAGAATGTACTCAGTAAATAATACCAATATCTAGTGGAAGAGATCTAGAGATCAAATTGTGGTAGATATCTAAATAGGAATAGTTAGTAGACATGTTAGGCAAGGGTCCAGTAATCTGATTGTAAGATAGATCGAGTTAGGAAAAAATCTCATTGTGAGATAGATCGAGCCTGGAAATGACAAGTTCGCCGACCATTTTGGCAAGGGCCCAATAATCTAATTGTAAGTAGACTTAGATAGGGAAATGTCCAATTGGTTGACCATTTTGGCAAGGTAATCTAATTGTAGGATAGATTGAGGAGGAAAAACTTCAAGTTGGCTACCAATATGGCAAGGGCCCAAAAAGGGAAGCATTGGAGAGTTCGATATCTATAACGTCCACTTGTGTCTGAATCCATTAGG
This sequence comes from Eucalyptus erythrocorys, assembly GCA_014182555.1. NCBI lineage: Eukaryota > Viridiplantae > Streptophyta > Magnoliopsida > Myrtales > Myrtaceae > Eucalyptus > Eucalyptus erythrocorys. Next base: position 44,816,284 of record CM024597.1, on the reverse strand, counting down.
GAAATTTAGTTCCATATTTACAAGAGTTCATCCAAATAATTAGCAATTGGAAAGGGGGGTATCTAGCTAGGTTTTGCTTTAAAGCTCAAGTTATTATTGTCAACAATGCACAACTCCTTGAGCCTTGACAAATTAGAAAAATAGATTTAGATAATCACGCCTTCTAAATGATTACTGTAATTAGACAACTGTTGCAAAGCCCCCAATTTCCCTAATGAATCAAGAATATGCCCCACCAATTGATTATTAGAAAGATCTAACAATCTCAATGATGACAACCGACCTATTGATGGTGGAACGGTCCCATTCAATCCATTACTTGCAATATCTATTATTTCCAAGTTTGACGATGATCCAATGGCACTAGGGATTGGACCGAACAAGAATTGCTAGAAAGCATAATACGTTTTAAGTTTGTGAAGTGCTCCAACCAGTAAGGCAAAGCACCCTTAAGATGATTTAAATGTATCTCTAGATTCTCTAAGCTATTCTCGATGAGTCTTGATGAATTTCTTTGGGTTGTTGAAATCTCTCCTCTGATTTGGTTAGCATACAAATGTAGTGACTTGAGGTACCAATTGTTCTTTAAGAATGAGAATAAGCCACCTTCACTGCTATCAAAATAATTTACCTCAAGATTGAGATGAGCAATGCTTGTAAACTTATCAAACCACATGGGAATTGATAAGTTGAAAGAGTTCCGTGAAAGATCAAGTTGCTGAAGAGAAGTCATGTTTTAAAATAAAATGCTCTAGATGGGACCTTCAAAAAGATTACTCGAAAGATCAAGGTATTGAAGATGAACAAGGGAAGTAGAATTGGCCAAGTGATTAAAAGATAGATGAAAATTATGTAATTCACAACTTGATAAGCTCAAATGCAATAAAGCTAGGAAAAATACTAATCAACTGCATGAGGACTCTTTCGTTCACAATCATTGAGCCACTCATGTCGAGGTACTTTAGTAACTGAAGATAAGAAACCCATAGGATATCATCCATAACCAAAAATTCCAGTGTAATAATAAAGATTGAGGACTTCCAACTTGGTGTGATTTTCCAATTGTCGAGGAACCGTTCCATAGAAGTTAGAATTCGATAGATCGAGGTACCTCAATTGTTTTATCAACTTGCGAAATTCAGGATTATTCTATGATTGGAATCAATCCTACTTAAATCCAAGTGGTTCAAGAATCTCAAGGGGAGCAAAGAAGAATTCAACTCACCAATCAGGAAAAGTATTGGTTCCATGGGAAAATGAATACTAGTTTCGTCTTTTCTTGGTCGGGTTAACAATTGGAGCTTGATGACATGACCATATACTTTATCACAAATCAATCCTTCCCATATGCAGCATTATTTGCCTTTCCACGAAGAAAGCAAGCCAGATGGATCTAGGAGGCTTTGTCAAAGCTGGAGTAGAGGCTCTTTTTCTTGCTTTCTGCAAATAGACGTTAAATTGTTACAGAAGCACACACATGAAATATCTAAAATGAGTAATAGAGTTACTAGTGTGAGCACTTGGGCATAACTCCCCATGAGTAGTGAGGGAGAGGATGAAATCATGCTTTAGAGTGAAGGGTATAAGGGTCCCCTAATCAAACTTGGATCATTTATAGAGAAGGGCAGGGAGAGATTTATCTTTTAACATGACACTTTGCAGTTACATGCATGCACTTTGTGTGGATGCATGTGTATCATGTATATGCAGCGCATTTAAGGTCCACACATGATAGTTGTTGTCATGCATCGAACCTTCCTTGACCACAAGAACACGACATCCGCCAATACCGGCATTTATTTGCAACATCCCAGGAGGTGTCATCGTTCCATTAATTTTTATATTTCATTTAAGCACATGCAAAGGCATGTAATCTCCAACACGCAATCATCAACAATATGGATAGTAAGGAAGAATACACATACATACTACATTACTCCCATGCTTTATTTATATACTCGGAATGTTTTAAAATTTGCAAGAGCTCGATTTTAGGGCCATTCCGAACTGGTCATCCCCACGCAAAAAGATATAAAAGGGTTAGTCATAGCTCCTTATACAAGGACTAGTTCCCCACCAAATGTCGTTGTCCTCATGGCGACGACTCGGGGTCATCCATGGTACTATTAGGAGAGGGCAGCATCGACCCATCGACATCTCCAGGCAGACCATCAAACCCATGTACAGGACCGTAAAAGCCCTCTTCGACCCAGGCAAACCAAGCAGCAAATAGATAGGGAACCATATACCCTACACCCTCATCCACCTGCACCATCGTGGTGTGGCATTGGAAGAGGACGTCGGTTGTAGCGTTCTCTAAGTCAAGCACCATGACTTCCATAAATATAGGGAAATCAAAACGTGAGAGCAGTAGACTCATGCCTCAGTCTTGAAAAGAGTTAAACAACAACAAATGAGTTGAAAACTCAATAAATAAAATCCCAAACCTCGTATAAGCAGATGCCTGGCATTAGAACATTACGATTACCCTATAACAAACATGTCGATGGCAGATCAATAACAAAGTCTAAGCTTTGCCTTAACTATAAACATAAAGGAACCTACCCCCTACCTAAATCTCTCAAGTCTTAAACAAAGGCATGCAAATTCATATGTGCCACAAATAGTATAATTAATAGCCAATAATATTCACACTTGTTGGATATTAGCATCTAAAACATTATCGAAGCTTTCGAGACTCAATCAATGACCTTCAGTATATCCACATGCCCCTCACTTCATTTATCACCACAAGTACAGCATATACGTGCCTTCCAAGTTATTAAAAATGACAATTAAATCATTCATGTGTCTCATGCATCTCATATAAAGTTATGTCAAAAATGCACAAGCCATAAAACAACTCCCAAAGTATCCACATAGCACTCAAATGATTCGCATACGTTTAGCGTCTCGAGAATCACATGACATCCCATACTACCATGCTATCTCGAGTCCAATTATTAATCACACATAACCAAAAACTTGCGGCTCTTCCGAAAACCTCCGGGACATCGTCTCGCCCCATCAAGCATGGCATCCGGACTTTTGCCGGGTATCTTTTTGAGCATCGTTCCAATATAACATTTCCGCGAACGGCATCCTGTTGGCATGGGGGCACCTCGTTCTCATCAACGAGGCATCCTGTTGACATGAGAGCATTGTCCCCAAAACCTTCAGTGACAAGAACCCTCATGTGACCATGCGAATCAAGCGCATCCAGTTTTATCTTTCATATTAGTTCAAGTATGAATGCCCCAAATGCGTGTCAAGCGATATATAACTCAAGACCTATTGTATTTCTAACCCAACCTATAATCTAAGCCTAAACGAACCATTCTTACCAATCACGTCAACTCGAGCAATTTCGATAATCACATACTCATTCCTCACTCATTCATGAGCCTTATAGTTCTAGCATATCATGAGCAAGCCATACAAAATTAATCACATGAGTTTCTCAATCTAGGATAGTCCTACAACAATAAAAAAATATCTAAATCCGAGTTACATAACACAACGGCTTAATCAGGGTTTAGGAAATCTACTTACGAACAACTGAGACAAAATGAGGGGCGGTCGGTGGAGGCTAGAGGATGGCAACAAGGCAGTTGCGTGGGGACGGCAAGCTTGGTGGATAGCGGCAACCAGCGACAAAAGGGTGGACGACGGTGATGTAGCCATGGGCGACGAGCTATGGCTAGATGGCGACGAGCAACAGCTCGGAGAGAGAGAAAGAGGAAAAGGGAGAGAAAAGGAGAGATAGAAGAGGAAAGAGGAGGGTTGGCTGAGAGAGAGAGCGAGGGCGGGAGAGAGAAGGAGAGATGACTTAAGGAAGAAACGGAGGCTTAGAAGAGAAAGGGGTCATTCACATTAACTGCCCATTGCATTATTTTCCTAAGTCATGATGGCTTCAAGCTTGAAGGATAAGATGCAATCCTAGCCCTCCCTCTTGCCAAGATCATCATCCAAGATCAAGGGTCAAGATTGCTTCTCCACTTTTCAATTAATGGTTAGACTCAAGAAGGGTAAAATATTCAATTCCCCCTTGTCTACACAAAAGTGGCACTATACCTTTGAATGGCCTCCCAAAATTTGTCTAATCTCAATTTAAATCTTAATAAGCTAAATTGATCTCCCCTTTAAGTCTGTTAAAGTCTATATCCTCAAATTAGCACATTTCTCTAATTAGTGTATTAATGGATTCACTAAAATCATTTCAATTGGAAATGAATGACTTGATAACATCTACAGTCAATATTCGTAATCAAACCGAGGTTTGTAGCTAAGTTTCAATCAGAAATAGCTTTAACGCGACCTACGCAAATTTGGGCGGCATTGGCAGAACTCACACGACTAAACTTGAACTTAGTTTGACGCTTGTCCAGAGTTTTATGCGTGACTTTTAGTCGAGTTTAGTCGATCCATGAATGACCCTCAATTGTCATGTAATCGAGTAAGATCGATTAGCTTGCCTTAACTCACGGTCATTCGGGATCAAATTAGGGTCGTTCACAAATAGTACATTGACCATGTGGCATCACCCACAACTGGTACATACTCAAACTAAATCGATCTATACCCGTCCATTAATTGACTCGTGGATCTTTATGGCCGAATAGTCCTTTCCTAGTTGAATGCTCTAATCTATCGCAACCTTGATTCTAAGTTGCCTTGCCCCTAATCAGCTAGTCGGCTCGTGAACAATTCTTAGGATTGAGTCACAGCCTATCCTCATTCCTGACGTCTGATCCTTAGTCCATTCCTTATGGTCTAGATAGAGGTCCAAATCAAGGATGTCACAACTCTTCCTCTCTAAAAGAAATTTTGTCCTCGAAATTCAAAGACACACCCGATTCCTCAAATAAATGTGGATGTTAGAGCCTCATTGATTCCTCACTTTCCCATGTGGCTCCTTCTGTCCTGTGATGTTGCTAAAGGACCTTAACTAAGGGAATGGTTTTATTTTGTGGCACTTTCTCTTTTCTATTTGCAATCCGCACAACCTATTCAACATACGACAACCTATTGTCCACTTCGATCTCTTTGAAGTTTAGCGGGCGTGGCGAATCCAGTTCATACTTTCTTAGCATGGATACATAGAACACGTCATGCATCTAAGCAAGTTTGGGTGGAAGTGCTAACCTAGGAGCTAAATTCCTTAGTCTTTCTAAGATTTCGAAAGGTCTTATGTATCTCGAGCTTAGCTTTCCTTTCTTGCCAAAACATGATGTACCTCTTATAGGTGACACCTTAAGGAAGACGTGATAACCTATTTGAAACTCTAAAGGTCTGCATCGTTTATTTGCATTAACTTTTCCGGTGACTTTGGGCGATTCTAAGTCTTTCTCTAATCACTTTCACTGTGTCTACTAACAACTAAACTAACTCTGGGCCAATGATCCTTGTTTCCCTGATCTTATTCCAACAAATTGTGATTCTGCAAGCTCATTCATATAATGCTTCAAATCCCAATACTCTACTGGTAGCTATTGTTGTGGGCGAATTCGACAAGATGTAACTGCTCTGCCCATCCTCCTTTAAAATTGAGTACATACGCTTGTAGCATGTCTTTGAACGTTTTGATCGTCCTTACTGATTGAATATCTGTTTGTGGATAATAAGCTACGTTATACTAAAGTTTCATTTCCATAGCAGTCTAAAGACTTCCAAAATGTGACAATAAACTTGGGGTCTCTATTTGAAGTAATCGTCACTGGCACTCCATGAAAGACGAATTATCTATTGGACATAAAGCCTTGTATATACTTCCAATAAAAACCTTTTCATATGGCAAGAAATGAGATGACTTGGTCAACCTATCTACTATTATCCAAATAGAATCATGACCTCTTTGGCTCCTTAGAAGTCCCATGACGAAGTCCATTGTGATGTATTCCCATTTCCATTCTGGGATTTCTAGTGACTGTAACAATCTACCGGGTTTGTAATTTTGTACCTTTGTTTGCTGACACATCAAACATTTGATGACATGTTTGGCGATATCAACCTTCATGCCATTTCACCAATAATATTGTCTAAGATTCCGATTCATCTTTCTGCTATCTAGATATATGTTGTAATTAATTCGATGAGCTTCTAATAGGATTTCCTCCTTTAGCTTTGCATCATTGGGTATACACAATTGCCCACGGAATTTCAATACTTCGTCTTTAGTTACTTGAAAATCTAGTTTTTTCTTTTCTAAAACTCCTCCTCAAATTTTTTGGAGTTCGGGGTCATCTTGTTGTAATGCTTTAATCTTGGACCACACTTTTGGTTCAACTCTAACTATAGCCAATAGATTAGAAAGCTAAGTTACCTCAAATTTGTACTCCGAATCTCGAATTCCTTCAAGAAGACTCTATTGTCAAATCATTACTTGTGTGATAACTGATTTTTGACTGAGAGTGTCCGCTACTTTGTTTGCTTTCCGAAGGTGGTAAAGAATATCTCAATCGTAATTCTTGAGAAGTTCCATCAAACGTTGTTGCCTCATATTTAATTCCTTTTAGGAAAACAAGTACTTCAAGCTTTGGCGGTCCGTGTAGATTGTGCTACTTTTCTCCGTACTCCAAATCTTCAGGGCGAAAATGATTGTAGCCAATTGCAAATTTTGGGTCGGATAATTGAACAGAAAACATATCTCACAACAAACAACCATTTACAATATATATATATATATATATATATATATATATATAGATATTAAATCATTCATTTTTTACGAAATAAATATAAACTTGTATGAAATTTTCGTAACAATTGGCACTTGCTAAGGACGTGAATGATAGCTATTATGATTGTCTGTTTTTCTATTTTTTTATGCCCTGAAACATATTTGGAATAAAAATCTGTTTAGTAACACAATCTTATTTTTTTCATATGTAGGATAAAATTTTTAGTCTAGAATTAGGTTTGAAACAAAAAATTTCTTAGTTTTTATTTTTACAATAGAACTAGAAATAAAAATTCTCTTCCCTCACCCTTGTTGCCTACGGCTTGCCCATTCATCCTTTGCCCATCGCGCGCCACCGTTCATCAGCTCTCAAAAGAATTGATGTTCCTAGAACAAAAATTTTGTCCCATTATTATTATTTTTTTTTTAACTGAAAGCGGCTTTAACGATTCTATTGCGGATTAAAAGAGTTTACACCAAGAACATCAATGCATAATAAGTCTAGGAGGGCAGGGGGAGGATGGTATAGCCAATTTGTAGGAAGCGCATCATTTCGACGGGCCTTGGAGATCCAGTCAGCAACCCGATTCATCTTCCGGCTGCAATGGGCTATTTGAATGCCTGGGATCCGCTTGATACTTGCTCTGGCCCGGCCCAATATCTCTTCTATTTCCCACGGGGGGGCGGCATCGGCAGAAGAAAGTGCAGTTGGAGACTTTAAGACTTCTACTAGTTGAAGACAATCAGTTCGTACCTGAGGAAAGAGAATCTTTTTCTCTTCAATTAAAGCAAGGGTTTGCTCTATCGCGATGGCTTCCGCTTGAAGGGCGAGGAGGCGTCAACTGTTCTTGCAAAGCCCTCCACCAACCGACCGTGATGATCGCGCCCGACGCAAGCCACAGCCGCTCGGTGAGTCACGACGGGCGTTCGTTGGGTCGCGATGGTCATTCGGTGAGTCACAGCAGGTGATCTTGGGGGAGCCGGAGTTGTCGCCGAGCCAAGGGGGGGATCTTCTGCCGGATCTACAAGGAAAGAGGCGTCCAGGTTGAAGAGGAGTGTTCCTGGAGGAGGAGGACGCCAGATCTGAGGTAAGTCCCCTGTTTTTTGCTGAGTTGGTAGCCGGTTTGCTGTGCGGAAGCTCTCCGAGAGTGCCTCTGCCCTGTAGACCGTAGATTTTGGCTCTGGGAGTTGTAGATTGAAGACAGATTTGTTCCTTTCTTTCCAGATGCTCCACATCAGCACCCCTATGGCTTCGAATTTGTTTTGTTGACTGGATCGTCGTGAACTTTGCATAGCCAGTCTTCTACCCGCGTGAGGCCAAGCCGCGAGATGTGAAGGAGGTAAGGAGCCGAACTCCACACCTTTCGGGTCCATTGACACAGCAGCAATGTATGTTCGATTGATTCGACCTCCTATTTACAGATAGGGCACAAAGGGGAATTTGTAAGATTTCTATGATATAGATTCTCTGATGTGGCTAGGGCATTGTTACAAGCATTCCATAGGAAAAATTTAACTTTTGGAGGGATGATTGAGTGCCAAATGTATTTCCATATGTTAGGATTGGCCGTATAGGATGATGTTGCTTGTGGTTTCGGCGGTTTATGTGATGCTTCTCGGAAGATAAAATACCCGCTTTTGACTGAATACTCCCCTGACTTGGTGTGCATCCAGAGTAATTTGTCTTCCTCCTCTGGTCCTCCAATTGTAGTTGCAAGAATCTCCTTACTTCTGTGTTCATCAAACAGAGAAAAGATTATGTTTGCATTCCACGTACCTTCTGTATGATTAATGAGTTCTGCAACTGAGATTGGTTCATTTTCTACTGCTTGGCCGCCTATTAATCCACTTCTGAGCCAACGGTTCCCTCGGATTGATATTTTTCTGCCATTTCCTACCTTGTACATAATATGCGGAGCGATGGAATCCCTGGCCTTGATGATGCTTCGCCAGCCCCAGGAGGGATGGGACCCTGTTCCGGCATTCTAGATATCACAGTGTGAGTAATACAGCCCCTTCAGTAGTTTAGATAACAAAGATTCTGGATGCTGAACGATTCTCCACATCTATTTGGCCAACATAGCTGTATTGAAATCTTGCAAGTCTTTAAAACCCAAACCCCCTTGACCTTTCCTTGTTTTCAGCATGTCCCACTTTTTCCAGTGAATTCCTACCTTTTTTTCATTATTTTTCCACTAGAAAGCTGCTACCTTTTGCTCAATAGCTCTGCATATTGAGATGGGAAGTTTAAAAATAGACATTGCATATTGAGGGATGGCTTGTAGGACTGCTTTAATGAGTATTTCTTTTCTTGCTCTAGATAACAGTCGTTCCTTCTAGCTGTTCAGTTTGGAATCAACCCTAGCCATGATCCACGCGAACACGTCTTTCTTAGATTTGCCCCAGTCTGAAGGAATGCCCAGGTATTTACCTGTTTTAGTGATTTCTGGTACTCTGAGAGTGGCTGCCATATTACTCTTAAGGGGCACAGGACAACCCTTGCTGAAATAAATGCCTGACTTATTCAGGTTTATGGCCTGCCCGGAGGCGTAACAGTAACGGTTTAAAATTTCGGCCAAATTTTGACACTCAACCAGAGTTCCGTGCAGGAAGAATATTGAATCATCAGCAAACAGAAGGCGAGACAAAGTAGGACAGCTTCGATTCAATTTAATACTTGTGAGGGTGCCGTCTTGAATGGCTTTCTTTATCATCACTGAAAGGACATTTGCCACAATGATAAATAGATATGGCGAGAGAGGATCCCCCTGTCTTAATCCGTTGGAGGGTTTGAAGGAAGGTAAGGGCTCCCCATTGAATTTTATGTTGAAGCTTACTGTAGTGACACACTGCATAACCCATTGCACCCATATATCATAGAAACCTATTTTACTTAAGCATGCTTTGAGAAAATCCCATTCAATCCGATCATATGCTTTCTGCATGTCTAATTTCATAATAGCCTGAAACTTCTTTTTTCTGTTGCTTTTGCGAAATTTGTGAAGCACCTCCTGAACAGCCATAATATTATCCTGAATTTGCCTACCACTCACAAAAGCACTCTATTCCTCTTCAATGATTTGGGGTAGGAGAGGTTTTAATCTATTGGTCAATACTTTTGAGGTGATCTTATAAAGGAAATTACATAGACTGATGGGCCGATACTGCTCTAGTTTTTCAGGATGTGGAACTTTAGGTATCAAAGTAATGAGGGTGCTGTTGATTGTAGGGTTCAAAGTGCCTGAGCTGAAAAAGAGTTGCATTTCATGGAATATGTCCGTGGAAAGAGCATCCCAATTATCCCTATAAAACATACCATGGAAGCCATCGGGGCCGAGGGCCTTTAAGGCACCAAGCTGCAGCATTGCTCGGTGAACCTCCTCCTTGGTAAGAGGAGCAATTAGTGTACTGTTCATGTTGTCATCCACTGAGTTGGGAATAAGGTGCAAAATAGGTTGCCAGTCTCGAGGGCCGATTGAGGTGTATAGAGATTTGAAATATGATCCGGTCATTTGTTGCGCGAGAGATTCCTCTCTAACCCATGCTCCCTGTTTCATTTTGCAGCATAGCAATGTGGTTCCGACATCTCCTTTGTATGGTGGTGGCATGGAAAAACCGGGTATTCTTATCTCCCCATCTTAACCAGCTTATTCTAGACCTCAAACCCCAGTACATTTCCTCCTGAGACCACAACTTCTCTATTTCTTGAGTCAGTGTTTTTACTTGTTGTGCCTCTTCATTGATTTGTGTACTATTCATCAGATTTTGAAGTTCCCCCTTCAGCCAGCCAATTCTTTTCTTTGCATTGCCGTATTTTCCCCTGCTCCAATCTGTCAACCGATGTTGAAGATATTGTAATTTTTCAGCCACATTGAAATCCCGTAGCTCATGCCAGGTGTCTCTAATAATGCATTTACATTCCTCATCCTCAGCCCAATAGGCTTCATATTTAAACTGTCTTCTATATTTGTGTTTAGGCTTAATCGAAAAAAGCAGAGGGGTATGATCCGACCCAATCGCTGGGATAGCTGTGCATTCTGCCTCAGGGTAAGTAATTCGCCATTCCATTGAACACAGAGCTCTATCTATGCGCTGCTTAACCAGGTTCTCTCCTTCACGTTTATTGGACCAGGTGAAGCAACACCCTTTACACTCCAGATCCATGAGGGAACATCTCTCTATGAACTCTCTAAAAGCAGTTAGTCGGTATGTTTCAGCTCTTTTATTTTCGCTTAGAAATTTGTTAGAGAATGGAAATAAAAAGTATATTGCTGATCAAAAATTTTTGTTTTAATTGGAAAGGTCATCATTCGCCCCCTAAATTGCTAATCAAATTGAGGAAAAATTACGGAAGATTTCATCCTCCCATGTAAATACTGGCAAAATAAATCTCAGAAATTCCCCTTTAGTACAATGCCGGCCCACGAAAAAGATCGTCATTAAACTAATCGACCATGGGTTCAGGAAAAAAAAAAAAAAAAAAACTAATCGACCAGGAGCATCAAGAGCAGGGGGCACTTGGCCGTCTCCTCCAGCGGCCGCGATCAGAGAGGGAAAGGCGTCGTCGGCATTTCCATCCCCGATTCTCTCCCCCGGCTTCTGCCTTCGGCTTCGCATCTCTCTCTCTCTCGCGCGCGCGCGCGCTCGATCGCCGATGGCGGCTCTTCCTTCGATTCTTCTCGTGGCTTTCCTGCTCCCGCTGCCCAGCTGTTTCGCGGAGAGGTGAGGCGCGATCGTTTCCTCGCAATTCGTGCTCTTTTTTCGGAGCGACTTTTTGATCCGCCGCAAGAACGCGTGTGCCGTCCTCCTTAATTCGGACGTTCTTTCTCGATGATCCGTGTCGCCGTCGGTTTTGGCACCTCGTGCTTATGGCTCGATTTCTAGAGGTTGAATCGGATTGCCTTTCGCGTGCGGAGAATGTTCTGGTTTTTGGCGCGTAATGTGGTGTTGCGGACGTTAGCTCGAGTTGTTTGGGAATGTTTGTCGACGATGGGGTTCTGATATGTGCTTCGGGACGATGTTTCTTAAAATCTCGCCGTGTTACGAATTTGCTGAGCAGTGAGCACTGAGGATCTTGTCTTCATTCGTTTGGTTGCTCCAGATTCTCTTTCAGCTGGAAAAATTATCAATTTAAAGTCACTTCAAAAGCCTCCAGACCATAGTTTGCCTGGATGAGTTCAATTTATCTTCTGCGGAGGTGATTCCGTTGTGAAATGTTACTAATTATGTCTAGGACACGAGCAATGAGTTGGGAATAGGGGATACTTGCCAATATTATGGATTTGCTTAGAATTTGCTTATTGCTCCAGGAAAGAATGTGACTTTTCTTTGTCTTGATTCATTCATCTTGAGGATGAACTTTGGATGTAGCCATTGACTGATCGAGTTTCGGGTTTTAGCTGTACATTATGCCTCCGGTAGTAGATCAGACTTTTCTTCCTTTCTCTTTGTCCAATTCTGGACCCTGGACCTTTGTATCCATGATTATTTGGTGCCATTTAATTCAAAGAAATTGGTGTTTTATACAGCTTTTCTTGGCTTATCCTTGTGTTTCAACAGCCGGAAGGAGCTCAGGGATAAGGGTGTTGACAGGGACATGGCCATTGCAATGGGGAACTCATTTATTTCCAACAGACTTGACCCCTCACGGGTTGTCCAGCTCTCATGGCGACCAAGGTCAGGTACTTCCATGAAGTCTCACTCTTCTTAGATGGATAGCGTGTTATTTCACGAATATACTGTTTTTTGGAATCGTTGTTCATTCCGTATCTCTTTCCTTGCGTAAGAAGGACGAACATGTGTAGCGAAGGACGAACATGTGTAGCATTTATCCTAACTGTATGGTTGTAGGATATATTAATGTTTTATACGGATCAATTCTCATGAAAGCATAAAAAATTCTCAGAGTAAACTTTTCTTAATTTAAGCAGCATATCGAATTTCTGTAAGGGCCTAAAGTTTCCTTTTCTTGACAGGGTCTTTTTGTATAGGGGTTTTATGACGGATGAAGAGTGTGATCACCTTAAGTCGTTGGTATATCTCTTCCTTCCCCATTGTTACTATTGATCAATATGCCCACATATGTAAAAGCTTCTGTTGGTAGGTCCATGGTACCAATAAGAGCATGAGGAAGGATGATGATTTGGATAAAGTTGCTAGGCAAAGGCGTTCCTTGAGCTCTGAAATTCCATTAGATCTGACAGTGAGTTTTTGACTTCTATGCATCTTCATTTCGATTAAATTCTGCAGTTGAAGTTTTCAATTCGCTGCTGTAGCTTCTAGCAGAGGTCTGGATAATTAAGGTTCATGGACACTCTTCATGTCATGTCATACTGGCAATGCTTCAATTGCAGTCTTGCTTGACTTCTTTAGCTGCGACTTGCTGTATTGACATTCCTTGTCAAGATCACCTGTTGTGCACGATAGTTTAAACCTTGCTAATTTATTTTATAATTTACCATATGTTGCACCTGAGAATTTGATGACACTAGAACTCTAAAGTCCTAACTTTCGCACGTGATAATTAATACCAATATCAGGTAGCTGAAGTTTGCTCTTATCCACATGTAAATTGTTTACTATATAGCATTTAATGGTATTTGAGGTGTATCATTCTTTTAATGGCATCTCCTTTTTTTCCTCAGAAGTATCAGATAGATGCCCTAATGCATCCCTTATTATATGTCCATATATAAAACTTCATAGCAGTGTTGGTTTGACGTACTTGAAGTTATTTTCTTGCTTGAATGGTTCATTGAATTTATCGGGTTTGAAAATATTTGTAGTGAAGTCTCATAATCTTCCACATTTCCTAGGAATTCGCTTAACTGAAAATGGGGTAATCACAAAAAACCCTAGATCCTTAGTATCATAATGTTATTCTAGTTGATTTTCTCCTCTAAAATCCATAAGGGAAGTTTCTCCCCTAGCAGTATAAGGGTGGTGAAAATTTTTGGAAAGCTGTTCCAGACTCGAGTTAAATTTACCAACAGTGTACCTTTCCTCCTCTCAGGATGACATAGTGACAAGGATCGAGGAAAGGATTTCGGCTTGGAGTTTTCTACCTAAAGGTACTAACTTCATGTAGTCCATCTCAGTCCTTGAAGGGATGCCTTGTGTACGCCAACTGTACTAAGATAATTTATCTATCACGATGTTACAGAGATGGGCAGGCGCATACGGATAATGCAATTTGGGTTTGAAGAAGGTAAACAAAAGTATGATTATTATGGTAATACTTCCGCGCCAACACAGGCCAAGAATTTGATGGCAACGGTTATTTTGTATCTTTCAAATGTCACTCAGGGTGGGCAGATACTTTTCCCTGAGTCAGAGGTGAGAACAGCTTACCCTCAATCTATCCGTAGTACTTCTGCAATCGTGGCGCAAACTCACTTTTTCCCTTAATTTGAGTATCTCAGCTGAATGGCAAGAGCTGGTCTGACTGTGGCAAGAGTGATGACCTCTTGAGACCAATGAAAGGGGATGCTATCTTGTTTTTCTCTCTACATCTGGATGCCTCTCCTGACACGAGCAGCACCCACGCCAGGTGCCCCGTCATTGAAGGTGAAATGTGGTGTGCCATGAAGCTCTTTCACGTACAACCCCTAGACAGTGAAAAGACATCCTTGGACTCTGACAGCGATGGCTGCACTGATGAGGATGAGAGTTGTCCGAGATGGGCCGCCACTGGCGAATGCCAAAAGAATCCAGTATACATGATTGGCTCACCAGATTACTACGGGACATGTAGGAAGAGTTGCAACGCATGCTGATAGTGCCCTTACACGGCTTTGCACCGAAAGCTGAGGTTCTGACTTTTGAGTGCTTCACTTGTTCATCTTGCAAAATGTAAATGACCGGAGCAGGGTCTTGGTTTCTCATCAACTCCATCTGATGCTGAAGAGAGTTTCAGGTTCTCATGCCTACGTCGGCAGGGTGCTTCAAGTCAAGACCTTTTAGAATGAACAATCAGTTGCTAATCCGAGACAAAGCAAATCATGTTACACAAACTACACAAGGATTTGGTTTTGATGGAATTTGATCCCATCGTTGTTATTCTTCTTTTGTATATGTGATCCACTTGGTATAGGAAAACAGCTAAATAATCTGCTCACCCTAAAATCCCTGCGCATTAGATTCAGGTGGTGGTTTTGAAAACGGAGGTTTCCAGGTGCATCAAGAACACGGCGTAAAAACGTTAAGTAGCTTCATCAAAAGTCGACCTTTTTTCTGTGTACTCACTGTAACTTGTATTACCTCCACCTTTTTGTCGGTTTATAATAGCTGACAACCAGAGCATACGCTATCTCTTTTTTCCCAGATTCAGCATCAAATCATGAACAACAAAACGACCTAAGAAGAGGTCAGAACAGAGCGTTACGCCTTAGCCATAATCGATAACCGTAGTGGGCAAAACTTGAGCAGCTTTTATTCCATAATTAATGAGATACAAAACAATCGCCCAATCAATTTCATCGAAGAAATATCATCGAGCTGGGATCGCGAACGATTTTCAGGTGCCTAGCATCTTTCACAACGCGGAAGCTGCCTGGTCTTCAACTGGCAAAATCGCGATTTCGAGAGATTCGAAACGCACGGATCGATTCCAAACCGAGCAATCGTTGTGCCCTTGATCGCCCGACGCCCGCGAAGGTCGAGTTATGGAGCAGATTCGGCGGAGGAGGCCGTGCTCGGCTTCTTAAGGGCACACGAGGATTTGAAAGCTTCGATCTGGGATTGGCACTTGAGGTAGTCGCCCTTGTTCTCCTCCAAGCACTTCTTCAGAGCCTCCACGTCGCACGGCGACATCACCTTCCTCGCGCCATTGTTCTCCGCCTTCTCGTCCCCTTTCATTGTTTCTCGAGCTCGAAAACAACAGGATCCTGTGTCTTGGCCTTGCCGCAGAGAGGGAACGGAAGGGGGCGAGCCTAGAAATCGTCACTTAGGCAAATACCCGAAGATACGAAACGCTGCGTTTTTAGGCGGCCGGTCCGTCCATTCTCGCCGGAGTCCCATCCCCTTGTTTGGTTTCAAATTCATCCATCAAAATCCTATTGCCATCTGAACACCCCACCCAACCAAAAAAAAAAAAAAAAAAAAATCATAGTGGCAAAATTGTAATTTTACTTTTAACCTAAACGTGGGATTAAGAGTTGATGGGTATTATTCTTTTCGACGCCGGAATGTGACGTACAATTCGACCAACGTTTTTTTTTTTTTTTTTGGTCAAACAATTCGACCCACGTTTTGACCCATCTAAAAATGCTCTAGGACTCCATAGAGCTCATTTCCAACACTGTTTTGTAAGATATATCAACAAAAGAGGCACTATATTCTCAGGGGGGAAAGAAAAGTCGTCCACAAATTTTGTGCTCTGGACATAAAGAAACTAAGAATGATCTAAGAAACGTTTCAAATGCAGGGCAGCAATTCAAAGCAGAAAATGTACCACGAAAGCTTTCTATATGAATTACATAAAAATAGCGTCGTGTGCTCTCCGAACTGTTGGTTAGTGGGTAATGCTATAAATAAAAATCTAGGCACAGGGGAGAAATACAAAGAAAAATAAACCAATGAATAGCAAACGCGTATAACAGTAGTGCTAGAAAAAAATTTCTAGCCACAGGGGAGAAATGCAAAGAAAAATAGGCCAATGAACAGCAAACGCGTGTAACAATCACTACGCTAGTGAAAGAGAGGAAGCCAGGGTTAGACTCCGGGGAACTCTTTATGGTAGGTGCAGTTCCCTGGTAGAGATTTTGATTCGGTTCTACGGGGAACAGCTGCTGGTTAAGCACTGGAATGAAGCAAGGCTTGCATTTCCGGGAGCATCCTCCTCACGTTAGGGAATCTAGGGTTCGCAGGATTGGCAGGGTTCATCTTCAAGATTCGCCACGGCCAACAAAAATGTCTAACCCTTCGCCGGTTCTTATTTTCCTTGCCATCCCCCCCTTCTAGCTGTCTCGTTAGCTCTTCTATCCGCTCCCGGAGCCCTGCCGCCCTCCTATCGGCCAGCTGAAGCGACCTTTCTGCCGCCTCCTGCGCAGCCATTGCAGCGGCCGCAAGGTCTTCTTTTAGTTTTAGCTTCCCATTCGATATGTCCAGAGCTGCCTTGGTCTTCTCCAGTTCTTGCTTCAGAATGATGACCTAACCAGTGTTATTTTGACCAACATGGACTGGTGAATACTATGACCAATTACCAACATTGACTCCATATGAAAAACCAAAGTTGACCACTGTGGATCTAAATTTCTTTACAATTGCAAGATAATGGAAGACAATTCTTGAACAAAACCACTGAAACAGTGAAAGAACATGACTTTGCAGGAGGGAGGCTGGAAGTCTAGAATGCAAAGGGGTTATGATGCTCTATGAGTTGGCATACAGCAAAAATTATGCTGATACATAACAATTTACAACTGAAAAAACAGTAAACAATAGAAATGCATGACAGTACCGATCACAATTCGCAATCACTTAAAGTACGTTCTCTTGTTTACAAATTTCCATGCCATCATTTTTTTCTATTGCGGACAAACTAGATACCTTTTCTAATCTGAATAAACAGACGTAATGCATAATTGATTAACCACTGCTTTTATTTTTTAAAAGCTCAGTGCATTTTGAGATCAATTCAAACAAAATCCGGCATATATAATATTACAATATTAAGTTAATTTCTACCATGGGTGGATGAATAAGAAGACAGCAATATTCTTCCTAGTGGCACTGTGCAAATTATCTTGATGAATGCAAAAGTTTCAAATAGAAAATTAAAGGAAAGAAGACAAATAGAACGGCTTAAGAGGAGATATAAGCAGAAACTACCCTTTAATCAAGAAAAGGAATTCACTCAAGAGAGGGAGCTATTACCACTTTATCACGTTCTTCAATTTCATTCTTCCCTGCTACCACTTCCAACTCACAAGCTTCTCTCCACCTGGCAACCTCTACTTCAGTTTCTTTAATTTCGCTCAACAACTCCTCAACCTTTCACAATGAAGAAGCAAATTGAGTCAGCAAAAAATTATCATTTTGCAGATGCTTATGGAGCACCTGTATAAGTACTTGAATGAGCCACATCATTACACTTTGAGCTAACAGCCTCTCTCTTTCTTCCAATTCTTTTATGTACAGTGTGTTTTCGGCAATTTCCTGAGCTTGTTTGTTTGTAAGGCTCTGCAGACGCTCAGTATCTGACCTGACAGTGGAAAAACAGTAATCACTCAAAAGTCACATGTTCAATCATAGGAAAGGGCTATTTAAACATAGGGGCTAGCTGTTCCAAGCAACACAGTAATTTAGCACTTCCTTTGAAAAGCTGGTCTCTGTGCAATGCCATGTAAAAACACCTACGCAACCAGATGAAAAAGGGAATGGGAACTCAATATATGAAATTGATCAACAACCATTCACAGGATAAGCGACTTGCATGAGAGCACTTTTGCATGCAAGAGGGCAGAAGGTTTGGAAAAGATCACTTATCCAAGCTATCATTACAAGTAAAGCCTAGGTACTCACTCATTACAAATTTCAAACGTGCTGTAAAGCTTGGAGACACCTCATAGTTCTCAAAAGGATGAATGGATACGTGAAGCCTAGAAAACGGTTCGAGATAAGAAAACGGTTTGTGAATTTTTACCTTTCTTATACAATGATCACATTGATTTTTTGTGTTACATCTTTCCTATATTTAAAAAATTGACTTCACTTGACAATGGCAAACACACTTAGCATGGCTGGAATCTTTTTTTTTGGTAAGAATGGCTGTAATCTTTTAACAAGTTAACAAATCAAGAATAGTCCTCGAGTTCCTATTCCACCTGGAAGAAAGAGCATACAACGAGGACAGGAATAAGAAAGCAAATATGGAATGTGCCATCCATCCTGTTGTACCTTGATTCCTCTAAAGATTTCCTCAACTGAGTGATTTCTTGCCTCAAGTTCTTCATTATTGTCTCTACAGTTGAAGCCTGGTCCAAAGAAACAAATCAGATAAGGGTATCCCATAAAGACTCTCTACTGGTATCCTTTACAGACCAACCATTCACAATGTTCTCTTGCCAGTCTAGTTTTTCTTAATTGTCAAAACAGATGCCAGTAATTCACCAAATTGAAATAAGTGAAGTAATAATTGACCAAAAAAAAAAAAAAAACATATGAAAGGACAAAAATGAATAATGACGTTATCCACCAATTTTTAGAAGGACCATCCTGTTGGCCAAAAGCGGCCACACATGTAAAAAACACAGATGAATAGGCAGAGAGAGACACATATAAGTGCACCTTGCACACACAAAGCAATGCCTCTACCATGTGAAACCTGAACAGGGATCATCCTTTTCTACCTTTCTAGCTTATAAATTTGTCATGGCAAAAGTTTGCAGTATGTCAGCACTTGTGACAACAGAAAAGATTGCTGCCACCTCCTACAAGAATGTCACTCAGGTTTCTCTTCAGCAAAGCATTTCATCATTTACATGTTTCTGGGGACAGATCCTCATATGCACTATCAAAATGGATTTTCCCTATAAACAATCACATTACAGAATCAGGAAGTTTCAAAGGAGGTATTGTGTATTATCATCTGCGCTGACCTCGTGCTGGCCCTCTCAATAACAGAATTTGTTGTATTTAAAGAACTACTAGATGATATATACTGTGAACCACAGGATTTGGATTGACAAAAATTTACCTAAAAATTGACCATACGGTTGACAATAGTGTAGCATTAGTTGCCACAACAAAGAACGGGACTTTAAATGCTGTCCAAATAACATCGAACTAGAACATGTTCCAAATGGATGAACAAGACAAGAACTAAGCATACCAGACTAACGACTTCCTCCTCACAGTCGCTACCATCTGACTTACTCCCAGTACTAGATGCGCCCGAGCTCTCCATCGGTTGCTCAGGATTCCCACTTCCCATCATAAACCCGAACCCGACTCTGTGTAACCCTCGTTCAGCAAATTGCAACAGTGCCACCCTCTTCTGCTCATTACCCCCTCTCAACTTGTTCAAACTCTTCTCAACAGCCTCCTTCTCGACGAGAGCAACCCTCAACAGGCTACTGATGTCGCGGTTTTCCTCTGTCAAACTCACCACGCTGTTCTCCAATTGCTTCCTCTCCTTCTTCTTAGTTTCCTTGTAATCATTGACTTTTGATTCCACCACCTCAACGAGCCTTGTGACCTCCGATATTTCTTCCCTCGCCAATCTCGATTCTCGGTCTAGTTCTTCTCCCTTATCTAGGCTTTCGTCTTCTTCTTCTCTCTCGACGACCTTCCCATCATCCAGACTCTCTATTATCCTCGCCAAGCTCCCCTTCACCGCCTTTACCGAATCCGCAATTCTCAGCAGAAACTCCTTCTGCTTCTCCCTCTCCGCCTCCAAACCGCGAAACTTCTCTCTGTACACTTCAATCTCGATCCTAAGCCCTTCCCTCTCCCTCAACTCCTCTTCAAACTTCGCCACGGTCTCCTCTTCTCTCTCCGCGGCCGAATCCTCCAGCTCCTTAATCCTGCCGCGGAGCGAGTCCCTCTCGCTCGACAAGCCATCGACGGTTTCGCTCAAGCTCGCGGCTCGGCCGATCGCCTCGTCTCGCTGCCGCTGGGCGAGAGCCAAGTCCTCCGCCATGGCCGCCGACTCCGATCGGAGGTCCCGGAGCGAGTCGCGCGCGGACTCGAGCTCGGAGAGGAGGTCATCATGATCGGCGGCGGCGGCGGCGGGAGCGGGGGTCGGGGGATCAGGGCCGCCGTCGGCTGGGAGATGGGACGGTGGTTCCGTGGCGGTTTCCATGGCCCATAGAGCGTTGAGTGGTGACGAAGGAGTTGCATGAACGAGGGGGGAAAGCCACGGGGCTAAACTTTTCGGGGAAGGGAGCGAGAAAATTTGCGATCAGATTCCGCAAAAGCTAACAGTCAAAGCGATGGAGGGAAGAGGATAGTCAGGTAGGTCGGGATTTGGCGGGCGTCTGCGATTTCGGTCTGTTTGGTTGCAGAGGGAGGGGAAGAAGATGTTCGGATCGGGGACGAGCTGAGAATGGATAAGGCAGTGGGTGGGGTCCGCTCGGGTCGGGTCTGGTCTTTGGGCCGGATAATTTTCTTCATTCAAACAATTCAAAGTTGGAGAAATAATGGGATATCTAAATTCCTGAACTTTATCTCAAAGCATAATATTATTTCTGAATTTTTAATTTATTTAATGTGATCCATGAACTTTTAATATATAATCAAATTAGTCCTTAGATTATGTGAAAATAATCAATATTGTTCTTGAATTTTAATTAATGGAATAATAATTTTGGATATTTTCATATGATTTATGGACTAATTTAAATATTTATCGAAATATTTTTTCACATCACAAAAAGCCCTTAATTTGCTTTTGTAACACAAATACTCAAAACACTTTGTTTTTTTGTGCATATAACATAACAACAATCGATGCATAGGAAACTGTAAAGGTTTATTTAACCGATTGCTTTACAAGAGCCTTACAGCACCCGTGAAGACAATGCTAATAAAAAAAAAAAAATGCTTTTGCGGCACTTTAATAAATAGCTGTGAGTTCTGAACCCCAAAAAAGAAGGCTGTGAATTAGGGGTTAAGCGCTTCAACTCAAAGTTGAGAGGGCACTCGCTACCTTATTGTTAGAGTTGTATTCGATACACGTGAATGGGACCATTCCCACGCACTTATCAAATGAAAAATTATCTAAAAAGTCTTAAGTTTATTACATAATGACTAATTCAATTTTAAACATTTCAATTATATCAATTTAGTTCCAAATCTTTTAAGTACATCAATTTAGTCCTAAATTTTTTGGTGATTTATCAATTAATTATAAATATTTTAATGATTTGTCACATCAAAAGGTTTATGATTAAATTAGCAAATTATCAAAAGGTTTAGAATTAAATTTGCATAGTCAAGAGTTTTAAGATTAAATTGGCTTCTGTACAATAAGTTACATTGACAAATCATCAAAGATTTAGGATTAAATTAGTAAATTATCAAAAAATTTAGAATTAAATTTGCACGGTCGAGAGTTTTAAGACTAAATTGATTACCGTACGATAGGTTTAATCTTAAATTGACACAATTAAAAGATTTGTGACCGAATTGGCCAATGTATAAAAAGTTTAGGATTTTTTTTTTTTTTTGACAATTATCCTCACTTAGCAAGATTAATTGGACCCAACAAATTTCCAGATGCCCATTGATGAGAACGGGGAAAAATAAAGTAATAAGCATCTGAAAACAACAATGATGCCTCTCCACAAACACGGCGTGCCATACGAATTCCCATCCATAAATAAACACACCTTCCAAGCTCTGCTCATTCTCACAGATCGTCTTAAAACAGAGACAGCTTTCTGATCATTTTTGTACATATTCAGCTCAGCAAAATCTGAAAAAGTCCTATACAAAGCAAACCCCATTTCGTCAGCCAGTCATTCTCATTGATCTTTTGCAGCTGCAAGACTTTCTCAAAGCAAACACTACTCAGCTAGAGAGCGAGGAAAGATGCCGAAGAAGACGTCCGGCGTTTCTTGCAGCGCGTGGAACCTCCTGCGCCTGGTGCTGCTCTGGGCGAGGAAAGGCGGGGCTTTCAAGTTGCAGCTCCGCCTCGTGCCCAAGTTCCTCAAGACCATAGGCCAGGCGACACCGCGCAGCCAGATCTGGTACGGGGAATGTGAGCTCTCCTTCGAGAAGACCCACGTCGTCCACGTGAAGATGCACCGCCCAGGGTCCACGCAGTTTCACTTGCCGCACATACCGTGCATAAACCCCCACGTCGATTTTGACCCAGAGTTTGACAACGACGACCGACTGTGCTACAGGTATGACATTGTGAGGCAAAGCTTCCTTGAAAATGGAGGCGAAGAGGGAACTCATTTTGATGAGGAGGAGGAGGATCGAAAAATGGAAATTGAGAAAGAGCAAGGCATTGACACAAGAACAGAGGAGTCCATAGCTAAATTCTATGAACAAAAGAAGCTGCAGAGGCAAATTTCATACCTTCAGTACAATGAGATGCTAAACCAAAGCGCAAGCTAATCCTCATTCAGCATTTCTGATTTTCACACCGCATTCCATTTTTGTCAATATTTTTGTAAACGAGTTGCGGCACTTCGTATATAGTGCATAGTTCTTGAGAGTTTCATTATTCTTTTCCACAAAATTGCAGAGTCCCATGTGATTTAGCTGCCCGATTGGTATGTAACTGATTTCTTTGGTAAGAGAACCAGAACATCTCGAATGTCATAGCATATGATACAAACAGAAACGAGAAGAACTTCAGAACAAAAATCATTCTGCATCAGCTAAGTAACTGTTCTCCAGGTTTTGTACATGCTCTACGGGTTCAAGCCCCAAGGCTGCAAATTTACTTCTAGCACACGAGGAAGGGTCACGAAAAGCAGATTAAGTTTAGAATGGATTCAAACAACTTACCACATCATGCAAAGGATCAAAATTCAGCTCAAGAATTAAAATTGCTTTGAAAAGATTTAGCACAGCTAGAATTCCCCCAACCCAAAAAAATTAGCATTTTCTTAATCTTTTCACAAGTCAATCATGCACATCTAGTAGGGGGAAAAGGGCCTTACATCATTGTATAACTCATTCCTTATAGTACAATGATGAAAAAATACAACATATCTTAGAAGGGTACAGAATTGTTCTTAGCAGTACCTCACCCCTTCACCGCTAACCACATCACCAATGCGATATGCCGTTATCTCATTATCACCCAGTATCCGAAGGGCAGCTTCAGGGCTAACCACCAAAACCATCCCAATGCCCATATTGAAGGTCCGCCTCATCTCAGAATCTTCTATGTTTCCCACCTAATAGAGGAGAAGAAATCAGACATATTCAAACTTCTAAGTTACTAAGAAGAGCTAGCGATAGCTTGACTACATTCTACCATATCATATACAACGCTTGAGCAGGATCTTTACGATTTGGCTATTTAAACTTCTAGTCTAGAACAAGACAGAAAACCAACCTTTTGAATCCACTTAAATAGTGGAGGAACCACCCAGGAGTCGCCATAGATGGTGGCACCAAGGCCTTTGGGGAATACTCGTGGTATGTTATCAGTAAACCCACCACCAGTAATGTGGGCTATTCCTTTGATACCTCCCTTGTTGATAAGGTTAAGAACCTGCACATTGACAACAGCAATGCTATTATCAGGGTGGTACTTGGCTCGTATATTTTGCTTCAGTCTTAGTACTCCAGATATATTTTTGAGGAAATATATCAGTGGGTGAAAGAAAGAGAAAAGACACCTGATTGACATAAATAACAGTAGGAGCCATCAAAGCTTCACCCACCGTCACAGCTTCGCCAGGAAGCTGGTCTGTCAAGGAAAGACCACTTCGGGCCAACACTCTGTAAACTAAATTAGCAAATTAAGATCATAGAATAAGAAGGCACACGTGCGCATACTTGGATCAAGTTAAAACTGACCTTCTGACAAGAGAGAAACCATTCGAATGAACCCCACTTGACGGCAAGCCAACGAGCACATCACCGGCAACGATGTCTTTTCCATCTACAACTGAATCCTTCTTCACTATGCCAACAGCAAAGCCGCTGATATCGTATTCGCCTTCTGCATAGAAATCAGGCATTTCTGCAGTCTGGAAGGCACATTGACTATGTTAGTTTCATACAGTATCAAAAATCAAGTAATCATGCAAATGCACCCAGATTATGTAAGTCGAGAAATCATGTAGAAAATCAAGTGATCATGCAGTTTCAAACACCTTTCCGTTAGTCAACAATTTTCCCTCTAATTTCGTTTGGCAGAAATTGAAGAAAAGATCCAACAAACCCTTCCAAGGAGAGAGAATACCAAATTACATAGTAACAAAAGCCAGCAGGAACAACAGCTCTCTTTTCACCGAAACAAGAAACAACAGCTCAATAGTGAAATCTATTGGACAACTTAATTGCTTTAAGTCCAACAATCTCCCACTTCACCCTTGAAATTGCTTAGCTACTGAAAAGAAGTGACCTCCAAATTCCAACCGAAGTGCCTAGGATTACAACTGGTAGCATAAAATGTAATATAAAGCATGTAAGATACCTCTCCTCCCAAAAGAGCACAATCAGCTTGCCTACAGCCATCCACAATGCCCTTTATAACCTGCACAAACTCTGTATTAACTCAAGTAGACTTTAACAGCTCTAGGATTCAGCTATGATGTACAACATCAGCCACTACCTTTTCAGCAAGGTCAACATCAAGATGGCTTGTTGCAAAGTAATCAAGGAAAAACAAAGGTTTCGCTCCAGAAGTAACAATGTCGTTTACACTCATCGCGACCTAAAATAAGAGTGTTAGATGAACAAAAAAAGAATGTAAGAGATCATCATCTTTTCCGGTCAATACCAAGTCGATTCCAATCGTTTCATGGATCCCAGTTTCGAATGCAAGTTTCAATTTAGTCCCAACACCATCTGTACCAGCTACAAGGTATGAATCCCCTGCTCATGAAAAACTAATTATTAACTAGTATAATACCTAAACGCAAATACACATTATATTAAAACAATTGCCATCCAAGTTTAACCACAACAAACACAACTTGCAACAAGAATCTGTAATTGAGAGTCCAAGTAAAATCTATGCCTTAGAACAAATTAAGTACAATGAGAAGCATAAACATGTTCATGATCCGGCTCATGACTATTATAATTTTTTATTTTAAAGTTCTTGCTCTCCTTCACGATTAAAATGAAGTCTGTTCCAAGAATGGTTTATTCAGAAACAAAGAACTAAGTACAAATTACTAAAAGGTTGGGACAATAAATCATTGAACTAGATATTTTAGAACTATCTTTCATGGCATAGATAGGGCTGAGGTGCAGTATACCCTCATATGTGCTCAGAAGACTCAGTGAACAGAAGTATAAATGGGGATAACCACTCAAGCGTGTAGAAACTAGGGACTTCCTCTACCACAATGATGTACTATCTAGCTATCATATAAAGGTCAAGTTTTCTTTATGACCTCCTTTCTTTCCTAATGTGGGGAAAGCCCAAGATAATTTTCTGTTCGGCTTAACCAGCCAGTCGTGATAAAGGAATTCCTCAAAACCAGTAATCTTATTGCTTATGGAAGACAATATATAACCATTTGACACGTTTTCAACTTTGTGCCCCTACATTCCATAATTAATATAACTAGAGCCAAAATGCCCTACTTACAATCACAAATGGCACCATTAGTCTGTACAAGCCTTGGATGAACTTTATATAAACAACATCCAGTCAAATTTTTCCTGACATGATCAAGCACATAGCATTATTTGAAAGGAGTTCAACTCTGTAATAAGACTCTCCTCGAGCTGGAACATCAATTGGAGTTTACCGAAGTACATAACAGATTGCCTTGTTCTGTCACTTAGAGTCTAACCAAACTTCTCAGCAAAACAAGAAGAAGAAGAAGAAGAAGAACAAAGAAACTGACTAAACTAGAATTAAAAGTATAACAGTCTAGGATATCATACCAAGAGGGAAAAGACCTCCAAAGCCTCCAATTCCGGGGGACATTTTCGCAATTCTCCTAACAAGCTCTGACCCAGCATCTATATCCACACCAGCATCCTTGTATGTAAGACTTTCAGCCATTTTTGCACTTATGCTAGACTTCCTAAAAACATTCTTTGCACGTGCTCTAGCTTGTGTTCCTCCATAATTCATTGGTAGCAGCAGAATTTTCCTAGAGGTTAAGTCTAGGGGGATCTTGCATTGATAAGAACCAGACTTATGCGGATTCTGACTACAAGGTCCAGTTGAGACCACAAGAGATTTCAACAGCTCAGTTTTGGTTCCAATACTTGGATTCATGCTGGAAACATGAAAGAGACAAATCATTAATTTTGAAATATGGGGAAAAAAGAATGATGGATCAATATTATGCACCCAATAAGATCAGTCCACAATCAGGGAACTCATGTACCACAATTCGCAGCAATAATGAAAGAATGCACTTTCTCAAATCGCTGAAAAAAAAAAAAAAAAAAAAAAAAAAAAAAAAAAAAAAGAGGAATGAATGAATGAATAAACATAATTTTTACCAGAAAAAAAAAATGAATGAATAAACATAATAAAATAAAATCTCGTGATTTCTGTTATTGCACCCACAAAGGCCAAAAGAAAAACTGTTGATTCGTGTGCACATGTGACAACATTCAGTTTCATTATGATCAAAAAAAAAAAAATTGATGATGTCACTAACGGATGATATATAAATCCAATTGCAGTAACCGCACAAGGTTGAAAATGAAAAAGCTATTACCAAGTTTCTCTCTGTGTCTCCATCCTCTCAGACAAACAAATAGAAGAACCATATCAGTTCCAAGTAAACTAATCAACCAGAGATGATTATCCTTTTATGTCCCCCAAGTACTTGTCCTATATACCATTCCAATGGTTCCATGCTTTCTTATTTACCCTTGGGGATCTTCTGATCAGTTCTCTTTAAAGCCAATGCACATCTACATGGAAATCATTTTCTTCTGAAATAACTTCATGCCAAGTCTTTGTTTTCCTTCTATCATTTGGGGTCAAGAACTAAAGGCCGACGTAGATTGCGGACACCAAATGCAACACATTTCTGTGCAAACTAATTTGTCTCAGAAGGCTAACTGCAGCTGCTAATTACAATCAAGGATAGACATATAGCTATGATTAACCATAGAATATACCGATACCATGTTGAAGATGTTAGCTATATCTCCCAACAATTAAGTATAAAAATAGAGAAGCATTGGATACTGGTTATACCAACTCTGCTTAAGCCGACCAAAATAACAGGTCAATCAAGTTCGTGTTTTTAGGTGAAGCTTACATGCAGGGACATTTTCCAGGTTACCGGTTAAAGCCATTTGGGAACTTCTTCGGGTTAATTCTCTGCCAGTCCCAATATTTTAACATCAAAGTAGACGCCAACAGAGATTTTTATTGTTTTCTTTCCTTTATATCCTTGGGGAACGACACCAACAGACTCAATTCGGTTCAAAACCTTTGCTCTAGCACGTAAACACCATTCACTGCCGACATGAACAAGAACATCGAAAATTACAAAAAGGTTCAACGTAACACATCAGAACGCACACTCCACGCTATCCCTTCCCATCAACTCCTCTGCGTTCAATCAACGAGAATTCAATCAAATTTTTTGCTAGGTGCCTCTCCGCCGACACGCCGGAAGCTACTACACTAGGAAGCGCGCGAAACAGCAATGACTATACCAGCGGAGGGATCATCAAGCCCAGCAAAAAGAAATTCGATCGAATCACCTTTCCCTAAGCGAGGGCAAGACCGCCAACGAACCGAGCTGTCCGAGTCGAGATTGAGAACCTGCGGTGGAGAGATTCCTCGTCACGCCAACCCGACAGAATTCTGCGAGTTTGCTTCTCG
This sequence comes from Eucalyptus erythrocorys, assembly GCA_014182555.1. NCBI lineage: Eukaryota > Viridiplantae > Streptophyta > Magnoliopsida > Myrtales > Myrtaceae > Eucalyptus > Eucalyptus erythrocorys. Next base: position 44,788,154 of record CM024597.1, on the reverse strand, counting down.
CGAGAACTATAGAGAGAGAGAGAGAGAGAGAGAGAGAGAGTCAGTGTTGAACTCTGCTTTTTTTCCTCGTAGGGTTTAAGCGGGGAGTGGCCGAAAAATAGGAACAGGAAAGAGAGAAAACCTTAGCCCGACCCGGACATTTCGGGCTTGGGACTTCTGGCCCGGCCCGACAAAGGTTCTGCCGCGGAGCGAGTCCCTCTCGCTCGACAAGCCATCGACGGTTTCGCTCAAGCTCGCGGCTCGGCCGATCGCTTCGTCTCGCTGCCGCTGGGCGAGAACCGAGTCCTCCTCCATGGCCGCCGACTCCAATCGGAGGTCCCGGAGCGATTCGAGGCCGGACTCGAGCTCGGAGAGGAGGTCATTATCGGCAGCGGCGGTGGGATTGGTGGTCGGGGGATCAGCGCCGCCGTCGGTTAGGAGATCGGACGGTTGTTCCGTGGCGGTTTCCATGGCCCGTAGAGGGTTGAGTGGTGACAAGGAGTTGCATGAACGAGGGGGAAAGCGACGGGGGAAAACTTATCGACAAAGGAAGCGAGAAAATGTACGAACAGATTCCGCGAAAGCTAACGGTCAGAGCAATGGAGGTTTGGCGGGGCCCGCGATTTCGGTCTGTTTGGTAGCGGAGGAAGTGGAAGAAGATGTTCCGATCGGGGACGAGGTGAGAATGGATAAGGGGCTGGGTCGGGTGGGGTCGGTCTTTGGGCCGGATAACATGGTGCATTCAAACAAGTCAAAGTTGGGAAAATGAAGGAATCTCTAAACTTCAAATTTGTTTAATGCAACTCCTGAATTTTATTTCAATATGTAATGTGATCCCTTAACTTTGGGTACATATTTAATTTGAGCCTTGGACTAGGTGTAAAAATATTAAATATTATCCATGAACTTGAATTAGTGAAATGATAATTTTGGATATTTTCATAGAGTCTATGGACTAATTTGAACATTTGCTTAAAATTTATGATCATATCGAACATATTCAAAGTTCAAGGACCACATTGCACATTGTAATAAAGTTTAGGGACCGTGTTCAATAAATTAAAAATTCAGAGATAACATCGCCCAATCGTAAAAAAATTCTGATACTATTTGTATACATAAAATAATACTTATTCACTTATTCAAAACCCTCTAAACTATACATACTGTGATAAAAATACTCAAAATATTTTTTCATGTAACAAAAAACCCTAAACTTGCTTACACAATACCCAAAACTTATTTTTCGGTGTTGTGAAAAACCCAAATTTATATTTGCATGACATACATATATCCTCCATTATAGTTCCATTCATGATTTTTCCTGAGACTTTGGGCATTTGTACCATAATGAGTAAGTTTAGGGTCTTTGGTGACATAAAAAATTTAAGGTATTTTTGTCAGAATGTGTGTAGTTTGTAGGTTTTTGTGGTATTAATCCTATTCAATGTCCAATTTGGTATTTATTTGTGATATCTTAAAAAACTTTTATGGCGAAAAATTACTAAAAATGTCATGATATGACTAATTACAGATTGAAACAAAAATTATTTTTCTAATTAAGAAATTATACATTTTGATAAGTATATTTTTCACGATTGTAAGAAAAGCAGGTACATAGTTTAGCAATCGCACAACTTTTTAAGCAAGAAAAACGTGTGGCCTTAAATCCGAGGCACGTTGCCTCCAAATTTGAGGTTGCGCCCCTCAAATCCCGCGCGCTGTGGAGTTTGGTGCGTGATTATGGTCGGCGGTCGCCCTAGTGGAGTCTAATTGTGGTCGTTTGGTAGTCAGCGCCGGTGGTGCGGTAGCTGCCAACCGTGGCAAGTGATTGGTTGATTGTGCCAAATAGTGGTGACAACAGAGAGATGATGAAGCGGAAGACTTTTCCTGTCAATTACCATAATAAGCGTATATTTAACGATACCAAAGTGTCGCGTCAAAAGTTTTTTAGTCAAGATCCACGGAAAAATTTCAGAAAAATGCAATATGAGAGGTGGCTGACGATTGCATAACGTCTACAAAAAGTAATCACATCAAATTAAGAATAGAAATGGTTCATGAAAAATTCAGTTCGAGTAAAAAATGACATATAACATGCTTGATAGGAGCAAAACAAATTTACATATAAAAGAAACGAAATATATCATCTAATAAGCAATTCATAATATTTCTCCATGGTATTTGCTTCAAGTATTTAAATTCCATGATTATTATCATTGCCATAACTTATGAAGCACAATACTTTCAGAAAGTTTTCGTGTCACGTCAAATTTTCTGACACATGTTCGATACTTTTCAACACTTAATCAATACATATCCGAAAATCCGACATCATATCAACTTTTCCGACATTCGAGTTGGGATGATGACAAATGAATTTCTAACATATGATATGACACACAAGGTCAATTTTAAAATTTTTTAACAAATGATGAGTCAAAATGTATATATATGAAAAAAAAAATAACAAACAATAATATAAATAATAAATGAGAAAAGAAGAAAAATCTAGTATTCTCTTATATTCCAATTCTCACTTCTTGTGATATACAATTCACCCCAAAACTTCTTTTCATCTTCTCTTCCAATATGTCGACACGTGAGTCCAAAATATGAATTACTTATTTTTTCTTTCAAGTTTTATGGATTATTTGAAACGAGTTAAATTTATCAAATTAAAACAATGAATGATATTAATAAATGGTTGATTAATGTTTTTAATGTAAATTTATTTTAGGTTTTATTATCATTTATTTATTTTTAAATTTGAATCAAATTAATTTGATTCAAATAATAAAAAAATGATAATTTATTATGTACATATAAAAATATACATTTAATATACAATGTATCTCAATGTATTGGAATTGTCTGCTTTTTAGAAATAACATGTCGATGTATCGTGTCATATCGTATCGTATCATGTCGTGTCGTGTGTCATGTGTCAATGTTAATATTACTTAGGACATAACTCAAAAAATAGCTCAACGTGAAAAAGCAAAGGAGCTAATGAACATATATATTTTCAATTGTGTTTAAATCTTCACTTTCATATCCCAAAATTTAAAGGGCGTAATTTCCTAAAAAAATCAAAAATTTTAGATCTAACCTCAATTCTGTCCCGATTTTTTTTTTTTTAAAAACGAAATCTATACTTTAGGTGTAGTCCAAAATTTGTCCCGATTTTGTTTTTATCTAAAAAAATCACTAGCTTTTACTCTTTGCCATAATTAAATATTAAACCATACAATCATTTAGGGTTGTACATGGTCCGAGCGAGCGTTCCCAACCTAGAACTGGGAAGCGTCCGCTAAGAACCGATTCCAAAAAATTAGAACCGAAATCCACTCGTTAGTTGCATGGATCCACTCAGGAATCAGATAGCCGGTTCGGTCTGGTTCCTGGATGGATCTATGAAACCGGTCTCACCAATAATAATATCATTTTTTAAATCTTGGCATAAGTACTCTTCCCCGTGAACCCTAGCTCGATGGGGTTCTTGGGTTTCTCGAAAGCTCTTATCTTTTTTTTTTTTTTTTTGGTGACCCTGGAACCCCGCGGCCGGATGCGGGAGTAAACCACCAGGGCGACACGTGCTAGCCACCACACATGTGCCACTGGGTAAGTCATCATGCGATGCAATTTGGGGTTTGAACCCCTCCCCTTCGTGAGGGGGAGGAGGCAAAGCCAACTGCGCCACCCATTGATGCAAAACAACTTTGGTTTTTGACCAAAATTGCTAGTTCCACGCCTGACCTATTTTTCTTCTCATCCTCTTGCTTCTTCATGTGCTTGCTTTTTGCCCATTAATTGCTTGGCGTTTTGTCGAGGTGTGCGCTTTGGACTTTTCAGCTTCAAGATCAAGACCTCTCCATTTGGTTTGACTGGCATGATATTAGATTACCCACTTTAATTAATTTTCTCAATTATTTGATTTGGGTTAATGATTTAATTTGGGTTTGTTAATTAGTAATTTCAATATTTTTAATATTAAAAATTAATATATTATTATGATATAATTGGTTTGGTCCGAGTGAGTAGGTGGACGGATTCACTCATGGAATTGGGAATTAGACCAATACGCACCGGTTCCCACAAATTGGAATCGGGAACCGGACCGATTTCCTTAAGAACTACCGGTTTCGAGCAGTCTCGATGGGTTCCGATTTTTTTGCACACCCCTACATTCATCTAATGATTTAAGTTTTTAAAATAGTTGGTTATGGTTTCACAAATCCTTATATGACATCAGAGTTGAAGGTTCTGAGTTCAAATCTTTCTAAATCCTATTTACCTCTCCAATTAAATATGTTCATCCATAGTATTAAACAAAAAGATCAGATTAATTGTTCGATAGTGACATTTTCACGTCAATAACATATTTACATCAACGATGTGAAGTGGACAATTAGCTAGACCATTAGTTGTTTGATATGACATTTTCATGTTGATAACACATTTACATCAGCAATGCGAAGTGGACAATCATCTAGACTATAAGTTGTTTGATGTGGCATTTTCATGTCGATGACACATTTACATTAGCAAGGTGAAGTGGACGATCATTTCCAACACGAGACTGTTCTTTCATATGAATGTTAGGGACAACTAACGACAAACTATTCTTTCATATGAATATTAAGGACGACGAACGACGATATTTAGATAGTGGGCTATCGAGGCAGATTGGAGACTTGAGTAGCTAGTGATTTTTTTAAATTGGAACAATATTGAGATTCGACCTAAATTGGAGATTTTTTTAAGGGACCAGGAAGACAATTCAAATGCAGTTTTATTCTATCTAGGAAAGTAATAGAAGGTTCGTACGTTTGGGTGAAAAACATCGCAATCACTGTCGCTCTCAAACACCACTACGATTCCTCCGATTCATCGACGCTTTCCAAAAAGAAGACCGCCACTTCAAGTGCATCTTTCGTTCTGACGCTGTTGTCCTTTTGCGCTTTCTCGATGGGCATTCACATTACGAGACACCAGTCCACCGCATGGAAGGGTCAAGAAGAGTTAATCATCTCCAATTCTTCTTTTTCATTGGACCCCTCGTCCAATAGAATTCCATTTCCCGGGACGAATTTTCCTCATAAATTTAAGTTGGCTGTGTCCATCTACTAATTGATTACGAAAAAGCCTATCGGATTCCCATGGACCACGGATGCACGAGTATTCAACACGCTAGAGTCTCGAAGGACACGGCATGCTCATCTCGGCCTTCGATTCCTTCGTTTCATCGACGGAGATCCCATCGCTAAAGCCCGTTAAAACGCACCAATTTCAGCAACTTGTCGTGAGCAAAATAATAGCTTTTTGTTCAAACCCCCACTTTATCAGGGAGGGATGGGGTGGGGGGGCGCAAGTTTTAGGCGTGGGTTTCGACGTCCACGCCCTGCAAGAGGCGGGAAAGTCCGAGAGTGATTGTAGAATAGGTATAGTAGTAGACCGATAAAAAAAAAAAAAAAAATAGCTTCTCGCCACGTCGCATTGTGAATGATGTAAACTTTTCTTCGTTGATTTGGAGTTTTATATTTCATTTATTATAGATGTATCGATTTATAATTTTTGTAATATTAATTTAATATAACAAAAATTAATATAAGATAAATTTGTCACAAATATAATACTTTGAAGTTTTTGTGATAAAAAATTAGGATAATGACATAACCGATCGCCGAACGTTATCAATGTACAATTTGATCATTAAATTATTAATTTACTCAATATGATCTTTAAACTTTTGTCCTATATGCATTGTGGTCTCTAAATTCTTAATTTGTTCAATATAATTCTTGAACTTGTGGAACATATTTAATATAATCTCTTTGACTGTATGAAAATATTCAATATGTTTATTGAATAAATTAAAAATTCAGATAACAGGTATTTAGGGATCGTGTGTGTCGTTTTCCTTTAAAATTTAGTTTAGAATAGATATACGTTTTGAGGTTTTTTATGGTATTAATTTTTATTTAGATGATGCAAAGGAAGTTGGATAGATTCTCAATCAACGGTGGAAAATGGATTATTGCTTAATCCAACGGGCGCGGGCTGTTCCGCTGAGTCGCGAGTTCGCTCAGCTTCTTTACCTTCCCCACTCGTTCCCAGTTTTAATATCACTGGAACTCGCGAGCAGAGCGCTCGTATTTCCGCGGAGTAGGGAGGAGAAACAGGTCCACACCGCGTTAGAAAAAGCTGCTCCGCTCCGCTCCTCGTTTTCTTCTCCGGGAAGAAGCGGCGATGCCTCGGCCGGTCGATCAGGCGGCGATGCCGGTCGAGTAGCCGGCGCCTCTTTTTCTCTCCATCGCATCGTCGGGAAAAACCGTCGATCGAATCCGGAGCTTTCGGCGCATTCGGAATGGGGAGCATCGGAGAGATCGAGGCGGCGGCGGCGGGCGGCCGGGGCGGCGGCGGCGCGGACACCGTCTTCGTCGCGGTGGGCCGGGACATCGAGGAGGGCAAGGCGACGCTGCGTTGGGCGCTGCGGCACTTCCCCGGGAAGCGGATTTGCTTGCTCTACGTGCAGCAGCCGACGAGTGAGTTTTCGCCTGCGTGATCTTTGTGGGATGGATTGATTGATTGATTAATTCGCGAGCGGCTTCTGATCGTGATTAGCTCCTTCGGTTTTATGTGCACTGGAAGCTGAATCGATTGATCGGAATTTCTTCCGGAATTTTAATTTCTCCGTCGAGCAACACGGCTTGGATTATTTGGATCGATTGATTGATTCGTGCTTAGTCTTCCCCGTGTGCGATGTTTTCGAAATTATGTCCGCATTCTTTTATGTGCAGGAAACCCCGAGTTTGCCGCCAGTAAACCAAAACAGTGTGCGGTTTACGATTTGCATGAAGTTGAGATGCGGAAAATGCCTGAAGTTCTTAATGAATACCTTGTGTTTCTTGCTCAGGCAGGAGTGGTATGTCTTCTCACTCTTGTTGATTTGCTTGATCTAAATTTCTGAAATTAATATGAGAAATTAAGAGTGTAGCTTGCTTTGTGGTTATATGATTCAAATTCTTAAAGTTAGATCCACACAAGAGGATATCCCAAAGAAACTGAAGAAACTTCACAGTGCCAGAACTCGTTATATTACAAAAACTTCCATAATGGGCCGTGTTACGGACGGCTCATAATATTAAGACAGCCCAATTATCTATGGTTAAGAAAGTGGCTTGTTCACGCAGGTAGACTTGGATAAAGTTTGGATTGAGACGGACAGCATTGAGAAGGGAATCCTACAAAGTATTTCTCGTTACAATATTAGATGGCTTGTGATGGGAGCAGCAGCTGATACAGACAATTCTAAGTAAGCCTTTTCATGTCATTTATTCGCGTTATTGATGCTGTAAATAGGGATGTTTTAGTTTACACAGTTGCAGTTATATACTTAATCTGCATCAACTTACAAATTTTGTAATTACAGAAGTCTTTACGTATCTCAAGAGGTTCGTCATGCTGGTAGAAAGCTTTTACTGTAGTGGTCGAGTCTTGATGCTGCTATTCTCTAAATAATCCTTAAACAGTGACTTCTATGATTATCATTTATCAGTTTTTCTGGAACTTTTAAATTTAAAAAGCAAGCTTCATTGTAGTGTGAATAGTGGTAAAGTTAACTTCTCTGGCAATTAGAATACTTTTTTATTCATCGATATCTTTTCCAACATTGTCTCCTCAGATATATTTTGGTTTATGGCTGGTCAAGTGCAGAGAGTTACTTCTGTTTCTTTAAGCTGAAGAAAGCTTAAGAGTTACTTATGGATGCCTAACGAAGGAACATTTCTTAAAGTCACTGGCGCATATAACTCTAGTAAATGGAAAGGGGCAACATTATTATTGACTACATAGTTGTTTAGTTATCGACATTCTTCTAGTAATTCATGCTACTTACGAAACAAATTCTTACATGTCAATTGATGGGTTCTTGTTTCTGGCATGTAATTAATTCAAGTAGGTCAAATTTACTGAAAGTGCAAAAATTTTGACCAGGTTGGACTCCAGAAAAGCCGTATTTGTTTGCCAGAATGCACCGGATTTCTCTCAGATTTGGTTCATTTGCAAGGGTTGCCTCATATACACAAAGTAAGTTGGTCATCATGGCACTGAAGAATGTTACATATATGAAAGCTTATGATTTCTGCTTTATCCGGTGCAGTGCTTAATTCTTTTGAAAGTGATAATTGGGTCACTGCTTTTTCTGAAATTGGTTGTACTCTATTTATATCTAAATTTTTCTTGTATACTTTACCATTAGAACTCCATCCATTGTACTTTTTCACGGCATCTGACTTCAGACATCGGCACCAGGCAGCCAGAATGCTTGAAATCAGAACGTCCAACTTTTAAGCAAAAATCTCTTGATCGGCTCATGAATCCAGAATGCAGGATCATTCAGCGATCAAGATCTGGGGAGGTCAGCATTAAACAATTGGGAAGGAGTTTTAGCAGTTTGGAATCGTTTGATGGGTACATTGATAAGAGCGAAGATGACAGAGGACCAGTGCTGAGAAGGCTCAGGTCACAGTGTTTAGAGCAACCAGAGGTGAGATCATCCAAAACAGTTGCATATCTACCTCGTAAGAGATTTATTCAGGGGGATCGTCATGTCTCATCTTTTCCACTAGCATGTCTGTTCTTTCTAGATGGACCACTATTATATCCTTCCTAAACTCATATTAAGAATTGAATCAGCATAGACTGCAGAATGTGATAATACATTTTCTTGGTTGTCTCAACTTGATGTTTTTAAATGCGAAGGATTTGAATCTTGTGACAACTGACAAATGGTGATTTATTATACCTGTACTATTTTTGGCAATTAATGTTTGTCTCCCGCTTCTATGGGCATCAATCCATAAACTATGCAATTAGAGTTTCTTGGGAAAAGTATATGATGTTTGTAGATCATAATTTACTTGTCGATTTCTCAGAAGAAGAAAATTCAAGGGCAATCTGCTGGAGGCCTCTATTGTAGATTGGAACAGGCAATTGTGGATGGTAAGAGTTCCAGGCCACAAGAGTTTGAGGAGGCAGTGAGGCGATGGAAGGAGGAAGACAATGCACTGGATGCTAAAATGAAGGCTCTCACTCTCTCTCACTCTGTGTATCCGGTACTTTTCCCTTTTAATTTGCCAAAGATTTGCCGATTGTTTTAAGCTTTTGCACCTATATGTCTGTTAAAGATGATAAATGAAGAATTCAGCTTTGTTTCACTTGAGAAATTTTGCCATCAGCTACCAGCTTACTAAATAGTTGGGCAAAAGTTAACCTTCTGGATACCTTGAAGGTATTGGCCTACTTAAAGATCTAGGAACTTCGTTGATTAATTCTGTGACACATCACATTCCAATGCAGGCCCAGTCAGTGGAAATTTTATATAATAAGGAGGTGAATGAAAGAAAGGAGTTGGAGAAAATGCTGGGAAGCAAAAGACAACAATTGGATATGGTGAAAAACCAGTACCATGAGACAACAAGAGAACTCCTAACAGTTCGGGAACAGAACTCAATACTCAAGAAACGAGTTCAAGAATCCAAGTTGGAGGTGAAGGAGCTGGAGGAGAAGTTCCAATCAGCTGTGAATCTCTTGATAACTTTCAAGGAGAGACGAGACAAACTACGTGTAGAGCATCAAGATGCCCTGAAGGATGTAAGAGACCTGAGGAGATCAGTACAAGTTGGAACTCCAAGCTTGTGTGGCCCACAGATCCTCTCCTTTTCTTTTGCTGAGATTGTTGAGGCAACACACAATTTTGATCCATCTCAGAGGATTGGAGAAGGAAAATATGGAACTGTTTATAAAGGTCTACTTCGACGTTTACATGTTGCTATAAGGATGCTGCCCTCTTTTGGTTCTGCAGGAACAGTGGATTTCCAACGCAGGGTAAATTGATTGCATCAACAACTATTATCGTTTTCCTTTTTTTTCTAATAGAAAAAGGGAGGATTTAAACCATCTAATGAGACTTCTTTACCAAAAAAAAAAAAAAAAAACATCTAATGAGACTTTATATGGAGTGACCCTAAATTTTTGCATCGGTACTGATTTTACATTATGCTTCTTGATCCAACTGCAGGTTGAGGTGTTAAGTAGGGTGAGGCATCCAAATTTGGTCACACTTATCGGAACATGTCCAGAATCTCAGTCACTTGTATTCGAATACCTAAAAGCTGGCAGCCTTGAAGAACGTCTTTCATGCAAAGGCAAAAGCAAAACTCCCCCACTTCCATGGAATATTCGAACCCAAATTGCCACTGATATTTGCTCTGCACTTGTCTACCTTCACTCCCATAAGCCTCCAATTATTCATGGGAATTTAAAATCCTCCAAAGTCCTCCTCAATGCCAATTTTGTAGCCAAAGTTGGTGACCTTGGCATCTATTGCTTAGTTCCCAAGAATGAAAATTCTAAGATCGCTAAATCGGATGCCAACAGTGATTCTGAGGTCACTGCACTTTATGAGGATCCAGAATTTTTAGTGAGTGGACAGCTTACTCCTGAATCAGATGTGTATTCTTTTGGAATCATCTTGTTGCAGCTTGTAACTGGAAAATCATCTTTAAGTATTGTGAAAGATGTGAAATGTGCACTAGATAAGGGAAATTTCGATAAAGTAGTTGACTTTTCAGCTGGGGACTGGCCACCTGATCAAGCCAAATGGTTGGCTCAATTGGGCTTGAGGTGCTGTGAACGGAACAAGCTGGACCGCCCAGACCTTGTATCAGAAATTTCCAGCGTGATCGAGTCAATAAGGGCTTTGTCTATTGAGTCAGCATCAAGTTCTCGTCCGAAGGAGCCTGTGAAAACACCTGCTCATTTTGTATGTCCCATTTATCAGGTAAAGGATTTGGTTCTCTCTTTACATACATTTAGTCATGGAGTGGCTCAGCTCTTGTTCCATTTGCATCCAGTTTACAGTGTACGGTGACTCATTTAGGCAGAGAAGCTAGAATTTTTAATTGCAAAGGGTGAGAGAAACACAGAAGTCCAACTACTCTCTGGTCATCAGACCTAATCTGCCATGTTGTAGGGTACAGTAATTGGGGCTTTCATGAGTTTAATCAGTGTAATAAAATGGCATCTGCATTAAACATCAGTACATATCTTTGTGAATTTCTGAGTAACAGGTTTTCCATGAGTTTTCAGGAAGTCATGAAAGATCCACTTATAGCAGCTGATGGATTCACATATGAAGCAGAAGCGATACATGGATGGTTGCTAAGCGGTCACAACACTTCCCCGATGACCAATCTCAAGTTAGAGCACAACGACTTAGTCCCAAACCATGCCCTGCTCTATGCAATTCAAGAATGGCAATCGCTACTGTAAAATCTTTCCTCCCTTCATGTACATTTACTTGTCTAGCCAAAATCTTCTCATACGATGCCTCGAGCCTCGATGCCAATTAGTTATACTGATTTGCATAAAGATCTTGATGTACAGAACAAAGAATTGTTTTAGTTCCACTAATGGGATAGTTATTTTCCACCTGTTGATTAGTTCTCCTCACTGGGAATTGCTGTCATTTATTATGCGCTGTGCTCGTGGACTATGGCTGCAATTTTTAAGACAGCTAATATCGAACTTCAGATCCACGTCGTAGTGCAATCAAAGAGCCAGTACAGGCATTTAACACAGACTCTTTCTTGAAGGATATCTATGTCATGTGTCAGGCGTGGAAGAGACGAGCAAAGATATGGATGAGGTGTAGGAACTGCAGCCCCTTTTGAACTCTGTTATTTCCCTTTTTAGTCTGAAGTCTGCAATAGAAGCTCATGGTTTCCAGAAAAGAATAGCAAAATAAATTCCCTCTCAGCGGCAGTGTTCTTCCAATTACATCTCCTTGAACGTTATCGCGGATCTTTCTGTCTTTTTCCTGTACTTCCCGACAGTGTCATTCATGTATTGGTTAATATTCCTTGGGACATTTAGCTGAATAATGAGCGCACGAGACAAAAGCAGCATCATCATCCCCGTAACGAACATGAGGCGCGTACATGCTGATGATGCGATAGACTATTTAATGCGCAGCACTGTGATTTGGAATGTGCTGGTAGGGAGAGGGGAAGGCGGCGACTTTTTCTAACCTAATCTCGCCCTTATGCAATACCCTTTCCCAAGATGGATGCCCTTTTCATTTCCGTCTAAACATCATAAGAAGGTAAGCGGTCCTCATTCGGTTAATTTCGGATAAAATTCTACATCTATAATTTTTAAATGAAACCCATTTTATTACGATCCTGTCGAATTGCTATCTCGTTAATTGAATTTTCTTTTTTTTTTTATTGAATTTAGGCGTAATGACACGGACCTCATCTACTTGTGCAAGATAGAGTGTTAGATTGTAAGGCCATGTATTTGTCAGCGATTAATGGGGTCCAAAAGAATTAGTCAAATTGCGAAAGTTCACCTTAGAACTATTTACTAATTTCAGAAAAGGGGAAAAAACTCACTCCTTTTTCCGCTTTTCAAAACAAATTCTCATTTCTCAGACAATTTCATCAAGCGCGGAGTCAGCGTTGACCACGTGATGGCAAGCGAGCATTTAAGGCAGCACTCCACGTCAGCACGGGGAGAGAGCCCCTAAACGAAAACGTGACCATCCGTCACCCTCACCAAATTCACGACGCGCGCGTGCCCCGACCTCCCGCCGAAGCCGCGCGTGGAGCTGAGGGCTTCGCCATGTCAGAATCAGGGAAAATATCGATTTTTCCAAAAAATTTTATTTTTTTCCCCTCATTTTTCCCTTTTTTTTGCCCGAGAGGGTTCCAGTCAGTGACCTTTATATTCGCCTCGTACAAATGGTTTTTCCTCTCCTTCGAAAACTCCTCACTCGCTCGCGCTCCGCCGATCGCTCCCTCTCGCTTTCCGGCGGTTTTCTCGCGCTCCGACCACTCCCCAATCGCATTCCTCCGGCGAGCCGCCGCCGCCGCCCCCGCGCCGATCTCCGCCGCCTCCCCCGCGGCTCAGTGATCTTCCCTCCCCGGCGGTACGGACTGGTGAGTGAACTGATCGCCCCCCGTGCTCTACGTGAATCGCCTTTCTCGACGTGCTCTCGATCTGCCTCTTCCCGTTTTCGCCGTCAGTTGTCTCCGATAGATCGCGCGCTTGGATAGTCTCATCTCAGCTCGCTCTCCCGCAATCTGGTTCGACGATTTTCCGATCAATTCCGTGCCGTCCGCGGCCGGTCGGGAGGACGGAATAAGGAGGATGATTAGAGGGGAGGGATTAGAGATTTTTGAGATTTTCGCGATTCGATGAGTCTCGTCGTGCGTTTAGGTTGATTGAATCGTGGCTGGTTCGTTGTTCATGATGTTACTTAACGTATATATGAACCGTCTGTTTCCTTTTCCAATTCCAATCTCGGACTGTGTCATAAGCAAGCTGATGTGATGTTAGCGAAGCTTTTACGTGCTTGTTACATTCTGTAAAGCTGGTTGGTTGAAGATCGATGCTCAAGTTTTTCTTTTGATTAAGACTGGGTGATTTTAAATTTGCCTTTCGACGTATATAAGTTGTCATTCGCGCAGAAATGATATTGTGCCAATTGTTCTTGGAGATTTGATGGCCATATCTTTGGTTCTCATGATGTGGGAGGGACATAATTTGTTTGTCGGACATACCTGTTATTTTCAATGGGCATGTGAAGGTGATGGCTTTTTGGCCTTTTCCTGTTACATTTTTTTTTTTTTTTTTTTTTTTTTTTTTTGCTGTGGAGTGTCCTGCTTGTTTAATTATATCTGAGGAATTAGTTCTCTCAGGGTGGGTCTGCAAATAGTAGCTAATTTGCAGGTCAGTGACAACATGATAGAAATATTTGTGATAAAGGTTGAGAAGTTTGGTGGTAATTGGATTTGTTTCTCTTTGGTTAATTAAAAATTCATAAGTGAATTATGCACCATTAGAATATGGTGCGTCATTCGACATTGTAGAGTATAGCAGCCTGTCTTATATTGCTAGGATTTCCTAGGATTTACAACTTATTCTCATCAAAAGTATTGAGGTATTGACATGCATTGGGCAATGTGAAGGACATAGAATTTGATATTCTGCAAGTGTACGAAAGAAATTTGTTTCCTAGCTTGTGTGATTTACAGCTTAATGCTCTTAAGTGAAACAGAAGCATTGGTGGCTACATCTTTGGGCTCCTTATCTAAGTGCAGATATAATACTGGCAATTATTTTTGTGCGATTGAGTACATTGTGTTCTTCTGATTTTCTTTGTCTTTTTCACAGTAATATCATCATCAAGCTCATTGTGGATTAATGTCAGTTGCAAAAGTCAAAACGTCTAATGCTCTTGATGGGATGAAAGTGGAGGACAGAAATGATTCTTTAAACACATTCATCAGGCAAGCTATCGGAAAAGAACCTCTTCTGTCCCTGCCAAGGTCTGGGGATAACTCATTTCAGTGGATCCATCCACTACTTCAAGCTTTAGATCATCAAGGTATCATCTGTGTTGGCTGTAATTAAAGATTAATTGTCTTCAAAGTAGGCTTTAGTGAGCTATACTTTGTGTATATGCTTTATGTTAATTTGTTCAGGGCCTTTTTCTGCATATCAAGAGACCATCTAAAATGAGTTTAGTTGTTGCTCTAAGTAAAACTAGAATTTCTTTCCTCCTCCCTATGTCACTTAGCTTTTCTCCCTCACAGAATGACCATGTGTATAATCCACAGAGAGAGAGAGTCTTTAGTAATTACTCTTGCTGCTTGTGAGGACACGTCCAAGGGTACTGGTCAAAGGAAAAACTGCATCAGTAAATGTAGAGTGGAGATTGACATGGAGATGCTGTTTTCTTTGCCCTCTCCAGGGGTTGAAGTTCAACATATAAATCCTATATTTTTCTGTCCATTGGTTTCAGATTTGCCTGGTTGGCCACTGAAGATTCCTATGCAGAGGTGCGATAAGTGCCATCGAGAATTTTTTTCATCCATTAACTACAAAAGGCACATCCGTGTGCATCATCGGCTAAGAAAGCTTGATAAGGTTGAGTTTTTTTATTTTAATCATCTGATAAGGTTGAATTACTGATGCCGATTCTATTGCTATAGCATCAACAGCTTCAGGAAATTGTCATTTTGCAAATCCTACATGCTGCATTTGCTTTTGTGCTTAATCACTGTTCTCCTTGCTTAACCTCTGGCTTTACAGTGGGGTTTGTTTTCCATCTTGCAGGATAGCTCCAAAAATAGAGATTTACTAGGACCTTTCTGGGATAAGGTAACGAGTTGTTTTCTTTTTTCTCTATTGTGGTGCTTAAGTTGTGTAATGGGGTAGCTTTCTTGTTTTCTCCAGCTCATTTGGTATTCTTACTGCAGCTATCTGCGGAAGAAGCAAAGGAAATAGTATCCCTGAAAAATTATACCATGGAGGTAAAGCTATGGGATAACAGCATCTTTTCTGTCAATTAAATTTAGGAGGATGATCAAATGAATTTTGTTGGTACTTTGATCATAGAGTTGCATAGATCTTATTTTCATAATATCAATGAAGCCATCCTTAGGTAGATAAACTCTGTGCCCATGAAATGCCTCATTAACCTCATGAAACGAGTAAGATGTGAGCCAAACTCAGGTGAGTTCCCAGATAGGAATTGTCACTCGATGCATTGGAATCGAAATTGTAGTGTGTCTAATTTACATATCCATATGCCGAACTGAAACCACTAATGGAGTTTTGTTCACTTAGTAAAGTTTTATTTACGCTAATACCAATAGATCTCCTTTATCTGTGCTAAAACTCCACTTATTTTTGCATTCGTGCATATAGTTTACATTAAAGATTCTTTCTATGTCATTGTTTCTCCTCCTCTTTCTTTATTTTGTTCTTGCTGAGGAGTTACCATTTGTGGCATGATGTGCGATATCTGCTAAGCCTTCCTTTCTGCTTTCATTTCTCTTTTGGTTGTAATCTTCCTTTTGACGCAAGTTCTGGTGATTATTTTAGGATGTTCCTGGGGCTACTGTTATAAAATCTTTGGCATCACTGATACGGAAGCCTGGATTTCCTGTAATGCCGCAATTTTGCCTAAAAGCTGGTTCATCTCTTTTGGTGAGGGAACTTTATTATTTTTGGCCCCTGACCTGTCTTCTGTGTGATATTGATCTTGTCATGTAATATTCTTCTATCTAAGATGTAATACTCTTGCAGGACATTGTCCAGGCTAGGTCTTCGAGATTTCCTCTATCTTCGCAAGATCTGTTTGGCATTCTTGATGATGCAAGTGAAAAAACCTTGTTAAGTGGACCGACCTTATTGATGCAAAGATACATTTTTGATAAGGAAGTTGGAAAGATTGGTCTGGACCCTAAGAACTTGGTTGCATTCACGTGTTTCATGTTGGAACGAAAACTGGTAAAAAGAGTTCTCTATTATCTTTTCAATTTATTGGTTGTTCTCTTTTGCATCTCTTTATCACTGAATTGGACACGTAAGTTGTTCCAGAAATTTCTGGAACACTCTGAGAGTGGTCATTGATGTGGAATAATGGGGTGATCGTCTAATTACTGTAATTTCTGATTGTGCTCAGGTCGAAGCGTGGCTCGCGGATAAAGATGCTGAAGCTTTGAGGTTCCAGAAGTTACTGGTGGAGGAAGAAGAAGCTGCTCAGAGAAGGTGTGCTTTGCTTGATATTTATGTTTGTGGTTGTTTAGTTTACTATACTGGTTCAGCTTTGCTAATGCTTGGAGTCTTTTTCTGCTTCAGCTTATCAATATCACTCGAATTTTTATTGGTTGTTTGTCATGCCATTCTTCTTTCTTTGACCTCAGTTAATCTGGGAATCACATTCTAATTCATGTCTTTTTTCTCCGACCATTCTATGCAGCTTCAATTCATGAATATATTTATATATATTGAGTCATATGAGTGACTTGAAAAATTAGTACATGTTGTAATCCTTGGTTGGGTGCTTTTTCAACATTAATTATACAATAGCCAAACTTTGTGCATTTTGTTGAGGTTCTTTTTCTTACTTTTTTTTTCTCTTAAGTGGTCAAGTTCTCGAAGGAAGATCCTCATCTAATATGGTAAGATTTGCTCTGATGACTTGTAGGCAAGCTGAAATTCTGGAAAGGAAGAGACAAAAAAGGCTTAGGCAGAAGGAACAGAAAGCAAAGGAGCTCAAGAATGGGGAGGTTAATCTGGAAAATAGTTTTGATATCATAGAGAATGAAGCTTCGTCAGATGTGCCTGGAAATTTGAGTTCATCAGAAGTAGACATTCGCATTACAGATTCACATTCAGATCCTGTACCTTCATTGCTTGAAGTACCCCAGCTTCCAGATGCTGAAGAAGGGCCAGACTTTGAGATTGAGTCAGGGCTTGGCAGTGATTATCCGGTCTTTAATAATTTGCAGAATGTTGAACCGCAAAGGGCACTTGGAGGCAGTCATCAACACCTACGAACTACCAGTGGGCATGTGCCTCGGAAACCGCGTCCCTTATCTGGTGCTTTGCATGATTTCCATGGATCCAGTTCATCTAAGCCTGAGTTCAAGCATAAGCATGTAAACCAGGATTCGAGAGCTGCCAATACACTCAACAACAAGAAAGTATGGAGTAGAAAATTAAAACCTGAGAAAGAAGACAAGAATTTGAATTTTAGAAATCACGAGGCATTCACCCCAGCTGGACCTGATAAGAAATGCGAACTCTTGATTGGCTCTATAGCTGTTGCTCTTCAAAATCCTTGTCACCCAGAAGATACAGATAATCTGGGCAAGATAGAAAATGGCCATAGAGTAGAATGCCAAGTTCAGAAGCAGGACATTCATTCATTATCCAGCAGGCCTGACACTTTCCAATGCAGCACTAATCAGCCGAGGGGCAAGCTCTGGAGGCCAGTGAGCCGGAATGGAGTCAAGGATTCTGTTCTTGAGAATGGCAGTAGAGCTTTTGAAGGCGATGAGAATGCTGCCGTGAAGGGTGATTCTCAAACATTAGCTGACGAAGACCTGCTTATATCAGCTAGAGTTAATGGTGGTTATCATGGGAATGAGGAAAGTTCAGCGCAGGCTGGTGCAGAAAATCCGGGGAACTTGGAGTTTTCAAGCCATTCTGCACGGGCTTTTCTTGCAGAGAGTGAGTTTAACATGCTATTACATATCAATTTGTTGGAGCAGATGGCTCTTTTTTTTGTGCTTATGTCTATCATTGAATTATCCATTTGTTGGGGTTTCTAAGATGGGATATCCCTCGTCTGAACTTGCAGGATGGAAGGAAGCTACTGCAGCAGACCATGTAAAGTTGCTCTTGCTTCCTGAATCTGAACCGCCGGGATCCCCCGGGACCCAAACTGATTGCCAAGGAGCTCCAGAATTTGGTGAACGTAGCATCCTTGGTAATGCAGAGAACCGGATAGTAAATGGTGGTAGTTTTGGGTCTTTGGCATCTGGAATTGCGAAAGTTGGCAATAGAGCGAAACTTGACAAGAACTTTAAGAAAAAGTACATTCCAAAACAAAGAGGTGGTACATAGTTTGGAGGTAGCATATTTTATGATACAGGTGTGCAGTGATTATCCCAGACTAGTATTCTCAGCAGAGGTTCCAGTTTTACCGATGGTCTTCTGTGTCGTAATTCATGGTTGGTTTGGCCGGAAATTCGTTTTATACTTCCGTCCTTTCTTTTCATCGCATAGCAGCAAAATGACACAGAAAGTTTTTCATTGTTTCTTCTATCATTCTGGAATAAACTTTGGTCTGTCTAGTGCCATTTAGAATATATATTTGGCACCGATTTTTGCTGCTCCTCTTTCCTCCCCTCCCCCAACAACCCCCCCACTCCGGGGGCGATCATTCTTTCTCTGTGTGCTATCTGGTTCAAGGTGAGGACAGAGCGGCAGAGAATGAAAAGCATTACAACTTTGATATTGCTTCGGAATGGAATTCTTTTTGCATTCTTTCAATTCGTTGTTGAAACTGGAATGTTATGAATTTCTCCAAGAAAGGATGACCAGCTGAGATGCGTCATTTGGGTAAATGCCGAGAATCGTCCTCAATTGGTCCTATCCTATCTCATGACCGGTGAAGCTAAGAACAGGTTAACGCATGAAACTGGTAAAGATTCATTGTGATCATGCACTG
Organism: Eucalyptus erythrocorys; assembly: GCA_014182555.1. Lineage (NCBI taxonomy): Eukaryota > Viridiplantae > Streptophyta > Magnoliopsida > Myrtales > Myrtaceae > Eucalyptus > Eucalyptus erythrocorys. The sequence goes on along the minus strand of CM024597.1, from coordinate 44,769,076 downwards.
TCTTTAATCACTTTGGGGATTTGACTTGTGCAATTCGATTGCAATCTATTCCTGGACTAGCAAGGTGTAACATATTCTCCTTTTCGCCCTTGGATTGGGAAGATGGTTTTCTTTTCCTTTTATCTTAGATGGATTACATTGTAATGGAAGCAACGGAAGGTATTAGTTGCCAGTTTCGAGACAAAAAATGAAGAAGTCATCTTTTAGCAAAACAAATCAGAAATTAGCCTAATTCCTTGGACAAATCCTTCGAAGGGAGATACGGCTTGCAACTTAGAAGTCGAAATCGGATGGGTTCCCGAAATTTTTAACGTAATAAAAGATTTCGTAGCCTCTCCTTATCCCTCGGAAGAGGTTTCGCAAGAGCAGAAAAACCGGTTCCACCTCTGAACTGCGAGAGTCAGCGCACACCGTCGGTCGGACGCTTCCATCCAAAAAGTCCCAAGTACCGATCGAATGCGGTAAAGCGCCACGTCGCTCAAGCCCTTCCGTCCGAGGAGGTGCCACTTGTGCGCCCTCTGCACCTCATCCCCCGACCACACCCACACCCACACCCCTATCCATTTCTCCTCTCCAAACCCCTCCTCCCTTTGACCAGACACCCTTTGCTCTCGCTCTCTTGCATAATCGCCCCCATAGCGATGCTGATGCTTCTGCTCGTAACGCTTAATCCACACTGATTCTCCACCGCTAGACCAGCCCTACTTTCCTCATCGTTCTCCTGATCAAAAGGGCCATCCAAAACGATGTCAGGCGGCGTCGGTGCCATCAACGACATCGGCCTCCCCAAAGACGACCAGCTACACCCCTCCCCACCGCCCGCCTCCGCCGCCGCCGCCGCCTCCGCCAAGGGGGGCATCCTCAGCTTCCGGCAGCTCAACTTCCTCGCCATCGTCGTCGTCCTCGCCGCCAGCGGCCTGGTGTACTACCAGGACCTGGCCTTCTTCGTCCTCTCCCTCGCCTACATCCACGTCCTCTCCGTCGTCGCATTCCCCTCCCTCGGCCCCGCCCGGGAGCCCCCCGTGTTCGACCCCCGGAACCGGGTCCTCCGCCTCTACGTCTCCTTCGCCGCCATCGTCGGCCTCTTCCTCCCCATCGCCTACATCTTCGAGGGCATCTACGAGGGCGACAAGGAGGGCATCGCCGCCGCCGCTCCCCACTTGTTCCTCCTCGCGGGCCAGGTCAGCATCCGACCCACCCAGAAACGAACCAAGATTTCCTACGGTCTTTAATTTAACTTTCTGCGTCCGCCACCGAGACAGGTGTTCATGGAGGGCGTGGCGGTCTGGGGTCGGTTCTCGACGCCGATCCGGGTCTTCGTGCCGGTATCGTACAACGCGAAGAGGATCTTCACGCTGATGGACTGGTTGGAGAGCGAGTTCCGGAGGGAGGGTCACGGCGGCGGCGGCGGCGGGTGGGCGGCGAGGAGGGTATACGCGGGGAGGATCCTGGCGGCGGCGAACATGGCGTTGTGGTGCTTCAATCTGTTCGCCTTCTTGTTGCCGGTGTATATGCCGAAGGCCTTCAAGAAGTACTATGCTGCGTATTACAATGTCAAGGATGTTTAGATTGAATCTATATTGCACGAGCTCTCTGCGGTTTTTCTCAGATCATGGAACGTGGGTTTTGTATAAATAAGGAAGAAGATACATGTGACTGAATTGCTCGAGCTGCCTGTGCCATAAGAATTCTCGTGAATCAAGAGTTCCGGTTGACATTTCGTCCTTGGTTCGAGCTTTTGGTATGGTGGTGGAATACCTGGTTTTTCGTATGTCTTATTTCAATGAATTTTATGTCACTGAAAAGTTCAAGCATTTAGTGTGGGGACATGATAACTGCAACTTTATTCTTAACCATACAGGACTCACTCGTGTGGTGGAAATTCACTATAGCATGTGTTCCGAACTATCTTTTCGGGTTTCTGACTTTTCATTTCATACATAATTGTATGATGTTCAGATCTGCTTTTTCAACTTTTACATAATCACCCATTTATCTTTCGAATTGATGTGAAATAGTCCAACCTTTACACTTCTTAGGCGCACGTCTAAGAATCAAATTGAGCGTGAAATCTGAATGGACCTAGATTTAGAACAAGTAAGGATGGAGTCAGTTTCTTGCAGGTATGCCTTCCTACAGCGGGAGATACAGTGGGCGAATCTCTGTTCAAGCCCTTTAAGAACAACCTTTTAGCATAAAAACCACTATGACCTTTAGTTCAGAGCCTAGAGATACCCAAATGAAATCAAGATGGTAACATTTCTAACTACCCGAGTTGCATTTCTCAGAGGATCCTATTAGGCTGGAGAAGAAGAGGGAATTTAGAAAGTCATGAGAGAATTTTACAAAATACTCACTTTACTTCAAGGGACTCTGTCCAACATATTACATCCTTATTGTCTTTTATAGGCAATAAGAGGTCACATACAAATAAGGACCAAGCTCATAGGTCCGAAACAAACAAAGGCGTAGGAAATTTTCGAAATTTTCGATGGGGAATTATTCGCACGGTATGAACAGTGACAGTGAATAGTAATTTTCCTAACCTAGTACTACAGTAAAAGTGAACGGTAGCTTGCTACAGTAACTCGCTACAGTGATCTGCTACAGTGACTTGTACGGTCAGCGGTCTCGTTCGTCACGAATATTGTAGTCATAATTCAAGTCATCTGAGCTATGCACTATTGCTAGAAGATGTTCATTATATTTTTGTTCAAGTGCTTCAAGGTTATCTAGTGAGAGAATTTGATTCGACTGAAATGACGAGGATGCTTCTTCTTGTTCCCAGTTTGTAGTGTCATCTGTACTGTCGACAGGAATGCTTGGCTGAGGCCAATATGATGGTTGCGCATAGAAAGATATGTCCATACCTTGAGATAAGGACAAAGGTTCGTGATTATAGGGGTCTTGAGAAAAAGGACCTCCCCATTTGACACAGGAATCTTGAGAGGATTGTACAATGTCACTTTTGTCTGCCATTTCATGTTCCTATGACGATGTAGCTTGTTTGAATTGCTAGAGTGCTTCCTTAGCTTCTAGAGCTAAGTCATAATGATCCCATGTAGTGGGTACGTTATAATTCCATGCATCTTCAAGAATGGTTTTGTTTTCTTGGCACAAAATTCTTTGGAGCTCTCGATACTGGTGTTCATAACATCCAACATGTCCTAGATAAGATTTGTGAATTCGAGCTTATACACTAAGTGGTTGGGGTTTATAGGATGTGGTTCTTATAATTTGAGGAGCATTGGTAATGTTGCCATTATTGGTGACAAAAATCCATGGTTGTCGGAAAAACAGAATGGTATGAACCTCAGGGTTTGGCTGTGTGGTTCTCATTTCTTTCTATAGGATGTATTTCCAATGAGTAAGGGGACAAAACTAATTAAGGAAATCTAAGAAATTTCTGTTGCATTCCTTTTCAATTTTTCCTCTGCCTAGTTTAAATATCCTAGTGAGATTGATAATGAATCTTTTGGTTGGAATTTCAATAGTTATTAAGTACTTATTGATTAACTATCATAATAACCATCGAAATTGGTCAAGGAAATCATCTTCTTTCTAGATTAGGGGATGGATGAATGGATACTCGACATTTAATCCAAAAGGATAAAGAATCGAACCTCCATTGAACCTTAATATATCTGTGTGGCATTGTTACATGAGTTTATCCAGATTTTTAGTAAGATTGTCATTCTAGATTTGCTTGATGATCCCCTAGGGGTATCACCAACTTGGCCAATTTTTTATCTTCTCAATCTTGTACTTTTCATCAGTTGGTGCTTTTGGTCTTGACAGGAAGTAAGTAAGCACATTCTTCTTTCCAGCAATGTGTTTGGTTTTAATAAGTTGGTGCTTTTGGTCTTGACAAGAAGTCAGTAAGCACATTCTTCTTTCCAGCAATGTGTTTAGTTTTAATAGAGTATTTCGAAAATCATTCAGCCCATTGAAATAGTTGTGAATTTGGAACCTACTTCTGTTTGAATTTGGTCATCTGGGGAAATGATGTCATATCTAGTTCGATTAGGAAGTGATGGCCGATGAGATAGAATTCGAATTTTTTTATTCCATTTTTCACCGTTAAGATTTCTTTAAAAGTGAAATGATAATGCATTTCAGATTGCTTGAGAAAATTTTCTACTTTTGTAGGCATTAGATGTCTCTTACCATTTATTTCTTCAAATAGGGTGGCTGCCCAGTATTTATCACTAGCGTCAGTATGGAGAATTCTCTTCCCTGTTGATGGGATTTGTAACAGAGAGAGTTTGCGTAATTTTCTTAAGTTTGGCAATTGCTTTAGTCTAAAATTTTCCCCCAGGTGGGGGATTCTTTTTCAACATTGTCGGTAACGGAATTGGCAGCTTTATAATATTTGAAACAAAATCTCTGAGATAATTGATTATCCAAAGAAATTGTTGTACTTGCTTTATTGTGAAGTTTTCTTCAAGAAATTTCAACAATTCATTACTTGGTCTTGGGTAGTATGTACCTTTGTTAAGATGCATACCAAGAAATTCAAGTTCTGTCTGGGCAATGTTCATCTTTCTTTGAGAAAGCAAGATTCCATGTTTCTTCACAATATCTGTAAACTGTTCAAAAAGTTAACAGTGTGACTACTCATCAGGATTGTGGAGCAGGATATCGTTGATGTATATTACTGCACCTGACAAGATTGGTTGGAAAATTAGACACATGGCCTTCTGGAATATGGATGATGCTACCTTTAGACCAAAAAGGATAACTTTCCATTGGAAGTGTTGGTTCGGGATACAGAACCATTTTTTAGGTCTGTCTTCAAGACGAATGCCCATTTGCCAAAATCCAGCTTTAAGATCAAATTTGGAGTAGATGTGGGCTTTGGTTAGAGAATCTCTAGAAGGTAGAAGGAATTCATCATTTTGAAGAAAAAGGTTAAGAGGCTGATAATTAATTACTAGTCTCATCTTCCCTCTGTTTTGCTCGACACGCTTATTGACATAGAAGGCTTCACAAGCCCATTGAGAATTGTAGATTTCAATAAGGCCTTGTTGCAATAGGTCCGAGCACTCCTTTTGAGCTAAAACCAGGTGTTCTGGTTTCATTCTCATATGACTCGCCTTGGTTGGATTAATATTTTCATTTTTTTTTTTTTGAAAGGAAGGCGAGCAAAAAAGTCTAAATTTTCCCATAAAGGATGAGAACACTTTTGAGCAAATTCAAAATGGAATTCTAAACATGATTCCAATAGCTTTTGCATGATCGAGTCTAACAAATTCATGTGAATGGAAAAAAGTTTATGTATATTGACAAATTCAGAAAATTGGTCTTTATATTTGAGACCTTTTCCAGGAATGATGCGAAGTTGAAAAATTTGAGTCATGATATCCCAACCAATGATAAGATATTTGTTGGGGAGACTGGAACCAAAGATTTTTGTGGTTATAGAATACTGTGTGAAGAACTGAATGGTTACTAGAGTAGTTCTCACATTTGTAGAAAAAGTATCTCCTGAGGCAGAATTGAAATATCGAACACAAGGAGTTCAATATTCTTCAGGAAGTACTTTAGTGTCTAGAATTAAAGAAACTGCTGTAGTATCTATGAGAGTAATGACAATGTTATGCTTGACAAATTTTGAAGTAAAGATTTTTACATGAAAATGAGGACAATGAGTGTGGTTTGAAAATATGTTAGTACTTTGTTCTGAAGGAGTGGGAGATAAATGAAAAATATTCTTAAGGTCTGAATCCGAATCAGTATCACTAGCAGTCTGGTAACAAGGGATGACACAGAGAGTTTAGTTAGATAGTTCTTCATCCGCAAAAATAAAGATTCGATATCATCATTTTCAAGAGAAATATCAGTTTCATTCTCTATATGATGTATCAAATGATTATGACCTTTTTTTGCTTGGGGACAGTTTTTTGCAAAATGTCATCTCTGATTGCAAATGAAGCATCGATTTGATTTCTTGTGGCCCAAGTGATTCTTTCTTTTGGCGAAGGTTTCGCCATTTCTTTTTTCTTCGAAAGTGTTTAGAGCCATGTCTGGATTCCTTAATCCAAAGCTTCTTGAAGTGTTTCTTTTTTCTAGAAGATTTTCCACAAGAACCATCACAATCTTGCTTAGAGTATTTGATTTTTAGCTTCTGGCGAGAGTAGGCTGCGTCAAGTTCTCTATTATCATGAACATAAGTCTGGATCATTTGACACTTTATACACAATTCTTCCAGGCACAAATAGATTTCTTGTTGAAGTTCTCCAATGGAACATTCTGGATCCTCCTTTGTTTGGTAAGAAAGGTTCTTCCTACCGTTTGAGACAATTCTTTGGTGATGGAGGTCGGGAAGACATGCTTCAGATTTGGATTAACTCCAATCTGATAGAAGAGTTTAAGCATTTCTCAATAATGTTTATCAAGATGTCTTTTTTGAAGAGAACAACATCTTCTTTCGAAAAATTCTCTTCTCTTGAGCTCTATAAGGTCAACAGGTTTCCTCACAAAGAAATGATATAGAAGAGTAATGGCATAACCAAGGTTTGGTGAGAGTAAAAAGTGAAGCTGGTCTTGTTCTCCTACAAATTGCCACCAAAGTTTAAGGCTACCTGTAAACCTTGTGACAAAATTGAAAATAACATCATACTTGTCCTTGTTGGTAATGGCTTGGGTATTCAACTAAGTATGGAATTCTTCAAGTCTCTTTGACCATTTGTGATAAGGAATGTCATCAATAGTGAATGATGAAGTAGACACATTTTGGGAAAGATTGTTTGGCTAAACAACTTCTGGTTTAGAAGGGTTTAATTCCATGTCATGGTCTGAGGGATTGGCCATGGAAATTGATGAGGTTACTGGTGCTATGGGAAAGAAATCAATGGAAGGGAGTGAGAAGGATGATAAAGATGAGAGGGATACCGAATCTGATTCAATATCAAATATATTTGGAAAAGCAAGTGATGCTGGAAATACGACGTGCGGACCCCTAGAGTGCCATAACTTTGCACAAATAGACACTTAAGTGCCACAACTTACGAAAGGTACACTTAAGTGTCAAAATTAGAGTAAAATGGATCACTTGAGTGCTAATTCGGCCAAAACGCTGACGTGACATTTTTCCGGCGAAGCGAGCCCAAAACGACGCCGTTTTTGCACACGCGTGGCCAAATAATGCAAAAACGGGCGTCGTTTTGAGCTGACGTGGTAAAAAATTATATAAAAATTAATTAAATTAAATTTAGTTAAAATATTAAAAAATAATAATTTTAAAATTAAAAAAATTAAAATTTTAAAAAATTAAAAATAAAATGGGGGAGGCGGGTGAGGATCGGCCCTCGGCCGCCGGAAGGGCTGGCGACGGCGGGGAGGGTCGGCGGGGTCGCAGCCCCCGGCCTCCACCGCCGTCGTCGGCCCTTCCGGCGGTGGCGGCCGAGCCCCTGTTTGCCCTCTCCCCTTTCCTTTTTTTTTTTTTTTGTTTTGTTTTGTTTTGTTTTTTTTAATTTTTAATTTTTAAATATTAAAATTATTATTTTTAAATATTTTAACTAAATTTAATTTTAAATTTAGTTTATTTAATTTATATATATATTTCTTACCACGTCAGCCCGAAATGACGTTGTTTTTGCATTATTTGGTCACCTCAGCGTGCAAAACGGCATCGTTTTGGGCTCGCTTCGCTGGAAAATGCCACGTGTGTAATTTGGCCGGATTTTGGCCGGATTGACACTCAAGTGATCCCTTTTTTTTTCGAATGTGATACTTAAGTGTACCTTTCGTAAGTTATGGCACTTAAGTGTTCTTTGTACAAAGTTATGGCACTTGAAGCGTTCTTTTGTCCTGGAAATACAATCTGGTTTGTCAAAATAACAAGGTTAGTTTGTTTAACAATAGGATTAGACTGTGGAGTAACGGGATTAGGCTGTTGTTCTTGATTACCCATATCTCGTAGAAAAGATTCTAATAGGTTTGACAGCATCATTTGATCTAGCTCTCTCATAATAAGAGAAGATTCTTTTGGCATCTTCTCTTTTCCCTTTTCTTTCCTTATGCGATCTAGTTCTTTGAGGCTATTTCGCATTTCAGCCACATCTGTCTTTTCTTGTCTGACAGGAACATCTATAATAGCAGTAAAGATGGATGTCTTGGGTGGTGGAAGAGGAGGGTACTATGTTTGTAGAATAGTTGGAAATAGATTGAGTATTCCTTTTTCAAGGATTTGGATTTGCCTTTTAAGCTTCTCTATTTTCGCCTTAGGACTTTCAAGATGATGATACCCTAAATTTTGTCAAGATTCCAAGGCATGAACCCTCTTCTGGAAATTTGAAAGCATCTTCTTGGTGGTTTCATTATATCTTCGAAGATATTGTTGTACATTCACGAGCTTAAAATCAATTGCCTTGAAAGCATTTTTATGTGCTAAAAGAGTCTCTGATTGCCAATTTAGGACAGTTTTAGCAATTGGAGTCCTTTTCTGTCTTCCATGTTCATCCACATCTGTGGGGGTAGGTATCTTCGAAACATGCCGATATCTACCTTGTGGATCAATAAATTCCTCTGGAGCAGGAAATGAGAGTTTGGAATTTTTTCGAACAAGAAGAGAGAAGTCTATTTTATGGAACATGGCGATGGAAGAACTTGGTAGTATTTCTGGTGGAGCTTCTAGTGGGTAGGAATGTTTCTTTGCCCACTTTAGGATTGGCTTATAGAACGGGGAAATAGCTGATTTTTTTCTGAGGAGGAGATGGAGGAGGTGATGGTGGTGGAGTTGATGACACTGGAGGTGGAGTTGTGAACTCTGGGGGTGGAGTTGGTATATAAGAAACCATAAACTGAAATTTGTCGCACTCACCAAGAGTATTTACGGAGGGATCTCCATTCAAGTGCCTTTGGTATATAGGGTCCTTTGGCTTTTTGTGCTTCCGTCGAGATCTTGTACTTGGATCTACCTCATCGGAGAATTAATGCAATAAGAGCATTGACAAAAAGGATCTCAGAAGCAATGACCATACTTGTCTTTGTAGTAATAGACAGGATGTCCATCACTTTTGAAGTATTGAACAAGCTTTTTTGGATCTGGCTTGGAAATTGACTCAGGAACATATGGTTCGATCATAAAGACGGTCTGGAAAATAGGAGGACTTTCTTCCTTTTCCTTGCCAAATTTGATGAAAACAATTCCATATTTCTTTCTGACGAATTCAGAGTCCGTAGATTGAAAAAGCTTGTTGCTTTGATGTAGCTTTTCATAGTTGGTAATCCAAGTTTTTGGAAGAAGCTTGGCCAACTTTTCCTTTGGGATTTGTCTGGGAACATGGATGTAGGATGCTCGATCATTCTGCATAGAAATAAACAAGGCATCTTCATTTCAGTTGTGGAAATTCAAGTCAAGCGCATGATATTGCACTCGATAAAGCATCTGGTAGTGGAGTGTTGCAACAACAGAATTAGCAGTCTGGGTTGCTCCTGTGAGTTGGGCTTGGACTTTTAGAAAAGAAAGTAACTGTGGATTTGAAAGAGCAATATTGAAATTTGGATATAAAATCACAAAGACTGCTCTAGCATTCAAGGTGGTTTGAACAGTATCAATGCAAGTATGCTGGTACTCTATAAATCAAGTATCTAGTAATGCGATTCTTGCCACAATTGGCAAACCCTTGCAACCACGAAAAGTAAGAGCAAGACGAACGACTCCGTAATGGACATGAGAATATCTTTGTTGGATCCATTGTTTAGGAAATTCTTGGGGAATTTGAAGAGTAAAAAAGTACTTATTTTCAGTAGCAGGAATGGAGTGTTGGTCGAACTTGGAGGACTGAACATACTCCTTTACTTCCTTTGGAGTTTGACGAATGAGTGGATGAATGGATGGGAGAAAAAGATGAGGTGGGTTTGGCAAAAGCAGAATAGAGGTCCATTCAGTGATAAAACTCTGAATAGAGAACAAAATTTCGAATTTAAGTCTTTTGTTTAAGAGATGATGTCACCGTGCGAAGGCAATAAATATTGACTTTTATATGGTTGAAATGAAGATCGAGAATGAAAAGGTGAAGGGTGCAAAATATTTTGTAAGTCATCTTAAATGTTCAATGAATGCAAAATATTTTGTAAGTCATCTAAAATGTTCAATGAAGCATTTCACTAATTTTTTTTGCTATTTTAGCTCATCTCAATGGAGGAAGAGTTATTAGGTGTTCAAAGATTCTATTTCATTTGTTAAAAAAAGCCCTTCAAATTCGACTATAAATGAGAGAGGCAAAAAAGATGACAAGTCGCTTTATTTGGACAAAAGAAATCCACAACCAAGTATAGACTTGGACAACACTATATGCTAAATAGCATGTACAGGTGACTTGCAAGATCAACTAATCGAGCGTCGGCATGTAATTGTGCTGTCACTAGGACGGGACTAGTTCTTTGGCTCACTTCGGTTACAAAAACTCTTTAGGTGTATGTCTCAACAACACAAAAGCAAGGATTTCTCTTGTTAGAAGAGCTGATCAAACATCTCACGACATGAATTGAGCACTTGTTATAAAGAGCTGACTCCTCGGTCCACTTCGGTTGCAAAAACTTTCTACTTAGGCACATGTCTAACCTGTTATAAAATCTAACCAAACATGTTGAGACGCAAGCTGGCGACGGCCATGCAGCACCTGAAAGGGAATCGGCTCCTTGGCTCAATTTGGTTGCATAGACTCTCTTCTTAGGCGCATATCTTAGCAACGAAAAAACAAGGTTTGACCGAACATCTTGCAATGTGAGTTGACGACGACCATGGGGCACCTATATGAAAGTTGGTACCATTCTGTTAAGGATAGATTTTATCGTTCATATGTGAAGGGTTAGTAAGGTTTTGCGTGGTGTATGCCAGTTTACCTACTAGCTATAGCTTGTTCTAGTCCCCTATTGCTTACAAGGTCGAGATTATGTATGTGATTGAGAAATTATTGCATACAATAGTCGTACCACACTAACCATGTACAAGTCCACTCCCTGTGCAATATGTGTTGCTCGCAAGCTTACTTGTAAGAAAAATTTCAAACTCCCGTGAGCCCCTCTTTCTCCCTTCCCTAATCGAGTCCCGCTCTAGCAGAGAGAGCTCTCGTCCGATGAACGGAGTGTAAAGAGAGAAAAGGACATGAAGAGCGAAGAGAGTGCGTCGCCGGAGACAAAGGAAGCAGAGAGAGAGACCGTGGAGTGGAGAGGGGGGGGCAGCCTATGAGAGTTTGAAATTTTTCTGACAGGCGGAAGGGCGAGCGACCTGTGTCACAAGGTAAGTGGACATGTGTCACGAGGTACGTGGCATAGCTATGGTATGTACTATCTTCTCAATTAGGCAGTAAACACATGGAGAAAATATTAACCTTGCAGGTCTGAAAATACTACGGAAGTTACGGGAGTACATAGACTGTCGTCTCCTTTGAAAAAGACCATCGCGTGGAATGTGTTGGCTGCGTGCGGTGCCAAGCATTTCCATGGTCGACTCCTGAACTAGTCTTAATGAAGCTGATAACTTGGCGCCATCTGCTCCACTAATCACAACCCCCCAGAGCCCACCAAACCAAACTCGGAATTACTCACTTTCCCTTACCTCTGCTGTTGCTTTCTCTGAGTTTCTTCCTCAACTGGTTGCAGTTTTCAGTAGAGAGTGGTACTTGATTGCAGATAATGTGGTGGTTCGGCTGGAAGGGAGCGTCGGGTTTCTCGTCTTCTTCCATGGCCGAGGAGGTGACTCATGGAATCGACGGCTCGGGCCTCACCGCCATCGTCACCGGTCACTTCTTTCACACTGTTTTCTCAGATAACACTCGAACCTTTCGTTATCCGAAAGCCTATTGCCAAGACTTTTCGTGGGCTCCTTTGCTTTCATCCGTCCGATGTGGGAATAGTCGTCTCCTTTGCTTGCGTATTCATTGATTCGTTCTTTGGCTCCATAGCTTTTGACATCTTTTCCTCATGCTTAAAATTTTGTCCGCAGTCTTGTCTACTGTCTAGTCGACCGTATAGAGCTTCTGTTGTCTGATTACACTTCGTGGCGAGCAGGTGACCATATGCGTGTCTAGAAAAGAACACATGGCTGCTTGTAAGCTGATGATCTGGTTGTTCGGACTTTAGAGGTCGCGTCAGTGTTTAGTCCACTCTAATTTCATCGATCGCGTGCATGCTTGTTTTGGCACTTCAGAACTATGCTTGTCTTGACAGCGGCATCTTTCGATGTCATGGAAAGAGGGGCATCATGTTTTTTTGGCATGATGAGTTGTTCTTGCTCTTTCATGTGATTGCTATCCCAACTGCAGGAGCGTCTAATGGCATAGGTAAAGAAACTGCCCGTGTCCTTGCACTGCGCGGTGTGAATGTGGTCATGGCCGTCAGGAATATGGCCGCTGGTCGTGATGTCAGAGAAGAAATAGCGAAGGAAATACCTAGTGCAAAGGTAGATGCGATGGAATTGGATCTCAGCTCAATGGCGTCTGTCAGGAAATTTGCATCCAACTTCAATTCATCCGGTCATGCACTGAACATCCTCATGTAAGAAGGATTTGAATTTAAAAGTTTCTCTGTTCTTTTCCATGGTAAAATATCTCGTTGATATTGCTTCGGAATGGAATTCTGTTTGCATTCTTTCAATTCGTTGTTGAAACTGGAATGTTGTGAATTTCTCCGAGAAAGGATAACCAACTCAGATGCGTCATATGGGTAATGCCGAGAATCGTCCTCAATTGGTCCTATCCTATCGCATGACCAATGAAGCTAAGAACAGGTTAACGCATAAAACTGGTAAAGATTCTTTTTGATCATGCACTGTCTTTAACCACTCTGGGGGTTTGACTTGTGCAATTCGATTGCAAGTTATTCCTAAACCAGCAAGGTGTAACCTATTCTCCTTTTCGCCCTTGGATTGGGAAGATAGTTTTCTTTTCCTTTTATCTTAGATGGATTACAATGTAACGGTACATATTTGTCATCGGTGTCAAGACATAAAAGGAAGAAGTTATCTTTTAGTAAAACAAATCGAAAATTTGCCTAATTCCTATTGTTTATCTGATTAAGTCTTGGACAAATGCTTCGAAGGGAGTACGGCTTGCAACTTAAAAGTCGAAATCGGATGTGTTCCCGAAATTTTAAACGTATGAAAATATCTCGTAGCCTCTCCTTATTCCTCGGAAGATGTTTCGCAACAGCAGAAAAACCGCTTCCACCTCACACCGTCGGACGCTTCCAGCCAAAAAGTCCCAAGTACCGATCGAATGCGGTAAAGCGCCACGTCGCTCAAGCCCTTCCGTCCGAGGAGGTGCCACTTGTGCGTCGTCTGCACCTCATGCCCCGACCGCACCCCTATCCATTTCTCCTCTCCAAACCCCTCCTCTCTTTGACCAGACAACCTTTGCCCTCGCTCTCTTGCATAATCGCCCCCATAGCGATGCTGATCCTTTTGCTCGTAACGCCTAATCTACACTGATTCTCCACAGCTAGACCAGCCCGACTTTCCTCATCGTTGTCCTGATCAAAAAGGCCATCCAAAACGATGTCAGGCGGCGTCGGTGCCATCAGCGGCGTCGGCCTCCCCAAAGACGACCAGCCACACCCCTCCCCACCGCCCGTCTCCGCCGCCGCCGCCAAGAGGGGCATCCTCTGCTTCCGGCAGCTCAACTTCCTCGCCATCGTCGTCGTCCTCGCCGCCAGCGGCCTGGTGTACTACCAGGACCTGGCCTTCGTCGTCCTCTCCCTTGCCTACATCCACGTCCTCTCCGTCGTCGCCTTCCCCTCCCTCGGCCCTGCTCGGGAGCCCACCGTGTTCGACACCCGGAAACGGGTTTTCCGCCTCTACGCCTCCTTCACCGCCGTCGTCGGCCTCTTCCTCCCCATCGCCTACATCTTCGAGGGCATCTACGAGGGCGACAAGGAGGGCATCGCCGCCGCCGCTCCCCACTTGTTCCTCCTCGCGGGCCAGGTCAGCATCGGACCAACCCTGAAACGAGCCAAGATTTCCTCGTCTCTAATTTAATTTTCTGCGTCCGCCACCGATACAGGTGTTCATGGAGGGCGTGGCGGTCTATGGTGGATTCTCGACGCCCATCCGGGTCTTCGTGCCGGTGTCGTACAACGCAAAGAGGATCTTCACGCTGATGGACTGGTTGGAGAGCGAGTTCCGGAGGGAGGGTCACGGCGGCGGCGGCGGCGGGTGGACGGCGAGGAGGGTATACGCGGGGAGGATCCTGGCGGCGGCGAACATGGCGTTGTGGTGCTTCAATCTGTTCGCCTTCTTGTTGCCGGTGTATATGCCCAAGGCCTTCAAGAAGTACTATGCTGCGTATTACAATGTCAAGGATGTTTAAATTGAATCTATATTGCACGAGCTCTCTGCGGTTTTTCTCAGATCATGGAACGTGGGTTTTGTATAAATAAGGAAGAAGATACATGTGACTAAATTGCTCGAGCTGCCTGTGCCATAAGAATTCTCGCGAATCAAGTTGCAATTTCCCGAGTTTCATCTCAAGACATCTTTTCAATTTTAGTATATCAATTAGTGTTTGTATTTCGCCAAACCCTTTTAGAAAAGGTCTTTGCATTTCCTCAAGAACATTCCCCAAATCGAACCAAATGACCAAACGGGCCTTCTGGTTGAGATTTGGTCCTTGGTACGAGCTTTTGCTATGGTGGTGGAATACCACGTTTTTCGTATGTCGTATTTCAATGAACTTGGTGTCACTAAAAAGTTCAAGCATTTATTGTGGGGACATGATAATTGCAATTTTATTCTTAACCATACAAGACTCATTCGTGCGGTGGAAATTCACTATTGCGCGTGTTTCGAATCATCTTTTCGGGTTTCTGTCTTTCCATTTCGTACAAAATTGTATGATGTTTAGATGTGCTTTTCAACTTTTACATGATCACCCATTTATCTTTCGAATTGATGTGAAATAATCTAGCCTTTACACTTCTTAGTCACAGGTTTAAGGATCAAAGTGAGCGCAAAATGATATGATAAGATAAAACTCCGAATAGAGAATAAAATTTCAAATTTAAGTTTTTTGTTTCAATAAATATTGACTTTTATATGGTTGAAATGAAGATCGAGAACGAAAAGGTAACAGGTGCAAAATATTTTGCAAGTCATCTAAAATGGTCGATGGAGCATTTCACTAATTTTTTCTGCTATCTTTACTGATCTCAATGGAGGAAGAGTTATTAGGTGTTCAAAGAAAGGCGACGTGTACTTCTATTTCATTTGTTAAAAAAAACCCTTCAAATTCTATTATAAACAAGAGAGGCAAAAAAGACGACAAGTCACTTTATTTGGACAAAAGAAATCCACAACCAAGTACCATAGACTTGGTCAACATTATATGCTAAATAGCATGTACGGGTGACTTATTGCAAGGTCAACTAACTGTGTGCTGGCATGTAATGTGCTGTCAGTAGGACGGGACTAGTTCTTTAGCTGCAGTTGGGAACCCTTTGCAACGCTCTCTTGGGGTCCAAAGTCCATTTGCTTAAATAATGGGTGTTTGGAACTAGCTTTGAAACTCACATTCAAGGAATGACGGCCTTCCAAAGGCTGAAAGCTCAAGGCAGATGAGGGGTTGCCTTGGGCTTCTAGCATTCTCGGCATACTGAGACTAAGGATAAGTAAATTTTTTTTTCCCAAATTATCCTTGTTGATTTTTCAATTTTTCGATTTTTCCCTCACTATTCATTTTTTTCTTCTCCATTCTCCATGAGCGGTGGCCGACGAAGGACAAGTAGTCGCCGGCGACCGACACGCTTGCTGCACCGTGACATCCACGCGGAGGTCACCAAAGCCGCACTACCCATCTGGTTGCGACTTGATGCAGTCGTCACGGAGGTCGCGACCCTCAGGGTTACGTGACCCATTTGGTTGCGACCAGATGTGGTCGCCGCACCGCGACCTCTACACAGAGGTCACCGGGGCCACGCGACCCATCTGGTTGTCGGCGATCATCGCTCTCGCCGCATTACAACCTCCGTGCAAAGGTCACTCGGGCCGCACAACCCATCTGGTCGCAAATCTGGATGCGACCACATGCGGTCGTCGGAGGCTCGCACGACGACCAGATCTGTGACCCTCAAGGTCGTGCAAAGGTCGCGACCTCAGATTTGGTCGCTGCGACTCTTGCTGGAGGATTGCTCGACGTGCCACAACGTTTGGCAAGGCCATGCGATCTAGGTCCTGCAACCCTCTGGCAAGGGTCGCGGCGACTAGATTTGGGCGACCTTCTGGCGAGGGTCGCGACGACCAAATCCGGTCGCCACGACGCTTGCCGGAAGGTTGCGCAACTCTCGCTGGATCGCCTACCTCTGCCGAATAGCTTGCATTGGACTGCCTGCCTTTCGCTAGACCGCCTACTCCTCGCCAGTGACTACTTGTTCTTAGCCGACCAAACTTTTTTTTTTAATAAAAATATAATTCTTTCAAACACTATTTTACTCATAGATACTTCACAATTGACTTTTGCAATACAATTTACCAAGCACAATTTGCATTTTAAAAAACACATTAAACTCAATGGCCTTTGATTTCCCCGAAGGCTTTCCCCAAAAGCCTTTCCAAACGCATCTTTGACTCACTTTGGTTGCAAAGACTTTCTCTTTAGGTGTATGTCTCAACAACACAAAAGCAAGGGTTTCCCTTGTTATAAGAGTTGATCAAACATCTCGCGACATGAATTTAGCACCTATAATAAAGAGCTGGCTCCTGGGTCCACTTTAGTTGTAAAGACTTTCTACTGAGGCATATGTCTAACCTGTTATAAAATCTAACTAAACATGTTAGAGACACAAGCTGGCGACAGCCGTGCAGCACCTGTTAGAAGGGAATCGGCTCATTAGCTCAACTCAGTTGCATAAATTCTCTCCTTAGGTGCATATCTTAGCAACACAAAAACGAGGGTTTGACCAGAGCTGGCAATATGGGTCAAAAACCTATTTATGACCCATTTTTAGTAAAATGGGTCATATATGGGTCAAGTGAAAGTTGAATATGGGTCAAAAATGGGTCAAGTGAATGTTAAATATGGGTTGAAAATGGGTCAAGTGAAAGTTAAATATGGGTCAAAAATGGATCAGTGAATATAAAACACAAAAAGAAATAATCCAAATGGGTTATAAGGAAACCCATTTTAAAGTTTAAACTCTTCGCCTTTTTTAAATTAATAAAAATATTTTTTAATGAAAAATCGAAATTATAATTATTTTTATATTTCAATTTTTTTTTTTTTCTTTTTCTTTTTCTTTATTTTTCTTCATTCCTCACCGGCGGTCGGCGGGCGCCGCCCGGCAATAGGCCTCGCCCGGTCGTTGGCGAGGCCGAGCCTTGCCGGATCGGCGGCGGCGAGGCTTGAGCTCGCCGGCATCGGGTGAGGCTCGATCTCGCTAGATCGGCGAGGCCAAGGCCCCGCCCGACGCCGGCGAGCTCGAGCCTCGCCAGTCGTCGACAAGGTCGAGGCTCGGCTTTGCTAGATAGGCGAGATTGAGCCCCGCCCGATGTCGGTGAGCTCGATCTCGCTTGTGGCCGGTCGCCGTTGTTGTCGTGGCTGGTGGCGGTGGCCGGTCGAAGGAGAAGGAAAAAAAAAAAAAGAAAAAAAAAAAAAGAAAAAAAGAAATATATTTTTTAAAAATAAAAAATTAAAAAATTATATTAAAAAATTAAAAATTCGATTTTTAAAAATATTTTTAAAAAATTATAAAAATTTTCCATTAAATTTGTATTGCATAATTTTTTTTTTTTAAAATTTGTATTACATAAAAATGTTTTAACAATAAATAGATTTAAGTAATACGGGTCGGGTCGGGTATGGGTCGGATACGGGTCGGGTCAGGTATGGGTTATTAAATTTAAACTATAAGAATATGGGTCAAAACGGGTTAAATTGGTCGAATATGGGTCGACCCATTTTTTACCCGACCCGACCCACCCATTTGCCACCTCTAGGTTTGACCGAACATCTTGCAATGTGAGTTGACAATGACCATGCAACACTTATATGAAAGTTGGTACCATCCTATTAAGGATAGATTTTATCATTCATACGTGAAGGGTTGGTAAGGTTTTGTGCGGTGTATGCCCGTTTACCTGCTAGCTTTAGCTTCGTCTAATCCCCTATTGCTTCCAAGGTTGAGAATATGTATGTGATTGAGAAATTATTGCATACAATAGTCGTACCACGCTAGCCATGTACAAGTCCACTCACTGTGCAATATGTGTTGCTCGCAAGCTTGTAAGAAAAATTTCAAACTCCCGTGAGCTCCTCTCTCTCCCTCCCCTAATCGAGTCCCGACCTAACAGAGAGAGCTGTCGTCCGATGAACGGAGTTTAAAGAGAGAGCAGAACATGAAGAGTGAATAGAGCACGTCGCCCGAGACAAAGGAAGCAGAGAGAGAGAGAGAGAGACCGTGGAGTGGAGAGAGAAGGGGGGGCAGCCTGTGAGAGTTTGAAATTTTTCTGACAGGCGGAGCCGCGAGCGACATGTGTCACAAGGTAAGTGGACATGTGTGACAAGGTACGTGGCATAGCTATGGTATGGTATGTACTATCTTCTCAATTAGGCAGTAAACGCATGGAGAAAATATTAACCTTGCAAGTCTGAAAATACTACGGAGGTTACGGGAGTACATAGACTGTAATCTCCTTTGAAAAAGACCATCGCGTAGAATGCGTTGGCTGCGTGCGGTGCCAAGCATTTCCATGGTCGACTCCTTAACTGCTTTTAATGAAGCTGATAACTCGGCGCCATCTGCTCCACTAATAACAACCCCCAGAGCCCACCAAACCAAACTCGGAATTACTCACTTTCCCCTACCTCTGCTGTTGCTTTCTCTGAGTTTCTTCCTCGACTCGGTGCAGTTTTCAGTAGAGAAGTACTTGATTGCAGATAATGTGGTGGTTCGGCCGGAAGGGAGCGTCGGGTTTCTCGTCTTCTTCCACGGCCGAGGAGGTCACTCATGGAATCGACGGCTCGGGCCTCACCGCCATCGTCACTGGTCACTTCTTGCACACTGTTTTCTCAGATAACACTCGAACCTTTCGTTATCCGAAAGCCTATCGCCAAGACTTTTCGTGGGCTCCTTTGCTTTCATCCGTTCGATGTGGGAATAGTCGTCTCCTTTGCTTGCGTATTCATTGATTCGTTCTTTGGCTCCATAGCTTTTGACATCTTTTCCTCATGCTGAAAATTTTGTTCGCAGTCTTGTCTAGTCGACCGTATAAAGCTTTTGTTGTCTGATTACACTTCGTGGCGAGCGGGTGACCATATGCGTGTCTGGAAAAGAACACATGGCTGCTTGTAATCTGATGATCTGGTTGTTCGGACTTTAGAGGTCGTGTCAGTGTTTAGTCCACTCTAATTTCATCGACCATGTGCATGCTTGTTTTGGCACTTCAGTACTATGCTTGTCTTGACGGCTGCATCTTTCAATGTCATGGAAAGAGGAGCATCCTGTTTTTTGGGCATGATGGGTTGATTCTTGCTCTTTCATGTGATTGCTATCCCAACTGCAGGAGCGTCTAATGGCATAGGTAAAGAAACTGCCCGTGTCCTTGCACTGCGCGGTGTGAATGTGGTCATGGCCGTCAGGAATATGGCTGCTGGTCGTGATGTCAGAGAAGAAATAGTGAAGGAAATACCTAGTGCAAAGGTAGATGCGATGGAATTGGATCTCAGCTCAATGGCGTCTGTCAGGAAATTTGCATCCAACTTCAATTCATCCGGTCATGCACTAAACATCCTCATGTAAGAAAGATTTGAATTTAAAAGTTTCTATGTTCTTTTCCATGGTAAAATATCTCTTCCTCCCCCCTCTTCCCAACACCCTCGATAAGTTCAACTCAAACCGTAACATTGGAGGGGGAATGCATACAAACCAGATACCTTAGTAGGTTCACGTGCATTCAAGAATGTACTAGTCTTCTCTGCTCATTCTTACTTATTTTTTTTTTTTATCTGTAAAGTAACAATGCAGGAATTATGGCAACACCATTCATCTTATCAAAAGACAACATAGAGTTGCAGTTTGCCACAAATCACATAGGTAAAATGGCATGTGTGTTATTCCGTCAAACGAGTTTATGCAAAAAGTGCTGTTTCTGAGTGTGAAATTTCCTCAATGACGGCTTGCCTTCTGCAGTCAACTGTTGCATTTTATCATGCTTCAAGGATTTACCCATACTTAAAATGGCCATTAAGCTTTCTGCATCCCCTCTGGCTCTTGTGAAATTCTCTCTGCAGGTCATTTCCTTTTGACAAGTCTTTTGCTGGATAACATGAAGAAAACAGCTCGTAAAAGTAGCAGGGAAGGAAGAATTGTGAATGTGTCTTCAGAGGCTCACCGATGGACATACAATGAAGGCATCCGGTTCGATAAAATCAATGACAAGTCAGGGTAAAAATTGAAGTTTCCTTTAGTACTCCATCAAAGATGATTGATGATGCCCCATTCCTGTAAATCAACACTCTTGTGGAACAAGTGGCTCAGCGGTGTGCTGTTCACTTCAGTTTTCCATGAATTCTGGAGGCTGGACTATTTGAATACTAAAGACACCATCTCATCTTTTTTAGTCATTGTTGGTCAATGAGCCTGAATGAATATAAAATTTATTTGGTGTATGAACTCAAATCTAAAGGGCTTTGCACTCCATGTGGAGTTATCTTTTTTTGTTCAAGGCGATGTGGTACATCTATCGGTTCTCTCCATGCCATGAGCTAGGAGATCTCCTAAAAATGACTGATGAAGCAAAAACAATTTTCCAGGATGACTTCTTGAGAAGCCTCTTTTGAGTAGTTTTACATTTTCCTGACTGCACTTTCACTTCTCTTGTATAGGTACCATGGATACAAGGCCTATGGACAGTCCAAGCTCGCCAATGTTCTCCATTCTAATGAGTTAGCAAGGCAGTTGAAGGTAAGAAGTTCTTTTAAGTTACATTCAGATGGGACTTTCCATAATGTAGTTTGATAAATAAAAGAGTAGAAGGGTAGCTCTCGGTTTTGTCAAATAACCATGAGAGCACCAATCACTCAAAATCTTTTGGGGCAGCAAGTGATCCAATTGATACTTGGCCTTTCTTTGTCCTGTCATTAGCATGGCCACACATTGACCTTTTGCCTTCTCAGTGTTGTTTTCGATTTATGATTCTGCTTGTTTAATGTTGAACATTTTTTTATATCTTAAAGATGAACATTTGAATGGTGCATAACTTCCAAACAGCTTATATACCATTATATCCCTGTATTTGGCTTCCATGAAGAATATTTCCTGGAAAACTTTGGATGTCCATCAGATCAAAGATGCTATTCAATTATAAAATTGACTCTGAGGCCCTATATGAGCTTAAGTTTTTGTGATAAAGTTACAGAACATCTCTACTTACTGAATTTACCCTTTTACCTTGCTTATGATCACGGAAGTTTTCAGACTTGCTGCATGAACTTCCTTTCTGCTATACGGGGGAAAATTTCGGTCGAATAATAATTTCTTGGTCCTGCCGGAGTTGTCCTTTCCCTTTTGTAAACATTGGAATTGGAAATAGCATCACGAAGCAACTCTTTAATCTGTAGATAAATCAACATAATAGTACTTAGGATGACAAATCTTTTTCAAATTCTTTCTGTGAATGAACCACAGTTTTCTGTTTAAGTAAATGAAGGGCGCACTGGAGTGACTACAAAGATGGATTGGTGAGAACTTCTCCTTTTTTGAATTTGCCATAGTGTTTAATGTTGAAATATTTTGAATATTATGCAGGAAGATGGGGTGAATATAACTGCCAATTCTCTCCACCCTGGAGTAATCGCTACAAATCTTTTCCAACATAACATCATATCCAGCGGTATTTCCATTGCATCTCGGACTTGACATCTGACTAAGTTTGAGTTCTATGCTTGCTAGTGTACTCCATGGTAAAAGTAAAGGTCTGACAGAGTGCTTTGCTATCTGATTGAAAAGTTTGCAATCCTGGGGATGAAAGTGAAAAAAGATAATTTACTCGGGAGAAAAGGGGGGAAAATGGAGAGAGTTATGCATGCACCAGGAAGTGTTGTGTATTTTTAGTGCTGATCAACTGTGTTTCATGCTTTTCATAATGTTAGCTTCTATGTTTGTGAAGTTTCTGAGCATCTGGGTGATGCTTCTTAAGTTGTTTCAACAATTAGCAATAACCATGTCTTGCTTCTTTGGGGGTTAATGTTGTGTTGCTCCTTTTTTTATTTTTCTTGTTTTTGGTTTTGGAGGCACATCCTGACTTTCTTTCTGTTCCAAGCTCATTCAATAACAGACTCTCTCAAAATGCATTTTGCACATGTTTTGCTTTAAGCATTGCTAAATTGGTAAAATATGTAGTACATTTTTCAGCCCCAATCCAGCTTTGCCCCACTGTTTTGGTTTCATGCAGGTTTTATGGCGGGAGTTGGAAAACTTTTGTTTAAGAGTGTTCAGCAGGTAAATCTGTATAGAGATAAATCACGTCTGTCATAGCTAATGTGGATTATTTACCCTTCTTCATGGCTGTGCATCGTTTAGAACCGGTAAACCATGTCATTGATTAGGTGTTTAGCTGTAGAAGAGACGGGAACTGTTTCTCCCAGCAGTTCATTCTTTTCTTAACACCTGTGAACAGCGCATGCTCTTAGATTCTGCCCCCATAAGTTAACACAGAGGTAGTGATGAGTATGACAGTACTATTCTCCTAGTATGGAGTGTTTTCTGTTGGCCTAAACCATAGTTTCCTTCTCCAACTTCTGCCGACTGATCATGTAGGGGGCTGCAACGACATGCTACGTGGCGCTGCATCCTCAAGTCAAGGGGGTTAGCGGCAAATACTTTTCGGACAGTAACGTGGCTAAGGCAAGCTCAAAGGGCGAAGACGTTGAGTTGGCCAAGAAACTATGGGATTTTAGCATGAATTTGGTCAAGTGACGCATTTGGGATCCGTCATGCACTGCTCTGCTGGAAAACGAAACACAACAGTATTTGAGTACTATTAATAGGGTCATGCCAACGCTTGCTCACGTCCCTTTTTTTAGTTTTTTCATGAAGAAATGATTCGATTTTCAGTACTGATCATCCGCAACTGTTAATGCAAGAAAAGCGTACGTATGAGTAGCTTTTTTCTTTCATCTTTTTTTGGGTCTGATATGTATGAATAACTTCAATCATTTTTATTTTAGATGCTTGAAAGTATTGCGGGGACGCTTATAAACAAAATCCACATCAGTGCGTCCTAATTCACACGTATCGGAGCCAATGTGAGTTTTCAAGTGAAATTCATTCTTAGAGGGATATTTTTGAAATAATCAAAATATGGAATGAAAATAAAAGTCAAGAAGAGTATTTTCTATGTTGAAACTGCTAGCATGAATTATTTGAGTTAGAAAAAGCATCAAATTGCAGAATCCCATGGGTCCGACCCAAGTTGTATAAGACTAACTTTTCAATTGCCTTGGTATTTTTCTCCTCTTTGGTCGAAACTTTCCCTATTTGGGTGGTAAGTTTCTTCCACAACCGTCGGCAAATGCAACTCATTCGTAGAATCCATCTAGGTCGCCTTAAATCTCTCGCAAAATCAACTTCCTCAAAGCTCAAACGTTGAAATCGGTCGGCCGCTTGGGTGATGTATCTTAACAAACAAAATGAAATTTGATCTCTTAATTCATCTGGGGTCATATTGTACATACAAGAAATAGTACAGAGTGATATATGGTGTTACATACAAGTGAAATGGCTTTGCCAGTGATAATGAACAAGACTTTGCAGGCTTGGCAAATCCGCAGCTGCTTCCCGAGCAACCGCTAAAACCTCGACTGAGCTTACCATTATCTGTACATAAGTGTGGACCCCCAAAAAAATTAGTCCGAAAGCTGTATGATTTACCAGCTGAAACCTCTCTTTAGTTTAGCATGGCGACCTACCGAACCCATTCCCCCCAAGAGGTTCTCATATGATGGACCGTTTTCAAAATCCTGTCCCATGAGCCAAAAGCGCCTCCAGTCGATTGGGCGTCATCTATTTCATACTCTTACCTTTGAAAGAGTAGAGAGTGTACGGTACCACTTTTTACACTCAGGGGAATGACCATCCCGCTTTGGTGCGCCAACCCTGTCAAATAGCTCACCCCAGCTTGCATTTGGACAATCAATAGTAACACGTCTCTTGAGCTCTTATTCCAGGAATTCTAAAATCTCCTAGCATCCTTATTGTGAAAAATAGCTCCCTTAGTATCTCACCAATTGAACGCAGCAATCCCGTTTAGCCAGACAAGTGAGATGACCTATTTGATGATTAAGCATATCGAGTCAAACACCATTGATCCGACTAGGCAGTGGAGAACTGGGACCAAGATCCAGGGTCAGGTGTGCCTTCACATGATCCCTCAGGAGCTGCTGAGACACGCGCTCTGCCGATACCGACTGTCCATCACGTATTTCCCCAGGAGGCGACCTCCCAAATGGCTTTCCCATAACACCATTATCAGAGGATGATAGTTCTGGAAAGATCTGAGATCCCAGCTGCAACCCTCGAAAGATTTCCTGGTTTGTGTCATGGTAAGAGGACCCACCAATGTAGAGACTGTTTGAGGTTTTTGGTAAGCTCCCACCTCCCTCATTCAGGTATAATGACTGCTTCATCTGATGAAAGGGGATAGCACCACTACCACCTGTTAAAGGAGTGCATGAGCCTGAAGCAGTTCGTGGGCTAGAAATTGGTGAAGGCGACATTCTTCCATTGAAATGTTGCGGTGCCCTTGCATGTAGAAGAGGGCTTCCAACAGGCGAGACGGGACATGATATGTTTCTTGGAATGTGCACATCACTGTAATCGGATTGAGGAGATTAGAAAAAAGTTTGTCACAAACTATATTGTTGCTTCCAGACACATCAGATGCAAAATGCTATAAGGAATTTATGCTCACTAAATATTTGTAGAGGATACACATATATATTCTAATGTGCTTCTGCAAGCGCGTGCACAGAGAGAGAGAGAGAGAGAGAGAGAGAGAGAGAGAGAGAGAGAGAGTGGGGGAGGGGAGAGAGAGAGAGAGAGACAAACCTAACATGAGGACCAGGTTTAATTATTCTAGATGAATGGACTGCAAGTCTATCAGATTCAAAAGAAGTGTTTCTTTGTTGCCCAATGCCCTGCAAAGTATAAATGATTGGTAAAGTCACCTCACAAGTCAACCATCTATAAGGAAGCGCCAATGTTGTAACCAATAAAAACATAAATAAATAAATAACAAGGGTCCTAAAGGACTTGATAAGACGTCCCAGAGTTTATCACACAAACATTGAGCAGCCCTGGTATTTCTACAAACTGCTCAATAATGATCTTTATACTGCTGGATGAGCTTTTGGTTCCTTTGATTCTCAATTCTCATAGAATCCAAGCCTTTTGAACTGCTTATTTGCCATTGTGTCTAGTTCATTTGCTTTATCTCAAAGCATCACAACATGTACAGTGGTCTGCTGCAGCTCTTTCAACAGCCATGAAAATCGTATAGTATCATCTACTGAAAACTAAAATTCCAAAATTCCTAATAGAGCACACACAAATCATAAATATTGAGTCCCCAATAGAAAACTCTGATTCGGCATGGTGATACTAATACTTTTATCTCCTCACAGCAGTTATCAGAATGAACCACATGCTGCATTGTAGAAACTGACGCTGTTCATTCTTTCGACTTGATGGACACACCATCTTAAACTGAAGGGGGGAACAATAGATTCTCTTATGGGAGAATTTACGGTTCAAATGACATCATCAGAAGAATGAGGTAGCATTGCCCAATGAAGTGGCACCCACTATTGTGCAAAGTGAAAGAAAAAAAGGTACCATAACAATTTCTAGCCTCAGCCCTATATTCATAAATAAGCTAGTCAGAGAAACTACCAGGGGTTTCACTGGAACTGCAGCCCCAATGTGTGGATCTGAAGGATCAGGTCCCAAAGTTGATCTTTCAAGTGATGCAGCAAACTTCACAAAAGGGTGCTCTAGAAGCTTAGCAGCTGTAGGACGATGTAGCGGATTTCGTTGCAGACACTGCCTTACAAAATCCTTTCCCTCTTCAGAAAGGTTGTCTGGAATTGTAGGGAGTTCCTTGCTATTCCCTATCTTAAACATAGCAGCAACCTATGCATCACACAAAAGGCAAACAAACATTATTCACCTTCAATGTTGAACTTCAAAAATGTGGGGTTCAAATTTATAAGCATCTTTCTGAGTTGACCGACCCCTTCATATTGGCTCCAAGGTGGTTTTGTTGTGGCCATTTCCAAGACAGTGCATCCAAGGCTCCATACATCAACGGCAAGATTACAACCGTTTGAGTTCTTTATAACCTGGGCCAGTTATCAAATTTAAACTATTAATCTAGAAAAATTGACGGAAAAGGATTTGTGATTGAGATGCTAAGCTAGAGAGGAAGTTACCTCGGGGGCCATCCAATATGGGCTTCCCTTAAAAGAAAGTGGACACGACTGTCCAGTTATCTGCAAAATTAAATAAAATGGAGATTGTATTAACAAAGGTGACTCGCAAGCCATGGCGAACCTCTAGCAAAAGCACAGAAAAATACTAGGCGTGAATGATTCAACTCATACCAACAACCATAACAATTAATGAGAGAATTATACAAGCATTGTGATTTGAGATTGTGATAATAGCTCATCAGAGTACATACTTGCAGCCATTCTTTTCTCTCTTTTCACCTAAGATATTCTACAAACACAAGGCTACATTGCTACAATTAGCTTAATCAAGTACTGTAAATGTCTTCACTCACATGCTTTGCCATCCCAAAATCTGCCAATTTAACACGGCCGGTTGGATCTACTAGTATATTAGCTCCTTTAATATCCCTGCAGAAGAAAGATGGTCAAGCAAATCTGAAAAGAAGCTTCTGCTTTGGGATTGTCAGATTAGAAAGAGCTAGTTCTTGCCTGTGAACGGTATTCTTAGCATGCAAATAAGCAAGACCTGACAATATTTGTTGAGTATAACTACGTATGGCGTGTTCACCAAGTTGTCCATATTCTTGGAGAAGCTTATAAATTGAACCACCAGATACATACTCCAGGTAGATATAAAGTTTGTCGTCCACCTGCTCAACCAATATAACAGAATTTACTAAATGCATTGAGTACTAAAAGACCCCACAAATGCAATTTCATGAGTTAGGCAAAAACTGTACTTCTTTACATCAGCATCCTTGAAAACAGAGGAGTATTGGCATCAAGCCTAGCAAAAAGAAAGGAAATAACTGAATTATGAACATACATTTTCTGAACCATAATACTGCACGATATTTGGGTGCTGTAGCCGACTCAATAGCGCAATTTCCTGCAGAGCCCAATACCACGTTTCAAAGGCTTATGACGGTCCAGAAGAAGCAAGAGAATTCATATGAACCAACAGACCACACAGAGGGACAAAACATGATTAAATCACCTGCATCAACTGTTTTGCACTTTCCCTTGATTTAGCATCATCAGAAAATAGCGTAACCTCTTTCATTGCACACATTTCCCCGCTTTCACTGCATGAGTCAAACGTCAAATGGTCAAATTTGTATGACTCTTAATATACATCTTAACTATTGTGTATATGCTCTCAATGTTCAAGTCAGCCCTAATCTAATTGATTATTATCAGCTCATACTGTATGCAAGGAAATAAACCTATGCCAGCAAATGGATTTAACAATATTACCTGTTAAAGCCAACATACACGTGCCCAAATGTGCCTCTACCAATCAATTTTCCCTTTTTCCAGCGTGAACCAGGGCTTGCTGGAGTTTCTGACCTTCCTGGACTCCGTGGCACTGAAGGAGATGTAGCTGCAGAATTTGGATGAGAGAAAGGTGAGGAATTGGAAACTGCTACGGGAGGAAGAGGCAGACGATGACTTTGTTGTTTCCCATCATCAGGCCAGGTCGTCTGTGGCTCAATGGACGACCCTCCAGCCCTAGGATGTGTTGGTGTTACTGCACCACTATGAATTCTAGAGCTAGGCCCAGGACTAGCCATCCGTGGACTTGGTATGGGAGAATACTCAGGGCTGCCCCTGCTTTGCTGCCAAAACAACTGTCCTGACATATCACCTCCCATAGAATTGTGTCCAGAGTTGTGACCAGAACCTGGACTGGAACACTGGCCAGAGCCAGGGCCAAGTAGCGTAACATCAGCATAATGCTTTCCCGACCAGAAAGCCGAATTCACAACTTGCTCGGTGCCAAACCCTCTCAATGGGCTTCTTGAAGGACTGGACATGGAGCTGTCTGGAGCACTATATAATGTACCGGAGTATGGAACTTGCAGATTTGGCAAATGACTGTTTAAAGTTCTCTGCTTGGGTGACGCAGGGGAAACATGATTGCTTAGACAAAGGTTAGCTGGTCTTCTGGCTTCTCTTGCACTTATATGGGCAACAGTAGGTTTCTGATCCTTGAGTATTAATCTTCCGAGAACAGAAAAGATAAATTTGTCAAAACACAGACTCATTCTATGAGCAGGGAGGTACACAGTTAAACAATTAGAGAGGAAAAAAGTAAAATGTTCAAACCAAACTATGGTGATTGTTTCCACCAGAAAGAAAATGTAATTGTTAGACACAGGCTTACCTGGAAGGACTGCTTGCAGTAGTTCTGGCCCCATTATCATAGTCAGTTGCACAAGGACTACGCTGCCGGGAGTCTGCAGGATCCTCACTATCAATGGAGCCCTCACTGGAAACTGAAGCGGTGACCAAGTCTCCATCTAATTCGGCATGATTTGCCTTGCTACGTATGCATGCAGGTCTGGGGAGAGGTAGGCGAGGTAGAAAAAGGTTGGGGCCTTTATCTGACCGAGGTTTCGGCACACTGATCCCAGAATCTGTACGACCAACACTTGCCGGGTGAGGACCAGGAAGTGGAAGTGGCTGAGCAAGTGGCCTTTCAGCAAAACTTTGGCATCTGGAAACTGCCTTGGAAGGAGAAGGTGATCGCGATTCTGCTCGAGATAATGATCCCTTCTCTGAGACTGTGTCACAATGTCTACGTGATCCTCCTGATCTGATGTTCAATTTTCCATCAGAAGGGTTTTTGAATTTGCGATGCAATGTATCAATGAAGCTCTCCTTGTTAGTTTTCTTCTTAGCGTCCTTACGTGATCCCCACCACGAAGGCATCCTCGCACTTCAATGCTTGTCACAATGGCAAGCTAGTTCAACAAATTAAGCCCATCCACGTACACTTAAACTAGAAATTAGAGCCTCCACATGATGTCACTGGAAAGGCATCCGAGATTATCTTTTTGCCACAGCTAAGTTTGGAGCACATACAATAGCAAATACACAATGCCTAGGAGGACTGAGCAAGCTTTAAACTGGAGCATGGATGAGTCAAACAAGCAGAAACAATCAAATGCCTGCTTTGATTGACTGGGTTCTCAGAACTTCCTGTTCACAGTATGTATAACCTGAACACGTGTGAAATTAGAACATTTATATATGTAAATACCATGTTTTTCCAAAAGTAGTTCAAAAACTTACTACTCACTTAAACTGGAAAATCCACTTGTCGAGATTATTCAGAAAGCAGTCCTGAAAATAGCCCCTCTCTCCAAGATCCCGTAGTTGCAAACAATCAGATAGCCTCGGTTGAGTGTTTCTGTACAAAAACCATTTGTCATCCTCGAGATTTATAACAAAAGGAAACAGCACCTACTAACTAAGCAAAAACAGCGATGTCTAACTTGCTGGATGCCCCCGACATGGAGCAATTTCAGATAACCACGAGCATATTACGGAATATCTTGACCATTTCAATACAAGAGTTACCCATATGCCAAGCGTCCATTCCCCTATAGAATCTATGATAAATTATCATCAAAGAAGCGAGTAACTGTAAAGACGCACAATGTTCTTCACTCCGATTCATTAGTAACATGGATTCACTGAAATTCGCCACTCTCCTAATTAGAGCAAAAAAAAAAATCTTTCTTTAACGCATCAAGAATCCCAGAGTGGACGATAGACTCCGAAATTTACTAGACCTTCCCGATCACGCGCGCGCCCCGCAAGTAAGCGAACTGCTACCGAAAGACCAGCAAGCAAACACAATGCAACCCACAAAATTTCCAAGAAAACCCAAGCACAAGCACGCGATTCCCAAAAGCGCCCACTTTCCCATCGCCCGCCATCACTCCTCCCGCTACCCCCCACAACGGCCGACGATCTACACGCGATACAGATCTACACGCGAGCGCGAGAGCCCCGCGGGAGGAGGGAACGACATACACGGCGTGCAGCTGATTCAGCTCGATTCCCCCGAGAATTCACCGGAATTAGAAGACCGGGTCGTCGCCGCTCGCGGCGGGGAAGCTCCGGGGAGCTGAGCAGCCCCCGAGCCACACTGATTGGCGATTGCCCCCCGGAAGAACCGAGCGGGCAGCGGCGGCCCCCCCGAATCTGGAGCGATTGGCGACCGCCGGAGCGGGAATCGGAACCCTAGGCGCGCGGCGGAATGCGTCGGGAGGAATCGAAGTTGGGGGGGGAGCAGATTTTTGGGGGAGGATTCGCTGCGAATTTTGAGAGCGCAGCAAGCCTCTGGTGTAGAGATCGCGTACAGAAAGGGACTGAAACAAATGGAGAGAGAGAGAGAGAGAAGCAGAAGAGAGAGGAGAGAGAAGGGGAAGGACTGTGTCTTAGTTAAGACATAAGTTGTCTCTACGTTGATTGTGAGTTGATTTTTATATTTCGCGTGTTTTTCTTCCGGTAAAAACGTATTTTAAAAAGGCGAATATCATTTTCGGTCTTCTCCTTTTCCTTTTCCTTTTCTTTCTTTTTTTAAAATTTTTTATTTCTTGCCGTGTCATTCTCGGATACGAAATCGTCTTCTTCTTTTCTTTTCTTTTTTCTCGGGGTGTTACGTTTTTTTTTGACTCTTTGGTCAATTTGAGGAGCTTAAAATAATTTTTGACTTGGAATTGGGGAAGTTGGGAGAAATTTTACGTGCCAACCAGCTTCTCATTTTTTTTGGGGGAAAGAAATTGACTCCTTTGGAAAAAAAAAAAATCATCGTCCTCATGATTCGTTGTTTTATTTATTTTTTAATTGAGTCATGATCCAGTCTCCGACTGGGTAGGCCGAAGTGGGGGTCGGACTGTGCTGGCCGCGGGTCATTTTACGCTTTTGCCCTCGGTAGCGGGACGGCGGCCCACATTTCGCTTCCCGAGCTTCTTTCTTTTTTCTTCTTCTCCCTTTTTTTTTTTTTTTTTTAATATTTTTTTCTTTGCTTTATAGTCAAGCTACAGAGTCATGTTGTAGAGTTGTTGTAAACGGCTTTGCAAATTCAACATGGTTTTTTTTTTTTTGGGTAAATAAATTCAACATGGTTATTTGCAATTGAAAAATAGAAAATTTATTTAATATGACTTATATGATATTAGATACAAGAGAGTTGTTACGCAATCTATTAATAATGTAGATCATAATTACATGTATCTTTAGATTAAATCAAATATTAAAATTCTATTGCAACTTGCATAGCTTCCATGACTAATGTTGATATAGTACAATAACCATGTGTTCGGTTTATTTGTTTTGCTAAAAATAGTTATTCTCCATTTTTTATCTCATGGAAGAATAATATTTGTGATATCTTTACTTGATCACTCGAAATGATCGATGGGCAAAGCTGGATTGGACCAAGCCAAGCACACCCATCAACATACAAAAGTGTATAATAAATTTGCACAAGGGTGAGCTTGGCCAAACTAGGCTAGGGTCTACAAGTACAAGGCCTTACTCAAGCCTTGCCCAAATGCTTTTGGACACTCATGGCTCAAGTAGGGTCCAAGCGGGCAACGAAGTGCCAAGTTTATGATCATGTCTACTTATCACATGTTAGAAAATTGAATACTACATGAATATATCATTTGATGGGAAGATGAGTAGTTTCATTGAGAAACCCACGTCAATGAGCTCCCGTGTCGTCGTAAAGTGCTAAGAGAATGAACATTTAAACAGTGATCTTCTGGTTCCATGGATAGTTGACCACGTCTTCACCGGCAAAATCAATTGCTTGCGGACTTCATTCGCCCCTTGTGAAGATGGGCAGTGCGGATATCAAACGGGAAGGGGAATTTGTCATCCTTAGTCAAAGCCCCGAGCTTAATCGTCTCGCGAGGCTCGTCAGGTGCATGAGGAAGCCGAATCTCTACGTCCATGACCTTAAATTATGGAAAAAAAAAAGAAAGAAAGAAAGAAAGAAAAGGAAAGGAAAGGAAAGGAAACGTATTAGCCACGTGGCCGAATCTATGGAGTGATGCGGATTAGTTCAAGGGGCCTAGGTTCTCGTCATTTCCCGAAATGAAGTTGACCCTAATTCTAGTGAAGGGTTAATCGCGTCCCTCGAATGAGTCTGCACGACGCGCTCGACCGTGCCGGACAGAATCCGGAGGTCAAAAGACGGAGCGGAATGCGACTTTGCGGCTGCTCGCGATTTGCGAGTTCCGTCGATGCGATCCTCCACTCCAGCGAAAGGCGGTTCTTGCTTTGACCGAGAACGGGTCGTCGGTTTGAAAAGTTGGGCACTAGCGATAATCTATTTTTTTTTGGAGAGGTCGAGCCGAATCCGAGACTCAACATCATCTTTCGAGGGGGATAGTGGAGTCGACCAATTCCCTAGAATTTCTCTCGCGGTCGAGACGTTCTGGACTCGTTTTGTTTTGACTTGATTTCATTCCTTTCGGGACAGCGAAAGGGTTGCGAAATTCTCTGAGAATAATACGTCACGTTATCACTTCTTATCCTTTGACTATGCCAATCATCTGGATAAATAATAAAGAACAAATATACCAAAGCAAATAATACTTTAAAATTGAGCGACTGCTTCTTCAAAATAACTTCCAATTATTGCCTCTTAAGGCGTGACATCGATATCTTAAATTTATTTGTTTCGCGAAAAATGTGACGTTCTTAAGAAATATTTTCTATAAAGTCATTTTTCAGGAAAATGAATATATTTTCCGGTAATTGATTGTAACTTGAAAAATAAATTGAGAATTATTTTCCATCGTTTGGTTTCCTAAGTAGATATACACATCCGAGCTATAATGAACTATGCATGAATAGTCGGAAAATCAAGCATGAGTACTAAGGCCCTGGATTTGGCCTCAATGGGCCTTGACCTAGGCATGAGTGTTTGGGTCTCAAGCACAAGCATGGCCATCGATCCCAAGTCTGGTCTCAATGCACAAGCACACTGGGGACCGAGGATACACACTCCGATGTCTTAGGTTAATGGAACTGGGTGTGGGTTTTTGGGATTTGGCATGGGCACTGAAGTCCCAGGCCCGGCTTCGATGGACCCAAGCCGGCCTCAGTGGATAGGGGCGTAGGCACTGGATCCCGAGCTTGACCTTAATGGACTTAGGCATAGGCATCGGAGCCTTAGGCTCGACCTTGATGGACTTAGATGGCCTTAATGGACAAGGAGTAGCACTAGGGTCCTAAGGTTAACCTTGATGGACCTAGGCATGAGAGCTTGGGTCTCAAGCTCAGCAGCCTCGATAACTCGTGCACGGATGCTGGGGTCTTGGACTCGGCCTCAAGGCACCCAGGCCCTACGCTACTGTCCCAAGCTTGGCCTTAATGGACACAAACCTAGGCTCGATGGATTCGAGCACTAGCATCAAGGTTTCAGGCCTGGCCTCAACGTATTTGATTTCGAGTGTGGGGACACAAGCATGGGTGTGGAGGACCCAAGCTTGACCTTGATGGACACTAGCACAACCTCAATGGACATAGGCACTAGCACCAAAGTCATAAGCTAGACCTTGATGGACCCAATCCTAAGAGTAGGGTCAAGCCCAAGCACTATGGACTTGAGGCCAACCTCAATGGAGCCACGCCCAAGTACAAGGGACCTGGGCACGAGCATGAGGTATAGGGCTCAAGCCAGGGTGGGAGGGAGCTAGGTGACGGTACTAGAGTCCTAGGCCCAACCACCAACGCTGGTGTCTTCAGCCCAACCTTTGTGGACTAGTGCCTAGGCACCAAGGTTCCCAACTTAACCTTTTGGACTTAGGCTTGGCCTCGATGAACCCAGGAGGACTTAGGTCTGGCCTTTAGACCAGAATCTATAGCCAAGAGGCCCAAGAACAAACGTGTTTCTAGTCCAAACACCGATATCATAATCATATTTTGAAAATGATTTTTGATGTTTTTAAGTGAAAATTATTTTCCTGAATTTATCCATAAATTTTTTTTCTTTAACTCTTTTTCCTAAACATCTAAACAATAGAAAATGAGAAAAATGTTTTTCTGAATAATATTTTCACAAAACAAGATAGAAATACCATCTCTTTGATGATTATTTACTAAATGATTGGGCAAGATCACATCGAAAGACAATCATTTGTTGAATCAGTCGCAACCCAATGCACGAGTTTTTGAAAAAATTGTAAGTTTGTCCACTATTGCTGTCCCGTCTATCCTCGCAACAAAGCATAGCAGAAGTTGCACTGGATTCACAAATTCAAAAAGGAAAAAAGTGGAAAAAAACAACAAAATTGATCGTCTTCTTTTTTATTTTCGCGAGAAGCAAAGAGGAAGTAGGAGCAACTACATGCTCTTGTCATCTCATTCTAAGTCAAGTCGCGGGAGATCCGCCCTCGTGGTGTGCAAGATTACGTTATATATTATACTCTGCTGTCGTTCAGATTAACTAAAGGAAGTCCTGAAGAAAAAAAAAAAAAACAATTCGGCGAAGGCTTGCAGAAGTCCTAGTTCTCTCTTTATAAAACCATTACCGTACGAGCTCGGGCTGTAGAGAGCTAAACCTGTGGGCGCCTATGTGCTGGATTGGGGCCCGATGGAGCAACTTGGTACCGCCGGGTATTACTTGATGCCAGATAGGTGTTGATGAGGCTTCCATCTCCTGTCTGAAATTCTGATTATCGCATTCTGCACATGCCCATAGTCGTGAAGTTTACCGTCAAAAACTTCATGTTTCCTAGCATTTGTCCAATGCCCAAGAGAACCCAGTTCGACTTATGAATGTGATCATATCGTGAAATGTGAAAGTGATGCGTGTTGAAGATGCCTTTTGAGTGACAATAAGATTTTTTATGGAGAACATCACCACCAAGACATAAATGTCACTTCACTGGTTTAGGATAAAGATCAAGATAAATGAAATTCAGCACTAAGGCCGAAAGGAACAGCACCGGTCAAGAATAAAGGATTTTGAAATAGGATAAGTTCACCATTAAGGTCCAAAGGAAATCACTGATCAAGCACAAAGAACTTCTCGATTCACCATCAAAGAACTTAGATAAAGAATCAGAATAGAAATTTGCTCATTTAAAGAAAATCACACTTATATTCAAATGCCAGTCTATTTCGTCGTCAAATGAGAAAATGGCTCTTGGAATCGTAAAAACGAAATGGCTCTTGGTAAAGACTTAAAAAAAAATAAAAAATCTAGGACTAAATGCATGTAACCGAGACCAAATGCACATATCTAATATTAGACTCTCAAAATTCATCCACTAGTCTTGAAAGCCAAATAGTCACCTCAAAAAATAATTAACAGAAATGGAAATAAACCAAAACAACCTCCAATTACTAGGTAATCAATTAGCAGCCTTGAAATCAATAACAAACATGTAAGTTGGCATATTGGTAGTCGATCAACAACTAATATGTTGATAAATAACTAGCTTATAGAATTGACATCTTCAACATTGAATCCATCAAATCAAATTGTAGCCAAAATTGACCTTTGCTTGAAAGGGTAATGATTGGGCTAAACATGAGTTGAGTTTAAGAGTGGATCGATAGAAGTTGATACTCCCACATAGAAAAACCCTCAGCTCTAGGTGGGAAATAAGCAAAAACAATATTATTCGTTGATATGTTCCATCATCCCTAGAACAATAGATAGGATAAGAACCTGATAGCGAATTCAGTGAGAATTGCCTTAATTAAAAGGTCCACTGGGCATTCACTAGAGATGCTATTAGTTACTTCTCGTCATCTTATCAGTCCCAAACCTATGGCAGTTACAATAATGGTGGAAGGGACTCCAAACTTCAAGTGGTTCCAGAAGGATAGAGTGTAGCCGAGGTCCGGGGCGCGACGAGCCTGTTCACACACAATCAAGTTGGCCGCCGATCCAAGCAGTGAGAGATTCCCTGCAACGGTGCTCACCCAAGCTAATATGAGCCATGACTTCTTCTCGTCCGCAGCTGAAATAGCAGCCGCCGATGCAGCCACCTGGCTTCCAAGCAAGAGAACTGAAAAACAAAGTGTTAGAAGCATTGAACTAAAGAGGTAAGGGGAGGTAGAAACATTAGAATAGGAACGTGGAATCTGATTGGATATGTCAATATAAGATATAGTAAGGGGAGGTAGAAACATTATAATAGGAATGCGGAATCTGCGTGGACATGTCAAGATAAGATACAGTAAGAGGAGGTAGAAACATTAGAATAGGAATCTGGAATCTGCATGGACATGTCAAGATAAGATACATAAATTAAGTATAATTAGGGATGGGCATTGATCCGACATCAATCCTGGACCGACCCTGGACCAACCCAACCTAACTAGTCTTGGTCCGATTCTCAAGAGGATTTGGTCGGTTTTTGGTTCTGGGACTCCTAGACCCTGCATTGTTTACTGTGTAAATTAGAAAGTAGAATGAAACCTAGCCCTAATTCAACCAAAAAATAAAAATAAAAATAGAACCCTATTCACTTGCCTCAACCTCGCTCGCCTTGCTCATGACTTACCTCTATTCATTTGCCTAGCTGGCTAGGTTGCTTGCCTTTGTTCACTCACCCCATTGCTCATCTTTAGCCTCTCCTCGCTCACCTCATGTGCAAGTTTGAAATTTGAGTTATTAACTTATCTTATATTTATGTTTGATATGTACTGATGTTCGTAGTTTAGTTGCTTAATATTGTATTATCGATGGATATGTAATTTGAAATAATATATTTTTTCTTTCAAGAAATACAAAATGAAACAAAAAAATAATTAGCTCATCTCGAGATGACCCTGGAACCAGATCACACCTATAGGGTCGGTTCGGTCCTTCGTCCTAAGTTCAATAGGCTCAACCTTATGGTATTGTATGCAAGGCAAATGATCAATTAGCAAAATCTCAAATCAAGTATGAAGAAATCTTTGGTCTTACTTAAACAGGATGGCGATGACAAATAGGTTCGAGGGATAGAAATCGAGCCAATTATAGTTAAAAACATGTGAGAGTTTAGGTAATGCATCCATGTTGTGCAATTGTTAAAGCTTCTACAAAGATATTTCGGTCATCTGTGAACTGTTTGGTTTGAAGTTTCTTATCGGGCACGATAGACAAGCCCTAGACCAAAGAGGTAACCAAGTTGATGATTCTGCTAGACTAATTAAATGTCAGGTTTATTCAGGAGTAGCATCAGCAATTCAGCATACCAGTTGGCACATTCGAAGCAACATTCGACAACACCAAAATGACAACAGCAAGAACAGCTATCCCGCTAGCGCAATTGACTTTGGCATGGGGCTCCATCCAGTCCCAGAGAGTGCCTGGAATTCCAGTTCTGTTGAATCCATCGACCGTGATGAACATTCCACAAAAGAATATCAAGAGAGAGTAGGAGACCTGGTGAAATCACAAAGAAATGAATTACAAAGCAAATCCCAAGTTCCCTAATTGAGAGTTCTGGCACATAGAATCCAGAGAGAGACTATACCTTCTCTAGACAAGACTGAGCATCTTTAAACTCGAGAACTATGAGGGCCAGGGCGGCGGTCATAGCTGTCCAAGACATATTCAGACCCATCAACAATGAGATCAGCATACCGATGGTGACAAGGTAAACGCATGATTTCCACAATATCCTCTTATATCGAGAGGCAAGTGTTTGCTTCCCCTCCGAATGCTCCACTGGGAACACATCATTCAACCCGTTGACAGATACGACTTCCTTGGAAGCATCCGTTTCATGCTTTTTCTGAGAAGCACCGTTGTGAAGCGTCTCTTCCGATGCAGTTGAGTTCCTAGCCAAGGCAGGCGCACTGCTTGAGACCTGGTGAATTTCATTCTCATATGAAGTCAACCGGTTTCTAAGCGACTCGACTTGATTTGCATTCCCATTTACGGTTGAGGGAGGGCTCTGTATGTCCATTGGCTCGAACCTAGAGTTCTCTTCTTGCGAGTTTAGGTATGTGAAGTGTGACATTGTGACGGGCAAAAATCGATGAGAACTCACATCTTCCTGAGCCACTACTTCAGAAGCTGCATCTTCTTCGTCCTTTTGGACGGACAGTAGCTTCCAGTACATGCATAGAAGAATCAGCGCATTGACAAGAACCCCGATCACCATTGGAGGAAGGAGGCCGACGAGAAAACTCCCAAATGAGATCTTACTCTGTATGGCTATGACTAAATTTTGAGGATTCCCAATGGGAGTCGCCGAAGACCCAATATTGGCGCTTGAGGCGAGGGCTAGTAAAAATGGATGCGGCGGGAGATTGTGTTGCCTGGCTATCTTAAGCACGAACTCAGTCAGAACAACACAAGACGTATCATTTGTGAAGAAAGCACTTGAAATGGCAGAGATCAAGCAAATCCGACAAAGCAAGTCATGTGCTCCCTTGCTTTTCCAGGAGAGCAACTTACCCAGATGATTGAACATATCGGCTTTTTCCAGATAGACACTAACCACCATCGTCCCAAAGAGAAGGCCAAGGATTGGGAGGTCAATCGCAGCGTAAGCTTGCTCTGGGGTTATGACTCGGAAAATGACCATAAGCATCGCTCCAAGGAGCGAACCTGCTGTTCTTCCTACAGGTAGGAATGGCACAGATGGGAAAACGGCCAATACCCAGAATATCGCAAAGGCAATAGACCCGAGAATCACTTTTTCAGTAGAAGCAAGTGCCATTTTTGGAAGATTTACGAGTTTCCCGAAATCGGAACTTCAGTTGATGAGGATATTAATTGCAATAACTTCACCAGAGCCGACACCAGATTCCAACAGACAGAAAGCTATATGAACGTCGCCGCCTGCCAGGGAAGCTGTCAACTTTCACAGCCTACAAAACCTTTCAAGGACTGAAAAAGGGTAATAGTTAGTTACAAAGTTAGATTACCATCTCTTTCCCAGAAAGCGAGCCTGTCAATGAATTATGTATTTAACTGAAGCCAAACTTTAAATTTGAACTTTTTTGTCTGCTGTTACTTTTTCATTAGAAAAAGAATCTGAAGAGCAATCTCGATCGCCAGGGACAGGATAGGAAAACTTCGACCAACTTCCGGATTCTTTTCACTGACATAAGTAAAGAAAATATAATTATAAGAAAATTAAGGCAATTGGCAAATCCTACTTTTCTTGGTGATCCTTTTACTTACCAACCGCAAATTAGTCAACTCCTGTTAAGGGTCACCTATAACAACTGACTTTGGGACACATCACATTAAAGTGGCGACACGAGAGGGATGATAAAACAATGCTGGAGCTCGAAACTGGGCGTATTAATTCAAGAAAAATTGCAGGTGCTGAACAGCATGAGAGAAAAACAAGAAAATGTAACTTGTAAAGCTGCAATATTTACCTCAACTTTTGATCTTTATTAAGTCCCATATCACAGGAAGGACTTCAGCAAAATTTGGTTCCTGGCGGCCAAAAACTCAAGAAGAGAACTCCACGGAGACATGGATGGACCCGACATGTCCAGGCAATGCCGATCAGCTCACAACCGGAG
The DNA here is from genome assembly GCA_014182555.1 of Eucalyptus erythrocorys. NCBI lineage: Eukaryota > Viridiplantae > Streptophyta > Magnoliopsida > Myrtales > Myrtaceae > Eucalyptus > Eucalyptus erythrocorys. The sequence continues at coordinate 44,729,330 of CM024597.1, read as the reverse complement.
GTGAAGAATTCGACTCTTCATCGCACGACTTCGCACAAAATGCTGCTTATCAGCTTGCAGTCACTACGTGCAATAATACAATAGAAAATGAAGAGAACACGTCCTGGTATGAGAACCGTGACTTGGAAGTCCTTGCCCTTGGTTGAAACAAACAAATGGAGTTTTCCTAGTTCCACATAGGAAAAGTTGAGAGGAAGTGGGCTAGCGTGCGAGTCTTTTAGTTTCTTTAGAAGACGCAAATGGGTAGTGAGTAAAATCCCACGATACGTGGGTGCGTGACTAGGAAGCGCACTCAGCACCATTATTCTAACTTTTTATTTCGTATGTTTATCTTGCTAATCTTTATTGATCGAATGGAGTTGACCATGGCTTAGTAAACGATTAATCGCATCCCTCGAATGAGGCTTTGAAAGTCGTATTTATTCAATTGGTATCTTAAGAAGTTATGAAATGAAGTTTACCCTAGTTTTAGTAAATAGTTAATCGCGTCCGTCGAATGAGGCTCTACGATGCGCTCGGCCATGCCAGATGGAATCTGGAAGTGAAAAGATGAAGCGAAAATGTGACTTTTCGACTGCTTGCGAATTCTGAATTCTGTCATTACGATCCCTCCCTCTGACGAAAGATGGGTCTGCATATGAATGGCTTGAGTTAAATGCATCTTTCTCTAATCCGAGAAATTTATTTCTCTTCTTTTGTTTACTTCCAATCTCAATGGATATCTTATGGTATCAAGGTGCACACCATTGAAATTTAGGAAAAAATATCAAAAAGTCATAAATTTATGCATTAGTACCAATTCAATGCTACACTTTTTAATTAGACTAATTTAGTTCTAAGCATTTTCACATTAATACTAATTGAGTCAATCCTGCCAATTTATGCCGAAATTTTTTTAACATTAATGTCAATTATCCTACTTGGCACAATCAACAACGTTATTGTTGATATTATCATGTAATATTAATTATTTTTTCCTTATTTTCCTCCGCTAGCCTTCATGATGGCCAGCAGAGGTTGCCGACTACCGATGAGGGCGAGGGCTATGACGCCCTCATCGACAATAGGTGAGATCGGCCCAAGGGTTGGTGAGTGCTAGGAAGTCCTCGCCAACCTTTGGCGATGGCCAACCTCATCTAGACGAGACTCCTCGCCTGGACAAGGCCCCTCATCATCTAGGTGAGACCGCCCTTTCTAGGTGTTGGCAAAACCAACCCTCGCTAGAGGCCAATGAGGGCTTCTTAATGCTTGCTAGCCTTCACCCCTCCAACAAGGGCTGGGCGAAGGTCCCCTTCATTGGATTTGATGAGGGGTGGTCTCGCTTAGCCCTCGTTGACCCTCGCCAAAGATCGATTAGGGCATCTCGACCCACACCCTTGCTTGTAGTTGATGATCTCCACCAACCATCATGAAGGTTGGTGGAGGAAAATAAGGAAGAAAGAGAAAAAAATAAAAAAGGAAAAAATAAAAATTTTAATATAAAATTTTAAAAAAAATATTTAAATTTTATATAAAAGTGTTAACATTAATACTAACTATGACTCGTAGGACGACTGGCATCTATATTAATAATTTTTAATATAAATATAAAAATATTTATAACTAAATTGATTTAGATCTATAATTAAAGTAGTATCGATGTTATAAATCAATTTTTGGATACTTTTTCCCTGAAATTTACCTATCTGATTTGACCGAAAACGGGTCATCGGTTTTGAAAAGGGGGCACTCGTGATTTTTTATTTTCGGGAGGTCGTGGCGAGGACGGACAGAATCCGAGCCTCAGCATCTTTTGAAGGGGTGGTGTTGTCGACCAATTCCCTGAAATTTACTTTTGCATTGACGTGATTCCACTCTTTTTATACGACGAGAGGATTACGAAATGCCCCGGGAATAACACATCACGTTATCACTTCGCACGCTTTGACAATGCCAATCATCCAGATAAATAATAAAGAACCAATATATCTTCTTCTTTTTTATGCCCAGGAACCCCACTCCATACCAACACAGACGGCCCAACAGGCTCGGGATAAGCGGCGCAGGTAAACCTAGGAGGCTGCGTAAGTAGGAGGACCCACCACCCCTGACAACCCACTTAAGACCCCGTGCGGCCAGCGGGATTCGAACCCCTCCCCTCTCGTTAGGATCATGGGAAGCTCTTATCCAGTTGAGCCACCGCAACCGGTGATATAAAGAACCAAATATCGATACACATAATACTTTAAAATTGGGTGGTAGCTTCTTGAAAATAATTGCGAATTAGTGCCCTTTATAAATGAGATGTTGCTATGAACATGCGTGTGCTTGTATATTACACTTAAAAGGCGTGACATCAATATCTTGAGCTCTATTTTTTTTTTTTTTTTTTGTGAAAAATATGATATTTTTAGAAAATATTTTTCAAAAAATTTTATTCTGAAAATAAATTACAAAATATTTGCCATCCTTTAGTTAGAAAAATCTAATTTTCCTAATTAGATATACCGCATTTGAGCTCTAGTAAATCACTAAATTGCGCATGAGCAACCGGAAAATCGAGTATAAGCACTAAGGCTCTAAGTTCGATCTCAGTGGACCCCAACCCTGACCTTGACCCTAACTCGAGCATGAGCACGAGCACGAGCATCAATCCCTAGTCCGGTGACAATAGATCTGCGTGCTAGAGACTAGGGCCACGGGCTTCGATGTCTCGGGTTAATGGAACCAAACACAACTGTCGCAGATCTAGGCGTGGGCTCCAAAGTCCCTAGGTGGACCTTGATGGACCCAAGCCAACCTCAATGGATAGGGGTGCAAGCACGGACATTTCAAGCTCGACCTTAATGGACCTAGGTACAAGCACCATAGTCTTAGGCTAGACCTTGATGGACCTAGGCTAGCCTCGATGAACTTGGACATGAGCATCAAGGTCTTGGACCCAACTTCAATGCACATAGGCTTGGCCTCGATGGACACAAGCTCGACGTCTATGGACCTAGGCATTGGTATTGAGGTCTCGAGCCCAACGTCAATGCACTTGATCCCAAGTGTAGGGACATAAGCATGGGTGCAAGGACCCAAGCTTGGCCTTGATGGACAAGGGTGTGACCCCGATGGACACAAGCCTAGGCATTTGGGACTTAAGCATTGGCATTGGAGTCACAGGCCTGACCTTGATGGACCCGAGCTTAGCCTAATAGACCTATACTCAAGTACTAGGGACTTCAGCACGAGCATCGAGGTCTAGGGCTCGAGCCAGGGTGATAGGGAGTCAAGCAACAATACTAAAGTCCTAGGCCTAGCCACCGGCGCCAGTATCCCTAGCCCAACCTCCATGGACCAAGGCCCAAGCATTAGGGTTCCAAATCGGGACTTTTTGGGCTTGGGCTTGTTCTTGATAGACCTCAGTGAAGTTGGGCCTGGCCTTTAGACCTAGGTCTGCTTTCAAGAGCCCAGGAACAAGTGTTGGGTTCTTGTGTCCATATAATAATTTTTTATCTAAGCACTATTATCTAACCATATTTTATAAATTGATTTCTGATTTTTTTTTAAATGAAAATTATCTTTTTGAATTTAAGTATAAATTTTTCGTTAACTAAAAGAACACTTTCCTTTGACTCTTTTTCTTAAGCATCCAAAACGGAGCTTAGGATAGAAATACTGTTTCTCTGATGATTATTTACTAAATGAATGGGCGAGATCACATGGAAAGACAATCATTTGTGGAATCTGCCTTCACCCAATACACAAGTTTTAGTGAAAATTTTAAGTATGTCCAGTATTTTCGTCTTGTTCAACGTCGCCACGAACACAACATGGCAGAAGTCGCACTGAATCCACAAATTCAAAACAAAAGTAAAAAAGCGAAAGAAAAAGGAGAAAATTGACCGTCTTCTTTCAATTTTTGCGAGAAGCAAGAGGAAGGAGGAGCAACTACATGCTCTTGTCATCTCATTCTAAGTCAAGTCGCAGGAGATTCGATTTCGTGAGGTGCAAGATTACGTTGTATACTATACTCTGCTTTCGTTCAGATGAACTATAGGAAGTCCTGAAGCAAAGAAACTTATCCAGCGAGGGCTTGCAGAAGTCCTAGTTCTCTCCTTATAAAACCATTATCGGGCGAGCTTGGGCTGTAGAGAGCTTATCCTGTGGGCGCCTATGCGCTGGACAGGGGCCCGACGGAGCAACTTGGTGCCACTGGGTATTACTCGATGCCAGAGCGGCGTTGATGAGGCTTTAATCTCCTGTCTGAAATTCTGATTATCGCATTCTGCACATGCCCATAGTCGTGAAGTTTACTGAGGAAAAATTCTGATATGTTTCATAGCATTTGTCCAATGCCCAAAAGAACCCAGTTTTGACTCATGAATGTGATCATATCATGAAATATAAAAGCGATGCGTGATGGGGATGCCTTTTGAGTAACAATAAGATTTTTGAACATCACCACCAAGACATAGTTGTCACTCCACCGGCCTAGGATAAAGTTCGAGATAATTAAATCCACCACTAAGGCCTAAAGGAACACCACTAGGTGAGGATAAAGATCGAAATATATGAAATTCATCACTAAGGCATAAAGAAACACTGCCGGTTAAGGACAAAGGATTTTGAAATAGAACAAGTTCATCATCAAAATATAAAGGAAACTACCAATCAGGGACAAAGAACTTCTTGATTCATGACCAAAGAACTTGGATGAAGGGATAAAGAACTTCTTGATTCATGACCAAAGAACTTGGATGAAGAACTGAATAAAATTTCATTCATTTGAGCAAAATCTCACTTATATTCAAATGCAAGTCTGATCTGTCGTGCAAATGAGATTACACTTTTCTTTTAAAGTGATTCTAAGCAAAAGAAAATGGTTTTTGGAATCCTAGAAACGGAAATGACTCCTGATAGAGACTCATAAAAACTAGGACTAAATGCATTTAATTAAGACCAAATGCATGTATCTAGTATCAGACTCTCCAAATTCGTCCACTAGCCTTGGAACTGAATAGCCACCTTGAAATATTAACAAACAACAATAGAAATAGACCCAAACAGCCTCTAGTTGTTAGGGGCGTGCATGATAACAATTCTATTTTTGTTCTAAAACTATTTTTCTATTATAGACTTGCTTTGGAATAGAAATCCATTTGGTAAAACTATTTTATTTTTCTATTTTTGAAATAGATGTTTACTCTAGAAATAGGCTTGGAAAAAAAATCAAAAGTAAAAATTTCATTGTTTGTTTTTACTACTAGCCGACCACCCATCCACCGTTACCAATTGTCGTTTATGGTCCACCATTGCTGGTCCACCATTGCCGCTCCCTGGTCATCGTCCGTCAATCGCTAGTTACTGCCGGCTGCTAGCCGCCACTCTAGAGGGAGAAATTTTGTGTCTTATCAAAAGAATTTTTATTCCGGAAATAGAATTTTGTATTATTATCAAATGCGTATTTTTGCTTTGAAACTCATTTAAGAATAGAATTAGAAAAATCTATTTCTCTTTCACAAATTAATTTCTGGCTAAAATGATTATCATTCGCAACTAAGGATGCGTGTGGTAACAATTTTATTCTAACGAAAAATTTTTTTTCAAAAAACATTCTTTTCTATTTCTATTCCTATTAACAGTTTTTGAGCAATTGAACGAATTTGGTAACTACATAAAAAAAATTCTCAAAAAAGAAATTCGTTTGATACAACCCTATATATTTTTATGACTTAGAATTTCTTTTAATTTATTAGTGATTTTATTACATTTTTTTCTTTCTTTTCTTTTCTTTTTCTTCTCCTTCCTCTAGCTGGTCACCGGCCAATGACCGACCAAAGAAAGGCTGACAAGGCGACCTCGCCCAACCACTAGCAAGGTCGAGCCTGCCGTGGCTGGGCAAGGCTCGAGGGGGCCTTGTTGGTGGCTAGAGAGGTTCACAATGGCCTTGTCAGTGGTCGGCGAGGCTTGAGGGAGCTTTCCCAACCACAGCGAGGCTCAAGGGAGCCTTTCCACCACGGCGAGGCTTGGGGGGGCCTCACTAGTGGCCAACGAGCTCGGAGCAACCTCACTGGGGATCGGCAAGGCTCCAGTGAGGTCGCCAGGCCTCATCTGGCTGGCGCCGAGGCGAGCAACCGGCTAGGGAAGAAGGGGGAAAAAAAAAAAAAAGAAGAAAAGAACAAGGAAAAAAAAAAAAAAAAGGAAGAAAAGAACAAGGAAAAAAAAAAAAAGCTTGATTCTTGCTTCTTGTTTTTTGAGTTGATCCTGGGAACAAAAAGTAAATTTTTTTTTTTTTTTTTCTATTCCAAATCTGTTCCTAAAAGCGTTACCAAATGCAGCCTAAATAGTCGACTAGCAACCTTGAAATCAACAACAACCTTATATGTCGACATCTTGATCATCGATCAACAACTAGTATGTTGAATCGATTACTTCCAAATAGAATCAACATTTTCGACCTTGAACTCATCGATCAAATTGTAGTCAAAATTAACATTTGCTTGCAAGAATAATGATTGGGCTGGACATGAGTAAGAGTGGATCGATAGAAGTTGATACTCCCCCATAAAAAAAACACTCAGCTCTAGGTGGGAAATGAGCAAAGTCAATATTATTCTTTAATTTGTTCCCTCATCCCTAGAACAAAAGACGGAGTTCGAATCTTATAGCGAATTCAGCAGGAGATCGCCTTAATTAAAAGAACTATTGAGCAGTCCCTAGAGATGCTATTAGTTACTTCTTGTCATCTTATCAGCATTAAACCTATAGCAGTTACAATAATAGTGGAAGGGACTCCGAACTTCAAGTGGTTCCAGAAGGACAGAGTGTAGCCGAGATCCGGGGCACGGCGAGCCTGTTCGCACACAATCAAGTTGGCCGCCGATCCGAGCAGCGAGAGATTCCCTGCGACAGTGCTCACCCAAGCTAATATGAGCCATGACTTCTTCTCTTCCATGGCTGAAATAGCAGCCGCCGATGCAGCCACCGGTCCCCCAAGCAAGAGAACTGAAGAACAAAGTGTTGGAAACATTGAACTAGTGAAGATAGGGAAGGTAGAAATATTAGAATAGGAATGTGGAACTTCCGTGGACTTGTCAAGATAAGATACAGAGACCAAGGATAACCTTATGGTATTGTTTGCAGGGCAAAGGATCGATCAGCAAAATGTGGCATCAAGTATGAAGAACCTTTGGTCTTACTTAAACAGGATGGCGATGATGAATAGGTTCGAGGGGTAGACATCAGACCAATTATATTTAAAAACATGTAAGAGTTTAGGTAATGCATCCGTATTGTGCAATTGGTAAAACTTCAAAGCCTTCAAATATGTTTCTGTCATATGTACATTGTTTGATTTGAAATTTCTTATTGGCGCAATAGACAAGCCCTATACCAGAGTGTTCTGTTAGACTAACTAAATGTCAGGTCTTTTCAGGAGTAGCATCAGCATACCAGTTGGCACATTCGAAGCGACATTTGACAACACCAAAATGACAACAGTAAGAACAGCTATCCCGCTGGCGCGATTGACTTTGGCATGTGGCTCCATCCAGTCCCAGAGAGTGCCTGGAATTCCAGTTCTGTTGAATCCGTCCACCGTTATGAACATTCCGCAAAAGAATATCAACAGAGAGTAGGAGACCTGGTAAAATCACGAAGAAAAATGACTTACAAAGAAGATCCAAAGTTCCTTTATCGGGAGTTCAGGCACATAGGATTAGGAGAGGTACTATACCTTCTCTAGGCAAGAGTGAGCATCTTTAAAATCAAGAACTACAAGGGCCAGGGCGGCGGTAATAGCTGTCCAAGACATATTCAGACCCATCAACAAAGAGATCAGCATACCGATGGTGACAAGGTAAACGCATGATTTCCACAAAATCCTCTTATATCTAAAGGAAAGTGTTTCCTTCTCCTCCGAATGCTTCGCTGGAAACACATCATTCAACCCATTGACAGATACGACTTCCTTGGAAGGAGCCGTTTCATGCTTTTTCTGAAAAGCATCGTCATGAAGCGTCTCTTTCGATGCAGTTGAGTTCCTTGCTGAGGCAGGCAAACTGCTTGAGACCCGGTGAATTTCATTCTCATAAGAAGTTGACCGGTTTCTAAGCGACTCGACATGATCTGCATTCCTATTCATGGTTGAAAGAGGGCTCTGTATGTCCATTGGCTCAAACCTAGAGTTCCCTTCTTGCGAGTTTAGGGATGTGAAGTGTGACATTGTGGCGGGTGAAAATCGATGAGAACTCACATCTTCCTGGCCACTACTTCAGCAGCTGCATCTTCTTCGTCCTTTTGGATGGACAGTAGCTTCCAGTACATACATAGAAGAATCAGCGCATTGACAAGAATCCCGATCAGCATTGCAGGGAGAAGTCCGACAAGAAAACTCCCAAATGAGATCTTACTCTGAACAGCTATAACTAAATTTTGAGGATTCCCAATGGGAGTCGCCGAAGACCCAATATTGGCGCTCGAGGCGAGGGCAAGTAAAAAAGGACGTGGCGGGAGATTGTGTTGCCTAGCTATTTTAAGCACAAACTCAGTCAGAACAACACAGGACGTATCATTTGTGAAAAGAGCACTTGAAATGGCGGAGATCAAGCAAATCCGACAAAGCAAGTCATGTGCTCCCTTGCTTTTCCAGGAGAGCAATTTACCCAGATAGTTGAACATATCGGCCTTTTCCAGATATACACTAACCATCATCGTCCCAAAGAGAAGGCCAAGGATTGGGAGGTCAATGGCAGCATAAGCTTGCTCTGGAGTCATGACCCGGAAAATCACCATAAGCATCGCTCCAAGGAGCGAACCTGCAGTTCTTCCTACAGGTAGGAACGGCACAGACGGGAAAACGGCCAATACCCAGAATATCGCAAAGGCAATAGACCCGAGAATCACTTTTTCGGTAGAAGCAAGTGCCATTTTTGGAAGATTTACAAGTTTCCCGAAATCGAAACTTCGATTGATGAGGATATTAATTGCAATAAGTTCGCCAGAGCCGACACCAGTTTCCAACAGACACAAAGCTATATGAACGTCGCCGCCTGCCAGGGAAGCTGTCTACTTTGTAGCCTACAGAACCTTTCAAGGACTGAAAAAATGTAATAATTAGTTACAAAGTTAGATTAACATCTCTCTTTCCTCGAAAGAGAACCCATCAATGAATTATGGATTTGTCTCTGAGGAAAGAAATGAAGCCAAACTTCAAATTTGAACTTTTTTTGTCAGCTGCTCTTTTTCACTAGAAACGAATCTCAAGAACGATCTCGAGCGCAAGGGACAGGATACTAAAATAGGACCAACGTCTAAAATCTTTTCACTGACATAAGCAAAGAAAACATAATCATGAGAAAATAAAGGCAACTGGCAAATCCCACTTTTTTTGGCGATCCCTTTACTTACCAACCACAAATTAGTCAACTCCTGTTTAAGTGTCAGCTATATTAACTGACTTTGGGACACATCACATTAAAGCAGCGATACGCGAGGGATGACAAAACAGTGCCAGAGCTCGAAAATGGGGGTATTAATCCTAGAAAAACTGAAGGTGCTGAACAGCATGATAGATAACAAGAAAATGTAACTCGTAAAGGCTGCAGAAAATTTACCTCGCCCTTCGATCTTTATCAAGTCCCGAATCACAGGTAGGCCTTCAGCAAAATCTGGTTTCCGGCGATCGGAAACTCAAGAAGAAAGTGCCATGGAGATATGGATAAACCCGTAATGTCCAGGCAATATCGATGAGCTCATAACCGAGGCTGAAGATTCCGACTCTTCCTCGCACGACTTTTGCACAGAATGCTGCTTATCAGCTTGTAGTGACCACGTACAACAATAACACAATAGAAAATGAAGAGAAAACGACACGTCTTGACATGAGAACCGCAGCTCGCAACTCCTTGCAGTGAACATCCGGTCTACGTCTCTACGCTGCAAACTTGACCCTTGCAGGAGAGGCTTCTCGAGGCAGACACGTGTAACTTCGACACGCATTTTCGGACATGCATTGAGAATAATTCTTTTTTTTTTCTTTTTTTTGGGGGTCAGCATTGAGAAGAATTCATCTGTAGTGTTTCCATGCCCTTCCTCAAGTACTGTCCGATTGGCTGGCACGGCCAGTTTTCCTTCGAACGATGTCAAATTACGAGAAATTTAAAATCACAGGTTCCAGGATGATCAGGCTAGACGTCACCGTCCGCGCGACGTAATGGTTTCGATATCATCTCTACTTTTTCACGGGAGATACGCGAAAGCAGCCTCTGTATTTCTTTATTCCACCCGAGCGCCAGCATCGACCACATGGTCAGCTGCGATCAGCTCACTCGAAGGCGGGATGTATTTCCAACGACTTTTTATTCACGATGGATGGTCCCCTTCGACGCGTAGGTCGTCCTCCTCTTAATTTTTCCTCATCACGAGACAAGAAAAGATCAGACTAGTATAACCTTTTTTGGCAAGATGTCGACGGCACCTTGAGTCGGTAGGCGTTAGCTGATCGCTGATGTATTGTTTCTATTCGGATTTTCCACGCCGGTGATGACGATCGAGTAGGATGCTGCCAATTTCAATGGAAAGCGATTCAGCAGAAGGTTACAAATGAAGTGCTTTCAGTCTGATTTTTCCTCTGGCATTGAAGAATTCGAGCGAGATGAAAGATTCTCTCTCGAGGTCGGCAGAGGTACTCCCTGGGTTTTGGATTTTCTTTAGGGAAAGATTAATTTACACGGAGGCGGGATAGCGGAGATGATGATGCATTCTCGGAAATCAAATGACCAAACATCGCTAATAGATGTATGGGAGAATTACCAAAAAAGTCCTAAACCTATTACAATTGTGCCAATTCAGTCCTAAACATTTTTTTTTGTCCAATTTAGTCATAAACCTTTTATAATTGTGCTAATTTAGTCCATCCAGCCAAAATTGGTCGGCCGGCGCTAATGTGAACGCCGGCGGGGGACACCGGCCGGCGAGGTAATTTTTTTAATTTTTTTAATTTTTTTTATTTTTTTCGAATTTTCAAATATTTTTAAAAAAAAAATTTAATTCTTTTTTTTTTCTTTTTGGCCTTCTTCTTCTTCCTCTGGCTGGCCGATACGGCCGGGAGGTGAGGGCCGGCGAGGCTCGCCCCCGCTAGCCCACGGCGCGGCGAGCCTCGCCCAACGACGGTGAGGCGACCATCGCCAGATCTAGCGACGGCCGCCTCGTCGGCCACCGGCGAGGGCGAAGGTCGACCTCACCCGGTGGCCGGCAAGGCCGCCATCGCCATGCTGCCCCCGCCGCCTCCCCCATCCCCCCCAATTGTTGGCACAATCTCCCCCTCCGAGCTCAAGCGACCCTCCCGCCGTGATCGTTGCAAAACCCCGTTCCGGCGCCTCGGACCAATGAGGACGAGATTGAGCTCCTCCGCGGGTTCCTCGACTACACCACGCAGCACGGCGGGGCCTCGCCCTCGCCGACTGGGCGAGGCTCGGCCTCGCCCTGGCCTCACCAGATCCGGCGACGGCGGCCTCGCCTCGCCGCCGGCCGAGGCCGAGCCTCGCCAATGGCCGACGAGGCCGACCTCACCGGCCCTCACCTCGGCCAACCGACGCCGGCCGAAGAGGGAGAAGAAGGCCAAAAATTTAAAAATTAAATTTTTTAAAAAATATTTAAAAATTCGAAAAAATATTAAAAATAAAAATTACCTCGCCGCCATTGGCCCCCACCGGCGTCCACGTCGGCGCCAACCGGCCAATTTTGGCTGGATGGACTAAATTGACACAATTACAAAAGGTTTAGGACTAAATTGGACAAAAAAAAAAAAAAAGGTTTATGACTAAATTGGCACAATTGCAATAGGTTTAGGACTTTTTGGTAATTCTCCCATTGATGTATAGGTACTCCGCTGCTGACGGACCGTATAATTATACTTCTCTTATTCAAGTATATAGACATTTGCATGGGAAATTAATAAATAAATAAGAAATCCTAAACCTATTGTACTTGTATCAATTTAATCCTAACATTTCTCTAATTAAAAAGAATCATTACCTTTCAATTATGTTCATTCAATTCTAAATCTTTTTTCTTTTTGAGTAGAAATTCAGTTCTAAATCTTTTGATAAAATGCCAAAGTAATAATTCCGACCAAATTTTGTCAGAAATTGGTAACATTAATGCTAGCCGTCCTACGTGGCACTATTAACGTTGACTTAGACAATTTTTATAGTCTTTCAAAAAAAAGTTGAATTTTGTTTTTTTTTTTTAATTTTTTCTTTTCTTTTTTACTTTCCTTCTTCCTCCTTTGATTGTCGAGCCTTGGCGATACCTAGTGACCAGCCACAAGCGAAGCTTGAGCTCCCCCAGATCTAGTAAGGTGAAGCCTTGCTGGCCTTGCTGGCCTTGCTGGATCTTGTGAGTTGCCATATCCCGACAAGCTCAAGTCTCACCTAGTGAGGGCGAGCCTTGCCTTATCCCAATTGGATTTAGCTTTGCTAGCCTCAGGTGAGGCTTAATCATCAGATCTCACAAGGCTCGATGTCAGCCTCTCCTGTGGCTAGTCACAGATCTTTGCCAAGGCCATGCGACCAGTGGACAAAGAAAATAAAATAAAATAAAAAATAATTAAAATGAGTCGAATTTAAAAAAAAATGTAAAAAAAGTCTATGTTTAACGTCGGTTGTACCACGTAAAACGACTAGTGTGCACATTAACAATTCCCAATCAAATTTGGCTGGAATGACTAAATTGCCAAATTGTCAAAAGGTCTAAGATTCAATTGGGACAATTGAAGATTTGTACCGCGAGTGCAATAAACTTACGACTTTTTTGGTAATTTTCTCAACATTTGCATGAGGTTGGTCAAATAAACATTAAAAAAATTCTCATGAGTCGCGGCTACAAAGAAGAACGACTACGATACAATCTCTCAACTTAAATAGGACTGCGTTTCTACTTGCAGAACTTGTCCCCCTCGCCTGATCATGCTCGAACCTGCATTGAGAATAGTTCATCTTTAGTGCTTCCATGCTCTTCCTGAAGCACTGGCGGATTGGCTGGCACGGCCCGTTTTCCTTCGAAAGATGTCTAATCACGAGAAATTTAAAATCACAAGTAGGAGCACAATCAGGGTAGACGTCACCGTCCGCGCGACGTAATGTTTTCGATAATATCACCGGAGATACGCGAAAGCAGTCTTTGTATTTCTTTATTCCACTCGATCGTCAGCCGCGGTCGCTACATTCAAAAGCGCAATGTATTTTCAGTGGCTTTTCATTCACAACGGATGGTCCCCTTCGACGCATGAGTGTCCGCCTTCTGTTTTTCCTCAGCACGAGACGAGGAAAGATCAGACCAGTACGACAACCTTCGGGAAGATAACGACGACACTGGGTATACCTGTACATGATATCGTCGGACGGGTTAGGAGAGTCAAAGTAAACGCCTTCACTCGGTAGGCCTTAGCCGATCGCTGATGGATTGTTTCTATTCGGATTTTCCACGCCGGTGATGACCATCGATTATGATGTTGCCAATTTCAATGGACAGCGATTCGGCAGAAGGTTGCAAATGAAGTGCTTCCTGTCTGATTTTTGATCTGGCATTGGAGAATTCGAGCGAGATGAAAGAGAGATTCTCCCTCAAGGTCGGGAGAGAGACTTCCTGGGTTTCGACATTTCTTTAGGGACAGATTAATTTACACGGAGCGGGGACTGCGGAGAAGATGATGCATTCTCGGAAATCAAATGACCAAACGTCACTTTTACGTAAATATACGTTCTACGCTGCTGATGCCAGATGGACCATATAATTGTACTTCTCTTGTTTGAGTATACAGACATTTGCATGGATAATTAATAAAAATAAAACGTCCCAAATTTATTGTACTTATATCTATTCAATTCTAACATTTCTCTAATAAAAAAAAAGGGGAAAATTTGTCCAAAAAGTCCTAAACCTATTGCACTTTTGCCAATTCAGTCCTAAACATTTTTCTTTGCCAATTCGGTCCTAAACCTTTTACAATTATACCAATTCAGTCCATCCAGCCAAAATTGGCTGGCTGGAGCTAATGTGGACAGTTAGCCGGCGAACAATTTTTTAATATTTTTTATTTTTCGAATTTTTTAATTTTTTCAAAATTTTTTTCCACCTTCTTCTTCCTCTGGCCGGCGCCGACGTCGGCCGGCCAAAGGCGAGGGCCGGCGGCCGGCCAAAAGCGAGGGCCGGCGAGGCTCGCCTTCGCCAATGGCTGGTAGGGGTGAGCCTCACCAGTGGCCAACGAGGCTAACCTTGCCGGCCACACCGGCCAAAGGAAAAAGAAGGTGGAAAAAAAAAATTCGAAAAAAATAAAAAAATTCAAAAAAATATTAAAAAATTGTTTTGGCCCGGTTGTCTTCAGCCAAGATCCACGTTAACTCCGGCCGGTCAATTTTGGCGGATGGACTGAATTGACACAATTGTAAAAGGTTTAGCACTCAATTGGTCAAAAAAAGTTTATGACCGAATTAGCAAAAGTGTAATAGATTTAGGACTTTTTGGACAATTTTCCCAAAAAAAAAAAAAGTCATAATCTTTGGATTATTTTAATTCAATCTTAAACATTTTGACAAAATCTCAATTTAATCATTCTATCCAAATTTCCATCGGAAATTGCTAACATTGATATTAGCCATCCTATGTGGCACGGTTAACGCTAACGTGGACAATTTTCACAATCTCTATAAAAAAATTGACTTTTCTATTTCTTTTATTTTATTTTTTCATCTTCCTTCTTCCTCCTCCGATAACTGAGCCTAGGCAATGGCTAGTGACCGCCTACAAGCGAAGCTTGAGCTCGCCTATATTTGGTGAGGTGAACCTTCATCGATCTTGCTAAATCTTGCAAGTTGCCAAATCTTGACAAGCTCAAATCTCACCTAGTTAGAGCAAGCCTCGCCTTATTCCAATTGGATCCTAGAAATCGTTGACACTTTTCAACACTTGCCGACACTCTATCAACAAATCTGTCAAAGTCTGGAATTCCAACATGTGAGTTCGGATTTCCAATACGTGATTCCGACCCGCATTAGATTAATTTTAAAAAATTTTAATAAATGAGAGATCGAAATGTAAATATGTAAAAAAATTATAATAATAAATGAGGAAAGAAAAAAAAAATCTAATTTTCTCTTCTCTTCTGATTTTCACTTCTCTTCTGATTTTCACTTCTCTTCTGATTTTCACTTCCCATGATATATAATTTATCCCCAAGTTTGTTTTCTTCTCTTCTCTTCTAACACATTCAAACATGCAAGTCTAGAATGTATTTTCTTTTTCTTTTTTTCTCCAAGTTTTATGGATTATCGGAATGGAGTAAAATTTATCAAATTGGAACAATTAACGATATCAACAAATAGTGGACTAATATTTTTAGTGTAAATTCATTATAGGCTTTTTTTCTATTATTTATTTATTTATGAATTTGAATCAAATTGATTTAATTAAAATAATCATAAAAATGATAATTTATCATCTATATATATATATATATATATATATATATAATATACAACGTGTCAACGTGTCGGAATTCTCTATTTTTTAGAAACAATGTGTCCGCATGTTGTGTCGTATTATGTCGCATATCAATATTAATGCTATTGAGCCTCACTAGCCTCAAATGAGGTTTTAATCATCGAATCTCATGAGTCTCAACGTCAACCTCTGCCGTAGCCAGTCAACGACCAGTGGAGGAAGAAGAAAAATGCAAAATAAAAAAAATAAAAAATAATTAACATGAGTCAATTTTTTTCAAAAAATTATAAAATAATTCCACGTCAACATCGGCCGTGAACATGCAAATTTACAAATCCCAATCAAATTTATCTAGAATGACTAAATTGACAAATTATAAAAAAGTTTAGGACTCAATTGATAATATTAAAAGATTTGACTGAAATACCACAAGTGCAAGGTTTACGATTAATTTAGTAATTTTCCGGACATTTGCATGAGGTTGATCCTAACTTTAAAAAATTCTCATGAGTCGTGGCTACAATGATGAACGTCGACTACGATACAATCTCTCAACTTGAAAAGGACTGCATTTCTACTTGCAGGACTTGCTCCCCTCGCCCTTACAAGCTTCTAAATGGGCTTTGCTTCATTGCAATTTCTGTTCCTCATGTTGTTCTCATCATTCACTTTGAAAGCAAAATTAGTATCCAAATGCCATCGGTAAAATAGTGCAGAACGCCCACGTGATACTACTCATTTCTCGTACAATCTGATTGCTATCAACAAATAATGTAATCATGCCAGGTCGGTCCCTCTTTCATTTTATAGTGAAACGAATTCGTGATAACCTGTCAAAGCTAGGCCATGGTCTATGACCGCAAAGCTTATAAACAACAGCTCAGATAGCTCGGAAGAATGATGGGTCAAATATCATCTATTAACACGGGGCCACAGGCTTTATAATACGTGCAGGCAAGATAAGGCAAACACGACAGCAAACAGCTAGAGATTCTCTGGGAACCACAGAGTATCCCAGCATGGAGCAACTTCACAGAACAAAGGCCTCGCTCACCCAAACGATAGAAACTGGTCAAATCAATCATCAATGATTCTTTCTATAGCCTGGGTTGCTAGGACTCGCTCTTGCCAAAAAAAAAAAGTAGCTATTTATTGGTTTATACCGATCTAATAGAATTCTCATCCAGACAAGATGATGCTGATGGAACAACACTCAGGAATGTCGTTGCTGACCAAAATCAAAGTACTGACTATAGATATTTTGAGAAGATAAATGTTCGCAACATCTGACTAGTTGTGTGATGGGAAGAAAGTAAACCACAATCTTACAGATAAGCCTGGTATATATTGAGTGAACCACTATCATTCTGTCCTGTGCATCTCTATCAAACGTAAAGACTCAAGGACAGAAGCAACCGTTGCAGATGGATAACGAGTCAAAAAGCATCATGGACGCTTCCCAGGTATTTGATCGACACTGGTTGATCCTTCCATTGTTGAGCCTACTCACCTTCAATCAGAAATAAAAGATTACATCTTTCTTACCAAGTAAGAGATACGGAATTATTAATCCGTTCTTGAAATGTTCCCCTTAGTAATGCACATGTCTAGAACGAATGACCCCAAATGCATTGTCTGCATCTCATACATATTATCCCTACTTTTCTGCCCAAAAAACTGATGGACAATACAGTATCAGTGCTTGCACAAACGGTCTTAGTAATTCTACACTGTTTTTTAGTGATGACCATTTGACCGCACCATAGATTGATTAATCATCCATCAGATCCCAAGCTATGCACATGTGCCAAAGAATATCTACTTTGTCGAATGTCGAGCTGCTCATGAGGAGCGTATTTCCTTCTAAGTTCATGAGTTGATATGAAGACAAGACTCTCGATGGGCATCAGCTAACTTCTGGTTGCAGGAAAGGCAAGAAAGACCATGTGCTTTCGGGCTTAGCTTCCTTCGCAGCAATGTTGTCATTGGCCCACCATTCGGACCTGATAGCAGAATGCTCATGAAGATTTCTGTCAGAATTATCAAAGTTGAACTCTTTCACTGAACCAAGTTTGTTCAGACAATGCTTTTCACAGAAACCTCTTCCCGTCTCTCCTGGAGCTTTTTCAGCTTTTCCATCCGCACCTTCCCTAATGCACTTCTCACAGCTATTTTCAGCATCCATTTGAATTCTACCTCCTTCAGTGGTGCTTCCTGCCACTATTTCCTGTGAATATTCCAGACCAATAGAAGTAGCTGATTTACTTTCAAGACAACGGGCCACATCCTCACTAGTCAACTCAAATGAAATTCTGTGATGAACTACAGGCTCCTCATGTACAGATCCATCCTCAACACTCATCGGTTTATCAAGCAGAATATCGCCATCTCGAGATGGAGGCCCCACTCCATTAGGGGTCAAACATCCAGAACCTAGTCCAGAACTTTGTCCGGCACCATCTGGAGTCAAAGCACCAGAACCAAGCCTGGAGCCCAGCGCTGCACCATCTGGTGTTAAGGATCCCGAACCTAGCCTTGAACCCCACTTGCGAGCGTCGAAGTATTCAAAGCCCAATAGTTTAGGAGCTTCTCCAATACGAAACCCAAAAACTGGGTATTTGCCAGGAAAAGGAGAAGAGGTACCAGAATTTGAAACCGTAGAACCTGGGGATATAAATTTGCCACCCGGGCTTCCTGGATAAATTTGGTAAGGCTGAAACTCACATTGAGATAATGAAAACTTCTGTTTAGGCCCACTATTTCTTCTCGCACGTTCCAGCGAAGAAGTCAGTAACTGAGCAAATGGCACTTCAGGGGAAGAAGGTGTAGTCGCTTGCAGTGATTCAGGAGGAGGAGTGAAAGAAGCCGTGGATGGTTCTGTGGTGAAGGTAGAAAATACAGGCGGTGACACCAACTGTGTTTCATAAGCATAAGGGCCGACCGAGAAAATAGAAGGAGGGCCACCAGGAGAGTGGCTGACAGCTAGGGCAGCCAATGATACTAATCCAACAGGTGACTGGGAGACTGACGGAGGATCCGATTGTAAAATAGATGTAGGTGAAGAAGGAGGAGCGATGAATGGCAGCACAATGGCAGTTGAAGGTGGTAAGTTCTCCGCAGCAGGAACTTCAGCATTGGGGACTTCTGGTTCAGGGACAAGAACAGCATGGCCTATCCTTTTGCTATTTCTATGATACCCAAAACACCAGTATAGGCTCCAGCAGCTTCCCCATCTTCTTCTCTGGAATCAATAGGATAAAGAGGGAATTCAAGAAAAAGCATATAAAATCACAAAGATTCACTATCGTTTTTCCACTAAATAATCAACTACCAGAGATACTCAGCTTGAGATGATAACAAGCTCATGATATGATTTATGTGATCGCACACTTCTGTAATTCAAAATAATGAGGCCCGACCAATTGTACACAGAGACCTCAATACACTTGAATAATGAGGGAAGCAAGGAGAGAGACTGGAAAAGAAGAGACCCAAAAAATGGGCTACCACACTTCTCGATTTCTACTGGCCTCAAAGGCACCATTCTAGATAGAAAAGTCTATTTTCGAATCATCACTCAAATGTTCCCCGGAGCAGAATATGGCCAGCTCAAAAGCAATTTTAAGGAAGAAACATGTCTAACTGAGCTAAGAAAGTATCGGACTAGTCATTTTAATATCGTTATATCAGCAATATTACACTCACAACCTCTGGAACATATCAGTGGAAGGGCAATATGTTCTCTCGGTAGAGTTCTACCAGCAATCTCTAGAGCTCATCCTCAAATTTATTTGGGTGTCTTAGAATCACTATTTTCAAATTGGTCATCTCCTTCAGGGACATCAGAAAAGAAAATCAAATTAGGCAGTTGGTCAGATTATAGCCAGTTAGAACCCTGGTCAACAGTGTCCCATCTATATCAACACTACCAATTGGCGTTGCCTTTCAGGAAGATAAGGAAGGGGACAGTTTTCCCAGGCTAGGGAGACATTTGCGAAAGAATGTTATGATTGCGTTGACATCACTGCTTCCCCATTCAGTCAACAGAAAACGAAATTTTTTCTAGAAGACCAATATGACCGATGGTATAGGAGTAGCGGTCGCATTCGAAAGGTAGCTTTTTTCTTTTACCCTAATTATAACTTCCCAATTTGTCCAAAAATATGACTTCACCCTGTGAACATTCACATGAAGGTTGCTTACCTACTAGCTGTCGACCAGAGAGACTAGGTACTTGCAAAGTTGCAACCATAAGTAATACGAGGTTCACAGGCATTTCCGGGCTTTGCTACTAGCTAATGGGTACCACGAAACAAAGGAAGAGGCAATAAAAAATAGGCGATTCGGACAGTGGACTAGTTTAATCATCGGGAAAGGCGAAACAGATGAAACGGGCTGTTTGCTGCATATATAAATATAATCATAAAGCTAAAGCTAAAAGGTAAAATCATTAGCAAGCCGCTTCTTTTCTCCAAATTTTAAGTACACAGAGGAGGCCACTAGATAACCCAATTTTCCTTTTTGACGAGGACCACGCCCACGAGAGGTTCCCCGGTCAATTGACTCACTGTTGATTCCTTAACCATCATAGCTTTCTCTCGTCGTCTCTTTCCTCACTGTTGACGACGGGTAGAGATGAAGGAAAGCTCCGAAAAAAGAAAAGAGGAAAAAGGAAGGTAGCCAAGGAATCTTAAAGTATCTCGATTCATTCGAACTCGGCGCACATGGACAAGATCCTAAGACCTATGCTCGGACGAGAAAAACAGAGGATTCCGAAAACTGACGACTCCACAGGCGCGACTATCGAACCAAAGCGAAACAGAAAGCACGGGAGTACTTAAAGAACTCAGACAAAGAAACGATACGACGACCCGAGGATCGCACGGACGCGCCTCGCAGTTCATCCGCGCAGCTCTCGAAGTCGAGCAGCAACAGCAGCAGCAGCAGCTCGAGATTTGCCGCGAACCGTTCCTCGCCCACACACATCCAAACAACCGATCCGACAAAGCCTTACCTGAGCGGCGGCGGGCTGCGGGCGGGCCTCGGCGGTGACGATCGCGGCGGCGGCGGCGTTCACGGTGTCGACGCTGCTGTTGCCGTTGGCGGCCCTCATGCTCGTCGGCGAGACCGGAAGCGCCGAAACATGGGAAGTCCGTCCGCTGAATTCGATCTGGAAATGGCAAGGGTCGGAGGTAGTAATGTACAGGGAAGAGGAGTAGGCTAGGCTAGGGGGCGCCCTCTCTCTCTCTAGGTTCGGTTCGGTTGGGTTCCCGTTTCTCTCTCTAGGCTCTCGTGCGTGTCGTTATCCCATCGCCTCCTCGCGAGATTTAATAATTGCAGCTTTCGCTGCAGAAAAGATGATTACGACGGCCTTCCAATCCCATCGCCTGCATTATTATCATATCTCTCATTTCTTAATAATCCTTTTCCCCCTGCTTTTTCGGCTCGATGCGCAGGAGCTCGTTCCCCGACATTGACCGCGAATCTACCTCCTCAGCATCTTCCCGCTACAGTAAAAAATCGGATTTGCCCAGACGAGATCGCACGCTAAGCTGAACTTTTTGAAAATCGTGTCCAAGAAATCTACAGTTCGGAGGTCAAATTACAATTGACTCAAAGTTAAACGGCTATTATTTCGAAAGCAAGAATTCATTAATTTCAACGATGTAGATGAATCAAGTCATATGCTATCGATACATACGATATATTATTGGATGGACTAGAGATACAGTCACGACATATGTTTTTTTTGTTTTTTTGTTTTTTTTTTGGCTAATAAGGAGGCAGATTGATTTGGATAGGTTGGTCCTTGTCTTAGGTAAGCAAATGGACACGAGCACAATATGGGTCGAGGAGGCCACATGGGGTGCATATAACTCTATAGACAAGCGATATGAAACCGTTAGAATCTTACATGAATTTTAATATTGAATGACAAATTATATTTGTTTTTGGTTTTATCCATATAAAGCTAAGATTGTTAGAATATTTGAATGGTAAAGTTTGCCTTTATCTATGTGATTAAATCTTTAAAACGGTTGATAGCGATCCTACAAAATTTTATAATAGATTTGTTCAATACCTGTCGTTTGGGTTGCAAATTATACCGATTAAAAAAGATTAATATGATGGAAACGATTCATTGGTTTAGGAACTACACAATTAATTTAACCCATACTTATTAGGAGCGTGACCTACAAATCTCGTTTGAAAGGAGACAAAAGAGAATAAGGCAGCAAAACATAAGAGGGAAAACCAAACACTAAAATTTTGTTTGTTTAATAGAAAATAAATGATTTGAAAAATATTTTCCAATAAATAATCGTTTATGTCTCTTGAAATAATTAGCTAATAAAAAATATATTCATTATCAATAATAATTTATATTTAAATTTTTTTGTAGATGAAGAAAATATTTTCGATTCATTTTAAAAACCTCAAACCGGTACATATGTAATAAATTTATTCAAACTATTTTTTTAACACCAAAAACCCAAAATCGATATACCTTGATAAATTTACTCCAAACCGATACACTTATGACAAATTTACCTTCTATTAGTTTTTGTTAAATTTTACTGTCAAATTATTAAATTAAATGATACGTGATAATTGACTGGTATACCAATTTAAGATTTTATCTTTCTGTTTGTCACAGTTTATAATTTTTATGATTTTTTTGTTATATTAATTCAATTTAACAGAGGGTATATTTATTACAAATTTATCAGTTTGTGGTTTTTTGCAGTCGAATAAATTAGTTTTTAGTAAATTTATCATAGATGTACCACTTTATGATTTTTTATGGTCAATCGGGGTAAATTTGTCATCGGTGTACTAATTTGAAGTTTTTCGGGATATTAACCATTTATTATTTTAAGTGATAAAAGTAATTATTTAAAAAAAATTATATTTTTGTAAAATAAGTGGATTTAGGCAAATTACCCATGGTTTTCTCCCCCAAAACAAAGGTCGCAAAAAACATGACAATTCATGAAACTAACTTTATGGTAAAAAGTTGTTATTTTTTGGTCGGTTGGTAAAAAGTCGTTAAATCAAAAGAAGAACAGGAGGCCATCAGTGCAAGAAGCTGTTTTACTTTTTGGGATGTTCTTTGCTTTACCACCCCCCCCCCTCAAAAGATGACTTTCCAAGCAGAGTTGCGCACGTGTGGGTAGCAACTTGTGTGATGATGGGTTTTCACGACAAAAGAAAGTGACTCTCTCTCTCTCTCTCTCTCTGGAATTCAGCTTCAAACGGCCTCCCCATACATACTCTCCTCCCACCTCTAGCTAAAACTTTGCAGTCCGATAATGATTTTCCATCGCACATCCACCCCTTTTTTAGGTACTCTGTCCCTGTCCTGCCTCTCTTTCGTTTACCTCGCCTCTCACCACCTTCTTCTTTTTCGATAGGGAAAAAGATCTTATCATTGAGAGCTTGAATGACGATCGAAAGTGAAGCAAAGTGAAAAGGGAAATTGGGTTTCTTTTTTGCTTTTTTTCTTTTTTATGCTTTTTCATTTGGCTAATTGAAACAGAGGATGAATGGAGATCAAATTTGAGAAAACGCAAAAAAAATATGTTAATATCAATGAGGTAAGAATGAGGGAGGATGAGAAGGAAATTGGTTAATATCACAAGTAGGCTGGACTTTAGTCTCAATCCAAAAATATAGAATGAAAATATGTAATAGAGATGTATATAAACCGCATATAAATGTCAATGTATTTCAATGTTCATAACTTTCACATGGAAAAAAGAAAAAATTACTGAGGTGCATGGCAATTTGACATATTAATATTTAAGCCGTCCGGATGCGTCTTCGTCCGTATCCCGTCAGGAGAACGTGAATTTAGCAAAATTCTGGAAGAGAGGCTAAAGAAGAAGAACGAGGAGGTGGTCCAGGGAGGACGTGCACATCCGCCCGGGGCAATCTCGAAATTGGATGTGCTGGGGGTTGTGGCCAAGCGGGGCTCAGGCCCTACATGACAAACACTAAACCAGCACACCACATGTTCGACTTGGCGAGGGGAGAAGTAGGTGGCAGACATGATATTGGTCGTGCGATTGATTATCTTTGACAGAGAGGGAGACAGACAGTAGCTTGGGATTAGGATCAGATTGAGGATTAGGATTAGGATTAGGATCAGGATCCTGTCCAAGAATTTGAGGAACTAATCAAAATGTACGAAACATTCTCCTTCGTGGTTTCCGCCCTGAAATAATGGTACTTCTTCTTATGTGACGCATGTCGTTGTTTCAAAAACTAAACCCGACAATTTACCACATAAGAAGAGCTCGGATCCTCTCCAAAACTGAGCTTGACGTGTTGAATTTTAGTCACTTGATTGGGCCCCCCACATCAATGAGAAAATACCAGCGGATGAGACGAAAGAGCTGCTTATTTCTCATCGCTGAAATGGTTAGAAACTTATAGTGAAATTTGAAATTTGGATTTGAGTAATATTTTAGCATTAGCTAATATATAAATGCACAACGACTAACCATAAGAAAAAGGGTGATTTGATGATTTATGAAACTGTGCAAAATCCATGCGTCGTTTCACCGCTTGAATTGAGAAAAATTATCAAAAAAATCCTAAGCATATTGTGTGAATGCCAATTTAGTTATAAATATTTCAATTTAACCAATTTAATTCAAAAACTTTAGAGGATTTGTCAATGTAGTCCTTCAGATCCATTTTAGCTAGAAACCTCTAGAATACATGACAATCATACTAAGTGGCATAACCTATATTGATGTAGATTATTTTTTAAATTTTTTTGAGTTTTATTCTTTTTTCATTTCTTTTTTCTTTTTATTTTTTTATTTTTTTCTTATTTTGCTCCATCGGCCTACAATCTCAGTCTTGGTTGGCAAAGGTTGCTACCCTCGCCTAGCCAGATTTGGTGAGGGTCGCCGGCCCCAGGTTAAAAAAAGGAAAAAAAAAAAAAGAGAAAATATTATTTAAAAATTGTAAAAATTATCAATTTCAATACTGACCATGCCATGTAAAATAATCAATATCCATGTTAGCAAATTTCCTATCAAAATTGGCCAAAAAAATTATATTGGTAATTGTAAAAAGTTTGAGACTAAATAGCTAATTAAAATATTTATAAATGAATTGACATTCATACAATATGGTTATTGCTTTTTTAGTAATGTTCCCACATGAATTTAGATGGTAAATCTCTATTGGGAGGAGTAGTAGGTATTGACTCCATTTTAGGAGGACTTGCCTTTTTTTTTTTTTTTTTTGTGCAGGAGAAATCGGCTTGCCGACCGACGCCAGTAAACCCCACCGGGCGACACATGCTAACCACCACACACGTGCCATCAAGTAAGTCATCTAGTATCTCCGCCAGCCTCCTTGTGACTTGCGTCGCAGGGGCTTCGAACACTCGACCTCTCCGACAGAGAGGGAGTGCCTACCCAGCTGAACCATCGCGGCGGGTGGTTTAGGAGGACTTGCCTTTCATAGTTGGAAACGAAAATAAATTGATTACATCAGTTATGCACAAATAGCAAGACGGTAAGAAAAGAAAAAGAAAAAAGTCCAATGATGTTCCCCACTTAAGCGATGAAGTAAGAAAGTCCGGTTCTTAAATCGAAGGCCCACTCCCATCTATAAAAAGAAGCATAAATAGCAATATTGAGATATTGGATATTTAACATATATAAGTCCTTCACTTTGTCAAATTCATTTCTTTTAAGCTCAAGCTAACTTAAGCGCCAAAAGTCGACCCATCTAATGGATAGATCAAGTTGGGTTAAAAATGATTCGATCCAAATTGACTCATATCTGTGCAATACAAATCTAGTGACCTATATCCGATCCAATTCGTACCCATATTACCTAGACGCTTTCATATTTAATCAAATTTAGAAACTCTTACACAAATTCAGGTGAGAGTGTAGAATGAGCGGAGCGTGAAGTCAAATGAGGATAAGAGAGAGTGATAGAAGTAGGTTGAATCTAAGTAAATTGTGAATCCATTTAATATCAATCTTAATTTTGAGCTTTACCATTCTAAACTTATTTATAACTCATTTATTAAATATAACTTACTCATATAACAACTTAGTTAATGAAATATGGATTAAGAAATAGGTAGATGACCCATTTTGACAGGTTTAGTTGGAGGGTCCCAAAAAATGTATCCCTCAAGTACTGTCTTGTCTTTGGGTGTGCAAGGTAAAGAGCCTAGTTATCAAGGAACTTTGGCGAGGAAGATCGAGTTATACCCTGTTACTATTATCAAGAGTACAAACAAAAAGCCCATTACCCAACATCACATTGTGCTACGATTACCGTCACAAACAATAACGATAACAGGTCCCTTTACAAGAATTTCAGGGCTAGCAAGATATTTTTTTGGTTGCCTCTTAAGAAGACTAATTAGGTCGAAGTCTTCGTCTAGTGACACTATTCGAGATAAGATTGACGTCATCACATTTCTTTTCTCCTCAAGACAACCCCTCTCCATCATTTCAACACCAGAAATGGCACGAGAAGTCATCGAGTCGCCAACATATGGACAAGTGTGAACAAATTCAAAGCTCATTGAATCACTATCATATTGGAAATGTATAATTACTAAGTTACGAAAAAATTATTTAAAAAGTTGTGGATTTATTATATAGAGGCTAATTCAATTTTAATCATTCAATTGTGTCAATTTAGTCATAAACATTTTTAATAATTTATTAATTTAGTCATAAATATTTTAATAATTTATCAATTTAGTCTAGATCTTTAGATGATTTGGCAATGTGATCATTCGGCCAAATATTTAAATAATAGATTTAAGATTAAATTGGTACACTTGAAAGTTTTAAAATTAAATTAAATTATTCACCGTATAATAAATTTATGACTTTTTAGAGAATTATCTAACCATGAAAAGGTGCTGTGCAAGTGCTAAAGGGAGGCAAAAGTAACGGTGGAATGAGATTGAGTAATAGAATCACAAAAGATATGGATCGAGCATATTAGGTTGGAGGAACGAGAAAATCCTAAACTTGAACGTGAAGTGTATGATTTTTAAACATTATTAGTACATTGAAGAAAGCTTTGAAAGAGAGGGCCTCCGCTGGCCCCCAAGCTCCGCCAATGATTACTAGTACTTTTCATTAATATAATTTTAACTAGCGAAAATCTCATTTGATTGATAATCTCTGTTTGAAAAGTAGTGTTTAATGTTGAAAATATCATATTTATTTTTTTATTGATACGGAGAATGGACTAATTAATCTAACTAGAATCAAAATCACCTTCATCATTAGATTATTGATGGTCATAAGAGGGTCTGAGATGAGAAATAGTCTTGTCTCGGTCCAACACAGTGGATCCGATCCAATTGGGCTGGATAGGCCCAATTGAGTCGGACCAGGCTTCGTAACTAGATGGCCTTGTCCAAAGCTGTCCAAAATTCGACTTGAGTGAGCCTAGAAGACAATGATCAAGTTTATTCTGACTCGACATATCTTATGTCTCACATCGTTGCTAATGATCATTGTGAATTTGCACCTATTGTCGAAACCATTAATTTCATCTGCTTATGTTGCGCAAGATCTCAATCGATTCTAGAACAGATTTCTGCTATTTTTGCAACAATCATTTTCTCAAAATTATTGTAATGAATAAATGCATGTTTTCATCCTTCTTATCGTGAATAAATCATGAAGACGTAAAAGAATTTTATTGTGAATTTCCACATAAGAATTATGTTATCACTTACATCTCATACCTAATCTTAGCCAAAAGAACTTCTAAAAAAAAGGGGGAATAGTAACTAGCAGAGTTTAGGACTGGCCCAATCAGTTTTACTACTCCTTTAGGCTTATCGAAACCTGTAACTTTGTCTAACACAAGGATTCTCGCTCAAGCACATACTAATAATGCTAATCATCAAAACCGACCATTTGAAAAATGCACTCGTGGACTTGCCATTGTCATTGTAGATTATACTAGAGTATTTTTGAAAATGAGACAAGACAATGATCTTCCCTACATACAAATAAACCTTATCCCCTTTGTTGATCTCAAACCTGAATCCTAGTCCGCCATTACCACAAAGGAAAGGCAATTTTCAATATCTGGTAATGCAAAGGAGATAGGTCATTAATTGGCGCTGATTGCTCTGCTTTATCAACGATTTTTCATGGAGAAAAACGGGGTCAATTTTCATACATGTAAAAAATACTCATTTTGGAGTGGCCAAAAAAGAAAAACCATGCATATTCACTAGCTTAATTCATGTCTAGAATTATATGTACCTAATTAAAAAGGGGAGAATTACCAAAAAAGTTATAAACCTATTACAATTGTGCCAATTCAATCCTAAACTTTTTTTTTTTGTCAATTCAGTCCAAAACCTTTTACAATTGTGTCAATTTAGTCCATCCAGCCAAAATTGACCGGCCGAACTGGCGGGCGGCAAACAATTTTTTAATATTTTTTTTCAATTTTTGTTAATTTTTTTTCTTTTTTTTTTCCCCTACCTTCTTCTTCCGCCAATCGGCGCCCAGCCAGAGGCGATGGTCGGTGAGATCAGCCTCGTCGGCCACTGGCAAGGCTCGCCCGCCGGCCACTAGTAAAGGCGAGCCTCGCCGAGCGACGGCAAGGCCACCATCGCCTAGCCAAGGCCAGGCCGATGGTGAGGTCAAGCCTCACTTAATTTGGCAACGACGGCCTTGCCCATCAACGACGAGGCCGCCGTTGCCCGGCCCAAGGCGAGACTTGACCTTGCCCAACCATGGCGAGGTCGAGCCTCGCCGGATCCAGCGACGACGGCCTCACCTGGTCACTAGCAAAGTCGACCCTCGCCCAGCTACGGCAAGGCCGCCGTCGCTAGATTTGGCAAGGCTTGACCTCGCCTTGGCTGGGCGAGGCCGAGCCTCGCCTCGGTTGGGCGACGGTGGCCTCACCGTCGCTAGGCGAGGCTCGCCTTCGCTAGTGGCGGGCGGGGGCGAGCCTCACCGGTGGCCGACAAGGCTAACCTCACCAGAAGAAAAAGAAGGTTGGGAAAAAAATTTTAAAAACTCAAAAAAAAAAAAAAAAAAATATTAAAAAATTGTTTCGTCCGTCCAAATTATCCCCGGCCGACCAATTTTGGTCGGATGGACTGAATTTGCACAATTGTAAAAATTTTAGGACTAAATTGGCCAAAAATAAAGTTTATGACTGAATTGGCACAATTGCAATAGATTTAAAACTTTTTTGGTAATTCTCCCAATTAAAAAATTATGTACAAAACTACATGTCTTCATTTGATTAGTCATCTAACACGAATCTGATTCTTCACATGATCCCGAGGTACTCGTATACCATAGAATGGTAAAGGACAAAGAACTCTCAATTCTTTCCATCTTCAGAAATGGTAATGAAACTCCAGTATCCAAAAAATAATGTTAACAATACATAAAATTGCCAAAACCAATACACAAAGATGCAGCGAAAAATAGGCAAAGCCGCAAAGCTTCCGCTGGTAATTTACCCTCCTCATATACTGAAACATGGCAAAAAGTAAAATGATAATCTTAATTGTAATGAAACAGTGTAGACATAATATGCCATCTCTAACATGTACCAGCTCTTTCTGCCAATAGCCCTCCAGGACGAAGCTTATTATCTTTGCCATGCTAGTCTGCTAAGAGTTTCAAAACTTTCTCCGATGTTTTCGAGTTTTCTTTTTCAAAAGAACAGGACTTAACAAGCGCTTGAGCGGAAAAGCAATAGATCGATGACGCAACTTCCGCCTTGTTCTGCCTTCATCTGCAGTTGTTGAAAAATGGAGTGAGAAAACTAGCCATGCCTTTGGCAGAACTTACATGATTTAGAGAGAAAAATGGTCAAGGTTAGGGCTCAAAAGGAGAGCTGATAATGGAAAATTCAAGTATGGAACATGAGAAGTGCTCCCTACTCCAAATTCTTGTTAGCCACCAATTAATTTATGCAACTGAAAATTAAAAATATTTCTTTTCTAAAATGACCTGCAAAGTCATCCTTCTCATTAAGTAGATAGGAAGGCTTCCCTCTCACATACGTGCCTAATAAACTGATATGAAAATGTCTAGCAGCATTCTAACATAACATAGAGCACTAGTGACTGAAAAGGAACATAAGACCTTGTTAACAAGAACATTTATTTAAGAAGTGACACATCAAAAGCCATACGGTGCAGCCATTTCACTGTAAGTAATCTATAAATCTCACAAGGTAGTAAAAGGGGCATAGCTAGTACCTGATGACATTAAATTCAAATTAGGCTGAGAAATTCCTGCATCCCCTTGCACAAGTGTCTGAGGTTCCACAGCAACCCCCTCCAGTGACTCGTCACTTTCTGATTCATCATTTAATTCAATAGAATCATCACATTTTGAAGAATGCATTACTTCTTCACATAAGGTTGCATCATCCATATGTTCCCTTACTTGTCTAGACTCCGATACATCTTCACAAGAAGGTAAATTATCAGAGACCAAACATAACTCTTCTTGAGGCCTTAAATCCAGACTCTCCATTGTTTTTTCATCTGTAGCACAATGTATACCAGAAAATGCCTTTGCACTTTTTGAATCCTGACACTCTTGATCTTTTTCCAAAGGATCACCATTCCGCACTGCACAGCTGTCTAAGCCCTTAGGCAGCACCCCTCTATTCAGAGAGGCAGGAACAATGGTGTCCCATATAGATGGAGTGGAAACAACAAACTTACTATCATCACAACAAGGAGTCTGTAAACCAGCATCCTTCACCAGCGCCTCAGATACAGAATTTTCATGCCGTAAGGCTGCAATAGATTGATCAGGTGAGGCAGGTTGTGAAGATTCCAACCTAACCATATCAACTTGGTTTGAGTTAACATGCCCTTTTAAAGCATTTGTATATAAATTTTCACCTTTCGTAGAACCAATCTCCTCTCTGTCTTCTGCAACATCAACAGCTTCACTCAGCAGAACTGGTTTCTCAGAAACTTCGCTGCCGGGCATTCGATGCAGTGTGGATGTACCAAACAATGGATTCTGATTCTGTTTAGAAAGTATATTCAATCCATCAAGCTTTCCAGGCTCTAAACTCTCATTATCCCTGGTGAATGAGCTCACCACCCGCGAAGCACATTGCAAAGTTTTACTCTGATCTAATGAAAGTTTGGCTGCCTTATTTCCACATGTCAAATCCTTAACTTGAAAACCCTCTGATGACATGCTGTTAATAATTGAATTGAAATCAATCGCTTTCACAGTTCCAGACACATTATTTGATATAGAGAAGGACTTTTTTAAGTCATCTAAAAGAATATCACCATCACCACTGGAGAGAGGATCCCACTTAAGCAGGTCACTAGACCAAAGTTCCTCAGAGCCTAATCTTTCGGATGATGGCATGGCCTCAACTCTAATGGCCTCCTTGAAGAATTTCTTCTTCTTTAAAGCATTTGAAATGAGAACCCTGCATCGTATAGGTCAATAAGCTAAGCGAAAATAACAATGGGTCAACAAGAAACGCAATAACATAACAATAATCCTAACAGCCTCATAAAATAGACTTATCGTACCTACAATTCTTGGAGATAGAAGCTTTCCCTTGTTCCATGGAAATACCAAGCAAGGACAACACATTTGCAACATCATAAGGCCCTCTAATTTCATTGACAGAAGATGCAGCACTTGTAATAATAAGATTTTTTCCACGCGTCCAATCCACCAGTAGCTAAAATAAATGGAACAAGAACTGAGTATGTCAGAGTGCTTCTGCCATATATTCAAGACAAAAAAAAAGGGGAAAAAAACATTTAAAGAAATCCAAATTGCTCTGAACATCATCAATGTGCCACTGACAACATGACAAGTTTTTTACTAAAATGAAGGGTACTGACTTATGGCTACTGTCCAGCAATAATCATGATGAGCATGTGAGAATATTCAACACTTGGAGCACCAACTCAATGTCCAAAAGTTGGCCAAGAGCACTCCTAAATTCCCCGCTTAAGCAATTCTTAAGGAAATACCTTTTCCATTCGATGTCCATACAATGTTCAAAAAGCTTTATGAGGCTATACCAATAGTTGTTTGCAAATGATTTCAGTATGGAAAAGTGCAAAACCAAGCTTTCAAAAAGGAGTATTGTCTTCTCAATGAGCAAAAAAGAAAGACAGACATAATTTAATCAATTTGAAAGATGATTATTGAGCTGTAGTTTTAATGTTCCAAATTTCAATTTGACATATAAGAACATGCTAAACTCTTAAGCTAACACATTCTTCAAAAACAAACATCTTATAGGAACAAAAATACTTGCTCGAAAATCCTCAAAACCTGTTCATCCTAAATAGACTAATCAACTGTCAGCAAATTTCGACAAGAAATTGGCAAAACTGATCCAAAGTGGCTGCACTTATTAGTCCGCTAGAAATGCAATATGTGCAAAACTACAAGATGATTCCAAACTCTCTAACTAAGCAGCACTACTGCAAAATACTGCAATCTCTTTGGATACATAATTCCGCGCGATTAAAATATCTCTCTTTATTATTTTAGAATCATGAATTCCGATTGCAAAACTATTGCAGGGACTTACAAAAGAGCGAGTATCTAGCATACTAAAGAATGGAAAACTATATATTAATATATCTCCACCATAATTGAGCAAAAAAGAACATGAAAAACACATACCACATTGTCCAACTTCTTGAAGAACATGGAGTGTAGCCCTTACCTTAGCAGTCGATATCACTTGTCTCCTCATCTGAGGGTCTGAGATGAGACTTGAGTAGGAGATCTCAAAATATACTCCTCGCTGTCATACAAAACCTATAGATCAATCTCCACAATTCATCATCCATCCCTACCATTAAAATAAAACATGTAAAACAAGTAATGACCATGGGGACAAACCTCAATAGCAAGTTTAACCATGGGGAGCTTCAAGCGAAAGGGCAGCTTCTCGGAGAAATCAATTGCAATAATATCTACCTACGCAAATTACAGGAAAAGACTATTACAAAACAATCCCATTGAAACATAGGATCGATACTGATCAACAACTCCCTGAATTAACATGAGAAGTAGCAGTAATAACTCCAGTTTCCATTACTTTTCTCCACTTCTGAAGATAAATTCAGTCTTTTTCCATAATAACTTGCAACAATCAAGAAAGAACACTGAGCCGTTCGATTTCCCGAACACAGAAGTAAGTATCGTAACCGTGTCGTACTCTCACATTACCTCGGATTTCTCGCAAGCGTGATCGAACGCGGCTTGGTTCAAAGGCCTGACGGCGACCAGGTCGTAGGTCTTGAGAACGGGGTTCGCGGAGTTCAGGACCTGAGCCTGGGGGACGGTCTCGGCGAGGACGGTGAGGCGCGTGTACTGGCGGAAGGCGGAGGCGAGGGGGAGGCCGAGGAGGCCGCGGTGGAGGGAGACGGCCGAGGAGAGCGAGGGGGCGACCTTGAGGAGCGCGCCCAGGGAGAGGGGCGGGATGGAGCAGCGGTCGCGGTCGGACATGACGCCGCGCATCGAGCGGTTGTAGGCGACGCCGTCGTAGCCGAGCTCCATCGCCTTGGTGGCGATGCGGACGCGGTCGGCCTTGCCGGACGGCGAAGCGGAGGCGTCGTAGGGGACGTTCAGGTCGAAGAACCCCATGGTCCCAGTGACGGAGCTCTCTCTTTCTTCCTCGCAACTTTTAAGCGCTGCGGGGAGTAGAGAAGTCGGTTGGGCCCGATCCAATTGGGCCGGTTCGGGCCTAACTAAGTCGGATTGGGCTTTGTTAACTTGGTAGTATTTGTCTGAACCTGTCCCCTAGATTCGGCTCGAGCGAACTTAAAGGGCAATGATCAGGTTTTACTCTCAATCGCAATGAAATTATCTGGACACATCTTAGGCCCCATGATTAATCTCACCGCATCGCTGATGATCATCGTAAATTTGCACCCATTCTTGAAACCGTTCCTTTCTTTTGAATAAATTTTGCTCCTATTGTGTCCCGAACTTGTCATCAAGTATAAATTTAAGGACATTACACATTGAGATTATCGAGAAACTTCTAAGGCCTTTCCTAGCAAGATTCTTTATTGTGTTGTAAATGCTAAAGTTCAGTATTATGTTAGCAAGTCTGTATAATTTGCTAATATGATCGTTTTTCCGAAAATGTTTTTCAAATCCTTCATTTTCCGCAAAAAAAAATAGAGCTTAGTCAAAAATTTATGTTCTGACATTAAGCCATAGCTTATAAGCACAGTACAGTAATAACTTGGGCAATTAATAACTTAATCATACACTTGTAACATGCATATAACATACATTATAATATGTTATATGATGAGATAAGCCTTTAGTTTATTAGCCATTATAATGATATCTTATTAACTTTTAAAAAATTGTCAATATCCAAGATGAATTTCTTTATAATATAATTATTTCAGTATTTTTTTCAGAATATAATTTTTTACTTAACGTGGCCATTTGTAATTTGAATTGTATATAACATAAGCTATAATTATTTATGATGACAAGTTCTATAAGGTTTGTAATATAATGAAATTATTTGGAATACAAATTTAAAATGAACTTTCTATGTAATTGTATGCTATTAATGTTAAAAAGACATTTAGAGTGACAAAAGAAAAAAGCATGCTCAACCATATCTGTGTCTATAGAGCCATGCAATCTTGTCCTTCTAGGCAATATTACCATTTGGTAAAAAGGTGGCACTCATTCCGTAGACGTTACTCTTCTATTAAATTGAATTTGTCATCCGCACTGTCCAGCAAAGCTAACTAATTGTGTCTGTGTCCATTTTGGAAGTCTCCTCATGTTCATCTTGGCAAAACTAATTTCAGGGAAAAATCCCACCACCATTGATTTTCACTCCATATCCCTAAATTCCTTCCAAACACTTTGATGTTGTTTATCTGAGTGTCTTCTCTCTCGATTGCTTCAATCCTCCCATTTTTGTCCTACATTTATATTAATTTAGTAATTTGTAGAATCTTGTGATTTGAGATTTTCAAATATCTCTAATGAGAGAAAAGAATTATCTCAATATTGATCATTTGGATGTGTTTGTATTTTAGTCTGTTTGATTCTCAAGTTGATTCTATAATTTGCCTGAAACATTCAATTAGGCTTGATCCAATTCCAGTTTCTCAAATCAAGGAGATTTCAAGGTTAGAATTTGTTAAGAATAAGAAAACAGAGTTGAGAGAGAAAGAGTCAAGAGAGAAAGATGGAATTCTGTATTCAATGAATATTGAAAAGTTCATGTGAGAGCCTTACAACTTGCTTGCTCTTCAATTCTATTTATATTACAAGCTGTAAAGTTCAACTAACTATGTAAAACTGATTAACAGAAATAGCAACAGAAAGGAAACGGTTACAAGTTCAAAACTGAATATCAATTCTGCAGTGGACACGTGCTATTGCTGCAGATTTCATCATTGATTTTATTCCATTTGTTCTTGTTCAAAACAGCAGAACCAAGCTGATTGACTTTATCTCTTTTAGTCCTAGTTGAATCAGCAGCAGCACTCGACTTGCTTTTAATCCTGGTTGAATCAACTTCTTTTTAATCCTGGTCAACTTGCTTTTAATCCTGGTTGAATCAGCAACACTCGACTCATCAAATTGTCTTGCTTTGTCTCCTCTATTTTCGTCAGAACCAAATTCTCCAGAAGCACAATGCGTGTTCATCATATATCCTTTAACATCCCTACAAATTGGGAAGGGGTAAAGAGCCCATACCCAATTTGATTCCGATATCCAAGTGTGCTAGACGTGACAGGGCTTTAGTAAAAATATCAACAAGCTAATGAGAGTTTGGAACATAATGCACATTTAGAGATCTAAGGAAACTTTCTCTCGAACAAAATGGAAATCAACTTCAATGTGTTTAGTACGAGCATATAGAATAGGTTTGGCAGTAAGTGAGATGGCAGATTGATTATCACAAAATAAAAGAGTTGGAGAGGAGAGACAAAGACCAATGTCATGAAGAACAAAGCTAATCTATGTAAGATCAGTAGTAGTAGAGGCAAGGGCTCGATATTCTGCCTCTGTGAAAGAGCGAGAGAGACAGTAGGTTGCTTCTTTGCTGCCCATGAAATGAGATTAGAACCAATATACATGCAGAAGCCAATGGTTGAATGTCTGGTTTCAGCACAACCAGCCCAGTCAGCATCAGAGAATCCATAGAGATTCATAGAATTGCGAGAATGAAAAAACATACCAAGAAGCACAATGCCTTTAACATAGCGTAGAACCCTTTTTTAACTTATGAAAATCTCCAATGGTTGGCTTCTGCATCTTCTAACATAACAAGTTTGTGGCATATGCAAGATCAGGATGAGTTAGTGTCAGATATTGAAGTCCACCAACTAAACTTCTGTATTCAAGTGGATTAGAGAGGAGAACTTCATCATTTTTCAGATAACTGGTCTCAGTGACAAGGGAGTGGAAAGAAGTTTACAGTCAGCCATGTGAGCTCTTGTAAGAAGATCAAGTGCATATTTGGTTTGACAGAGGAACAGATCAGTAGCTATGCGCTTAGGCTCAATGCCTAGAAAATAATGAAGGCATCCGAGATCTTTCATGTGAAATTGAAGACTAAGAAACTGAATCAGTTTGGTGAGTAACTAGTCTGAACTATCAGTCAATATAATATCATCCACATAGAGTAACAGAAGTATTGTTTTTGGTCCATCATGAAGTATAAAAAGTGATGGATCAGTCATACTATAAAAGAAACCAACTTCAAGAAGGAAATTATTGAATTTGTCAAACCAAGCACGTGGTGCTCGTTGAAGACCATAAAGGGATTTCTTGAGAAGACACATATTGAGATTTACCATTCTGAAACGAATCGCCTATATTGTATTTTTTCAAATGTATTTTGCTATATTTTAGGGTCGTACGCATCAATAGAATAGAAATATATTGGTGAAGAGACATTTTAAACTATCTATTAATCACGCACAAGAAATGAGATACCTGTTTGGCCATTGATTCCATGATAGAGGCTCTAGTCTTTTATAGATGATATGAGAGCCTTGATAACATACAAGTGTTAAAGGGAGGCAAAGTAACGGCGGGATAAGAATGAGTCATGGGAGACGTCGAGCATATTAGGTTGGAAGAGAAAGAAAAAGTTTTTTATTTTTAGCTAGAACATGAAGTACATGATTTTCTTTTTTATTACTTATGTCGAAAAATGAAATTAAGAGGCGAAGGCCACCAGCCCCAGGGCTTGCCAATGCTTACAAATTCTTTGCACTAAAATAATTTCAATTAATGAAAACGTTATTCGATTTATGTTTTTGACGTTATAATTTAGGCGGGGAGAACTATTCCAAGAGAGAATAATTTCAAGATGAATCCGGCCAATAATTTTCGAATTGACTATTTCATAAATATAGATGATCGAAATACGTTTAATTTAACTTGGATCCAAAAGCTCCTTCACAACGAGATTTCGTGCCCTGTTGATGGTCATGAAACACAAGTACAAGTGCTCCTCTAGTTCATCAAGCTGCTCCGCGAAGTTGCCCTCGTTTTCGCCGAGGGTCACCTTCCCGCCGGCCTGGATCTTGTCGTCTCCTCGGTCGAGCCAAAACCGAACCATCGTGCGCATGTGCTCGAGCTCGTCGTTTATCCGAGCCACGAGCCGGCTAATCGTGTCCATGTCCCTCTTCAACGTGTAAGTCCCTTTGGCAGCCGCGTCCAGCTGGGCCAACACTTTTCTCAAGCGCCTGGCCGAAGCCATTTCGAATGAAGCGGCTGCTACGGCCGGCGCAGCCACCAGCATCGCGAGGCCATGAGACAGGATGATTATAGCCAATGAGCCGGTCACGACTATAAGGAACATAGCCGAGCCATGCTGGAGTCGGTCGATGGTCTTGAGCTTGGCTTTCGCTTTGTTACGGCTCGACTCGAGCCGGCTCAACAGCGCGGCGCACCCGGCTTGGGTGGATTCCATTTGGGTAGTCGAAGAAGAAGACGACGAGCTTAACGGGCTCTCGCAATTCGAGAATTCGGTCAGGCGGGTCACGATGTTCGGGAATTGGTTCAGTGATCCGAATTGGGAGTTGCCGAGGGACCGAAGGGCCGATTTGACGGAGCGGTATTGGACCCGCGTCCGGTCGACGTGCTTCAGCAAGGCGCCGCAGAGGACGGAGGCCTTGGCGGTTTCGGAGAAGTACTCGGCCAGCAGGGACTTCTGCGCGGGCCGGATACGGGCCAGGTCGAGGATCCGTATGACGGCGGGCTGGTCCGGCTCCAGGAGGTGCTCGACGAAGAGGCGGTAGGAGGGGAGCCGGGCGGCGGCGGTCGACCCGGCGGGGTCGCGCGGGGGAGGATTGTCGTCGGAAAGGGCGAGGACGCGTGCCCAGAAATCGTTGTAGGATTCCGTGCGGAAGGCGTTGGCATATTCTTCGCGCAAGTCCAAGCCGGCTTCTGGGCCTAGGGCTTCCGGGGCCGTGCCTGTGCACCGCCAATGACGAGGCCGATTGCATAATTAGGAGGCTAATACGATTTGTAGCTGAAAAGACGTGTCATGAAAGCTAAAGATTGTTCGACAACTCTCGCGGACGCCAACTCAAAAAATTATCCATTACGAGATAATATGGTCCCTACTAATTGATGCGATTTCGATTTTCAGGAGAATCAATCAATTACTCGACGTGGATATCATTGACTTGATTTACCTCTTGAAATTACCATATGTTGCTCTAAAAAAGAAAAAAGGGCACACTCTTTCTTATTCTTTGGTGACAAATATTGCGCTCTTAAAAATTATACATTAGCAACTTATCATTTCTAACCAAGAAAAAGAATTAGCTCTTAAATCATCGATGTGAGAACACATTAAATGATATAAGGCTTGATCAAAGACGGTGCAAATGGGTAAGCACATCACCACAGCTCGGAAGTAATCTTTTGATGCGTGCCACGATTCTGCCCGTCATTCTGGTGCCTCGAACCAGCAATAACCTCGTGACTATCACGGCCAAGAAAGCAGAAGAAATCGGTAAATGGAAAAGGGATCATAAGGATTATTACATGTGATCAGAAATGGGAAGTACCTGAAAAAATTAGAGCGCCTCAAGAACACAAGCTAAGTCCTTTGGAATGACGTTTTGGTGGGTGGGGAACGGAAAATATTAGGAGTGAGGAATAATATTTATAGTTTCAAGAATGAAACATGGTTTTCTTTGCCCTAAGATTTAAGGAAACGGTTTTGGGCGGTGACCTCGTACTTGTAGTACAAGTGAAGCGAATAATGCTCTTGTTTCGAACCGTGAAAGGTAAAGAATAGACTTAACAAAGATGCAGCACGTTACGGTTGCAGGAGATGTTCCTGCACAGCAAGAGGGCGAATTCATATTCTAAATTCGCAAAATTGCCCTCCACATGCAATGTTGGGAACTCCTTATTAAACATAATCACAAGTTTAACTGTAACAACCCAATATGACAAGATCGGGATGTAATCGTCAAGACATGAGAGCCTAAACAAAAAGCGGCTCCTAACAAATTCCTAGAACAGCAAAGGGAACAGGAATGAACCGAATTACCTATTAAACAGAGAGAGAAATCTGAAATATATATGTAAAAATTAGAATTAACACACTGATACGCCGTTTCACGTAATGATAAGCCTTACTTTAAAACTTCAAAATTAAGCGAGTCCACGTTAAAGTACTACCAAGATAAGTGACCTCTTGAGAAAGTATCTACTTGTATACCAAAGAACAAAACCACGAGGATTAATATGAAACAAGCCAAAACATGTAATATTTCAAGTGAGTTAATCCAAAGCTATCATGCTAACAACCGGGCCAGGTCGTCCAGGCTCAAAGCTCAATTTGGGCGAGCATATTCAGATTCTGGGTCCGAGGCTCCAGGTCCACCTATATTATGTGATGTGATTTCATATCATGGGCCCACCAAACTAGATATTGGGTCATCAAAGTCCTGGTCCAGGCTAGCTGATTAAGATTAGGCCTACTTTCTTAGGGACTAAGAAAGCATCATGAGTTGAAATGGGGGACAGAGAGGAAAGTTGACGAGGCAAAGT
This sequence comes from Eucalyptus erythrocorys, assembly GCA_014182555.1. Taxonomy (NCBI): domain Eukaryota; kingdom Viridiplantae; phylum Streptophyta; class Magnoliopsida; order Myrtales; family Myrtaceae; genus Eucalyptus; species Eucalyptus erythrocorys. The sequence continues at coordinate 44,689,785 of CM024597.1, read as the reverse complement.
TTTCATCATAAGATAACATCCAGCTTAACGAATATTTTCGAAAACTCAATTGCATCGTCCCACCTGGACCACCGCCACTCTCGACGGACGAAGATGGAAGTCGACTCTAGATGGATTCTCCTTTTTAAGTGGGTTATTCCAGAGAAGACACGGAGATATTCTGAGTGGTGTGCTTTGGAGAGTCGGTTGCGATAAGAATAAGAATCATGTCCGGACGGAGGCGATCTAGACCGGTGGATCTAGTGAGCCTGCCCGGAGTACTTCAAATCATGGCGGCTGGAGCAAAGGTTAAGGCCAGAAGAGTTGTTAAGTGAGGCCTAGTCAACTCAACCAGGCCCGAGCTCGAAGAAGCGTATGGTTCTAGAAGAGCGTGCTGTATTGGAAAAGCTTAGCCAGTTCGAACCGTGTTGGCCATCAATCGTGACCTCAGCGAACTCATTTTCATTTGATTTGACCGGTAATGGATGATCTTCTTGGTTGACGGAACTTGATCGTGACATCAATAGTTGACCTGACCCATTAACACGACCACAACTGTTCGGCCGAACCACTTGTTGTGCTGCTCCACATTTATATCTATCTTCACGTTGGCATGGAGGAACATTACTTATAGACTAACCATTTTATTTGACCCAAAGTATGGAAATTGGGTTAAATTGAAATTCAAACTTATCCAAGCTCGCGATTCTCGTTTCTCAATAGCTGCTAAAGCAAAACCATCTGTAAAGATTCGGATGGCCATTACAATGTCATATGAGTTTTCGAATTTTGTTTCAACCAGCCAACCAGCCTCAACCCTAATTGATGTAAGGTGTGTCTGTAAGGGAATGAATTAATGCGTTCGGCGTGTGTGAAGTAGAATGACTTTGGGATGGAAAAGTTTGCTGTCTAGGTGTCAAGGACGAAGAAGTTCGAGGCCCGTCACCCGTGGCCATAAGTGGATAAGGAAACTAAGAATTTTAAAATTCACTACCAATAAATGGTATGAAAAATTGGCAAATTTAATCTAATTAGGAAATAAATCGAACCAAGAAACCAATCCAAATTAAAAAATCTACTTAAAATGGAAAACCAATTGAACTAAGAAACCTATTCTCGTCAGGAAACTTGCGAAAAGCCTATCCAAATTAAAAAATCTACTTAAAATGGAAAACCAATTGAACTAAGAAATCTATTCTCATCAGGAAACTTGTGAAAAATTGAATGCGTATCTAAACTAGGAACCCTACCTAAACTTAAAAAAAGGAGCTAAAAATATGATCAAATTAGGAAATAAACTTTAACTAGGAAATCTGCTAATTTCTTTAAATTAAGAAATCTACTCAAACTAGAAAACAACCTAAGAATCCTACTCAAATTAGGGAACATTTCTTTAGCCTTGACCAAACCAAATCAGTCTCGCTCTTCAACTCCTTGGGAAACTTTATCCGGAACCCCTTCTCTTCACGGCATCCGTTGGATCATATCACGATAAAAATTAAACGGATTAGGTTGATTGACTAGGTGGCCTCGTGGGTTGATTCGCCCGCATCGCTACCATGCCGAAAGCGAAAGGAACCAATTTCACCGTCCACTTTACGTCTGTCTTAAAGCTTTTTGGAATCGAAATGACCTCCCTATCGACGACCACGTTATCAGAAAACGCTACGCAAGGTCTCTCTCTCTTTCGACCAAAAAAAAAAAAAAAAAGGTCTCTCTCTCTGTTCCGCCCATTGGACGCATCTTATAATTAATTTATTGCAATTTTGGGAAAGAAGAAAGCATCATCTCGCATGCACATATAATTATAAAAATAAAATAAAACTATAGAGCTTGCTTATGCGTCGGATTAGACACGCTTGACACATCAACGGACCTGCGTGCACTCCAAAGGCACTCCAACGCCAACATCACCCGCAAAGAAACTCCCCCAGAAAACGATAAAACTTCATTCAAAAAAAAAAGCAAAAGGACGAAAGCCGTTTCCCTTAGAAATCTTCTTCTTCCTCGGCTTCCTCCGCGACATCGTCGTAGCCGAGGTCGTCCTCCACCTTCTCCGCCGCGTCATCGGCGATCTTGTCCTCCAGGTGCTCGAACCCCTCCGTCAGGGCGATCCCACCGATCGCCCCGGCCACCGCGCCCACGGCCAGCCCCGTCCCCATCCCCCCGAACTTGCTCTTCTTCTCCTCCGGCTGCCCGTACGCCGGCTCCCCGCCGTACCCGTACTGCGGCGCCTGCCCGTAGCTCGGCTGCCCGTACTGCGGCTGCTGCGGCGGCGGCGCGTTGTACGCCCCGTAGGCGTAGCCGCCGGCCGGGGGCGCCGCCGAGTAGTACGGGTCACGCTGCGGGGCGGCGTAGGGGTTGCCGTACGCCGGCGGGGCGTACTCCCTCGTCGCCGGGGGGACGCCGTAGGGGGCCGCGTGGTACGGGTCGGGGGCGCGGTAGCGCGGCTCCCGGACGCAGACCTTGACCTCGACCTTGCCGTGGGGGCGGCCGGAGGGGCGCTTCAGCTGGAGGCCGCGCTTGAAGGTCTCGCCGAAGCCGGCCTCGTCCAGGACGTCGTGGAGCTTGAGGCGGGCGGAGCCGATGAGGGGCTTGGTGTCCTCCTCGGAGCCGGCGTGGACGACGTCGATGTAGAGGGTGGCGTCCTCGATGGGGCCGGGGGGCAAGGGGATGACGAGGGTCTGGTCCCACATCGGGGACGTGTCGCCCTCCTCGTCCACCCGGGTGGAGCACTTGTTGGCCGGGTCGACCCAGAGGACGGCGTAGGGTCGGGTCGGGCCGTGGCGCCAGTTCACGTTCTTCAGGTCCTTGGCCGACGACACGGTCACCTCCAGCTCGTAGCGGGACGCCATTTCTCAGAGCGTTTTCCTTTTTTCTCTTTTCCGGTGATGGAAGACTGAGAGGGAGAATGCGAAGGGACTGGGGAAGGGAGAGTGGTGGGTAGGGGAATTTTATAGGTGGCGTCAAGGACTCAAGGTGGGGGTACGTTTAACAATTTGCCCTCGTGATTAGGAAATACTACGAAAATGCCATGCGGGGAATATCCTCTTGGAAAATACGCTGATAATATTATCCGACCAGACCAAAAAAACAAAAAGGAAATTTACACTAAGCTCCTCGAACTTTGTTTTGGCAGGATCGGTTGACGGGTAAATTAGCAGTACGAAAGGGACAAAATGGGAATAAAGCGAGCGATGGAATAGCGCGTGGCTATTGGTGAATTTCTGCCTTTTTTAACCTTTGAGAACGGTTGGCCCGCGGCCATCACGCGGTGGGAACGCGGCACGCGGCGGGACCGGGTGGGCCGGGCCGGGCCGGGCCGGGTGGGCCCGTCGCCCTTTTGAACTTCCCTCGCACGTTTGTTTCCGAAAGAGACGGTCCGTCTCCCACTCCCTCCTTTGGAATTCGAACGAGTGAATCCTCTGTTTCTGATGCTAAAGTCCCGACCGCACTCGAAGCCTTTGAGAATGATGTTGGGTGCTTGAGTAGTGCCAAGCAAGACGTACATTAGTCCATGAAATTAATTGGGGTCGTCGAAAATTATTCTAACCAGCTGGACTTAGCTTGATTAGATCGAGTTATAAAATTTTAAATCAATTCTTATTTTAATTTGAAATGCTAAATTAATAAATAAATAAAATAAGGCAATGTAACTGTTTGGGTACCTACTCGAAACAAAATATGGTAACATAAGTAAACATTATTGCTTCTAGATCATGAAGTCGTTGGATTTATCATCCCTGTCCATAACTTTTACCTCCAAAACATAGTCTCCAAATCCTCACAATCAATAATACCTTTACGCTCTCAACTCTATCCATTTTATCCTCACCTCAATCTTCCTCTTCATCACCACTATTGACTCTGCCTCTACCTATGTCGTTACTCCCAAGGAAGCTTTGGCCCAACAAGCTCGCCACCATTGTCAATGACTTCCTTGGCAAATTATCTAGCTGGCAATTGTTCTATTCATTACTGATTTAATTCTACTTTTATCGACTAAATCCAAATTTTTAGATAATAACCAAAAAGTTGATCATTTTTTGGTGTCGACAAGTTCAGGATCTATTCGAATCAAATCTCAAGTTGAGTCATGATGGGCATACTTCTATTCATGCGAGGGTCGAGTCAGTTTGGTCTTGTAACCATTGACTCCGTGAATGTGTACACTTGGCCCTACTCTATAATTTTCTTTTCTTCTCCTACTTCATTCCGGGTTTTCTTTTTTTCTCCACTGCAAATGATTTCAGGATCAAACTCTTCTTGTTGTTTGGATTTCAATTCAAGTTGTTGTGCAAGCATTTTGATGGTTTGGTCATGTTTGTCATTGTTGATGTATCATAGATGAAGATAGAGAAACTGAAGCTCTGTATGGCAAAAGAAAGGACAAGGGAAAAAATAAAGAGTGGGGTCCAATGTACATGTGACAATTAATTAACGGACTAATGTATGGCCTACTTGGCACTAGTCAAGTACCCAATTTTGTCCAATATTTGTTGATAATAATGAAAAAGTTGATCATTTTTGGGTGTCAATAATATTAGGATCTACTAGGGACACAATAGGCATACTTCTATTTATGTTTGGGTCGTCCCATAGCCATCGGCACCATTATAATTAATTGTCATGTGTACACTGACCCCACTATAATTTTCTTTTATTCTCCCACTTCATTCCGGGTTTTCTTTTCTTCTCCCCTACAAATGGCTTCAGGATCAAACTCTCCTTGTTATTCGAATTTCAATTCGAGTTGCTGTGCATGCTCTACGATGATTCGTCACGTCTATCACTATTGGCGCATTAGAGATAAAGATGGAGAAGTTGAAGCTCTGTACGGCAGAAGAAAAGAAAAGGAAAACAAAATCAAAGAGTGGGGTCTAGTGTAAACGCGATAATTAATTAATGGACTAATGTACGGCCTACTTGGCATTATCCAAGTACCCCATGTTGGGATCAAATCCCACTACGGACATTTCATATAATTTATGGAAGGATCCATGGCCTGCGTCCAAGTGGAAAATATAAATCCCACCCTCCCCCACTACACGCTTATTGGAAGAGCGTCTGCGGTTAAATTCGCCTTTGGTGATGGTGGCGATCTTCGCGGAAGAAAGAGCCAAAAGCAGTAAACGCAAACGCTAGTAACTGAGAAAAAAAAGTACCATTCGCGTCCCGGAAAACGCTCTTTTTATCTCCTCGCAGGAGCTAAATATTCATCAGTCACTTTAACTCCAGTAGACCCACCAATCCGACCCAACGCTCGCGCCAAGTTATTGAAATCGTACACCTGAAGCGAGCTGATTTCGATTTCGCGATTCGGACTTTAGTAGATGCGGACCTCCAGTCCGCCCGTAGCGTGACGCCAGCTGCGTTGTTCTAGCGTTTCTATTGGGGTTGCTGGCGAGCGAAGCGACCAAGGTAGCAGAATATCTCGCGCTGTCAAGAGGGAATTTTATAGGTGGCCTCGGGAAGGTGTGAATGGACCGGTCTGCCCTCGCGACCGGTGGAATACTGCGAAGATCCCTCGTATGGAACGTTCGCGCGGGGGACCTACGACTCGTTTTTCACGGGTAATGAGCAGTAGGAAAAGGCCAAGGGGAGGATGGTTGTGGGGGAGGGCAGAGAGAAAACAAGAAAAGCGTGAGGGGATAAGACCGTGGGAGCGAGTGACGGAACGCTCGGCGGGTGACGTTGGCGAATCTGCTTTTTTTCTTTGCCTTGGGAATGGTTGGCCTGCGACTGTCGGGCGGAGTGGGATGGGACATGGCACGCACGACAACCTCTTGGGTTGGGCCTACCTCCAATCTCGAAAGTTTCCAAAAAAGATGGCCTATCTTTTGGCTCCTGTCTTCTGATTTGAGGTATATTATATTTGGACTCCATTTTAGGGCATCAACGTCAGGATGGCCGAGTGGTCTAAGGCGCCAGACTCAAGTTCTGGTCTTCGAGAGAGGGCGTGGGTTCAAATCCCACTTCTGACAATTTTCCTTTTCATTTTTTTCGGATGGGTTTTTTTAGGTAACGATTTTCGGGGAACTTTACGAAGGTAGTTGGCCTTGGCCTTTCTTTCGAGCGGCATACGGATACAGATGATGGACACTTCTCATCGTCCAACGCGTGCGCTAATTTATTGAAAATCCGAAAGCACGACTCGTACGCCGGAAGTGAACTAATCTAAATTTCAGGTTTTGGACTTTAGTAGCTCGATTTGGTTCTTCCTCCTTGCTTCTCGTTTTTTTGTTGCGCGCTCGCGAAGGGCGAAGAGTACTTGGTGAGATCGGAGTAACCCGGGGAAGATTGGCCCCTTGATCCGTCGTGGCGGTGCGGATGTTTTGCTATGCTGATTGCTTTTGCTGCTGCATGAGATCCCGAGCTAGCTTCGGCATCATGTCGTGCCCGCCCCACTTTCTCATGCGCTCCGTCGTTTGTTCTACCTGCAAAGGACATCGGACCAAACACATTAGAACTTGCGCGCCTATAGTCCCGTTTCTGGTTCATCTTCATCTCAGCCTCAGTAAGTGGCTTTTTTCTGCACATTTTTATTTATCAGATGCTTGGAACACCTGGTGCTTATGGAAATCCTCCTGAACATGGGTTGTGTAGAGATGTAAGCTTAGTTTAGCTACTTTCAGATCTGCAGGAATAGCATTACTTACTTCCTTCTTCCAGTTCGTTTTGTAGAGCACCAACAACAGCAACAAGGTTTGCAAGGCAGTTCCACAGATCATGCCGCCCCAGAGACCCTGAGATGTTGAGCTTTAGTCAGGATAAAGCTAGAATGAGTAAGTGTGATGGATGCAGAAATGTATCAGCTGCTAAGAAGCATCACTGCCAGCAAGTTAACCTGGCACCGCCTTTGCGTGGGAGGATAGGAAATTGTATTCTATCATGACGTAAAGCCTAAAACATTCAATTCATCATTCTCACAACCAGCTGCCAAAAATGCAGTACTGCCAAGCAGAATTTAAGGGAAGTAAATGTTCTACCATCACGCCTAATTCTGCAGTGTAACCGAGAAAAAATCCTAGAGGAAGCCCGAAGAGATAATAACTGCCCAAGTTTATATAGGCAACTAATGCTTGCCATCCGCCCCCAACGGCAACACCTGCGAAAGAAATGAAGGTAGGGGTATTTTTTAGTACATTTGAGTACGCAGCACGACGATGAAGGTCAAAGTACATCATAGAGAAAGAAAATAGAGGTTTCGAACCTGATATGACCGGCTGGACGCTATTTAAGACCATAGTCGCTGCAAGCAGATATGCCAGGTGAGACACTGCCTCTTGTAATCTCTTACTGCTTGTGAAAATGATGGAGAAATGGTCTTTTGTTAGCAAAATAGCAGCCATGCAGAGAAGTCCGATTAGAAGAGACTGAAATACCGTCACATAGACACAGTATTTGGCCGCTCTCGGATGTCCCAGCCCCAGCTCGTTAGAAACACGAACGCTGAATGAAGGATAGTTCAATCAGACACAATACTCGGATACTTCTAACAAAGGAAAAGACTTTCTGCCAAAAAAAGGAACAAAAATGAAAGACATCGATTTACTCTTAGCTGCCGTACAGTTCAGTGTACATAACATGGCCTCTACTCCAACTTTCAATTCTTTGTTTTTGTGAACAATCCTAAAATTCATTGATTCCACATGATGAATGCAACCTAAATACCATCAGTACCATTCAAGTACAGATGCTTTCAAAACCCTCCAACATTTCCCTCCCAAACAATGACTTTTCTCAAATCTTCATCTCTGATGCTTTACGAAGTCATAAACCGGCGCCTGCTTTAAAGATGTGACAGACAATTCACGAAAGGGAGACTAGGGTAGTCACCTGATGGCAGCATTTATTCCGATGAACAACATAGCTTCCCACCCATTAAAGTTCATGCTGCAGTTTTAAAACCAAGGATGAGCACAGTGAATAAACAGACCAGAAGAACGTATGTAGACACACAAAAAATGACAAGAGAAAGACGTCTACGCCAGTTTGGGGTCCTGATTGGCATGACCTTTCCAGCCGATTATATGTGAAATCACCAATCACTCACCATATAGAAAGGGAGCCAACTGCGATCACAGCATTATCAAGATGTCCAGTCAGGATGATCATACTCATCATATACCATATCTCCACGCAGAGCATCACTGCCGAGGCAAGGGAGAGCCTCACAAATGCCCATATGTCCCTAAACGCAGACCACGATGGCCCATTCCAGCCATCTTTGCAAAACCAGAAGACATAAAGAACCTGAGCCACTGTAATTCCCCAGCTCGTAATGTCATATGCAACGGCTGCACCGGTAGTGCCCCATTTGAATACACTAATGAAGAGCCAAAGCAGTCCAATGTGTGTGATCAGAGCTATGAACCCAATCCAGGCAAGCGCACTGACCTTGCTCTGGGCTTGAAGGAACTTCTGCGTGGGGAAATTGATGGCAAGCGAGAACAGTTGAGGAATTATTTGGAGTGTGAATTCTCCAGCTAGATCAGCTATCTCGTCCTGTTGGCCCAGGATTTTTAGGATGGGAGTGGCGTATATATAAACAGGTAGAAAGGCGATACATGTGACCGAAAGGATTATCCATGATCTCTGCATATAAATTCCAAGCAAGTAAACCTGCCCTGCACCAAAGGCTTGACCGCAAAGCGTCTCAACTGCACTTCCCATCCCAAGCTGCAATGATTGATTCATAGGACAAGATAAAAGTGGAAGACATTGAAGGTCTAAGTGCAGCACACTTTGCAAAACAATGTCTTCTGGATGTTCAACGGATATAAAACAGCGAGTAGATGCATTGAGACTGTCCAATGTTATTGCCATAGAACTTCCTCAGCTTTAACTTGAATTAGACGAGTAATTGCTATGTAAGTTATCAAGAAAGGCGTATCCTAACAGGCTTATTGATGAAGTTTGAAGAGAAATGAGCTGACCGACAGAAGGCATTCTTCATCAATTTCGCAGTCTAAAATTTTGACGGTTCAAGACTCTGAGAGTGATTTTGACTGATATGCGTATGTCCATAGATGCATCCTATTTTCTTTCTATGAGGAGCTGAGCTCGGACCATATGAACTTTATATTATAGACGCCATCCTCTTCCTCAACAGCGAGTCAACCATTCACGAAGAACATATAAGCGAATCCAGCATTGCAGAAAACAGTATGTGTAAAGATAGAAGCAATCATCATGGGGCTACGCAGATATGTAGATCAAAGGAAGGTTCTTTTGTCTGTTAAAGCGATCAAGATATGCAAGAAAACCACGTCTCTGATGATCAGCGTGAACTCAAGCGAGGAACGCCAATGCTTATATCTCCAAACATACAGAACAGACATAAATGCAGCTCCAAAATGACGGCAATTCGGACTCCAATGAGAAAAGGAAAGCTTACCATGAAGCCGAAGGAGAAGGTGCCGATGACGGAGAGAGAGATCGCGACGGCAGAGAGCTCGACATCGCCGATGTGCCCGACAAAGATGTTGGTGAACGAGTTGGTCCCGTACTGGCAGAGAATGTTAAAAGCGATCGGGGCGGCGATCTTCCACATCTGCGCAGTCTCTATCCAGAACACCGTCTTCGCCTCCCGGAAGCTACTCACTGGCACGTAGTCTCCATCCTCGCCGCCACTGCCGTAGAGGAGCGGCGTCTCCATTTTCACGACCGGGCGTCTACTGGGTTCTATCCTGCGTGGGGACTGGAGATCGCTGTGTCGAAGGTGACGACGAGCTGAAGGGCGTGGAAGGTGTGAAGTCGGGACTGGTGCCGTGCCGTGCTGTGCTGCTGTGCCGTGATCGCTGTTTTATAGTCCGTTTTCGGCGAATCGGTTGGCAAACGGCCGTTGCGCTTTTCCTGGAGTTGGAGCAGACGCAAATCGTGGGGAAAAGAGAAAGAAAGAGCGAAACGAAATCCAAACATTAAGCAATGATATCTGGACGATGCACGCGTACGGAACGAGTTTTAGAGTCGCCCGACTCTTTTGCTCAATGCACCCTGCACTCCCATTCATAACATAAGAAAGTCCTCATAATATACTTGAGGACTCTCCAACCACGACCGAGTCGGTTTGAGCTTTAAAGAGAAATGAAATATGACAGAGCAAGGGCCAGCGCATCTTCAATATCTCATAACTCGAATGGCTATTTAGGGTGCACAATGACAAAATTTTTGAAAAAATCAATTTCTATTCCATACATGAGTTTCTGAGTAAAGAAACACGTTTTATAACAATTTAAAATTTCTATTTTTGAAATAAAAATTCGTTTGATAACGGAATAAAATTTCTATCTCTAAGAGCGGCAACGACCGGCATTCGGTAGCCAGAGTCCGACGTTCGACGTCCGGTGACCGATGGTGGGTTGCTGAAGTCCGAAGTCCAACATTCAATGTCCGGCGCCAAGTCCAGTGACCGGCGGCGAGCAGCCAAAGTCCGAAGTCCGACACCGAAATCCGACGGCGTCCCACGTCCAGAGTTCGACGTCTGATGTTGACATTCGGAGTCCGACGATAGGAGGTTGGCGGCAGGTGGCTAGTGGCCGAAGTTTGGCGGCGAGTGATGGGCGGCCGACATCGGCAACCAATGGTGGCGAGCGGACGATTGCCGACAAACATCCAGGTGGTTAGTGATGAGCCTCGGCATCCGGTGATCGAGCGGTGCGGCGGCGATCGGCGATTGGGCGGGCGATCGATGACTAATAGGCGACATCTATGGCGAATGATGAGAAGAATTTCATTTTCATTTCTCCCGAAATAGAGAAGTAAAAAAATTTTACTTCTAATTTCTATTCCAAATTTATTTCTCGAACCAAAATCTATTTTATAAATATAAAAATGAAATAATTTTATCAAACAAATTTATATTCCAAAAACTAAATTGGCAATGGTACGATAAATTAAAATTTTTAGGCAATTCTCCCTTCTACCCTTTGTTAATAGAATGGGCTAAAAATGAGTGTTGCAAACTCATTTAACCCACGCATTACTTTTGGACTTATCTTTTGATTGAATTGGACTCTTTTGACTTTGGACTTTTGATTTGGATTGCTTTGCGTGTCCTCGTGTAGATCTAGGAAAGGGCCACAACTTCACGTGGTTTGGGCATGGGCCATGATGTCCTCGTTGGCCAGTGAGGTTCGCAAGTCTGGAATAGAAAATTTGTTTATGGAATAGAAAAATTGTTTCTGGAATAGAAATAAATGGTTGTCATATACCCCCTTAATATCACGATGATCTTTTTTTCTTGAGATAAATATATTGAAAAGCCTAAAAGTATAATTGAGTCTTAAAATTTGTCAAATTGGTTCAATCAAGTCCTTCCGTAAATTATATTTATTAAAATTTTTAGGATTTAAGTGCACTCTTATGACAAGTTTTAGAGCTCAATTGTATTTGCACAATAAGTTTTAAGACTTTTGTCCGTTCGTTTCGTGGAAAATTGGCCATTTTCGAAAATATTTTTCCAGAAGTCATTTTCCAGGAAAATGACAATATTGTCTAGTGTTAAATTAAAACCTGAAAATGTTTTAAAAAATATTTTCCGATATTCGGTAATATATAATTGCAAGGTAAAGTAAATAAAGAAAAGGATAAGCAAGAGTGCAGAGTGCGAGCTTGAGATTAACGAGCTCGAGATTCGCCCGACAACAATGTAGACGACTAATCAAGAAAAAAGAAGATGGGAAAAAAAAAAAAAAAAAAAAAAGAAATAGAAAAGAAAAAGGAAATTAAAAATAATTTGAATAAAAAAAGAAAAGAAGAAGAAAAAAAGAGAGGAGGAAGTGAGGATTAGTAAAGGTGTGAGATAAGGAGATCAATATAGGAAAATGTTTTTCCCTAATTTAGAAGATTTTTTTTCTTTTATGGAAAATATTTTTCTTAAGAAATTCATTTTCCATGATTTGAACACCTGGAAAATCCGGAAGACATTTTCCCGAAAATTATTTTCTCGCGAAACGAATGAGCCTTAATATAATTATTTATTTTTTCTTGGTACGTAAGGTGTATATATTGATTTGTTGCCTAATTTTTCGTTCCTTCTCGCTGATTACTCAGAGAGAGATGTGGCTGGGACGGTCCGGACTGACGATGGGTCCGATCGATCTGCCCTTTTCGTTCCTGTTCCAGATTCCTGATCTTGTGCTTCCGCCAGATCGGAGTGGGCCTTCGGTTTGAGAAACCGGGTTTTCTTGCTTCATGGCTTTCAAGGGGGCCACGTCCATGGGTTTATCTTTCGCTCTTTATTAGGTTTTGTCCAAGACTGACAGTCATCGTACGCCAACCAATGTGTATTGGGTGCCATGCTCCGTTGCTATTGCCGACTCTCGTGTTCGACCTGTGCGGACGAGAGATATCAAAGTGGGTCATACATAAGTCACTTTTTAATCATATATAATGAGTTAGGCTAGCTTTAGAAAAAAATGGGTCATGATAGGTTTAGAGATATAGAGTTCGATCAGATATGAATTTTAAATGAGTTTAAGTTTTGCCCATATCCAGTCCACCAATCTATCTACGCCAGCAAGTCCATCCTCTGGCACCTCTCCGAGAAGGACAAGATCTACAACATCCGGCGACACCGCCTCGCCGGCCACTCCCATTTCATTCAAGACGTCGTCCTCTCCTTCGGTAGCAAGTTCCCCCTCTCTGGCTTTGGGGACTGCAAGCTCCTTATCTTGGATCTCATTACCTGCATCTGCACAATTGATCATTCTCTCTTTTGCCAATGGTTTAAATTCTTATAGCACCTCGTCTATTAGGAGTGATCACGGTCCTAGTCCAACTCGGGAATCGGTAACTAAATTAGACATCGGCATTAACCGGTCTGATTCTCAATTCTGCACAAGGAATCTACTGATCAAACTGGACCGTATAACTTATTCCTTTTTTTATTTTATTTTTCTTCTTCTATTTTAATTAGTTTAAGTGCAAGTTTTATATGCTTGGCTCCAGTGGGCCACTAGAACCAAGCACTTTAGAACTTTGCCGGAGAGCCACAAGACACTCTTGCTTGATAATCAGGATAAGTTTTCATAGCCCGCGATATGTCTAGACACTTCCAAGCTTCAATGATTAAATTTTGCCGGAAGGAATTAAGGGACAGATAGCAAAGCAATTTCGAGGCGCATTAGTTGAGATATCAACTCACTAAGGGGATCATTGCAGGACGATGTGCGGTAATTTGTAAGCTTCCGAATCCACAAAACACATCACTCAAAAGTCTGTGCATGTATTATAAGAAATTAAAGAAAAATGCATCTAATCTTGATCCAGGACCCGGACCTTCTTGAGTGAGCAAGGTCAGTTCTTGGAATTTAAAACTAACTTGTCAATTCCAGTCCCCGATTCCAAGGTGAAAATCATCAACTCATCATAATACCGATCGCTCTTACTTTGGTTTTGTTTACAATTCTAGTGGTGGACACGTGCTCCATCAATCAGTCTTCTGGTTTGAGCGTGTCTGGTTGCTTCACTTTCGAAGATGGTGGAAATTTGGGGAGGTATCGACATAACAAGAGCGTAGATTTTGTGCCGAAACTGTTGCGTGCTGATCTATTTTGGCTTGAGCTGCCTTATTGCCTTAATTAATCGTGATAGTACTCTGCAGATTTTTCATTGATGGTGCACGGAGTAAAGACTGAGCTTCAGATGACTTGAGTTTTCATTAGCTAATTAGCCTCGCTCGCACTAATTCTGGAAATTGCTGCACACTGATTCGAGGTTCGGCAATGATAATGGATTTTATGGATTGCCCATGAATTATTATTTGTGTTTATGCGTGGCTAAGGGAGATGAGGAAATGGGGCTGTCTTTTTCTTGGGAAAGAAAGTTGGCTCATCCGAGGGACTGATTGCATTTTTTGGTTGAAAGAGATTGGTTATAGGGTGCTCCGCATTTATCGACCCAAACGACTAACGTGGGATTTAAAGAAAATACATTTTCATCCGTGTACTTCCAAAAATGTGTGATTTTGCTCTTAATATTATGTTTTATGACGATGTTAGCCGTTGTTTTTCTTTTATTTTGAAGTCGAATTAAGTACTCTCTAATTGCCAACGGTATAAGATTTGAATCTAATTGTTATACTTCTTTGGGCGAAAAAATACAATTGATGATGCACCGATTGCTTGACAAATGTATTGTTGTGTAAGAAATTCCTAGCTCGCTTGTCAATTAAGATGTGCAACCGTGAAAAATGAGCAAAAGAAAATAATTTAGTATGGACTTATTTTTGTTATTATAAAAATCTAAATTGGCTTTCATCAAGCGCAATCCAATATATTAAACCACAGCCCGAATCCATTTCGCGATTGATGAATGATCCAGATCATATCTTCACCACCATTTTTAAGACCCCGTTTATAACCCAACCCCCAAACTCTCTCGCTAACTTAAAGAGCCGATTCATTATTCAAAAACAACAATTCAAGGAGAAAAATTGCTAAATATGAATCTTGCATCGAGTTAGATATAAAAAGTGAAATTTTATATTACATACAAATGGATCAAAATGGGTTAAATTAATGAATTTAGATCGCATTATTTTTAATCTGATCTATTAATTTGATGGGCCTGAGGTGGGCCAGTGAAGTGGTGTGGCCTCTTTGGCACTAGATTTCGCAGTCATTTTCAATCTCTATCCCACGTCTTCCGTCAGAACAATTGGTTTCCTCGCATCAACTCTATAATTCGTCTACGTGCCTTTCTTTTTCGATGTGGAAGACATACCTTTTGGTCATATCACTCAACAAACGTTGACCATACGGTATCCATAAAGTTATGTCACTCTATATCTAAGCCACCCTGAAGAGGAAATTTGAGATACTGATTTTTTTTTCTGTCTAATCATCTCATTATTTTTAAAATATCTGTGAGAAAAAAAAAGAATTGGAAATTGCATTAATCAATACTGTCATATTCTTTGCATGTATACTTTTTTGTTTTCGTCGCTATCACTATAAATGATTAAGTAAAAACTCCTACCTTTTTTTTATAATTTTCAATTAAAAAAAAGCCGCAGTTATGGTAACTTCATTTATTATTGGTATGCTCATTAAATATAGGGGTAGTTGCAATCTAAAAAGGGCCGTTATTGTCAAAATGAAGAGGCCTTATAGCAGTGAAATGAATCCACCATTCAACGGAAGCATGTGTAATTAAACCCCTTCACTAGTGCCTGTAGACATAGCCCAGTATTTAGTCTCTTCACTGGATTTGAATAGAGTCCTGCTTTTTATTCTTCCAGGATAAAAGAGAGTTTCAAAGGAAAAAAAAACATTGCGATTTTATTGAAATAACTAATGGCATAAAGGAATTTTGACAAAGACAATTGGATAAGTGACTAGCATGTTTGAAAATCAGTCATGCAATCAAATATTCATACCTGTTGTAGATCTAGTGATGTTTGCAGCATTTTTATTATATAAGAAAGACTCAATAGACTTTGCACATTCAAGCGTTTGAATTATCGAATATTGACTTCCAAATGCTTAATGATATCGAATATTAAATGCAGGATGCGTCCGTCCATCTAATTTACAGGAAATTATATATTCCCTCGTATCTAAACCATCCTCATGTCCAAGCAAAAAATAGGCGAAAGACCCACCTGATTTACTTAAAAAGGAAAAAGAATAAAATAAACGGGTAAAGCAATTTACCCAACGGATTACCCCCTGCGAAAAGAGAAGTACTGCAGCGTCCAAGAAAAGAAAAGAGAAGTACAGCAGAACGCAGCAGATAAAGAAAGCATACGGTAAAAAAAAACCTGCCGGCCCAGCCCCATTCCGAGGAGGGATTTTAAACCATCGCCGATTGGGTACACGTGCGAGATCACGTGCCCTCCCCCCCCCAACCCAATAAAAATCCCCGCTACTATTCATGATCGCGAACGAGCGTGACTCGCGACCCGACACGTTCCTCTGACGAGATCTAGCGAGGCGCGAATCCGACGGCCCCGATCAGCCCTCGTTTACGGCGCGCGCAGCTCGGCGATGAGGGAGACGGAGGAGCGAAGCGAAGGGTGGCGTCAGCGGGGCTTACGGTGAGAACTAAAGCGCGAATTGACAGCTCAGCAGGCCCCACCCCCCCCAACCCCCATGTACTTCCCCGTTCCGGATACCGCCTATAGCCGGTCGCGGTGGAGCAAAGTCAACTCGGGAACCCACACGTGCGGCCGGTGGGTAGAGACGAGTGCTTTCCTTATGTTCGCGACATGTATACGAACTGATCGAAACACGATAGATTCGTTTGCCGATTCCGTTAGCAGACGATACTGTAGCTGCCTGCAAGGCAATTTTTGGACGAGATGGATCCTAGATTTCTAGATTTAGGGTGCGTCTACTTGGAGGAAAATTTCACGGTAAAAAAATCATTTATAATAAATCATTTCTTGAGATAATGATTAATTTTTCTTTATTTGATGATATGTGACTAAAAATATTTTTTGGTATATAAGTTTCATTTGAAAAATGATTTAAATCCCATAACTCTAAATAAAGTTATAAAGAAATCGAATTCAATTGAGTTACCGAGTATTTGGATTTGCATACGAGAAATATTGGATTTGGATATTAATGTTACACCACTAATTGTGTGCTTAAGCATTCTACACTTTATGGGTAGGGCCTTTTTTTCGCATATGGTTAAGGCATCATCTCTAAATGCATTTGACAAATTTTGAGACAAAGAGCACAAGTGATAATTTAATGAGGTTCAGCTAAGTATACTTACATCATTAGGAATCCTCTCTCAATTTTTTTTTTTTGTTATGGAATCTTTGAGAGAGGGACTATTTATTATTGATAGAAGGAATATACAATGTAATAATCAAACAAGGAAAGAATACCAAATCTGGAGAATATCCTATAATCCTTTCCTACCAAAATAAGAGGATCCTGTCGATTTAGTCGACGGCATTGATAATAGATCTTTAAATGTTTTAAGTTTTGGAGGAGACAAGGTTTACTTATTATGGTTCGAAGTAAGTGTCAAGATCTTATCTGATACTCCTCCTCAATTTTCTCCTAAGTGTTGAAGATCTTATCCGATACTCCTCCTCAATTTTCTCCTACTTGTCATTCATGTTATATTTTATGTCTATTTTTATCGAGTTTCGACATTTATCATGTCGAAGTGATTTCGTCCTTGTCTACTTGCGAATGTAAGATCCGCCAGCACACGAGGGTGAGGGTTAAATTGATAAAGCT
The DNA here is from genome assembly GCA_014182555.1 of Eucalyptus erythrocorys. Lineage (NCBI taxonomy): Eukaryota > Viridiplantae > Streptophyta > Magnoliopsida > Myrtales > Myrtaceae > Eucalyptus > Eucalyptus erythrocorys. The sequence goes on along the minus strand of CM024597.1, from coordinate 44,672,596 downwards.
AGAGATCTAACTTCAATCTCACAATCTCTTTCCCTCAAACGAGCTTGAGTCCTACAAGAAAGCCCTTTGAGCTTTCCCTTGAGAAAACCCTTCGATGATCGAATCAGATTGTGCCAAAGAAGAAGATGAACGTACTCAAACAAAACAAAGCCATAGAGAAAGGCGATTCTCCAACCTAGAGGTGTTCAAAAGCGAGTTATCGACGCACCTTGTACGTGGGTAGTCCTTATAAATGATTGCTACATGGGCCAACTTGCATCATTAACTTCCTTTTTCTTTTTTGGTCCAGCATGAATGTCCTATTCAGAGGTCGTAAATGAGTTAATTGTAATTTTTATTCGCTTTGCGCTTTAGGTGCTTGCACTTCGCTCTATTTAGAGACGGATTCCGCCTCTTCCCTCAATAAAACGTGGCCGTATTTGAAGTTCTTTCCACCCCATCGAAAGCACAAAGTCTTCCAGAGCGAATCGAGTCCCCGAAACCTTCTAAATGACCTCGTCGCATGTGGACAAAATCTATTCATATCACTAATCATATGTTAGAACTGACTCATTTCCTACTAGTTTAAGCTTTCGGAATATATGGTTTGTGCGGCACGATGAAGCGACAACCTTTGTGTATTGGCGAGGATTAATTAAATCGAAAGTAGGAACTTTGCGTACCACAAAGACAACATTAGAAAAAAGAAAAAGTAACGGCCCTCGAGAAAAGAAGCTGGAAACGTCCTCCTCCTTTGACCGCTGCCGCTCGTCGAATGTGAATCCGAACGGGCCCGTGTATATTGCGCGTGCGTACGTACGCAAAAACGGTGTCCCCGGGCACGCCGAGTCGGCCCTCGATCGCGTAATCGAAAGTCCACTTGACGACGGTGAACGAGTGGGGAATTAGGATGTTGGTTTAGGGGGGAGGAACGGACGCGCCGTGTCATCCTGGATTACGTAATTGAAGGTCAACTTGGCGATCGATGGGTGGGAAACGGGATGTTCGTTTAGGATCTTCTATGTGCCGATTTCCTAGGAGAAAATCCCTAACTAGCAATCTCCAAAAAAATCCAGCGCGAGCTGATCTAAGATTGTGGACCACCTGGGTTTAGCAGATAAGGCACTGAGATGTTTTGGAATATCACGTGATTGTCCATTCACTTCGTCACGAAAATCATTATTTTCAATTAGTAGAATATTTTGCCTCGAAGAAACGCGTAATTCTAAAACCTCAAGATGGGCTGTACGTTGCGAGTCTTCTTCTTCTTTGAAGGTAAAAAATTGTCTTAAGCATTAAGGAAACTGATTATGGTTTAGTTGTTAATCTCAATGGTCATTGACTCGCGTTTCTCTGCGACAATATAATAATCCTTTCACCTCGAATGTGGAGGCCACAAATCCTTTGATCTTAAGGAAGGGAATTTCTTATACAGACTTTGGTTAAATGGATTGAGTCAATCACGACTAGTCATTACATAAGATCTACGTCGACCCAACGTATAAATTAATAAAAAAATGGACAATTGTGATGGAGTCGAATCAATGTGCCCGATTCTAAATAAGATTTATCCTCAGGAAATGGGTAAGTGCATGAATTTGTTATTTTTTGTCACTTGAAAAATTTTTGTGTTCTTTCTATTTAATCATATCTTGTTTATAAAAAATTTGTAAAGCTCCCCATGCAAGTGTCTTTTTCATTTGCCCAAATATAAAAGGCAGTTCCCACATGTGAGCTTTCTTCACAGCCCCGCACCCCTTTTATCTCCCTCTCGCTTTCGCTCTTTCTTTTTCCGAAAGTATGAGTTAGGCTCAATTACACGATCTTATAATTACCCGCAATTCGTTTTGTTGATGTGCATAAAGTAAAAGTCAATTCGTAGCACGATAGGCATGGCCCCAATATTACTCCCGATCGACATATCGGGACTCATCGCATCAGGATCAGATCGTTCGATCGCTCGATCAATCGCTAAAGTTAACGTGCTGCATCTATTAGTGGTACACGAACAAAGCATCGAAAGGTCATCTCTTCACCGGTTTTGAAACTAAGTACCACGTCGACATATTTTAATATCATTGAAAGCAAAATGAACTTGAAAGTCAAGCTTCTTCGTACAGAATAAGGAAAGCAGGGAGTAGCCGACAAATGGATTAACGCATATACCTAAGTCTCCGGAATTTTTTCTATAATGCCGCAATTCCGTCGTTACCGGTCCAAATCGCCCACGCCCCGAGTGCGTGTCCAGAAGGAGTGTGGATTTCGTGTGGCGCGACGCGCGCGCGTGGCCACACGCGCGATGCTGCGTCGCGACCTGCGGGCTCTGTCCAACGGCAACAACAACAGAGAAACAACAAAAATTATCATTATTATTATATTACTATTTTTTTATTTCTAAAATGTAATAAAGAAATCGAGGGGTCCCACCGGGGAGGGGAGCGGTGTGACGAGAATGCCCTCCTCCGCCCCCGGTGGCCGCGAGCCTGGAGCTGCGTCCGGGGGTGATTCCGCTTTTCTGTTAGGCAGTCTCCACCAACTCATAAACCCGACAGCTTTTCCCTTAATTAAAGTGCGCGGGGGCGGCGGAATGACGAAAGTGCCCCCCGAGATATGATTTTGGCTTCGCGTACTTCGTGTGTGGCTGTGATTAGTGGGCACCATGGGGAGAGAGATTGATGCGTTAGCTCGAACGGCCACGTCAATTGGTAACGACATCCGAAAGATAGAGAAAAAATCAGCAAATAGAATTTCAGAATCAAAATGCAAAATTAATTTACCTCAAAGGTCGTGCAATGATGTCATCCAGCAATTTCATCGTTTCAACCGAATAACTGATGTATACAATAATTTCTCTCGTGAAATGACTCGCTTTGTTTAATATCTAATCTGCCTTGAATCTTAAAGAATTGAGATCACGGGATGATTTAGCTCGTCAACGTCATCTTGACATTTCGAGCTATTTAGATTTTCAAATATGTTGAATTAACTAAATTTGACGCAACGATTAACTAATTATAATCTTATCCAGTTCTCTCACTTCTATCTTTTTTGGGCTTAAGGTATAATCTTTGCACTTTGTTAATGAAGAAGTCGCTACAAGAACATAGAATGCAAGTCCCAAACGAACCATCGAGGCCATGTAGAGTTTGAGTTAAAAATCCTGGCTTTAGAAAATTGCATAAAATTGCTTCAATATATTTGAAGATGAATTAACTCATGGCTATACTTTATATCAACTCAAGTTCATAGTATTGTCATCAAATTATAATTAAGAAAGGTTGTTTTCATCTATTTATGGCAGAATTCCAAAATATTTTGCGCTCCCGAATTCAGATTGGTTGTCAATTATGCAACTTATCCAAATCTATAGCCGAACATGCCCATACCGTCATTAGAAAAAATGGAAAATCTACCCAATGATGTGACAATCTTTGTAGTGGGTACAGAGAATAATCAATGATTTAATTTGTGGGCCCCACTTATCTCCATGTCCAATCGGAGCTTACCATACCATCTAATTTGTATATATGTTAACCGATAGTTTGGCGCAGCTCTTGGGGAAGCAACTTTGGACATCTAAAGGTCAAGCTGGGGCGCTTGTAAAAATTTTTTTTTGGACCACTTGGAAAAACAAATATTACCTCAACAAATCCCAAGGCAAAGATTTTCAGCATTTTGAAAAAGCCTTCTTCAACAATTAATGGATATTATTATTTGTTTTTCTTGTACTCATAAACTTATTAAAATTTCGCTTTTACCCCAAATGCCCCGTTGGGTATCGCAAAATTCAGGCAGTCGTGAGCAACCTTAGACCAATGGCCTCAGGTCTCCATCACTGTTGACTTGGCCATTGAAGTTATCGAGGTTTGCGTGAGATCCGTTTGTCGAAGGTTGACCAACTGAGGTCGAGATTTTGTGCAACTAGGGTCAACTAGCAGAGATGTGGTACGATGAGACTCAATCAACACGAAATCTAATCATCAAGGGTTGATCATCGTAGTTCAAGATCCCATGTGACGGGGGTCGACCGGCATAAGATCTAATTACCGACAACCCACTAGTCGAGCATAGACTAATGGACATCCAGTGTAACACAGTTACACAGGTCACTTGTTGACTCTCGCCTAGTGGATGGTCGCATCTAGTGTCAATGCCAAAGCTCACCCACTATCCCTACTTTCTTTGCCAATGCTCACCCAATCGCTTGCCTTCTCTTTTTTAACTTTTTTTTTTCTTACTTGCAAATTACCATACAATATATAGACCAAGAGCCAATCATCTAAACTCTATTGGCTGTCAACGCATTCACATTCAACCATAAGTTTTTGGAAAATGGCTTTACATCTTCCCAAAGCTCTCCCAAAGGCACATGGCATTTTAGGATGAGCTTTGTTAACATAATAATCTTAAAAAGAGTAACAACTTATTATAAATTACAAAATTTTAAGGAAGTAAACTTCAGAAAAATTCATGATTTTTTATTATTTGATTTTCTATGATTAAGAATAGATCTTTATTCTAGTGTTATACCAAAAGCTGTCGCATAATCAAATTTTCTTTTATGGCATCCTCAGCGAGCGGCTTCTTTCAGAACCTGCCGTTCAAGACTAAAAAGCAAGACAAAGAAAATCGGGGAATGGCCACGGTTCGGATTTCGGAGGACGAAGATTATATGCGATTGGGGGAGGTGGGGGGAGGTTGGGCAAAGAACAACTGGCACGTCCCAATTTTTACTAATTTATTTCTCTCTGTGTTTCGAGACGCGACACGTGTGGATGGGAAAGGGCTCAGATTCCAATCGCGAGGAAAGTGGGGGAGGAGGGATAAGAAGAGGCAAGGTGGTTCGGCCTGGTTTTTCTTTAAGTCGCTAACCTATATTTTCTCACGCATAATCTTTTGCCCGCACGCAACCCGCTCCTTTACCGTCCCCGAGTGCGCCTCCCTCCTCCGCCACTTGTCTAAATCTCCAGTTTTTTTTTTTTTTAGCTGCTCGAAATTTACACAATTCGACGTCGGGGGAGTCGACAAGCGTACGATGAATTGTCCTGTTGGCACGTATAATGAACGGTGGCGTACGTACGGTGTGAATGTCGTTGGGGGTTTCGTAGAAGGAACATCGCGTCGGACTGCGTGATTACGTGCGATGACGATTCCGAATGTCCCGCGGACCTGTTTCCGCCTTTATTCATCACCGTTTCCGGTTCGGTTTCGTGTCTTTTATTCGGCTTGGTCCCACCGCCGTCTGGATGATAGTGCTGACGTCACACCTCGCTCTCCGCCGTCGGGACTGGGGCTGAGGTTGTCCGATCATCATCCGCACGGCAGCTCTCGCTGACCCTCGGCGCTAGTTTCCCGATGAACCTAGTGAAGGAAATGGTGAGGCCCACTGTCCTTCTCCCCTCTCCATTTCTCTCTCGAATTTTACCAACATAGCAATTTTTTTGTTACTATAAAAATAATAATTTGTTACGAGTCATAAATTTTTAAATTAGTGTGCCTTATAATAATTTATAACTATTCATTATTATTTTTTGTAATTCATAATATATATATATATATATATATTTTTTTTGTGACGGAGGAACCTGGGCAGTCGGTGGCCATTATGAAACCCCTGACGACACATACTAGTCAATATAGACGTATTATCGGGTAAGTCACCTAGGCTCAACCAGCCTCCCGTCACTTACGTCGCGGGGTTTGAAGCGACCTCTGCGGCGAGAGAGAACGCCACCCAATGGCGAGCCACCGCGGCGGGTGGTGTAATTCATAATATATAATAAATTAAAAACCGTCACCAAATTATTTCTTCTCTCTCTTTCTACGTGCGCATGCACGCCGCGATGCATTAGGACAGTTGTCGTGTCATCGAACCCAATTGAGGCCTCCCCTTCTATCGATGGTGGAACCTTGAGGGTGTCACTCCTCCAATTTATGTTTCTTTATTGACCAGAGGGTTTGCTTCCTTCACTTTAATTTATGGGACGATGGTTGTTTATTCATCTCTTTTAAGTTTTTAAATCAATCTTTGGAAGGAAGACAAATGATATCGGAAGGACCAATTACTAAACGGCCATGAAAAGACTAATAAAGTTTGTGAATTTTTTTGATTAAATATGTGATTGGCAGTATGACTGCTAATCGCATCACGCATTTCATGTAACTAATCGTTCCACCTAACTTCAGTCCTTCTGGCCAAACTAGCTCCAACCCAAGCTCCATCTTTTTTAAATGCGAATTTCAAGGAGGAAAAAAGGAGAAGAAGAAGAAGAGGAGATTATTGTTCGTGATATTCAATTACCCAAGTCACCGTGTTCCAACCAACCATTACCAGTTCCGATATTCTTTTTACAAATTTAGTGTAGACCACCCGTTTCTCTAGATAATATAACATGAGTAAGTCTGGGTTTGATCTACGTAGATGGTCCTAACCCAAGGTGGTTTGAACGTACTTTGTTGGATTCTAATTTATAATCTGTAATTTTTTATTCGCTAATTGTTGATTGCCCGATCAATTATGCCGACCTCGAGGTGTTGGTTCTGACGCGTTCATTCTCTGCCATTGTCTTGCCAAGCTTTGTAACCTCAAGTTTCAACAATCATATGATATTTAGACTTCGTTTATTTTACGAAAAAATTAATGATTTAAAAATAATTATTTATATCATTTGAAATAATTATTCAATGAATTCTGTTTTCATCATTGACAACAATTTATGATGAAAATATTTTTCATTCATTCATTTTTTGTAATTAACGCAAATGGCCATTCTTGGAAATATATTTTATAAATCATGCATTTTTTACTAAGTGATTCCACATTAATGTGAATCTGATGAAAGAGAGGGTATTGGGCTCAATCCACCAGTTAAATGCAGGTATTGATTATCTTTTACGAGCATTCTAACGCTATTAATTAAAATGGAGACATTTTTTTCACCACAAAGACGAAATATCATGCTTAAGATAAAGCTTGCTTTTTTTTTTTTTTTTTTAATTATCATTGTGAAACATGTAATTCTTTCTGCATCGTTGCCATATTGACCTTGTTCACTAATAAGTGAACTTAACAAAAGTCAATTAGTATTATAGTCATGATTATTGTTGACGACATGATACATATATTACGCTCATTTGACACCATATGACATTTACATTTCAAGTTACCTTATCACCGTAAATGTAATTTCTAGTTTGCTAAGGATGTTACTTTGCGAGTATCATCAAATGAATGATTATCAAAAATTAAATGATTTTTTCTTTTTTCCAATTTGAATTGACAATATGGAAGGTTGCCTAGGTTTAAAGCTTGATAATCAAGTATCCGTATTACTGCAGTGGGTTGTATTTTCCTCCCTATTAATCATACACAAGTCATGTTGTAAGCAAGTAACCTCCAGTTGTAAATGACCAAGTTAAAGCATGAACCTTCAAGGAACTATTTCCATAGAATTATTAAGCGTTTGACTCAAGTACGATGAGTCCGGTAATTACAGCAAGTCGGTAGACTCGGTACTCATATTAATCTTGAAAGCCCCGCCTGGTTCCTTGCAAATGGGAAATTAGTGGTTACACGTCGGCAGATGGGTGCGAAAAAAAGGGAAATAAAAAAAAAAGGGAGCCTTTGACATCGCGTGGGTGCTCATTTTTTAATATGCGGACATCGTACGGCGAAGGTGCGGGCGGTGGCAATACGGTCATTTGACGTCGAACGGAGAGAAGATTCTAATTCCATTAGTTTAGGGGTTATTAACCAAAACAAGGTTTTGATCCAGTCGGCCTAAAAACTAGAAATTTCCACAATCTCGTTTACGCTTTTTGGTATCTGCCCTGGACTCCAGGGGCATAAATAAATATTAAAAGATATATATTTTTTAATGGCCGGGGCTCGGCCAACGAAGACGCATTTCAGAAATTCCGTGTTCAGACGCAAAGGGATGGGGTGGGGTGGGGGCCAGCCGCGACCGGTGACGGACGCGTGTCCGTCGCCCCGTCCGGAACCGACCGGGAATCGCCCGTCCCCGCGTTCTACTCGAAACCAGCTGTTGAAATTTCGAATCGGCGAGCTTCGGGGGACGGTCTTATAGTGACGGGCGGTGACGGACGGCCCCGTCACAGCTCCACTGGCGCCGTCCCACGTCAGCTTTGCCCCCCTGAACCATCTTGAATTCCGAGGTTCCATCCCCTTGGCCTTTTCATTAAATAGTCCGCAACTGTTGAGTCAGACGATCAGTTGCCCGAACGAAAAATATCATCTCCCCCCGCGGAGGCTCCGACCGTCAACGTCCGTCACGCGCCCCTCGCCCCGCCCCGCGCGGGCACGCGCCCCCCCGGTCTACCAACCGCGGAGGCTTTCGCCTGACGCCGTGCCGAATTCTCGCCCCTCCCATTGGTGCGTGCGCCGCACGCGAGGGGGATTCGAGGGCGCGTGCGCTCGGGCTGGGGCTCGAGCGGATCGGGGTTAGGGTGGAGGGGGGGGGGAATTTTTTTTAAAAAGAGAGCGTTCGCGTGGAGCAGATCTGGCGGGCATAATCGCCGTCGATTCGGCATACGAAATTCTCGGGACGGCCGAGGGAGGTCGAAACGGACGGCTGGGATGGGGAGGGGATAAATGCTTTCGGAAGACCCGACCTAACATTGCTTGATCAACCGAGAAAACCCAAAACCGGAGAAAAGCTGGGGAGCTAATTGGAAACTGCCCCCGCCCCTCCCCCATTATAATTATTAATTTTTTTTCAACAAAGAATCAATTCAACACCATAAAAACTGCTCTCTCTCTCTCTCTCTCCCCGCTTTCTCTCTGCTCTGTTGCGTTTCTCTATGTACCAACTCTCGTAACTCCCCCCGTCCATCCTTCTTCATAAGCTTTCCTCGGTTCCTCTGGGAGGAGAGAGAGAGAGAGAGAGAGAGAGAATTAGGAGACAGGCGGTAGAGAGAGAGAAAGAGAGAAGCAGAATGTCGTCTGGCTTCTCCGGCGGGAGCGGCGGCGGGGGCCCGGAGTTCTACAACGCCGCCGGTGGGTTTAGCGCCAGATCTATCGCCAGCGCCATGAGCTCCGTCAACGGCAACGCCGCCTTGCAGTCCCCCTTCCGATCGCAGCCGCAGTTCGGCGCCGGAATCTTCCTGGAGCCTAACTCCCAGATGGCGCCGCAGCCGGCGCAGGCACCGCCGGGCCTCGTCGGCAAGCGGACGCTCATGGAGTTTCAAGCGCAGCACCACCAGCAGCAGCATCAGCAGAACCTGAGCAACCTCATCTTGCGGTCCGTGAGGTCGAAAATCTCTCCGCGGTCCTCGCCGATTTCGAACCTGGACTTCTCCGCGGCTGTTTCTTCCCCCGACGTAATGTCTAGCTTATCGGCGCTGTCTTCGCCGGCGGGCTTCTCCGCGCAAAGGTACGGCGTTCCCATCCTTCAACAGCTCAGGCAACAGCCCATTCATCTCGGTAACGGGGCGATCCACGTGAGCAATCAGGCTCTGGGGGGAGTTTCGTTCGCGAACGTGCTCCAAAACAGAGCGAATCCTCACCAAGCGGAGCCGGAGAACAGGATGATGAATCGTCTGCAGGAGCTCGAAAAGCAGCTCTTGGATGACGACGAGGAGGGCGACGGGGACGCTGTCTCCGTGATTACTAACGCTAACAGCGAGTGGTCCGAGACAATTCAGAGTCTCATAAGTCCCCGTCAGAAGCAGATATCTCCGTCGCCGACCTCGTCTTCTTCGTCGTCCTCGCCTTCGTCTTCATTGTCCGTGCCGTCGCCGGTATCCATCTGCTCGAAGCAGTCGCTAATGGAGGCCGCGACGGCGATATACGAGGGCAGGGCGGACGTGGCTTCGGAGATCCTGACGCGCTTGTCTGCCGTGCCGAACCCCAAAGGTAATTCGGAGCAGAAACTGATGGAATACATGTTGTCCGCGCTTAAATCGCGCGTGAGCCCTGCTGATAACCCCCCTCCCGTGGCGGAGTTGTTCACCAAGGACCATGTGTCGTCGACTCAGTCGCTTTACGAGCTGTCTCCTTGCTTCAAGCTCGGTTTCATGGCTGCCAATCTCATGATTTTGGAAGCTGCATCGGAGTCCACCAAGCTCCATGTAATTGATTTCGATGTTGGTCAGGAAGGACAGTACATCAATCTCCTCCACGGGCTGTCCACGCGTCAGGCGGGCATTCAATCCACCCTCAAGATCACGACGCTCGCCGATAGCTTCAACGGGGAGGAGAGTCTCAGGATGGTTAGGGATCGGCTGAGCGAACGCGCGGCCAAGATGGGAGTTAGGCTAGTATTCAACATCGTGAGCCAGAAGCTGAACGAGCTGAGCCGCGACTCGCTGGGCTGCGAGCCCGACGAGGTGCTGGCGGTGAACCTGGCGTTCAAGCTGTACCGAATGCCGGACGAGAGCGTGTCCGTGGAGAACCCGCGCGACGAGCTCCTCCGGCGCGTGAAGGGCCTGGCGCCGCGGGTGGTGACGCTGGTGGAGCAGGAGATGAGCGGGAACACGGCGCCCTTCGCGACGCGCGTGGCGGAGGCGCTGGCGTACTACGGGGCGCTGCTCGAGTCGCTCGACTCCGCGGGGGCGCGGGACAACTCGGACCGGGCGAGGGCGGACGAGGGGCTGAGTCGGAAATTGGGGAACTCGGTTGCTTGCGAAGGTAGGGACCGGGTTGAAAGATGCGAGGTGTTCGGGAAGTGGAGGGCCCGCATGGGGATGGCTGGGTTCGAGCTGAAGCCACTGGGTCAACACGTGGCCGAATCATTGAAGGCGAGGCTCGGCAGTGGGAACCGGGTCAACCCGGGATTCACGGTGAAAGAAGAGAATGGTGGGGTTTGCTTTGGCTGGCTCGGCCGAACACTCACCGTCGCTTCCGCCTGGCGTTAAGCTCCACTCGCTCCCCCCTCCCCCTCCCTGTGCGCACCCACTTTCCTGAAAAAGTATTAACCAAATTGATATACGTATGTTGTATGTTATGTGCTATGGATGGTGATGGTGATGGCGATCGCGATGGCCAAGGTGATGGATGATGATCATGACGAAGGCGCGGACGATGACGACGTGATGTCTTATAATGTATTGTTTTCCAGATGTTTTTTTTTTTTTTTCTTTTCTTTTCCTGAGAAAATGGGAAAAAAGAAGATGAGAATCCCATTCCCCCACCCAAGCAATTGAGTAATAAAAGAAAGACGTTTGGATTTGAGGAAAAAAAAAGAATTCCCGTGCATTGCATTCACTTCTCGCGTTATTCGTTTTGGGTTGTGTATTGAATTCTCGTGCGCACTCTTTCCTACCCCCTCCCCCGTCGATAGCTGTTGTTGGCTGGGCTCCACCTGTCACATCATTTCTGGGGGTTCGGTGTTCGCAGCTTAGCTCGAGCACCATTTCGGCTCTGTCTTTAAGGAGAGAGAGAGAGAGAGAGAGAGAGAGAGAGCATGTCGCGCATTATTCTATTTGCATCGTCATTGTGCACTTCCGGTTTTACCCCCCTCCCAAGTGATTCACGCTGGGCATGAGGGGGCCGCTACTTGCTAAGTCTTTTTCACTCGTGCACGTGTTCCTTCTTTCTCAGGTTTCGAGGGTCGTGTGCGATTGGGGTGTTTCTCGCGTATAATTGCGGGCAATAACATTTGCTTGCTAAACCTTGGATTAAACGGGAATTCAGGAAGTGTGCTAGAATCTTTTCACCAAGTGCTCGTGTATTACAATATGTATGCAGTACGCGATACGATACGTTTAATTTTATGTCATTAATGATAGTGAAAAAATAATTAAGTCTAATCTCATAAAATGATGAACGTTTTACTCAAGTACTGTATCTTAATCCCACCTCATTTTGTGTTGGATTCGGAAACCTCGCATGAGTTTGTTAGACCGTTTGGTCTTCCTCATGGTATTAAATAATGAAAATGGCAATGCTGAGGCAATCGCAATAAAGATGTAATATTGTTTGAATTTTTCGAATATTCTACTCATTAAATTGTGTGCGAACAGTCTCTCTTGATAATCATACCAATTTATATAGAAATTATATGTTTGCGATGACTCGATTCGGAAAAAGAAAATCACGTACATTGATAGGGGCAACTCATATAGGGGGTGTGAAGTATGAAGTAAGAAGGTAAAAAGGGGTCAATGTGTAATTTTGCCCCTTCAAGGGAATAGAAGCTTTCTCTTTTTTCTCTTGTCTGACGAATGGAAGCTTAACATGGAGCGATTTTTCTAACAATAGTCTCAATTCCCATCTTAGAATATTCCATGTTTTTTACAAAACCTGAATATGTGGCCCTCTTATAATGGAAAATTCTTAATCATTGACCGAGTTTTGAATGGACAAACAGCCTTTTATTCTCGACTGAGGACATAGCCAACCTACTCTCTCACGCTCGCGATGTTTGGTTTTCTTGGCCAGGACGGTTCTTGTCGGCATATGTGAAAAAGATACTAGGGACTAGGAAGGGGTCTCTGAAAGTGTATTGAAGCTGTATGACGCTTTCGCGATTACCGGCAGAAGAAAGAGCCGAGAAATATATATTCTAAGCAGGGAAATGTTTGTAATAGAAAAGGGCCTATTGACGAATTCAAGCGTGGACATTTCCTCGAGGAATCTTTGATGGCCGCGCTCCAAAGAGGCTTGTCAAAGGAAAAAAAGAAAAAAAGAAAAAAAAAAGAAAAAAAGGAAAACGATAAACAAGCATCCTCAAACGTATGAACGGGGCATGTTTGATTTCTTTGTAAATAAAAAAGTGGGTTATTGCATTCTGAGCTATTTAAATTCGGGAAACTAATTACATATAATTTGCTCATTTTTTGGATATAAAAAATATAGAATTCCGTGTTATCCGATAGTGGGGAATGTTTGCTAATGATGAGGAAATTCACCCTAGGAAAATAGACTCGGTACAATAAAACATAAATCTGAAGGGTACCCAGTAATACTTAAGTAGTTTGAAGCTTTCGTACTATATAGAAGAGATGCCGTGCGGGGAAAGTTGTCAAGTGGAGAAAATTACACGAGCAAATGTTTGATCTCCTCAACAGTAAGATTATCTTGATTTAGGGTAAAATAGACTCGATCAACCTATAGAGATCATACTAAATCACATACAATGATCGCCTGGTCAATGATTTGTGATTGCAATAAATCTCGCCAATGAACTTGTACCTTTGTGGTTGTGGTCCAATAGAGTCCATTTCACACATATCATCTTCATAAATTACTGGTCAATTCGGGAATTGTCGAAGTCTCGTTAAACTGGGGAATAAGGTCTGCTCAGATTTTTATGCTTCTCTTAATGGGTTGACGGGAATTAAGGTAAAATCACGCGTTGACCTCGATTTTGTTCAACGGTTAGAAATAGAGCCGAAAAAGGCATGCGTCGGTGTTGAGGTTTTGACTCCAACAAGGATGGCAGCAAAATTTGAATTCGCAAGGCATGTTTCATGTGAAGTCCACGATCGAAAATGGGGAAAGACCAAGCGTGAATGTGCGTTATGTCCTTCCTAAGAAAACAATTCGAAAAAAATAAAAAGAAACGAAAAGAGAAGAGAAACTATACCTGGATTCTCAGGGTGATGACTGAATCTCTGAATTTAATGTATATTTCATTTCCTTGATAATCCAGATTTTTTTTTAATGAATTTCATTGATAAAAAAACTCAATATTTGGGACAAAATGATTGAATTTGTCCTAAACCTAGACCTTCAAACCAGTCGATCGAGTCAGGTTGAAAATAGCCTAATCTATATTGATCAATTTAACTTGGCTTTACTCATTTGCTTACAATTGAAATCTAGTGACTCATACTCGATCCAACACATATCCAATCAGACTTGTATTGCTAAAATTTTTCTATATTTAACTCAATTTAGGAAACTCTTACCTGAATCAAGGTAAAAGCATGAATTGAGCGAGCTCGAGGTCCCGGGAGGGTAATAGAGAGTTATAAAAGTGGGTTGAGTCTAAATAAGTTGGAAACTCATTTAACACCTATATTAAATCCATTTATGACTCATGGAGTTGGCTTTAAAACCACTATGACTTATTTATTGAATATAACCAACCCGTATAAAAATTCAGCTGATCAAATATGGATTAAAAAATGAGTTTATCACACCACCCGCCGTGGTGGCTCCGCTGAGTAAGCTTAAGACTTCTTTTCGCTAAGAGGTCTAGAGTTCGAAGCTCCTGCGACATAAGTTGCAAGGAAGCTAGCGTGAGATATTGGCGACTTATCCGGTGGCACATGTGTAGTGGCTAGCACGTGTTGCTCCCAGTGGTTTACTCCCTGGGTCATAAAAGAAAAAAAAAGAGTTTATCACCAACTTTGATAGGTCTACATGCTAATTCGATCCAAATATTTCAATTTTGTCAATTTACATGAAATTATAACGTAATTATTATAATTATTTTCACTGAGAACTTCTGACATGATAATTTTGTCATTTTAGCTATCTTATATGGCACATCGCCATGTCATCGAATAAATTTATGACTGACTTGATAGTTTCTGCCAAACTTCTAGTATTCACCGAATACTATTGCACCCAAAATTTTGGTCCATACACATATAGGGATCAGCTCATTACGTGTTTTTGGCGTAAGAGAAATAAATGCATAATCATGAGGGGATGCCCCATACGCGATGTTTAAATAAAAGATGGGGAGCAGTCGTCGTGTCCAAAACCCTAGAGATAAGGCGTTCTCATGATGATGAGCCCTTTCATGATTATACAATGTAGCACCAGAGATTAGGTGAACTCAAGTATGCGTCTTTCTGGCCAACCACTTAGTGCATGTCTGGTGGGAACTTGGTATGTGTTCGGTTGGTCAGTTCCTACGGGAGCATTGCAAGAAGTATGTCGACAGATGCAAAGAAAAACGGATCACGCATCCATTACAAATTTACTAAGTAATAATATATTGGGTTAGAAGCTTACTTATTGACATCACGCATTATATCAGAGCAAAAATTCTCGTAATGAAAGTCTCTTGGGGCTCTTGATTATTTCTCAAACGTCTTCCATTAGCCTTGTCTTAGGTGGAACTTTCCTAATTATGATGTGTGCGTGCGATCATCTAGTCATCTGAGCTCTTATAAAATGTTCACGTGTATCAATTACACACCTCGCTCTGCTATTTGTCACTTCTCAGTTGGCCACGATCACTCGCTTGCTAAGCCGGTCCGAAGGTCTACTATCCGGAAAGAAAAAATATGCGGAGTAAGAACTATTGATTGGGCTCAGGTGATATCTCTCGATTTTCTTTAGGGAATAACATGCGTATCTGAACTTCTTATTTGACTAAGCAAGCAAGTGCATAAAGAACCTCCTGATTTACCTGCATCAAGGAACGTTATCTAGCAGGGCGGTGATGCGTATCTTCTCTATTTATGGTGAGCAAATCGTATCGTGGTTTCAACATAAAACCAGTCGCAACAAAAAGGAAAAAAATATTATGAAATCGCCCAATCGATCCTTCCGCTAATAATTGCGAATAATAAAAAGGCCATACAAGGTCATTTCCCCCTCTTCGCGAGTGGACGATCCACAGGACAGAACACGACACCGAGATTCGTTAGAAATAATAATCGACAAGGCAAGTCAAACCGGGGAGGGCCCCGCTTGTCCGAGTTTCAATATCGCCCGAAGATGAAAATTCCTTTCTCTCGCGGGCTGGTGAATGGAGGAGGGGGCTAGAAAAAGTGAGCGGAAAGCAGGCGAAAAGTGGAGGAGAAAAAGGGGCAAAAATGGAGGGGTAGCGTCAAAGCCGTCTTGTATCCCCGTCCCTCCTCCGTTCGTCGTTTTGTCCGAGCTCCTGGGCAGCCACATGCGGCTGTGCCCCCGCCTCGGCATCTTGCGGATGGCTTTGGACTTCGAGTCGATTGGGTGGGCTAAAGAGAGGAGGAAAGTCAATAAAGCGCACAGAGAAGCCTTGGACTCTCTCTCGTTCCTAGGGGTCCGGTCCATATTCGGTTGCCCCAGTGAAAGCTCGATTCCTGCGCTTTGCGTATTCGCGTCGATTGGAAAAGATGGGGCACGATGGATTTGGCATGTTGGGTAGGTAAACTCCCATGTGCCAAAGTCGAATTTATTGGTTGGGCATTTGTCCTGTCTCCTGTTCAGCGGAGAATGTGATCAAATTTGACAAGTAATTGCTGCCCGATGGAAGGAAAAATCACTTCGTCTTTTCAGGGTTTGGAGCAGTTTCCTTTTTATGGAAAGAACAGTGAAGTGATTGCATTATAATCAGCCCTAATGAGAGGACCGCAATATGGATAATGATCGGGATAGGAGGCTGTTGGGGCAACCTCAAGAAAAGTCGTGCTAGCAAGGATTCTGACCGAGTAGAATTGTTCCTTTTATTAGTTGAGAGTGCCGAGTTGGTAGTATGTTCGTGTTTTCCAAAATCATAATCAATACTTGTAAGGGTGTGGTTCTGATGATTCCCGAATCAAATGACGAATTGGTATATCCCCATCTTTTGTTCAGTGGAGAGCGTGATCAAATTTGACAAGTAATTGCTGGCTGCTGAAAGAGAAAATCACTTCTTTGAGGGTTTGGAGCAGTTTCTTTTTTTATGGAAACAAGCTGCATTGTTAAGAGAATGGTGGAGTGATTGCACATGATATTCACGCCTGACGAGAGGATTGGGATTGGATAATTATCTGGAATAGGACCACCTCAGGAAAAGTTGTGCTCGTAAGACCGACGCAACTTGTTCTTTTTTGTTGGTTGACAGTGCCAAATCGGTTGTACGTGGTGTTTTCCCAAGTCATAATTAGTACAATGAGAAAGCTTTGCCGATTCTTCCCAAATGAAAATTTATTAGAAAACTCTCAGCCATCTGGTCGTGCAAAGTGGGCCTACGTAATTCGAGACTATTATATAAAAAATATTCCTTGGATCATCTATACCAGAGAATGAGGGTTTGTTGAAACGAGGGCTTCCGTGATTACTAACACTAACAGCGAGTGGTCCGAGACAATTCAGAGTCTCATAAGTTCCGGTCAGAAGCAGATGTCTCCGTCGCCGACCTCGTCTTCTTCGTCGTCCTCGCCTTCGTCTTCATTGTCCATGCCGTCGCTGGTATCCATCTGCTCGAAGCAGTCGCTAATGGATGCCGTGACGGCGATATACGAGGGCAGGGCGGACGTGGCTTCGGAGATCCTGACGCGCTTGTCTGCCGTGCCGAACCCCAAAGGTAATTCGGAGCAGAAACTGATGGAATACATGTTGTCCGCGCTTAAATCGCGCGTGAGCCCTGCCGATAACCCCCCTCCCGTGGCGGAGTTGTTCACCACGGACCATGTGTCGTCGACTCAGTCGCTTTACGAGCTGTCTCCTTGCTTCAAGCTCGGTTTCATGGCTGCCAATCTCATGATTTTGGAAGCTGCATCGGAGTCCACCAAGCTCCATGTAATTGATTTCGATGTTGGTCAGGAAGGACAGTACATCAATCTCCTCCACGGGCTGTCCACGCGTCAGGCGGGCATTCAATCCACCCTCAAGATCACGACGCTCGCCGATAGCTTCAATGGGGAGGAGAGTCTCAGGATGGTTAGGGATCGGCTGAGCGAACGCGCGGCCAAGATGGGAGTTGGGCTAGTATTCAACATCGTGAGCCAGAAGCTAAACGAGCTGAGCCGCGACTCGCTGGGCTGCGAACCCGACGAGGTGCTGGCGGTGAACCTGGCGTTCAAGCTGTACCAAATGCCGGACGAGAGCGTGTCCGTGGAGAACCCGCGCGACGAGCTCCTTCGGCACGTGAAGGGCCTGGCGCCGCGGGTGGTGACGCTGGTGGAGCAGGAGATGAACGGGAACACGGCGCCCTTCGTGACGCGCGTGGCGGAGGCGCTGGCGTACTACGGGGCGCTGCTCGAGTCGCTCGACTCCGCGGTGCCGCGGGACAACTCGGAGCGGGCGAGGGCGGACGAGGGGCTGAGTCTGAAATTGGGGAACTCGGTTGCTTGCGAAGGTAGGGACCGGGTTGAAAGATGCGAGGTGTTCGGGAAGTGGAGGGCCTGCATGGAAATGGCTGGGTTCGAGCTGAAGCCACTGGGTCAACACGTGGCCGAATCATTGAAGGCGAGGCTCGGCAGTGGGAACCGGGTCAACCCGGGATTCACGGTGAAAGAAGAGAATGGTGGGGTTTGCTTTGGCTGGCTCGGCCGAACACTCACCGTCGCTTCCGCCTGGCGTTAAGCTCCACTCGGCCCCCTCTCCCCACCAACTCACCCCCCGGGTGCGCACCCACTTTCCTGAAAAAGTATTAACCAAATTGATATACGTATGTTGTATGTTATCTGCTATGGATGGTGATGGGGATGGCCATCGCGATGGTGAAGGTGATGGATGATGATCATGACGAAGAGGACAATGACGAGGTGATATCTTATAATGTATTGTTTTCCAGATGTTTTTTCTTTCTTTTCCTGAGAAAATGGAAAAATGAAGAAGAGAATTCCATTCCCCCACCCAAGCAATTGAGTAATAAAAGAAAGATGTTTGGATTTGAGGAAAAAAAGAATTCCCGTGCATTGCATTCACTTCTTGCGTTATTCGTTTTGGTTGTGTATTGAATTCTTGTGCGCACTCTTTCCACCCCCTCCTCTGGGTGTTCATAGTTCGCAGCTTAGCTCGAGCTCCATTTCGGCTCAGTCTTTAAGGAGGAGAGAGAGCGAGATGGGGAGAGAGTATGTCGCGCATTATTCTATTTGCATCGTCATTGTGCACTTCCGGTTTTAACCCCCCTCCCAAGTGATTCACGTTGGGCATGAGGAGGCTACTACTTGTTAGCCTTTTCACACGTGCACGTGTTCTTTCTTTTTCAGGTTTCGAGGGTTTTAGTGCGCTTGGGGTGTTTCTCGCGTATAATTGCGGGCAATAACATTTGCTTGCTAAACCTTAGATGAAACGGGATTTCAGGAAGTGTGCTAGAATCTTGTCACCAAGTGCTCGTGTATTTCGATATGTATCGCAATATGCGATACGATACGTTTAATTTTATGCCATTAATGATAGTGAAAAATAATTAAATTTTCATGAAATTATGAATGTTTTATTCAAGTACTGTATCTTAATCCCACCTCATTTTGTGTTGGATTTGGAAACCTCGCATGAGTCTAATTAGACTGTTTATCTAGGATTTCCTAGGCAATTGACTCAATAAGGATATTCTCATGTCTATTACGGAACTGTTCGTCTTGCTTTTACTTTTTATGATCGAAAATGTTTACTAGTTGTCACAAGAATAACATTATTAGATACTCGATTTCTTGAGTATCGGCATGCTTGCATTGGTACTGTCCAAACTACTTTGAATGTTGGAACAGTCTTTATGACCTTATATCCAAATTTCAACATTGTTCTTTTAGATCCACAGTTGCTTTCTTTTCTTAAAGTCTAAGTTCACCTCACAATAGCACCTTAGACTGCCGATTCTGTTGCTGCTACGCTCCATTACCAAATGGTGTATCGAGTGCAAAATCATGCGCTTGATCTGAATTTCAACAATAGTATTGAAGATGCTTTATTCATCTTCATGCAGAATGATCAAGTATCTTGTATTCATGTTCCCAAATAGATCTCAAAGGAAAAGTTGGCCAAGCTTCTTCTAGAAACTTGGATTACCAACTATGAAAAGCTCCATCAGAATAACAAGCCTTTCCAATCTACGAACTTTGAATTTGTCAGAAAAAATGATAAAACTGTTTCCATCAAATTTGGCAAAGAAAAGGAAGAAAGTCCTTCTATCTTCTAGACTTTCTTTATGATGGAACCATGTGTTCCTGAGTACATTTCCAAGCCAGATCCAAAAAAGCTAGTCAAATACTTCAAAAGTGATGGACATCATGTCCATTATTACAAAGACAAGTATGGCCACTGTTTTTGAGATCCTTTTTGTCAATGCTCTTATTGCCTAAACTCTCCCGACGAGGTAGATCCAACTACAAGACCTTGAAAGAAGCATAAGAAGCCAAAGGACCCTCTGTACCAAAAATACCTAAATGATGATCCCTCTATTGATACTCTTGGTGAGTGTTACCAATTTTAGTTCATGATCTCTTATGCACCAACTCCACCAACGGAGTTCATTGTTTCACCTCCAAAAACATCAATCTCACCACCATCACCCCCTCCATCTCCTCTTTAGAAAAAGCCAGCTCTTTTCCCGTTTTATAAGCCAATTCAAAAAGTGGGCAAAGAAGTATTTCTACCCACTTGAAGCACCACTATAAATTCCACCGAGTTCTTCCATAGCCATGTTCCATGAAACAAATTTCTCTCCTCTTGCTCGAGAAAGCTCTAAACTCTCATTTCCCGCCCCAAATGAATTTATTGATCCACAAGGTAAATATCGGCATGTTCCAAAAATACCTACCCCCACAGATGTGGATGAACATGAAAGACACAAAAAGATTTCAGTTGTTGAAGCTGTCATAAATTGACAATTGGAGACTCTTTTGGCACATAACAATGCCTTCAAAGCAATTGATTCTAAGCTTGGGAATGTGTAACAAGATTTTCGACAATATGATGAACCCACCAAGAAAATGCTTTAAGAATTCTAGAAGAGGCCATATGCCTTGGAATCTAGACAACATTTAGGATATCATTATCTTGAAAGTCCTAAAGCGGAGATTGAGAAACTCAAGAGGCAGATCCAGATCCTTGAAGAAGGAAGACTTAATCAATTTCCAATTACTCCACCAATAGAGTACTCTTCTTTTCCATCACCTCAAACGTCCACATCCCAGATTTCCATCTTTGCTTCATCATCCCAGACTTCTATCATTGTTCCACCGCCCCAGACATCCATCTTTGCCACCATTGCAGACGTCCCTGTCACACAAAATAAGACAATTGTGGTTGAAATGCAAAACCGTCTCAAAGAACTGGATCGCATAAGGAAAGAAAAGGGAAAGGAGAAGAAGCCTGAGCAATCCTCCCTTCTCATAAGGAAACCAAACCAAATGATACTGTCAAATCCATTAGAATCTTTCCTAAGAGATTTGGGTAAGTATGAACATCAATGCAATCCTGTTACTCAACAGTGTGATTCCGTCATTCCAACAGACCATATTCTATTTCCAGCATCATCTGCATTTCCAAATATTTTTGATACTGAATAGATTCGATATCTCTCCAGTCCTCATCATCATCTTCAATCCCTTCCATTGATTCTTCTCCCATTATGCCTATGACTTCTTCAATTTTCATGGACGATCCACCAGACTATGATATGGAATCAAATCCTTATGAACTAGAAGTTGTTCAGCTAAACAACTCCTCCTAGGATATATCCATTTTATGAAAACATTTTTTTACTATTGATGATATTTCTTACTACAAAGGGCTAGAAAGACTTGAAGAATTCCATATTTGGTTGAATATCCAAGCCATCACCAACCAGGACAAGTATGATATTCTTTTCAATTTTGTCACAAGGTTTACAGGCAGCCTTAAGCTGTGGTGGGCATCTGTCTTAGAACAAGACCGACTTCACTTTTTCCTCACACCAAACTTCACATATGCCATTAATCTTCTATATCATTTCTTCGTAGGAAAACCAGTTGGCCTTATCGAGCTCAGAAGAAGAGGATTTTTCGAGAGAAGATGCTGTTCTCTCGAAAAAAAGGATCTTGATAAGCATTATCGGGAAATGCTTAAACTCTTCTATCAGATTGGAGCTGATACAAATTTGAAGCATGTCTTTCTAACATCCATCCCCAAAGAATGATCTCAAATGGTAGAGAGAACCTTTCTCACCAAACAAAGAAGAATCCAGGATGTTCCATTAGGGGAACTTCAACAAGAAATCCATTTGTGCTTGGAAGAATTATGTGTAAAACGTAAAATGATCCAGACTTATGTTCATGACAACAAAGAACTTGATCTAGCTTGTTCTCGCCAGAAGCTAAAGATCAAATGCTCCAAGCGAGATTGTGATGGTTCTTGTGGATAGAAAAGAGAAGCACTTCAAGAATCTCTGGAGAAAGAATTCCAGACATGGCTTTAAGCATTTCCAAAGAAAGAAGAAGTGGTGATACCTGCGTAAAAGGAAAGATTGTTCAGGCCGCAAGAAATCAAATCGATGCTTCATCTGCAATCAGAAATGACATTTTGCAAAAAGTTATCCCCAAGCAAAAAAAAGTTAGAATCGTTTGATACATCATATAGAGAATAAAACCAGTATTTATCTTGAAAATGATGATATCAAATCCTTATTTTCTACGGATGAATAACCATATGAACAAACTCTTTGTATCATTCATTGTTACCGAACTCGAGTGACATTGATTCAAATTTAGACCCTGAAGATATTTTCCATTTATCCCCTATTTCTCCAAAATAGAGCACTGACATATTTTCCAGCCAGACTCATTATCCCTATTTCCCTATAAAAATCTTTACTTCCAAGTTTTCAAACCAATCACTGTCATTGCCCTCATAGATACTGGAGTAGCTTCTTTAATTTTAGATACAAAAGTCCTTCCGGAAGAATATTGGACTCCCTGCGCCCGATATTTCAATTCTGCCTCAGGAGATACTTTTTCTACAAATGTTAGAACTACTCCAATAATCATTCAGTTTTTCCATCAATGCTCCATAACCACAAAGATCTCGGTTCCAGTCTCCCTAACAAAGATTTGATCATTGGTTGTGATATCATGACTCAAATTTTTTAACTTCGCATCATTCTTGGAAAATGTCTCAATTATAAAGATCAATTCTCTGAATTTGTCAATATACAGAGACTCTTTTCCATTTACATGAATCTGTTAGACCCAATCATGCAAAAATTGTTGGAATCATGTTCAGAATCTCATTCTGAATTTGCCCAGAAATGTTTTCATCCTTTGTGGACAAATCCAGACTTGTTTGTTCCCCTTCATTTAAAAAAAAAAAATGACAACATTAATCCCACCAAGGCAAGTCACGTGGGAATGAAATTAAAACATCTAGTTTTATTTAAAAGGAGTGCTTGGAATTATTACAACAAGATCTTATTGAAATTTTCGATTCTCAAGAGGCTTGTGAAGCTTTTTATGTCAATAAGCGTGCTGAGCAAAAAAGAGGGAAGATGAGACTGGTAATTAATTACCAACCTCTTAAAATTTTTCTCCAAAATGACAAATTTCCTTTACCCTCTAGAGATTCCCTCTTTGCTGGATTAACCAAGGCTCATATCCATTCCAAATTCAATTTCAAAATCGGATTTTGGCAATTGGACATCCATCCCGAAGATAGACCCAAAACAGGGTTTTGTATCCCGAATCAACACTTCTAGTGGAAAGTTCTTCCTTTTGGCCTAAAGGTGGCACCATCTCTATTCCAGAAGGCTATGTGTCAAATTTTCCAACCAATATTGTCAAGTGTGGCAATATACATTGACAACATCCTGCTCTACAGTCCTGATGAGCAGTCGCACTGTCAACTTCTTGGACAATTTGCAAACATTGTGAAGAAACATGGGATTATGCTTTCTCAAAGAAAGATGAACATTGCCCAGACAGAAATTGAATTTTTTGGTATGCATCTTAATAAAGGTACGTACTACCAAGGGCCACATATTGTTCACGAATTACTGAAATTTTCTGAAGAAAACTTCATAACAAAGCAAGTTAAGCAATTTCTTGGGACAATCAATTATCTAGAGATTTTGTTCTAAATATTGCAAAATTGCTGATTCAATTACAAATAATGCCAAAAAAGAATCCCCACCATGGGAAAAATCTCGGAACTAAAGGTTATGCAAATTCTTCCTCCACTTCATATTCCGCAGGAAAGAGGATTTTAATGAACTTAAGGAGGTTATGCAAATTCTTCCTCCACTTCATATTCCATCAACAGGAAAGAAGATTCTCTGGGGAGGTATCAAAAAAAAAAAAAAAAAAAGGAAAGACGCTAATGTTGAATACTGGGCAACCATCCCGTTCAAAGAAATTGATGGCAAGAGACATCTGTGTGCCTACAAAAGTGGAAAGTTTTCTCAAGTCGAAATGCATTGTCATTCCATTTTCAAAGAAATTTTGGCGATAAAAAATGACATAAAAAAGTTCGAATTTCATCTTATTGGCCATCACTTCCTAGTTGAGCTAAACATGACATCATTTCTTCAGATAACCAAGTTCAAACAGAAGTAGATTTCAAACTCTCAACTACTTCGATGGCTGAATGGTTTTTAAATACTCTTTTGAAACTAAACACATCGCTAGAAAGAAGAATGTGTTCGCTGACTTCTTGTCAAGACCAAAAGCATCAGCAGAAATCAATATGTACATCATGAGGCATGCTTTTCATACTTCCCATTCCAATAAGAAGTATAAGATTCTAAAGATTAAAGATTGGCTAAGTTGAAAATACCCCCAGGAGATCGTTGAATATATCCAGAATGATAGCCTCATTGAAAATCTGGACAAACTCATGTGGTAATGCCACACCGATCTATTTAGGTTTAATGGAGGTTCGATTCTTTATCCTTTTGGATTAAATACGGATTATCCATTCATCCATCCTTTGATCTGGAAGGAAGATGATTTTCCTGACCAACTTCGATAGTTATTATGGTACTTGACCAATAAGTACTTGATAGCTATTGAAATTTCAACTAGAAGATTTATTACCAATCTTACTAGGATATTTCAATTAGGCAGAGGCAAAATCGAAAAGAAAAGTGATAGAAATCTCTTAGATTTCCTTAATTGGTTTTATCCTCCCACTTACTGGAAATATATCCTGCAAAAAGATCTGACATTCATATAGCCAAATCCTGAAGTCCATACCATTCTGTTTTTTCGACGACCATGGAATTTTGTCACAAATAATGGCAACATTATCAATGCTCCTCAAATTATAGGAACCACATCCTATAAACCTTGGCCACTTAGTGCAGAAGTCCGAATTCACAAATCCTATCCAGGACCTATTGGATATTGTGAACATCAGTACCGAGAGCTCCAAAGGATTTTATGTCAAGAAAACAAAACCATTCTTCTAGATGCATGGAATTATAATGTACCCATTGAATGAGACCATTATGACCTAGTACCAGAAGCCAATGAAGCACTTCAGGACTTTAGACAAGCTACATCATCACAGGAGCACCAGATGGCAGACACAAGTGACATTGCACAATCCTCTCAAGATCAGTCAACTCAAGACCCTTATGCTAGATGGGGAGGTCCTCTCTCTCAAGACCCCTATGATCATGGATCTTTGTCCTTATCTCAAGGTATGGACACGTCCTTCTATGTACAACCATCCAATTAGCCTCAGTCAAGCATTCTTGCCGACACTACAGATTGGGAGCAAGAAGAAGCATCGGCATCCTAATCGTATCAGCTGAATCAGATCCTTTCACTAGAAGACCTTGAAGCACTTGAACAAAAATATGATGAACATCTTCTAGCAACAGTGCATACCTAAACTATGACTACAATGCTCGCGACGGAAGAGACCACAAAACATACAAGTTACTGTAGCAAATCATTGTAGCGAGTTACCGTTCACTTTTACTGTAGCACCAGGCTAGGGAAGTTACTGTTCACTTTCACTGTTCATACCGTGCGAATAATTCCATATCGAGAATTTAAGTGTTTTTCCTCGCGCCTTTGTTGGTTTGAGGACCCGTGACCTCCTTACTTGTTTGTTGGTTTGTAATATCTTTTTGCCTATAAAAGGCGAGGAGGATGTAATGTGTTAGACATGGTCCCTTGAAGTAAAGTGAGTGTTTTTTTAAACTCTCATGGCTTTCTAAACTCCCTCTTTTTCTCCAGCCTGATAGGATCCTTTGAGAAATGTATCTCGGGTAGTTAGAAATGTTACCATTTTTTCTATTTGGGTGTCTTTAGACTTTGAACTAAAGGTTCGAGTAGTTTTTCTACTAAAAGGCCGTTCCTAAAGGGTTTGAACGAAGAGAGGTTCGCCCACTATGGGAAGGCATATCTGCAGAAAAATTGACTCTATCCCCCCTAGTTCTAAGTCTAAGTCCATTCACTGGTGATATTAAATAATGGAAGTGGTAATGCTGAGGCAATCACAATAAATATGTAATATTGTTTGAAATTTTTGAATATTCTACTCATTAAATTATGGGCGAACAGTCTCTCTTGATAATCATATACATTTATATAGAAATTATATGTTTGCGATGACTCGATTCGGAAAAAGAAAATCATGTACAAGTTACAGGGGCAAAAACTCATATAGGGGGTGTGAAGCAAGAAGTGAGATGGCAAAAAGGCGTCAATGTGTAATTTTGCCCCTCCAAGGGAATAAAAGCTCTTTTTTTTTTCTCTTGTCTGACGAATGGAAGCTTAACATGGAGCGATTTTTCTTACAATAGTCTCAATTCCCATCTTAGAATATTCCATGTTTTTTACAAAACCTGAATATGTGGCCCTCTTATAATGGAAAATTCTTAATCATTGACCGAGTTTTGAATGGACAAACAGCCTTTTATTCTCGACTGAGGACATAGCCAACCTCCTCTCTCACGCTCGCGATGTTTGGTTTTCTTGGCCAGGACGGTTCTTGTCGGCATATGTGAAAAAGATACTAGGGACTAGGAAGGGGTCTCTGAATGTGTATTGAAGCTGTATGACGCTTTCGCGATTACCGGCAGAAGAAAGAGCCGAGAAATATATATTCTAAGCAGGGAAATGTTTGTAATAGAAAAGGGCCTATCGACAAATTCAAGCGTGGACATTTCCTCGAGGAATCTTCGATGGCCGCGCTGCAAAGAGGCTTGTCAATGGAAAAAAAGAAAAAAAGAAAAAAAGAAAAAAGGAAAAAGGGAAACTATAAACAAGCATCCTCAAACGGATGAACGGGGCATGTTTGATTTCTTTGTAAATAAAAAAGTGGGTTATTGCATTCTGGGCTATTTAAATTAGGGAAATTAATTATATATAATTTGCTCATGTTTTGGATATAAAAAATATAGAATTCCGTGTTATCTGATAGTGGGGAATGTTTGCTAATAATGAGGAAATTCACCTTAGGAAAATAGACTCGGTACAATAAAACATAAATCTGAAGGGTACCTAGTAATACTTAAGTAATTTGAAGCTTTCGTACTATATAGAAGAGATGCCGTGCGAGGAAAGTTGTCAAGTGGAGAAAATTACACGAGCAAATGTTTGATCTCCTCAACAGTGAGATTATCTTGATTTAGGGTAAAATAGACTCGATCAACCTATTGAGATCATACTAAATCACATACATTAATCGCCTCGTGGAGTATTTCCACCGTCTATACAGTCAATGATTTGTGATTGCAATAAATCTCGCCAATGAACTTGTAGCTTTGTGGTTGTGGTCCAATAGAGTCCATTTCACACATATCATCTTCATAAATTACTGGTCAATTCGGGCATTGTCGGGGTCACGTTAAACTGGGGAATAAGGTCTGCTCAGATTTTTATGCTTCTCTTAATGGGTTGACGGGAATTAAGGTAAAACCATGCGTTGACCTCGATTTTGTTCAACGGTTACAAATAGAGTCGAGAAAAGCATGCGTCGGTGTTGAGGTTTTGACTCCAACAAGGATGGCAGCAAAATTTGAATTCGCAAGGCATGTTTCATGCGAAGTCCACGATCGAAAACGGGGAAAGACCAAGCGTGAATGTGCGTTATGTCCTCCCTAAGAAAACAATTCGAAAACAATTCAAAAAAATAAAAAGAAACGAAAAGAGAAGAGAAACTATATCTAGATTCTCAGGTGATGACTGAATCTCTGAATTTAATTATATTTCATTTCCTTGATAATCCGAATTTTTTTTTTTTTATGAATTTCATTGATAAAAAAACTCAATATTTGGGACAAAATGATTGAATTTGTCCTAAACCTAGACCTTCAAACAAGCCGATTGAGTCAGGTTAAAAATAGCCTAATCTAAATTGATCAATTTAACTTGTTTTTACTCATTTGCATACAATTGAAATCTAATGACTCATATTCGATCCAACACATATCCAATCCGACTTGTATTGCTAAAATTTTTCTGTATTTAACTCAGTTTAGAAAACTCTTACCTGAATCAAGGTAAAAGCACGAATTGAGTGAGCTCAAGGTCCCGGGAGGGTAATAGAGAGTTATAAAAGTGGGTTAAGTCTAAATAAGTTGGAAACTCATTTAACACCTATATTGAATCAATTTATGACTCATGGAGTTGGCTTTAAAACCATTGTGACTTTGAATATAACCAACTCATATAAAAAATTCAGCTTATCAAATCTGAATTAAAAAATGAGTTTATCACCAACTTTGATAGGTCTACTTGCTAATTCGATCCAAATATTTCAATTTTGTCAATTTACATGAAATTATAACGTAATTATTATAGTTATTTTCATTGAGAACTTCTGACATGATATTTTAGTCATTTTAGCTATCTTACATGCAACATCGCCATATTATCGAATAAGTTTATCACCGACTTGATAGTTTTCACCAAACTTGTAGTATTCACCGAATACTATTGCACCCAAAATTTTGGTCCATACACATATAGGGATCAACTCATTACGTGTTTGTGGCGTAAGAGAAATAAATGCATAGTCATGAGGGGATGCCCCATACGCGATGTTTAAATAAAAGATGGGGAGCAGTCGTCGTGTCCAAAACCCTAGAGATAAGGCGTTCTCATGATGATGAGCCCTTTCATGATTATACAATGTAGCACCAGAGATTAGGTGAACTCAAGTATGCGTCTTTCTGGCCAACCACTTAGTGCATGTCTGGTGGGAACTTGGTATGTGTTCGGTTGGTCAGTTCCTACGGGAGCATTGCAAGAAGTACGTCGACAGATGCAAAGAAAAACGGATCACGCATCCATTACAAATTTACTAAGTAATAATATATTGGGTTAGCAGTCGACTTACTGACATCACGCATGATATCAGAGCAAAAATCCTTGTAATTAAAATCTCTCAGGGCCCTTGATTATTTCTCAAACGTCTTCCATTAGCCTTGTCTTAGGTGGAACTTTCCTAGTTATGATGTGTGCGTGCGATTATCTAGTCATCTGAGCTCTTGTAAAACGTACACATGTATCAATCACACACCCCGCTCTGCTATTTGTCACTTCTCAGTTGGCCACGATCACCTGCCTGCAGAGCCGGTCCAAAGGCCTACTATCCGGAAAGAAAAAATATCCGGAGTAAGAACTATCAACTGGGCTCAGGTGATATCTCTCGATTTTCTTTAGGGAATGACGTGCATATTTGAACTTTTTATTTGGCTAAGCAAGCAAGTGCATAAGAATCCTCCTTATTTACCTGCATTAAGGAACGTTATCTAGCAGGGCGATGATGCGTATCTTCTCTACTTATAGTGAGCGAATCGTATCATGGTTTCAACATAAAACCCGTCGCAACAAAAAGGAAAAAAAATATTATTAAATCGCCCAATCGATCCTTCCGCTAATAATTGCGAATTATAAAAAAGCCATACAAGGTCATTTCCCCCTCTTCGCGAGTGGACGATCCACAAGACAGAACACGACACCAAGATTCGTTAGAAATAATAATCGACAAGGCAAGTCAAACCGGGGAGGGCCCCGCTCGTCCGAGTTTCAATATCGCCCGAAGATAAAAATTCCTTTCTCTCGCGGGCTTGGTGAATGGAGGGAGGGGGGGTTAGAAAAAGAGAGCGGAAAGCAGGCGAAAAGTGGAGGAGAAAAAAGGGCGAAAAAGGGCGAAAAAGGAGGCGTAGCGTCAAAGCCGTCTTGTATCCCCGTCCCTCCTCCGTTCGTCGTTTTGTCCGAGCTCCTGGGCAGCCACATGCGGCTGTGCCCCCGCCTCGGCATCTTGCGTATGGCTTTGGACTTCGAGTCGATCGGGTGGGCTAAAGAGAGGAGGAAAGTCAATAAAGCGCACAGAGAAGCCTTGGACTCTCTCTCGTTCCTAGGGGTCCGGTCCATATTCGGTTGCCCCTGTGAAAGCTCGATTCCAGCGCTTTGCGTATTCGCGTCGATTGGAAAAGATGGAGCACGATGGATTTGGCATGTTGGGTAGGTAAACTCCCATGTGCCAAACTCGGATTTATTGGTTGGGTATTTGTCCTGTCTCTTGTTCAGTGGAGAATGTGATCAAATTTGACAAGCAATCGCTGCCCGATGGAAGGTAAAATCACTTCGTCTTTTTAGGGTTTGGAGCAGTTTCCTTTTTATGGAAAGAACAGTGAAGTGATTGCACGTTATAATCAGCCCTAACGAGAGGACCGCAATATGGGTAATTGTCGGGATAGGAGGCTGTTTGGGGCGACCTCAAGAAAAGTAGTGCTTGCAAGGATTCCCACTGATGCGAATCGTTCCTTTTAGTAGTTGAGAGTGCCGAGTTGGTAGTATGTTCGTGTTTTCCAAAATCATAATCGATACTTGTAAGGGTGTGGTTCTATTTGGCGGAGATGATTCTCGAATCAAATGACGAATTGGTATATCCCCATCTCTTGTTCAGTGGAGAATGTGATCAAATTTGACAAGTAATTGCTGGCCGCTGGAAGAGAAAGTCACCTCTTCTAGGGTTTGGAGCAGTTTCCTTTTTTATGGAAACAAGCTGCCTTGTTTTAAGAGAATGGTGGAGTGATTGCACATGATATTCACGCCTAACGAAAGGATTGGGATTGGATAATTATCGGGAATAGGACCACCTCAGGAAAAGTAGTGCTCGCAAGGGCTTTGACCGACGCAACTTGTTTCATTTGTTGGTTGAGAGTGCCAAATCGGTTGTACGTGGTGTTTTCCCAAATCATAAGTTGTCCGTGGTGTTTTCTCAAATCATAATTAGTACCATGAGAAAGCTTTGTCAATTCTTTCCGAATGAAAATTTATTAGAAAACTCTTAAGTCATTTGGTCGTGCAAAGTGGGCCTACGTAATTCGAGAGTATTATATAAAAAATCTTCTTTAGATCATCTATACCAAAGAAAGATGATCTATTTAAACGAAATCTTCCTATGATTCTCTATCAATGCATTAAATAAGTTAGATGCGCTTTTTATTTTAACGTATTGGTACCTGTACATCTCATATTCACTAGTTGAAATTATATTATTTTCTTACCTTGAACTGAGCAAATACACGACTTAGTTTTACAACCTATGGTCCAGTTGTAGCCTAGGCATATAAAAAAGCTTTGAAGAAAGACCTCTTTAATTCTGTTCTTCCCATTCTAATTTTTTGGAGCGATGGATGATGGACTATGGGGATTGCCATGCCGAGACAATTGTAACGGGCCCAATACCGAAGAGAGGGCTCGACATAAGGCCCACGGGCCCAACAATCCAAAACGAAAATCGAGTATTCGAATCTAACGGCAGGCAATCAACGACCCAACCCGACCCGGCCCGACCCATCATCATCGGCAACGGACGCGCCCGGCCTGCGTCCGGAAAACCTCATCTTTCTGAGGACGCAGTTGCAGGACTGTGAAGCCCGAGTTCAGCAGAGCAGACGTCGAAAAATGGTGGCGTCGCTGAGGCTCCCGTCCCTCGCCTACCTATTCACCTCGCCCTCCGCCGCCCTCGGCCGCCGCTCCACGGCCGTGTTCGGGCGGGCCCACCACCCGCGCCCCCCGCCGGCCGCCGGCTTCTCCGCCCAGAGCACGGCCGCCATCCCTCCGGCGACCGAGGAGCGGGGCGGCAAGCAGAAGTCGCGGGGCGAGGACCGAGCCGTCACGCCGAGGTCGCAGGACTTCAACGCCTGGTACCTCGACGTGATTGAGCACGCGGAGCTCGCCGATTACGGCCCCGTGCGAGGGACGATGGTGATAAGGCCGTATGGTTACGCGATTTGGGAAGCTATTCAGGTGTTTTTCTCATTTGGTGGACTGTCTCTGATTGCTTCCTCCGTCTAATCTGGGAGAATTTGGTGGAATTTTTCTAAAAATGGTGCAAGTGTTGATGGCGATTCTCTTCGGAATGCAGGATTATCTGAACGTCAAGTTCAAGGAGACCGGTCACAGTAACATGTACTTTCCACAGGTCTGGTTATTGACTCGTACTCTGGTTATTTTGATTGACATTAATTTGCGGTTGCTTGTGAGGATTTTCGGGATAGTTTTGTTTATGATACTTCTCTAGGTTTGCTTTGTAAAGTGCGTTTTTCAACTGATGGATCCTGTGTTGTGGTTCCAGTTCATTCCATACTCATTTATTGAGAAGGAAGCTAGTCATGTTGAGGGTTTCAGCCCAGAATTGGCGCTTGTGACGATTGGCGGCGGAAAGGAACTTGAAGAAAAACTCGTGGTACATGAATTTACACACCATTATTGCTTTTCTATCCCCCTTTTGATTCTCATTCCCCAAAAAGTAGTCAAGATATGCTGATACGCAAAGTAATTTCAACTCATGAAGTATCGTGGCCTGAGTTTTGGCTTTGATTGTTGCACTTCCTGAGGTTGTGGCAGGTTCGACCTACTAGTGAAACCATCGTGAATCACATGTTTACTCAGTGGATTCATAGTCATCGTGATCTTCCTCTCATGATAAACCAGGTGAGAGCTTCTTCTTTTTTTTAGCAAAAGCTTTTTATGTTTCAGGTATTTTTCATGGAAATTGATTATCAATCTGCACAAATGTTTCTTTACTTCTTATGTCTTGCCATTAACATTGTCAGTGGGCAAACGTCACAAGATGGGAGATGAGAACTAAGCCATTTATTAGGACTCTTGAGTTTCTGTGGCAGGAGGGTCATACTGCTCATGCAACTCCTGAAGAGGCTGAAAAGGAGGTTTGCACCTTTTCACACGATTCTTGATGCAAGAGCTTAGTCGTCATCTTTTATTAAAGGGTTTTTTGATGCTCAATCGCAGGCTTTACAGATGATTGATGTCTATACAAAATTCGCTTATGAGCAAGCTGCAATACCTGTTATTGCAGGTCGGAAATCAAATATTGAAAGATTTGCTGGTGCTGATAGGACATATACAATAGAGGCTATGATGGGGGATCGCAAGGCTCTGCAGGCTGGCACTAGTCACAATCTTGGACAGAACTTTTCTCAAGCATTCGGAACACTGGTAGTCTCATGCTTGTTTTCGGGCATGCTAATGCATTTCGTGTTGGCTTTGTGATATCTGTTTTGCTGTTTCTGTTGTGTTGGGACACGCTATTGAGTATGCATGCCCTTGACGCAGTGGGGGGTAACCACTCTATAGTAGTTAATGTGTTTTCACTTATTTACCACCTTCGAGAACTTGCGATACTGTTTGGATTTAATTGGGTCTGTGTTACCTGGTGCAGTTCACCGATGAAAATGGCAATAGGCAGCACGTGTGGCAAACTTCATGGGCTATCAGCACTCGCTTTGTTGGGGGTATAATCATGACTCATGGAGATGATGCTGGCCTAATGCTTCCTCCAAGACTGGCACCAATACAAGTAAGTGCAAAGGCCTCTTAGTGTTGCAGCTTTGAATATTTTATCCTACCAGATGTTTAGTTATCGAAAGAAAGCAGAAAAGGAAAAGGTTAGTCGAGCGGTAGACTCCCGGTGTCTGCAAAATTCGAGTGCTCTCGAAAGTATATCTTTTAAAGTTTCTTGTGTAAAGCACACTTAAACAAGTAAAATATAATACCCACCCCGCTTGTGGTCGTGCTGGCTTGGGCCTTTCCCCCTCTAATTGTGGAAGGGGGGAGGTTCGAGTCCCGACGTGCGCATTGGCGCGCCTTACCTGTGACGTTGTGGGAGGTGGGTCCTTGCGGCGCCGCCCCGGCTTTGCGGCGCTGCTGGCGACGTATGGCGGTTCCTGGGTCACCAAAAAAAAAAAAAAGGATAAAATATAATTGAGCAACAAAATTATAAACAAGATGTACTCACTGGAAATCTGCCAATTGTGGCTGCAACTCATCATCCAATAATGGTTTAAAATGATTCCACATTGAACACTGCCTGATGTGGATTTAGGATGTATCTTCCACATGCAGTTTTCTATTTACATGAATGAAGTACAATTGTTTGGAACCAAATCCTAGACTATCTTCAATTGATTATGGATATAACTAGTCCAGTGGCATCACATGGAGGGACTTTCTTGATCTATTCTTTATTTGTCTTTCATCATGTCTTTCATGGTGAAGTACAATTGTTTGGAACCAAATCCTAGACTATCTTCAATTGATTATTGGATATAACTAGTCCAGTGGTATCACATGAGGGAACTTTCTAAATCGATTCTGTGTCTTTCATCATGTAGATTTCGTTGTTTGTTAAGTAGTCTAGTGGCATCACGTGGACGGACTTTCTCGATCGATTCTTTATTTGTCTTTCATCATGTAGATGTCATTGTTTGTCATTTACTTACCTTTCCTCTTCATCAGAACATTGGCTGCATGTTACATTTTCCTCACTAGTTCAGTTCCTGTGTCTGGATTCTCCCAGGTGATAGTCATACCAATATATAAGAAAGCTGATGAAAAATCCGGAGTAATAAGTGCTGCTTCATCTGTAAAAGATGCTTTGCAATCGGCTGGGGTCAAAGTTAAACTCGATGACTCAGAACAGAGAACACCGGGATGGAAATTCAACTTCTGGGAGATGAAGGTTTGTTTTCACTTCTAAATCATTGTTCAACGTGTAAACCTAAATCATTGTTCAAAGTGTAAACTTATTGTGGATAGTATTTTTCCTTGCCAAAGCATCTGCATCTGCCATTCACTTGTGGAAAAATGGACAAGCCTCCTCCTGCTTGTGACCTTGGGAGACTTGTATTCTATAAGATATCATTGTGTTTCTTAAATCCCATTAGAAACCTGGTTTTGCATTTCACCTTGCATCAGGCCTTATTCTTTGCTTGGAGAGAGAGAGAGAAATGAAAGTGTGCGTCATGTTAAATAATCACCATTTTATTGCATAGTATGAAGGGGCATGCATTTTCAGTTCTCATTTTCAAAGAAGACAGTCATCTACAATTCTGTTACTGGATAACCTAATAACTGCTCTTAATGTCACAGGGAGTCCCTCTAAGGATTGAAATTGGTCCTCGTGATGTTGCAAGTGGGAGTGTGGTTGTCTCCAGGAGAGATATTCCTGGAAAGGAAGGAAAAGTGTTTGGAATTTCCATAGAACCAGCTGTTTTAGAAGCTTATGTCAAAGATAAGTTGGATGAGATCCAATCTTCTCTCCTCCATAGGGCGAAATTATTCAGAGATAGGTGCATACTTTTGCTTTAGCCTGGCATTGCCTGAGTTTTAAACTAAATGCACAACCTAAAATCGATCATGGAGATTGGGAACTTTCACTTTGATCTCATGCTCATTCTGGAGAAACTGCATTACTCCATGTTGCTGCATGTTCATAGTCTACCATCTGCTTTCGATTAGTCAATATGGTTGTTGCACCAAAGTTGCCAATGATAATTTTCGTGATGACTTGGTGCAATGATAATTTTTGTGATTGACTGATTTTCATTCATATAGGAAACACCAACATGCAATCAGAATGGTCATATTACCTTCTGCTCATCTAGTTAGTGCTGAGCAAAAGTTCCAAATACATGGTACCTCAGTTTAAAGATTAAACAAACGAAAACACTTCAATTTATGAATTAGATTACTAAAGTATTATGCCTATGGTTATAGGTTTAGAATCAAACAAAAGGGGATGCTTTTCCTTTGCAAATCTTAAGCTCTCTGGGTCCTTGCTGTTGTTATGCTTGCAAACGGCTCTGAATGTGCGTCTCTAGATTAATTTCAGTGAAGTTTGGTCAACCATATGAATGTTTTAATAATATCCTTGTAGTTATGTAAATAGAAAGAAACTTGTGTTTAGCGGTTATCTTCGTCTCCTGCAATATCATTTCTGTTCAGGTTTATACAAGTGATTGTATTTAAAGGAGCATTTACCTTGTGCAGGAACATTTTGGATGTGAGCTCCTACGATGAATTGAAAGAAGCAATTTCCCAGGGCAAATGGGCAAGAGGCCCTTGGTCAGCAAGGTATCTTGTGCTATCATCTTTTTCATGATGGTTCTCTGATTTGTACATTCGTTCTCTTTTGGTATTAGCAAGCGCATTTGCTTGGCTTCCTAATACCATGGCTGGCATATGGCTACAGTGACCAGGATGAGTTGAGAGTGAAAGAAGAAACTGGGGCTACAATCAGGTGCTTTCCTTTTGACCAGCCGGAAGACATCAAGACATGCTTGATGACGGGAAACCCAGCCAGTGAAGTTGCTATATTTGCAAAGTCATACTGAAGATTTGAAAAATCTTCGGAGAACTTATCAAAAATACAGGTTGGATTGGCTGAAAGAACGTGCAGCCCTTGTTGTGACACATCGCATCAGGGCTGCTGCTTGTTCAGAAATGTTTTCAGCGGGCGGGGTAGCTATACAGAAAATCTTCTCTTTGTGCATTAGAGATGGTCATCTGTAACTGAAATTTTTTTGCCCCTTTTGTTGTTAAGCAGATTTAAGTCTATCACAGCTTCCCCATTTATGTATGTATCCTCTTTGCTATCTATCCATGAAGCTGCTTGTTTGGTCTTGAGGTTTCTTTTTGGCATAGTAGACATTGTACAAGCTACATCAGTACTGATAGACCAAATCAGCGGATGCACACTCACAACCACAGGCGCAGAGGAATGCAATGCGATGACAACACGGAAGTGACTCAATTTGTTTGATGCACGTTGTCCCCATGTCTAATTAAAACTAATCCATCGCCAGGTAAAGCTGAGGGACTCCAAATGTAGGTTCTATCCCATACCGGATGGACATGCAACTTCGTGCCTCATTTTTCTAGGCTGATGCTCACGAGAAAATATTGTGTGCGTACTAAGGATGCAAATAAGAAGGTATTCAAAAGGGCGAGACATGTCACCCGGGGGATCCATTTTTGCAAACTCCTCTCCTCTTCCCCCCACCCCCACCCCCCGGCGGGGCCACACACCAAAGCACACTCTCTGCGGACGAACAGCCGGCTACCTTGACCTCCGCGGCAACCACCTCCTTCGACGTGTACGAGTGCTTGATTTGCCACAAGAGCTTCCCCACCGAGGCTCTCGGTAGGCACAAGCGGTGCCACTATGAGGCCCCCGCTCCCGCTTCGACTGCTGGCGGGGGGAATGTCTCAGAGGGCGTGGGGGTCCATGCACACGTAGAGCCAGGGGCATTGCAAGTTCGATCTAAGTATCCTGGCGCTCCCGGAGTTCTCCCCCGGGTTCGTAGTCTTCAGTAGCATGGAGGATGAGGTGGATAGCCGACACCCCTCCAAGAAGCCTCGGTTCCCAGTGCCGGTGAAGACAGAAGCTACTTGAAATGGCTCGGATTGAAAAAGCACAAAAACCCACACATTAAAAAAAAAAAAAAATGACAGTTGGAATCGAAATGGGAACTCGATTAAGTTTCAAATAGGAATAAAGAAATATTAGAAACGATTGTTTTTGTTCGTCTCCTCTTGTTTGTTGGGGATGGTGGAGTTTTTTTTTTGGGGGAGAGAGGAAGGTGTATGCACAGCTTCAACTGCGAAAGAAGAGAGGAGAGAAAGTGACCGTGCTGGGAAGGCAGAAGAGAGAGAGAGAGAGCGTGCAGCGAGAAGAGAGAGGGGAGGGAAGAGTTTTCAAAAGGGGTCCCACATGCAACATGTGTTGCGCTCTCAACCGCCTTCTTATTTGCCGCGCTAGCATTATATGTACTTGGATCTGGGCAGATTCTTAAAAGGTTCAAGGAGGAAACAAGCGGGAGAATCGCCCCAGGGTGGGGAACTCCGTGCTATCCTTTGTATTTCCTTTCTATCGGGAAGATAAAGATAGACAAGGAATTTGAGGATCTCATGGTGATGAAGGTAGATATCACGTTAGAACTTCGGTTCTGGCTACCTATATTTTCTATCATTTGCACTACGGCAGTATCTCTGCAAAGCAAAATTTCAAAAGGGCAAAAAGTGAAATAAAACGAAAGAATCGGTTCCTTTAAAAGATTATTCTAATCAAGGGCTTCACGGTCCATAACTAGGCCCGACAAGCCCTCACATTTGACACATTTTGGGTCTCTGGGGCTGATGTCAGGCTCGAATGACCTCCCTTTCGGCCTTTAATTTATCAACTGCGCAAAAACTCTCGCACGTGCATGTTTTAGTTGTCAAGAAGGTCGCATGATAACTTGAAAAGAAACCTACTTCTAAGGTCAGGCCTCGCCCCGAAATGCACTTTCGTAGCATGAACCAGGTGGTTTGGATGGCGAACGAGGAGGTTATGATGGCACTGAGCCAGAGCCAGGAGTTGGGACTGAGGGCAGGGATGATGGGGGAGTCAAGAGGGTCGTGCTTGAACCGGTTGTGGTCTCGGGGTGACGTGGGCCTCGAGCCGAAGGTGGAGTTGAGAAGGGAGGTGAAAAGAGGGAGGGAGAGAGAAGGGAAGCAGGAGGTCAGGGATGGCGAGATCGGCCGATGCCTTTAAGGCACATACGAGGAGCATGCGCAAGAGCTTTGATGAGGCGGCGGTGTCGGGCTGTTGTTGGTTGGCTTCGTGGATGATCTCACGAATTATGGAGAAAAACGGAGCAATGCTGCTTCTCCGCTCACCATCACCAGCGTTTCGTGCCCGCACAAGTTCGCTTGGAGATGCTTGGTATGTTTATGAACGTAGTTCTCGTCGAGCTGTATTTTACCTCTGCAATTAATTGAGGAAAGTGTTGTTCCATGTAAAGGATCGTGCAAAAGATGACACATAACCCAAAACTATGGGGAAAATTGCATGTGGCCTAGTTTGTCCAGTATATTGTAGCTAGAGCAAACTATGACTTACCTCTTTTTGAAGAAGCTAATTCAGTGACCCAAACACAAATGCGGTATGCCATGTGTAAACTCATCTTTTCTTAGTAACATAAATGCAAAAAATGACGGTGAGAAGTTCTGTATGAATTATCAATTTATATATCGAGCCCTATTACTCCAACGACAAATTATTTAATAGATTTATTTAGATTTATTTTATGAATGACGTGATGGACAGAACCAATCACAATTTAAAAAGCAGACACTAAGTGAAAACTACTATTTTCAAGTGGGACCGAGCATGTGTTCTACTAATTCTTGATATGTAAATGACAAAATCGAATAGAAGAAGCCGATATGATAACTTTTGTAGCTCAACGGTTCCTAAAGAGTCGAAGGTAAGGTAGAGATCAGTGTGAGCTTTCGCCTAATAAAGATTTGTCTTTTTTTAGCTAAGAAAACGTCTCTTCATCATGTACCTCATATAAATTTAAACTAACTGGAGGCTAAGGTATATATAAGCTTGTTTGCAACACAAACCTGGATTTTTGGCAAAGTCCAGCCGATCATGCTGGAGGGCAAGGAGGGGTGCAGCGAGTAATCTAACGTGTGGCCGTGACTGAAGGAGCCTCAAGTGTCGATCGACGACAAAGAGAAAAATCTTCGGGACAATCATGCAAAAATAGGCTGCACCGACGTGCAAGATATAGTAGATGATGTAGAGTGCGTAGAGCTGGTGGGTGTAGAAGAAAGCTTCGAACATTTTCTCACGAATTAGGTCGGAAGCTCGTTATCCACATGGCCCCTGCCAGAACCATGGCGCTCTCTCCGGCCACGTTCGATATCCGTGTGCTGCTCCGTTCCAGCATCTGCAACGACCGCCCCGTGAGTGCATGCAAACCGCGGGCAGGGTAGCTTATAGAAAATCTACTCCTTGTGCACTAGAGTTCATCATCTGAATTTTGCCCTTTTTTATGTTAAGCAGATTTTTTTATTTTATTTTATTACAACAGCCCCGTTTACGTATGTATCTTTGTTATCTATCCATGAAGCTGCTCGATTAGTTTCGTAGTTTCTTTTTGCATGGTAAACTCTGTACGAGTTACTAATCCGGATTAGATCAAATGGTGTGATGCTATGTACGATTTTTGGACTATTTTGACCAAGTCAAAATGAGAAGAAGAGAATAACGTAGAAAAGTCAAAGGAAGAGAAAAGTGCAGGTTCAGCTCGAATAAAAGGGGAAGGAGAGCGCACGCACGGGGCAGCGGGAGAGAAAAAAGAAAAGAAAAGAAAAGAAAGAAAGAAAGAAGAAGAGAAAAGGGAAAGCAAAAGAGCTGTACGCCACAGAGGCTTTGTCGAGTCCGATCAATTACGTATCGCCATGGCTAGTAAGTGCTCATGCCCTTCGATATTCCAATTGGAGAAGTTTTTGAACGTATGGCTTAAATGTGAAGTTTTGTGAAATTTGAGC
Organism: Eucalyptus erythrocorys; assembly: GCA_014182555.1. NCBI lineage: Eukaryota > Viridiplantae > Streptophyta > Magnoliopsida > Myrtales > Myrtaceae > Eucalyptus > Eucalyptus erythrocorys. The sequence goes on along the minus strand of CM024597.1, from coordinate 44,632,435 downwards.
TGCAAAGTTAGAATTTTTAGTTGTTGAACTATGAGATTTAATGAAAATGGGGGATTATGATATTGTAGAGATGCAGGGTTTGATGAGAGTCCATTTAGAGTAATGTTTAGTTGGTGCGAAATTTTAGGATTTTGCGTGTGAGTTCCGTGTTGCGGATAGCTTAAATAATCGTTTTGGATGAGCGATTTGTTGACGCCTATGAATCGTTTTAGTAGCTTTAGTTTAGCCAATTTGTAGTTAAGAAAGTGCTCTATGTGATTTTGATGATATTTATTGCTTCTTTGAGTAATCTTGGTAAGTTGGTTTATAGCTTTTGCAAGTGAGTGGTGCTATTTCTTATTATAGTTTGTAAATCATATTTCAAAAGTAGTATTGATTGTATAGTGTGAGTTATGAAATAGTATGTTTGTTGCATAAAACGTTGGATCGAACATTTATTACTTTCGGTTATTTGTATAGTTTGAGAAATGTTTTATGAAATGCGTTTCAAAATGGTGTGAGAAATGCCTTATAATGTATGTATGTATGTATGTATGTATGTATGTATGTATGTATGCGTGCATGCATGCATGCATGCATGTATACTTCGTTTGATGAATGTAATTGACAAAGATTATATATTTTGAGTTTGTAAAATCTTTTTGTGGAAGAATTTTAGAAAGCTTTTGATTTTGAGTATGTTCATGAAAGGTCATAAGTGTTGAATTACGAAATGCTTGATGAAACACTTTCTGTTTTATAAAGAAGGTTGTGAAAAGTGATGTGATTCAGTTTGTGAAAATGGTTTATGAGATGAATTATGGTTTTGATTGTGAGATTATTAGAGAATAAGGTTTATGCTCAATATCGCTATGAAACATCGAGGGATTTTTGGGTATATATACTAGTTTTAAAATATTACTCCAGGTTGAGACATTGGTTGGCAATCGATGGAGAGCTAGCTAGAAAAATCTTGGTGACTTTATCTCAAAGCATTATGCATAATCATAGTTAAATATTTAAGCAAGAGCTTGGTTAATGAAATTAACCATTGACATGTGTTCTAAGATTAGTCGATGGAATAGATTATCGACATGTGATATGTTGACATTGATCAATGAATGGACTATAATGGATGGACTGTTGCTATATAATTCGATGTTGTTGATTTAGATGAGGATTCCTAATATGTATAAAATTTTGTGGAAAGATATAACCCCTTTTTGGTATTTATCCGTATACAAATTGCAGTATTAGAATGTAACGAATATTTAATTATTTTACTATTCACATGACCACAAATTTCATTGTTTATTTTGACCTTATACGCATGAATTTTTGCCAAAAGAAAATAAATAGCAAACGAACAGTTCAAGTGCTAAAAGTTAAGAAAGTGACACTTAAATATTACTTCTTTTGAAAAATGAGACACTTGAATACTAAGTCCAGTGAACTCTGTTGGAAATTCTACATCGCAATTTTTGATTAATATTGCTCGCATATGTGGCTCGCTAGAGAGTTGACTTAGCAAAGGAATACCAAAATGACATTGTTTTGGTATGGATTTGAACTTTACTATAAATATTAATTAAATTAAATGTAAAACTGAATTTCAATATTAAAAAGAGAAAAAGAAAAAGAAAAAGAGGAAGATGGAGATTGTAGGCGGTGAGGGCTCAGTTGTTAAGAAGGGTCGGCAACGGTGGAGGAAGGGTCAGCTGGGGTCGCTAGGCCCTGGTTTGGGGCTGGCGACCTCAGTCGATCGGCAACAAGGGCTTGCGAGCCCTCGTCGTCGGGTTGACTAGGGTTTCTAGGCTTTGGCGCAGCGTCCCTTGGCTTGGCCAAGCGAGGGCCGGTGACCCTCGTCGAAGCCGGGGGAGGTTGCGACCCTTACCTCAGATTTGGATAAGGGCTCATAGGCCCTCGTCACTAGTAGACTAGGGTTGCCGACCCTTGGCTAAGGCCTGATAACCTCGGCTGACCCTTCCCTAATAGTCGCCGGTGAGGGCTCAACCCTCGCCACCTACAATCTCCATCTTCCTCCTCCTCCTTTCTCTCTCTCTCTTCTTCTTCTTCTTATATATATATATATATATATATATATATATATATATATATATATATATATATAATATATATTTAATTAATATTTATATTAATTATCAAGTCAATAGCAAAATGATGTCATTTTTGCACTTGTCTCACTGGAAAATTTCTACGTTAGCATTTTTATTAGATTTTTTTGCTGTTGACACTTAACGATTCATTTTGCTCCGATTTTAACACGTAAGTGTCACTTTCCTAACTTTTGGTACTTAAGTGTCCTCTCATATTAAGCTTTGACACTCCAAGTGTCTAAAACTTGGAAATGGAGTGTCTAAAACTTGAAAATAACTTATATTTGAAATTGTATGTATATTATCAACCGAACTGAAGATTATTGAGTTTCATTATGGTTTTGTAAATATGTATAGTGGGTATGTGATTTACTTAAAAGAGGCATTCATTAGTCACTGAGTTATGGTTACTTATCCCTTTTATCCAAATCTTTTTCAAGTTATTTAGTTAGTAGCTAGTAGAATGAGAGCGCTATTAATAGGAACTTTGTTAGTTAAAATTTGATTATGAGTTGAGATAGTCTAATATATGTTTGAAATGGTATCTATTAAGGTTTAGTGTCTTAGTTCGGAAAATATATATAATTAATGGATTTTAAAACTATGATCCTATAACCAGTTCTCTCTTCTATCGGATGTTTGAATGGAGTTATATTTAGGGCGACAGGATAATGCTGATAATGTTTGAAGTCGTGCCCTTTCGTGTGAAAAGACGGCCGTATCATTGCCCTTATACTTTTATAGTTGGAGGTTTGATGGTATGTGATCATACACCCATTGGTATTTCACTTTGTTCTTTTGCCATTTTAATTTCTGTGTAATAGAAAGGAAATATTGTCTGTACTCTGCCTGTACTATGGATAATCTGGTGAACCTCTGTAATTTAATATCTGGTCATGGTAGTTCTAACTTCACTTCTGGCGACATTATTCCATGCATTGATTTGTCGAGACATAACTCTGATCAAAACCCATGACACTGCCATTTGGGACATTTCAGGGAGATTCAGTGGCAATTGTTTGAAGGATGTACTGAGAAGTTGATAGAAGTGTACAGGCCAATGTGACCAGCAGATACAAAGTGAAGACGATTTTCTCATTTGGAAATACCCGCTATGAGCAGTTTCTCATTGCATGCTTTTGCTTTATGTTTATGAACTTTCGCTTAATAGTTTTCCCCCTTGATAATGCCCAGAGAATGGTGTGGAAATATATGCATTTCAAAGACACTAATTTTCACCTGGTTAAAATACATAAAGCAAAAGAAAAAAAAAGAAGATGCTTAATTTCATCCTGCTCACTCTGTCTATTAAAACTGAAGATCGAAATTATTTTCAACATGAATCGCTCTATGTTTGCGTAGAAAGACAATGATCGCAATGTAGACTCTTGATGTCACCAGATGATCACATATAGTTCCTTGATGTCACCAGCTAAAACTGATGGACTGGAAGTGTATGTTGGATATCGACCCAGATGAACATACAGCAGCTACGTCTTGTCTCATCTTCCGTGGACCACTAACAAGCACGCCAATGCTCGACCCTTCAATGCCCAGCAAAATCTCTGCAACCAACGTTAGTTTAACCTCTGTGAGTTGATGTTTCACTGATCTTTCCAGTTAGAAGCATATCCATTTAATCATGGACTGGTTTTTTAAACTGATGTCTTTCTTCCCAAGTTCGAGTAGTCAGTGACTAAAAACAATTCAGAGGAAATACTCACTCTTGAGGTTGGGCCTTTCGCCATAGTGCATATTGGTTGATTGAATAAGAGTTTGGCGAGGGAGGCTTTCCAACTCCCAGTCACCGGCGTCGGCTCTGGCAACTGGTGATGCTGTTGGTGGAGTTTTCATGTCTTGTATCTGCACCGCTTCTCTCAAACACTGTTTCTTGTTCCAAAGAAAAGCACCTGTGGCACTTGCAGCTACGCAGACACAAGCAAACACCATGTACAGAGCAGCTCTGGAAGCATCGGAGTACATTCCGTTCGAGTCACGTTCAGTCGGGTATATGTAATATCGTGTTATAATTCCAACAAGTACTAGGAATATTGCAAAGGATGACGAAATTATTAGTCCTAGCCACAGCCAGCTTCTGCTACCTAGAACTGCAGAAACTGGTACATCATTTGTGTTAGGCTTGAGCCACACCGTTCGGATGAGCTCCTGATCATCTTTTACAGTCTCTTTCTCTCTTGTCACATAGGCTTCAATTTGAAGGTGAAGGCAGGATATGTCGAGATTCGTGCCTGAAACAGGGAGGAGGAGTTCCAGCATGGCCAGATCGAGTTCTTTCTTGAAAGCACAAATGAGAAGAATTCGTGGAGCCTTATGACTTGCCGAGTTAGCTGTGAAGAGGAGCTCCCGGATGATGGAAATGAAAGGCGTGATGCCACTCCCTCCACTAATCATCACCAGCATGTCGTGCCTGTAGAATGTTTCGGCCATCTTGATCAAGCTAAACTTATGAGGCATCTAAGCTGAAATAATAGGGAATAATATTCAATGAACAAATACCAGCGAAACAATCACTGGCACTTTTCCTATGTCCGAAAGTGAATTCAGTCTCGATATCTAACAAGTCTAGTTATGGTGTTTTGCAGCATTTTCCTGTAATGTCAACACATAAATATCTTTTTCCCCCAAATAACTGCTACCAAAGGACTCACCTCAGCAAATTGGTCGAAGGAGGTCCATATGGCCCTTCAAGTGAAATCTCAAGCCTCTCTACAGGTGAGGACGAGGATACGGTCTCATACAACATCTTAGTCCATCTTCCTTCGCTTTTTACCACTATGCTTAGCTTGTCGCAATCCAAATTACTACTTGATGTGATAGTGAAAGGATGCCATTGCAGCTTCGATATGCTAGGGATGTTGAGAAACACTGTGCTAGTTGGAGAATAGCTCAATCCTTAAACCAGACAAAGGAGGAATTAGTACGGCAAAAATAAAAGCAAGTGGAGGCAAAAAGAATTGCAGATCAAATTGGTATTCAACTCTACCTGGACTCTTTGAAAAGTTCAATTCAACTGCTCGACAGGGTAGCACCCGAGCACAAACAAGCTGAATCTTCTGTTGGGATTGCAAGAATCGCAGGCATCGATCGATTAAGAAGAGATAGAGACCAGGAAGCATGACGCAGGCAGTGGAAAACCCAACATGAAGTACGAAAAACAGGACGAAAATAATGTACAGGTAGTGAGTGTAGAAGAAGAGTTCGAATATCTTTCTCCTAATTCGCTGAAATGCAGTCGCCCACATTACCACTCCGGCCAGTAACGAGATTTCCCCGGCCACGTGGGAAACTCCAACCTTGTCCCATTTTATCATCTGCAACCGTGATCAAGATCATTCATGCTTTATCAAATTTGTGTAAAGCTGTGTTAGAAGTCACTACAAAACTTGTAGTTGAATATTGCAAATTACCTCTAAGACTTGTTGAGTATTGGCCCAGAAAATGACATAGCACAAGCCATGCGCGGTGAAGAGAGTCATGGTAACGTGGCCAAGCCAGATGTGGTACTTGACACTCGCCTCAGAGGTCACACCAATGAACTGCAAAAGTGAGGATCCTCTCGTGACTGGGAAGAACAAGAAGGCTAAGCAGATGTTCCCAACCAGGCCAAGCAACAGAGCTGCACTATCTAGCTTTACTTCCCACCTGCCAAAGGAAAATTCCGTTCACTCGCTGCGCAGCATTTAAGTGCTCTTTAACGTGCAAAATTTTGAAGATCACTGGTACTCACACTCGCTCCCTTCCTTGGATCGCCTCTTGCGCGACATTTGCAAACATAGCATGCAAGTAAGAGGAGAAAGACCATACTAATAGAGCCGAGAACATGGCCAAGAAGGCGAGCTCTATCCAAGAAACGATTCCTAGAGGGCCTTTGACCAACGCGGGCATCTTCCATGAGTCGTATCGGGAGCTCCTTCCCTGCACTCTGTCAACAGGGAAAAGATATAACACGTCACCAGCGTTCGCTTGAATCATAAAGAGAACAATTTCTGGCAGGGATATTTCCAAAGGGATAGAGTCGGTCACCTTGAGTCGCTGCGATCTGCGCCTCTCTTCCCTAGATGCGAATAGAAGGCACCCAATGTGGCAATGAATAGAATGGGCAAGGCATATATCAGAAGACTCGCTCCTGAAGTAAAAACCATAAAAGATTGAGTGAAGTTCAGCTAGTCTTTGTGTTTCACTGTTTTCTTTTATTACTATTAATATCTCTCTCTCTCTCTCTCTCTCTCTCTCTCTCTCTCTCTCTCTCCCCCGAAACAATGAAATTGAACAAGCAATGGAAACAGCAAGAAGCTCATGTCATAGAAAGTGCAAAATGAGCTAGAGTTTGCAACTGCAAGACAAATGAAGCACGAACAAAAGTACCTTGTTGTCCGAAGTACGTGGACTGGGTTTTGCTGCGAATGTTTGGCATCCAGCGCAAGTAGAAAGTGTTGGTGGGCATCATTATCAGTATTAAAATGTACCCAAGAAAGACGACCTTGATTAGGACTTTCATGGCTAATCTCATCACCGCCATCTTCATGCCCTCGCAACAAACGTCTTCCATCCTTGTTTCTCTCTGTCTCTGTCTCTGTCTATCTCTCTCAATTCGCCATTAATATTTCCTCCGCGAACATGCTTATATAGCAAAGTTCGTCGGGAACCAATGACGGAGTACCTCAAGCAAAGGCGACAGGTGACTTACCGTATCAGGAGTCATTTTGAGCGAGCACTTTTAGGAGGAGATATTTGACTCCCACGGGAGACAGAGAGGCCAGCATATCATCTTGGAGGCCCGGTGCATGGCTTTATCGTTCCTTCCAACGCAATATTCATTAATAGCGAACACCTTTTTCGCTACGAATGTAATAATCTATCAAATATACTCCACACGACATCGCCTTCCTTGTGAATACTCCTTACTAAAATGACAATCTCCGGCAGCAGGATTCTTACAAGATACGCTATCATTGCAGGTATTATCGATACCACAGGATCAACCTAATGGTATTTGACAACAGCTTTTGGTTAAGACTCTTGTATTTAGAGGAGGCTCCTGTAGACATAAGAAATGCTGCTGCTCTTGTTATTATTATTACGATCTTTATGATTATGGATGTTGTCATCATTGCTGGATGGAAGAACCCGGGCCAGCCGACACTCTCGTCATTTGCGATGAGGTGCATTCACGACGTCCCCCCTCCTCTAGACTTTCCCTCCATTGATTACTCCTATGCACGCTTTTGTTCCGCCCGAGCTGTTCTCGCCACGGCAAAATGGGGTCATTTACAATGTCCAGCATCGGATCTCTTACGCTCTCGGGATGTGACCCGTAAAGTTGGGCGTCTTGTTAATGAAAATTGTAGATTTACTGGCTCCTGCCGTTGAAAGGTGGCTTGGATTCTCATTGTCTAATTCAAGATTTGTCAAACAGGTAGATTGAGTTATAAATGGTTTGATTCAAATTGACCTTATTAACCCTTTCATGACTCATTTATTGTAATACAAAATTTTCAATCTCCACTCGATCCAATCTATACCCAATTCATATTTGATCCAATCCATTTAACCAAATCTAGGAAAGCTTGTTTCTTATGATTTTTTATTTTATTTTATTTTATAAAAATGGTATCGCTAAAACACTTTTATGCAATACAAATTTAATGAACAATTTTTATAATTTCTTAAAAAAATTGAGGCTCCGTTTTTTTTTTTTTTTTTTTTCAAATATGTTTTTCAAGAAGTCATTTTCTAATATTATCTTGAAATATGAAAATAAATTAGAAAATATTTTTTGTTGTTTTGTATGGAAAATCTAATTAGACTTTCCTCTATGCACTCCTTTTGATAATTTCTAAATTTTAAGAAATTAAAATTTTAACTTCTTTCGTTTTTCGTTTTCCTTCTTCTTCAACCCGTCATCGGCCACAATGACGACTAGAGACTAGTCATAGGTGAGCTTGAGCCTTGCCATAGGTTGGTGAGGCTCAAGCTCACCCAATTTCGGCTAGTTGAGCCTCACCCTAGGCTATCGAGCTCGAGCTTCACCAACCTCCAGTAAGGTTGTCTCTCGCTTGGCTAGTCGTCATCCACCAATGGAGAAAGATGGAAGAAGGGAGAAGAAAGAAAAAAAGAAAAAGAAAAAACAATTATAATTTAAAATTTTTTGAAATATTTTTATGAGGCTGAAGAGGGAGAGAGTGTGTATGAATCTAGTGGATTAAAAATGGCTTCTAAACTCAACCCATTTTATCTTAGCCTTTATATTTAAATTTTATTTAAGATAAGACTCTTCAAAAGTGAAGTGATTCATATATGACCGATTTATTTTTTAAATAGCTAATACATGAATTTAAGATTCGTTTTGATAGGTTTATCCAATTCATATCTTTTCGTTCCGCAACCGTTTCGATTTATTGTGGAGTCGACAGAGGGCGAAATGCATGGATTTTCAAGGCTAAATCAGATGATCATTCACGATGGGCAATATCCAAATCACAGGCATTTATCACACAAATCAGCTGATGCCCACGCTCTCTCACACCCCAAGACACAGAGAAATGCAAATGCGATGACTGACACGAAAACACAACCCAGTTCTGCTTGACATACACGTTGTCCCCGTGCTTAATTAAAGTTGTTCAATCCATCGTGTCACCAGTTGAAGCTGATGGACTCGAAATGCAGGTTCTCTCCCAAACCGAATGCACATATCTTGGCAACCTCGTGCCTCATTTCTCTGGGCCCGCATACGAGAACTCCCGTGTCCGGCCCTTTGCACTCCGACAGTAACTCTGCAAGGACAGAATTTTCAAAAGGGCAACAAGGAAAACAAGAAAAGAATCAGTTCCTGGACTTGTAAATCTAATCAAGGCCCAGAAATTTGACACATTTTGGGTCTTCTGGGCTGATATCGGGCTTGATTATGACCCCATTTCGGTCTTTTAGGCTCCATCATTACGCCGGTTCAGGCCTGATAACGGGCTTCCAGGGCATGCTTTTTTACTTGTCATCATTTTCACCCACATATCGTGGTTGAATAAGAAAATTTATAAGCTGAGCGAAAACTTTTCTTGCATGTCTAAGTTTATGTTGTCAAGAAGGATCACGTACTAAGAAGCTTACTTTTTAGGTCAGGCCTTCCCCCGTAATGCACATTCGTGGCTTCAACCAGCGACTGATGCGGAACACTATCCACCCCTCTCTCCTCCACATTGTTGAACCACGACCCGGGTGACGCTGTCGGCGTCGGGACCTCCATGCTCTTCACTTGCCTCCCTCCGGCGGTGGCCCCTTTCTTGCGCCACAAGAAAACGCCGCTTGAGGCCAAGAACACGCAAGCGCACATCAAGAACATCTCCCAAAGCGTCCAATACGAGAAATGGTATTTCCTGTCGTCGCCATGCGCGATTGGGTAGATGTAGTAGCGGGTCACGATCCCCAACAAGAGCAGGAACATGGCGAACGAGGAGGCTATGATGGCACCCAGCCAGAGCCAGGAGTTGGAGCCGAGGGCGGGGGTGATGGGGGAGTCGAGAGGGTCGGCCTTGAACCAGGTGGTTTGGATGAGCTTCTGGGCGGGGTCGAGCTGCTGGTGGTCGTCTCGAGTGACGTAGGCCTCGATCCGGAGGTGGAGTTGAGGAGAGAAGCGGGAGGAGGGATCGAGAGAGAGGGGAAGCAAGAGGTCAAGGATGGCGAGGTCGGCAGATGTCTTGAAGGCGCATATGAGGAGCACATTCGGGAGCTTTGATGAGGCAGCGGTGTCAGTTTGTTGTTGCTTGATTTGGTGGATGATCTCACGGATTATGGAAATGAATGGACTGATGCCGCTTCCTCCGCTCACCATCACCAGCGTTTCGTGCCTGCATAAGTTCACCGTGTTAGTACTCGAGATGAGCTTTGTGTTCAATCGAAAGAACATTCTCTAGAACGAAACAGCTAATTGAAGCCGCATATCCGTTTAAGCTCTTGACGCACGGCCTACCTGGTTATCATATAAATGTCTGATTTTGGGGCGATAAATAATGCAGTTTACATGGTCGATAACAGATGCAATTGCAAGGCAATGTATATAAAATAGGATTATATCTAAGAGATGTCGAGAAATTAGAGGAGGCATTGACCTAAGGAACTGAGAAGAACTCGGTCCGTAGGGTCCTTCCACAGAGACTTGAAGATGGTCCAGAGAAGAAGAAGAGGAGGAGGAAAGAGATTCGAAGAGGCGGCGAGACCAGCTTCCTTGACTTTTGATGGCCACGCTGAGGCGGTCGGGCTCCATGTTGCTGCTGGATGTGACCGTGAAGGGGTGCCATTGCAGCTTGGAGATGCTTGGGATGTTTACGAACATGATGCTCGTCGGGTTGTAATTCACTTCTGCAATTCATTGAGGGGAAGTGGTTTTGCATGTAAATGCTCAAGCAAAAGATGACATATAACACAAGACTCTAAAGGAAATTGCACGTGGCCTGTTTTGTTCAATGAATTGTAGCAAGTGAAAACCATAACTTACCTGTTTCTGAAGAGGCTAATTCCAAACAAAAAATGCGCACGTAATGGGTAAACTCATTTTCTTTTCGGTAACAGATTTGCTACATAATTAGAATGAGAAGTTCCATATGTATTTATCAATTTATGTATCCAGTCCTACTAGTTCAATAAATACTATATGATAGATTCATTCTATGAATGGCATAGTAGATAGAATCAATCACAATTTTAAAAACTAGATATTATATGGAAACTTTTATTTTCGAGTGGGACCTAGCGCATGCCTCACCGTTTCTTGATATGTAAGCCGCACGGTCAATTAGAACAAGCCAATATAATAACTTTTGTAGCTCAACAATTATAAAGGCTTGAAGGTAGAGATACTTGCATGTTTTTGCCTAATAGTCATTTGTATTTTTTTTAGCAAGAAACGTCTCTTGATCATACGCCCCATATGATTTTAAACTAACTGGAGGCTAAGGTATATGTAAGCTTGCTCTATCAAATTATTTCAGTCCTGACACGCACCTGGACTCTTGGCAAAGTTCAGCTCGATCATGCCGGAGGGCAAGAGGCGCACGGCGAGTAATCTAACTCGTTGCCGTGACTGTAGGAACCTCAAGTATCGATCGATGACAAAGAGAAAAATCCCCGGGATAATCATGCAGAAATAGGCTGCACCGACGTGCAAGACGTAGAAGATGATGTAGAGTGCATAGAGCTGGTGGGTGTAGAAGAAAACTTCGAACATTTTCCTGCGAAGAGCGGGGAAGCTTGTGATCCACATGGCCGCCGCGAAAACCATGGCGATCTCTCCGGCCACATTCGATACCCCTGTGCTGCTCCATTCCAGCATCTGCCATGACAATCCCAGCCCCATGATTATATGCAACTGGTGCGTAAATTAGGATTCTCAGTATCCACTACGTGCATGGTTAGAAAAGACTCGCATTTTGGAAACAGCTTCTTTTGGGGAAAAAAAACTAATACCACTTCCTATCCAGATTATTGGATTCATGACGAGATCACACGACTACTACTTATCTGAACAACACCAAATTATTCGAATTGTGCAGAAACAATAAAGAACAGTCGAACAAGCAGATTTTTTTTTAAAAAAAAAATTAGTTTTGGGTTTAGTTTCACTAATTTATCCTGATAATCTCTCTCTAACCTTATCTTCTACTACCATCTCTGTGGGTGACACTGCAACCACAAAATGTCATCCCACTGATTATCAGCATGGCTAAAGCGTGTAACTATCAGAAAGAAAAGTTCCCCACTAAACAGAATGGCCATCACAATTGACAATCGATTCCAGTTTTTGTATACATGTGGTCTTATATGTCCTCTTATCTTTGGAGTGGAATTTTCTAACGTTTAATTTCTTGATTCCCTTATAAATACCTCGCTTATCTTGTATATATAATATATCTAAGCTATATGACAAGCCGACATACTTTAGTCACGTGCCTAATTATCTGATTGTTCTTTTTTCATTTTCTATTTTTCTCTTTAGATAGTGGATTTTTCAATGTTGATGCAACAAAAGAAAGAGCGATTCAGAGATCATCTAACTTCTTGACTATAAAATGACAGCAATGCTTCATTGAGGAAATTTCCTACAAAAGACGGGTCAATGAAGGATATCCCATATTTTCTCTAGGAGACAAAAAGGACAAGAAGCAAGGAAGCACGTCTGCTCGACCTAAAAGAGAAGAAAAGGACGAAGAATAAAGTGGCACTGCACCATCTTTATGTCATGATCAGAGGACATAAAGACTTTCTTTTTTGTATGGATGGAACTTGTCGAGGCCAATAATTCTCTCGGTTCTGTGGTAACCAAAACGAAACAGAAGAAAGAAAGAAGGAACGAAAGATATTGAAGTAGTCCTGATATTCGGAAACAGAGAATGACAAAGTAAATAAAATAAAGGTGGGGATGCCTGAAAATGTATACCAGAGACATTTGATGGGTGATGCCCCAGTAAATGATGAAGCCAATGGTGTGGAGGAGGAAGAGAAGGTTGGAGAGATGGCCCAACCAGATGTGATACTTGATGCTTGACTCTGATGTGAGTCCAACTAATGGCAAAATTGACGACCCTCGTCACTGGGAAGAACAAAAATGCCCAGCAGATGTTTCCAATATACCCGAGCCTCAGCGACACGCTCCTGAACTTGGCCTGCCACCTGCACAGACGCCGAGAGAGCGATCAACACAAGCTAAATGGCGAGTTCATATCAGCATTTGCTTTTGAACTTTGACAAAACACAAGCACAATGTGTGCTTTTGGTGTATGTTAGGATCAACGAAAACAAAGCCGAATAAATTGTGCTCAGTTGCTTACACTTCCACCCCTTTATCCATATGAAGGTGGCCACTATAACTGACATATATGTAATTGGCAAGAGACCAAATCAAGAGAGCGATGAACATGGCTACAAAGGCGAGCTCTGTCAGCGTGACAATCCCCAGAGTAGGCATGACCAGGACCGGTTGTCGCAAGAAGGCCAAACGTCCAGTTTTGCTGGCACTGCAAAACCATACCGAGGCAACTTTGTCATACAGCCAATATTTTTAAACTCCGATGTATGTGAATAATGATGTAAGATGGCACGTGAATATAATAGAAATTGCTGTAACCTTTTAGTGTAAAGTTTCTCGGATTTCCTCTGTAAATGGAGGTAGACACAGCCAAAAGCAGCAATGAACATTACTGGGAACGTAAGGAGCAGAAGATTTATGCCTGAACAGAAGTTGCAATGCAGTGAAATGAGAAAAAGAGACAGAATATCAGGAAAAAATTAACTATGGAGTGCACAAAAAAGTTAGTTATACAAATAGTAAGTTCAAGAAAATCTCGTCATGTTTCATAAGTATATGTTGATATAGATGTATATAATTGTTGTGCCATAAGCATGGGCGGGTGAATTGGAAGCAGAAAACATGAGCAGAAAGAAAAGCCAGAGACCGTACGCTGTCCTTCAAAGTAAGTAGAATCGAGCTTCATCTGAAGATTGGGAGTCCATTTGTTTCTGTAAGTTTTTGTTGGCAGCATTATCCAAATCATGAGCCACCCAAGAAAGACCATAAAAAACACCATCTTTAGGACTTTCTGGATAATCATTTTGCTATCCTCTAATCACCGAGAGATGAAGCAGAAGGAATGGAAAATGGCAGCAATCGAGCACAGAGTGAGAATCTGAGTTCAGCTATTCGTGCTCTTTTTGAAACCTAATGAGGGTGCTCCTATATATAGAGTTTCCTTTGAACATCAACATCAAAACGTACTGAGTCACAAAAAAGGTTGCAGCATGATTCGTGCAGTTCTTTTCCCAGACTTAATCGCGATCTTTATACTTCCTTCCAACTTGCCTCTCTGGGATGTAGTCTGTTGTCACAATGGAATAACCCTAAAATAAAGATTTGAACTTTCCTTATTGATTTCTTTAGATAACAAAGGAGTGATGTGAAGGTGATCTCCACTTGACTAGATCTGATGGAAGCATTTGTCAGTTGATTAGGATGTTAGTTAAAACTTTAAACTCCTCTCAACTTGGTAATAGCAACGGGATATGATGCTTTATTTCGCTATCCAAATCAGAGTTTAAACAGATAGATATGAGGAGCACTATATTTATACAATGAAAATGAATTTATGAAAATATTACAAAAATCTTGAGAAATTTTGGATATGTCGAGCTATTTTTTGGCTTAAGACTATCTGATTGTTGACCTTTCACTTATTCTCTTGGTTGTGCTTTGATTATCTAAACAATGGTGCACAGTATACATATTTGATTCATTGACAGTACAGTTGACTTTGCATTTTGAACTGGTACCATAAACTCTAAATAGCAACTTTGAAGCAAATTTAGGAATAGGAAGAATTCTAAATAAGTGTCTAAAGTTGGATGTCACTAATGAGATGAGATCAAAAAAGTCAATTTACATTCCCTGCGAATGTTTCTTCTGAATTGTGAATTATTGCAGCCAATTGTGTATATGATGCCAATCTCGATACTTAAACCCCACATTTATGTGCTGCCACAACACATCCACGTGCATGCAAGCGCAGATAGGAGGCAATGCACAGAGACAAATGATGCAGGGGGCAGGAGGATGGAAGCTGATATATATCTCACGACTAGCTGTATTAAAAAAAACTGTTGTTTCTTTAAATAGAGTTAAAGAAAAGTTAATCACATCAGGCTTGGCAAATAAGATGCTGCAGTTCTTCTACATGTATCTTAGAACAGTCAATCCAAAAGCTATGCCTAGAAAAGTAGCTATTGAGACTCCAAAAATGCCAGCAAGAATTCCAGGAACAACCAAAGAATCCCATCCTTTGGCAGTGGCCATCCCACAGGCTGTCGTAGGGCCTCCAATATTGGCATTGGATGCCAAAGTTAAAAGCTTCAGATCAAAGTGAAACAGCTTTCCAAATCCCACGATCAAAGCTAGATGGATGCTCACTTGAACTAGAGCAAACATGAAGATGCTAGGAGCTGTGTTGATGACATTTAAGATGCTACCACTAGCTCCCACCACAGCAAAAAAAACCTGCAGAAAGAATTATCCAATTCCATTTAAAGATACATCCAACACAGAAGCTTGAGATCAAAGAAAATTTCACAAAGCAAGTTTCACAAAGCTATCCAAGGAAAGTGATGATAAATGAGAGTACCCAAACCAGATACTGCATTTTAGGATGTGAAATCCTTAAAGTCACACAAAGCTTAGATGTTCTGATTCAAAGCTTATGCTGGGAAAACTTCTGCCCATTCCAAAGAATTTCTGGGCCCTTAGGTTATATTCTCAAGAATATAGACCTGACACAAACCTGGGTTCGAAACTGGTTTTAAATAGGGCTGACTAGATTGTTTCATTAAAAAATAGGGTAGATGCCGTCACATTAAACCTTGCAGGTTGGCCAGTGCTTATGATGGACTTTAGGATGCGGAACACCAACAACTCTATGATTGCACTAAAATGATGCCTAGTACTAGTTTTGCTAGGGCAGAAAAGATGTGAGATGGTCGACTGCAAGAAAGGAAGAATCAAATCTTGCCTAGCGGCGACACTAATGATAACCCTGTTTAGTCTGTTACCTGCATCAGAACCAGCGAAATAGCATCACCAGAATGTGCAAGGGAACCAAACTGTGCAGGAAAAATAGTTGCTAAAATGACAACTAGAGCTGTTATAATTGGTAGACCTCCTCCTTGAATTCCGCTTAGCTTTGTTATATAAGTTCCAATTTTACAAATGGCAAATGCTGTAGCCACGGCTGTAGCAGATTGTAGAAGAGGGATCTTGCCTCCAGAATCCAACTCCAGAGATACTGAAACATCTGCAAAAGGAATTTCCAGAAATTGAGGATCAATCAGCTTGTGCTCCAATGTGATACTCATGAACAATATTGTCTAACAAGTATATGATTCAAGGAGTTATATGCATCAAAAAAGAGTATATTAAATACAGATATGTTACTGCCCATAATTTCTAAGAGATAATGAAGACGAGACAGTAGAGAAGGCTAAATAATGCATTACCACTGGGTGACTTTGAAGTCTCAGGAGGTACTTTGGAGGCTAAGGCAAACAATATCATGAAGTATACAGCACAGATGACATTGTCTGCAGCCACCCCAGCAGCCACTACTGATGGAGAAATTGAAAGAGCCTTGGAGATTGCAACATAATTAACAGCTACAGGAGTCATCAAGGGCCCAATATAAGGGAAGAGAAAATATCTGTCAGTCATGACATCAACTTCGTGAAGAAATGGACATGTTTGATTAAATTATCAAGAAGTGAACGTAATTCTAGGATACCAAACCACACAATAGCTCAGGCATGTCTTAGCCCTTGAAAGGGGAACTCATATACACAAAAGTATAAACATAAAAGTTGATAATCAAAATGGATAAAATGGGTCATCTCAGGCATTAACGCTACCAATATATATATACACACACACACATATATATAGATTGTTTGTGAAGAAAGACAATGCAATATAACAAGAAAATCTAAAATAACAGGAGACTCGACTATGGAAACAATCAAGCGAATTCATTATGCAAAATTCTCATCAATGTTGAGTAGGGTTGAGTAGGGACGTACACTTTCAATTGAGAGTGAGATAACAAGAAGACAGAAATTTTTAATCCACTTTTTTAAGGTCATGAACCATAAATTCGACAAGACTAGAAAATGAACAAAGAATCACACAGATGGGATCCGATGCAATATGTAAGATAATACAGTCAAAAGCTGCAAACTGAATGTATAGTAAAGAGAGAGATCCGTTCTTTGGAGAGTTCAGTTATGTATCAAGATCTGCAATGACATTTGCTTAGGACTCACATCCACCAATATAACTTCCCATAAGAGCAGCAGCAATTTTCCAACTATCCTGACCAAGCGATCTCATTGGCACTAGCAGAAATGCCACGACAGTACCGACTACAGTGGCAACTGCGATAAATGGAAAAAAGAAAGTATTACTCCAATGTAGTCCAAGCAAAAAGATCATTTTATAATATTGCAAAGAGTAATGCAGAGTCACGTGAGAGAGAATACAACATGATTACTAAAATCTACAGTGGATAATTGAGAAAGAGATGGCTACAGTCAGTTAATGTAATTCTGGGACAATAAAATTGCTTTATTATATTAACTTGCAGAAGAAAGAGCTCCAACAAACTGTTGAATGGTATCGAGTGCTGAATATATGTCATTGCAGGGTAAGAAATGAGCAACGATCCTCGAGAACGTAGAAGAAAAGGAGGTCATTGTAAAAATCGACTGCAAGGATTTCTTGTTCTATCCATGATGTGGCAATCGATCTTTGAGCGAGTTTCACCATATGCCCTCCTTAAAGCTACTGCAATTACCTGAGCCGAGCAAGAAAGCCAAGAGCAACTTCCCGGTGGATCGAAACACATGGCGCAAGTCCGCTCGGAACAATAACAACGGAATGGTCAATGGCAGCAGGAATTCCAGCACCGTCGAGTAAGCTGGCGCTTCGCAAGGAATGATCCCTACATTGCTCGCCGCAAGCCCAATCAAAGTGCTGACCAATGCAGCACTCACCATGCTCCCAATCCTGGTCTTCTCAGACCTTGCATCAAGTTAACGAACTAAATCACTGTCTTTCTCTCTCTCTTGCATTGCCAAAAACTAGCACAAACTATCAAAATCGTTGAGTAACTAAAGTCAGACTGCGAACAGTGCAATCCACGAAAGAGCAAGGAGAGATGCCACTACCAGAGACCAAAAGCGCCGGTCGCGAAGAGAGCGGTCCACATGCCCCACTGATCATCGGCGGAGATTAGAGGCTGCTGATGCTTGATCAGCGATCTCACCGTCCACGTCCGGTTCAAGCCCCGCAGCGATGTGTTCGGCGTCGTCGGACGCGAAACGACGGAGCTAAATGGGGACGCGCGCGCCTCGCCGCCGGGAGCGACGAAGGAGGTGGAGCGAGCGTCGGCGGGCGATATGGCCACCGGGCGGCGAGGGAACCGTCGTGGCGGCGGCGGAGACCGAGAGGGAGGCGCCGCGAGCGCCACCGCCGCGGCGGAGGACGCCATCGATGGTGGATGAGGCGCGAGGTTCGACTGCCTCGGAGGAGCTCATCAACGGATTGGAGATTCTTTATCAAAATCCGTTGGCCTGCAGTGGCATTGTTCGTAATATTTTGTTTTTGTCCCTGGCTTTGTTTCTGATGTTTTGTCGTGACACGTGATGCCATTTAGCCAGACGAGTCAGACACTGTGTTAGCCATATTGAGGTATCTTCTTTTATTAATACTCTATGGGTGGAATCCAATCATGTGCAATTTTTTTTTTTCCTTTGATTTATCTGAAAATAAACGTCCTTTAAATTCAAGTCGTGTCAATATAATTTTACTTTTCGTGTATGATCCATTTATTGGACCATCCTATTTATCCACATATCGTATCTAAGATTGAATTTTGAGTGACGATTAGGTAGAAATTAATACTTTAAATTTAAGACGACGTAGACAGATTGCGCCGGCTCTTCACTTACCTCTTAGGCTCCGTTCGTTTCGCGGAAAATAATTTCCGGGAAAACGTTTTCCGGATTTTCCGGTGTTCGTTTAAATGGAAAATGAATTCGCAGGAAAATGTTTTCCATTCAAGAAAAAAGTTTCTAAAGTGAGGAAAATGTTTTCCACTTTTGAAAAGTGGAAAACATTTTCCTCATTTGATCTCTCTTATCTCACACTTATACAAATCTTCACTTTCTCCTCTCATTTCTTCTTCCTTTTTTTTTTATTCGAATTATTTTTTTGTTTTCTTCGTCTTTTTTAATTTGAATTATTTTTAATTTCCTTTTTCTTTTCTTTTCTTTTTTTTTCTTTTCTTTTTATTTTTCTTTTTTTCTTTTTCTTTTTTTTGTTTCCTATCTTCTTCTTTCTTGGTTAGTCGTCGAATCGGGTGAACTTCAAACTCATCAATCTTAAACTCACGTTTGTCGATCTGGCGAACCTCGAGCTTGGCACTCGCGCTCATCAATTTGGTGAGCGGAAAATATTTTCCTTACCGAACATCGGAAAACATTTTCCGAAACACTTTCAAGTTTTAGCCGAACACCAGAAAATATTGTCATTTTCTTGGAAAATGATTTCTGGGAAAATATTTTCCGAAGATGGCCCATTTTCCACGAAACGAACGGACCCTTAATGCACTGATTACATATTATATAATTTTTCTCTGCAATAAAACTTGATTGTGGACTCTTTCATTCTCACAAATTTGGAAGAAAAACTTTTTTGGCGATGCGTGTGAGCTTTTGCATATGAGAGAAGAGAGGCAATTTTTTTTTTTTTTTTTGGTCGATAATAGTGATTCATGCTTCTAGCACCAAGCTTTACAAGATAAGTTAGAGTCATAACATAAAATAGCCATCAGGGGTGCAAGTGGTACACACTGCCAATTAGAAGGAAGAGATTTGCATCATAGAGCCTTGGCTACCCAATTTGCAACGTGGTTTGCCTCTCTCGAACAAAAGGATATTGTTGTTGATGGCGTATAGGCTAAGAGACTTTGGCATTCCTGTACCTGAATTGTCACGGCCCATGGAGGATCTTCTCGGCCCAGGATGGAGTTCACGAGTGTTTGACTATCAGATTCGAGTTGAAGACTTCCGTTCATTTCTCGTAGTTGTCCCACGTGCAGAGTTCCTCTCTCCTCTAGCATCTTCAACCCGTAAAGCAGAGATAGGGTTTCCGCCTGCAAAGGGGAAGATGCGAAAACCTCTTTGGCAAACCCATCGATCAAGATCTCCTCGGAGTTGCGAAGAATTCCAGCAACTGCGCTGGGCAAGTCGATTGCTGTCCACGAGCTGTCCACGTTCATTTTTAGATCTGGTTTTTGTGGTGCCGTCTAGGTTATAGGTAAGGTTGTTTTCTCCTTCAACCCAGAACAATCCCTCGGTGACCATCTCTGATAGGCTTTCCTGTGTGCTAGGGCTGTGTTGATTAGTGCCTCAGGTTGGCCTTGGGTCTTCCGAAATACGAAGTTATTACGATTTTTCCAAACTTGCCAGAGGATTTCAACAACCAGTTCACGATCTGGTACATGCGGGTCGGCTACAAGGTATTCCGCTACCCACTTATCCATTCTGGTGGCCGACTGTGTGATTTGGTGTAGATGTAGGCGAGGGTCTGACCAAACCTTCTGAACTTGTTTGCAGTGAAGGAAGATGTGTTCTACTGTTTTAGGGTATTTGGAGCACAAGGCACACCGGATCAGGTAATATCTTCCTCTGGTAAAGCTTTTCTTTCGTTGCTAAGGCATCCTGACAGAGACTCCAAACAAAAATTTGCAATTTAGGGGGGATTGCCAGGTGCCATAGAGCTGTCCACAACCGGCGAGGAGGCTGATAGGAAGAGGAGGCTCTGTTTCGGTCCTATGGTAAGGAGGCATCATAAACCTTATTATAGCCACTTTTAATGGTGTATTGCCCGTTTTGATTACCTGTCCAGATTAGTTTATCTGCCTGTTGCTGCTGTGGTATAAGAATTGAGAGAATTTCACTGACTATTCTCTGCTCAAATAATTAATTTAACAACGGCTCGTTTCACTCTTTTCTTTCCTAGTTAATGAGTTCGGCCACTAGGTGAGGGTCACCTCTGTTTTATGGTCCACCAAGGATACCTTGTGAAAGCCAGTGATCTTGACAAATTTGAATAGAATTTCCATCACCCACTATCCATTTTACATCTGGTAGTATGGCATCTCGACCTATAAGCACACTTTGCCATCCCCAAGAAGGTCGAGGACTTCTATTTGCTTTCCATAGGTCTCCTTGGAGAAGTACAGGCCTTTCAGTAGTTGGCTCCATAGGGCTGAGGGGGACTAGGATAGTCGCCAAGCCTGCTTTCCCAACATAGCGAGATTGAAAGAAATCAAATCTTTAAAACCTAATCCTCCGCGATCCTTTCTACATTTCAGCGTCTCCCATTTTTTCCAGTGCATACTATTCTTTGCATTATTTTGCCTCCACCAGAATGCTGCTACGCGTCTCTCAATTGCTCTGCAAATTGATACAGGTATTTGAAGATGGACATGGCGTATTGCGGCAATGCTTGCACAACAGTCTTGACTAGGATTTCTTTCCCGGCTTTCGACAGGTATTTCTCTTTCCACTCTGCTGGTTTCATATTGACTCTAGATAAAAATCCAAGCAAACATGTCTTTTTTAGTTTCTCCCCAGTCTAAAGGGAGCCCTAAATATTTCCCAGTCCTTTCAATTATTGGCACTCACATTTCTTGGGTCATATTCTTTTTTAAATCTTGTGGACAGCCATGACTAAAGAACATACTTGACTTGTTTAAATTAATCGCTTGACCCGTAGCATAACAATATTGGTTAAGTATAGCAGCCAAACTCTGGCTTCTCGAACTGATCCATCCATAAAGAAATTGCATCATCAGCAAACAGTAGATGGGTTAAGGTAGGGCAATACCCGTTTAGCTTAATCCCTTTAATGCTGGCTTTTGCCAGTGCATTGTGTATCATCCACAACAGGACATTAGCCATCACAATAAACAAGTAGGAAGAAAGAGGGTCGCCTTGTCGTATTCCCCTTGTAGGACGAAAAAATTCTGTTTGCTCTCCATTAACTTTCACATTTAGAGAAATTGAAAATACACATTGCATAATCAAATGAACCCATTGATATGAAATACCCATCTTTAACATACTCATGCGTAGAAAATCCCATTCCACCCTATCGTATGCTTTTTGCATATCCAGTTTCAAAATGGCTTGAAATTTTCTTCTTCTTTTTCTAATCCTCATTTGATGCAACGTTTCTTGAACAATCATGATATTGTCCTGTATTTGGCGTCCATGAACAAAAGCACTTTGTTCTTGTGATATGATCTGTGGTAGCCATTGTTTTAAATGATTTGCCAGGACCTTTGAGATGATTTTATAGTTAAAATTACACAGACTGATTAGTCGGAACTGGCTAATATGTTCTGGATTTTTGGTTTTTGGTATGAGGACAATGAAAGTTTGGTTAACTGACCTGACTTGAAGAATTGCTGGATCATGTTCAGGACGTTGCTTTTAATATCATCCCAAAAATGCTGATAGAATTGTGCACTTAGACCATCTGGTCCTGGGGCCTTTAGGGAGCCAAGTTGAAAGACAGCTTCTTTAACCTCCTCCTCATTTATTTCAGCCATCAAAATCTGATTCATCTTTGTTGTTACTACTTGTGGGCGGTGATTTAAGATGGGATGGAGATTTCTTAGTCCCACCGAATCATAGAGATCTCAGAAGTAGTTCGTTACATGCTGCTTGATAGTCAGAGGGTCCCTGGTCCAGTGCTGCTCATCAATCTTCAACATGGTGAGTTTGTTCGTTTGTCTTCTCTAGATTGTAGTTGCATGGAAAAACTTTGTATTCTTATCACCCCATTTAAGCCATGTGATACGAGATCGTATTCCACAATACATTTCCTCTTGCCGCCATAGATGATCAATTTTTTCCTTAATTAACTGAATTTCTGCTTTACTGAAATTAGCAGGGTTGCCGTTTGTTAGCTCCATTAGGCGCTGTTTGAGCCCTTTAATTTGAATAGAAGCGTTGGAGAACTTCTTTTTGCTCCAATCCAGCAGAGTAGCTATGACTTGCTGGATCTTTTGTGGCAAACTTCGGTTGTCTATGTGGTATTCAGCCCAAACATTCTTGACTACATCTCTGCATTCCTCCTCCTCTAGCCAGTAAGTTTCGAATCTGAACTCCTTTTTTCTTTTGCCATAACCAGGGTATAAAGAGAGAATGAGGGGGCTATGGTCCGAACCTACCACTGGCAAAGCAAAGATTTCAGCATTTGGGAAGATAATACACCAATCCATTGTGCAAACGGCTCTGTCTAAACACTTTTTAACTAAATTTTCCCCTTCTCTATTGTTAGACCATGTGAACTTACAGCATTTACTGTCTATCTCCATGAGTGAACAGTCATTTAGCATCTCCCTGAATGCTGCAACACAATAATAATCAGTATTCCGTTTCCATTCCTTTTCCCAGGTATAGAGAGTATCATTGATATCCCCCATACACAACCACGGTAAGTATAGAGACTCTGTTGTCATCTACTGATGAACTCTAAGGCATCCTGTGATCTCAAGGTTAGATTGTAGAGAAGTTTCAGGTACATACTCCTCAGTTTCTGGATTAGGTATGACTGTGCCGTAAAAAGCATCCTAGTAAGGGCTTTTGTCTCTTGACTCAGCTTTAAGCCACGATCCATATTTCCCTACCTTGTTTCCTGCCCATTCTGACTGTTCTTAGGGTATTTCTTCACAGTTGGCAGCATAATACCCCAGTCTGTCGTAGGAATAACAGTAATGGGGAAGGCGTTCGTACTTGAATTCAACCCACAGCTTTTTTGCGCCCATTTGCACTAGTGTCCCAGTTTTCAAAGGGGCTGAAAGGTCTATTGCAACACGTACTTTTCCAGGTTTAGTGAAAGTATTGCCTTGTATATCTAAATGGAATTCCTTTACTGCGCCTATTTTGCCAGCCACATCAGCATAAACTTCCTCCAGAATCCACCCCGGAGGCAGGCCTTGAATTTGAACCCAGAAATCGTAACTCATGAAGTCATAGCAATGATCGGGAATATCAGGTACACATTGCTTTAAGACCAGTAGGTTATTTGAGAAAGACCAGGGACCAGAACTTAGCACTCGCTCCTTGTCTTCATTTGATTCAAACATAAAGGAGAAAAACCCCGGTTCTTTTTGGGTTATGAGAATTGTATTGACTTTCTAGGCTTTCTTCATCGTGGAGTAGAATGCTTGGAAATTGACAAGGGGCAGCAACAGCAGTTTCCCATAGAGGGTATGTTGACATTCTATGATTTTATCATTGGGACTTCCTCTCGAATTGTGACGACATCCTTTTCTGACTAAAGGTGCCCTAGACTCCTACACAGGGCTGCAACATGAAGCTGATTTTCTTCCTCATTCTCCATTTTGGACCACTCTTGCAGAATCTGGGCACAGGGCGTCGTACCTGTTTTGGAGGAGATCGTTGATTCCGGTAGAATTTAGCGCAGATTGGGGTCGGATAATTGGGAATCGATTAATTGATCCTCGATCTGGATGTGTTGATGTACCGAGATTTCATGAGGAGACGACAATCTCAATTCAAGATTCTGTTGATGAAAAGGTTTCATTTTTGGTTGTATTGTTAAATTAATTCCGCGTGCCAAGTTGCACTCCTCTCAAACCTCGCTGTACGCTAATTGAAATTGTGGGTTGAAACCATTAGCTATTTTTTAAAGTATTAAGATATCAATTGAGACATTAAAACGTACATAATGTTTATAGCTGCGAAGGATCGTCTCCGAGGATCTTACATCGCAGAGATACCGCTTTTAGTGTTGTAGACTAGGACTCTCTCGCTCCTCCCCTCCCTCCCCCCCACCCAAAAAAAAAGAAAAATAATAATTGTTTTGTCCCCCTTCATCCTCTCATCTTAGTGTCACCTTGTATTTATTGCGATAGAGACGTATCAAGCTTATCGAGGCATTCCAAGTAAATCTATAGTCGTTATTGTGCTTGTGTTTCTCACCCATGCTTTTCTTTTATAGGATCTTCATACTTTCTCTTGTTGGGTCTAGACATAGCTGAAAATCTGTCTTGGAAGTTGCCACTAAGGCAGGCTTATTTCGCACCGTGCTTCATCACCATAATGTGCTTCTT
Organism: Eucalyptus erythrocorys; assembly: GCA_014182555.1. Classification (NCBI taxonomy): domain Eukaryota; kingdom Viridiplantae; phylum Streptophyta; class Magnoliopsida; order Myrtales; family Myrtaceae; genus Eucalyptus; species Eucalyptus erythrocorys. Next base: position 44,607,585 of record CM024597.1, on the reverse strand, counting down.
TCATGTGTGCTTTGAGCCATATTCTTTTGATGGTTGGCTGACCCTGTTTCTTTCCCTCATGGCCTTATGCAGGCCAATGTGAGCTTTTCTAAATCTGGACAATAAGAGTCTCCTTAGTCTGTTTCGGTTCATTGGTCTTTACCTATTGTGGACAATGGGCAAATTCAAGGGCTGTGGAAAATTAGGAAGAATGACGCCAAGGGATGCGGACTCGAGTGCTTACCTTTTTGCTCTTATGCTCTCGCCCGTTGTTTCCGTTTGGGAATGTGTCATCCGTAAGATGAGGTATTCCTACTGCACTGAGTGGGTGTAGTTTCTGTACATTTGAGCGTTACATTAGGTTACTAAACAGTCATTTAGGGTTTACATACTTAAGCAAAAGGAAGACTTGTTTCAAAGAATAACAGTTAATTGGATATGTTTTAGAGGAATCTCCATTTGAAGAGTCCCTTGAATGAAGTGAGTGCCATTGTAAAAATTCTCTCATGGCCTTCTAAACTCCTCTCTTCTTCTCTCGCCTGGTAGGATCCTCCAAGAAATGCAGCTCGAGTATGTTAGAAACGTTTCCATCCTGGCATCTCTGAGTGTCTCTAGGCTCTGAACTAAAGGACTGAGTGGTTTTCTGCTAAAAGGCTGTCCCTGAAGGGCTTGAACGGGAGTGTTCGCCCACTGTGGGATGCATACCTGCAGAAAATTGACTTCGTCCTCCCTGGTTCTAAGTCTAGGTCCCCTCTACATGCAGCATTTGACAGGATTGGCTGGAAAATTCGGCACATTGCCTTTTGAAAGAGTGATGGGGCAACTTTCAAGCCAAAAGGAAGGACTTTCTATTGGAAGTGTTGATTTGGGATACAGAACCCTGTTTTGGATCTGTCATCAGGATGAATACCTAATTGCCAAAATCCGGCTTTGAGGTCGAATTTGGAATAGATATGAGCCTTGGTTAGGCCAGCAAAAAGAGAATCTCTTGAAGGTAAAGGGAACTTATCATCTTGGAGAAAAAGGTTGAGAGGTTGATAGTTGATCACTAATCTCATTTTTCCCCTGGTTTGCTCAGCACGCTTATTGACATAAAAGGCTTCACAAGCCCATTGAGAATTGGAGAGTTCAATAAGCCCTTGCTGGAGAAGTTCTGAGCATTCCCTTTGTGCCAAAGTTAAATGTTCTGGGTTCATTCCCGAGTGACTCGCTTTGGTTGGATTTATATCTTCATTCTTTTTGAACCGAAGACGAACAAAAAACTCTGGGTTTTCCCATAAGGGATGAGAGCATTTTTTAGCGAACTCAGCATGAGATTCTGAGCATGATTGAAGCAACTTTTGCATGATTGGATCTAATAGACTCATGTGAATGGAAAAGAGTCTTTGAATATTGACAAACTCAGAGAATTGATCCCTATACTTAAGGCCTTTTCCAGGGATAATTCGAAGTTGAGCGATTTGAGTCATAATATCCCACCCAATTATCAGATCTTTATTGGGGAGACTGGATCCAAAGATTTTGGTTGTGATAGAACACTGGGGAAAGAATTGGACAGTTATAGGAGTAGTTCTGACATTTGTGGAGAAAGTATATCCAGACGCAGAGTTGAAATATCGGACATGAGAAGTCCAATATTCTTCAGGCAGAATTTTGGTGTCCAAGATGGAACAACTTGCTCATGTGTCAATAAGAGCAATGACATTAACTTACTAGAGTCTGGTAGTTGTCGCGACCAAATTTTCGAGTGTGAACCACCTAGGGTTTGGCTAATGGATTGTTAAGCCTAGACTTAACTCGGGCTCTCCCAAGCCTATACCAATTCGCGACTTTAGGTTTGAATTCTTAACATGCAAATGATTTTTATTTAGGAGTCGCCACTAATCAGTTTTTTGGTGGGTCGATTAGAAACCCAAGTAAAGTAATGCGAGATTTACTTTACTCCTACGAACCAGAGATTCTAGATACGGGGACTTGGTTACGCTAGATTCCTCTAACGCCCTTTCGGTACCATTCTTTTTATTTTTGAAAAATGTTTGGCAAGCAACTTGAATTGATTTTAATTATCTCCCTAACATGCGAGGTGATCATGCGGGTGCGCAATCTACCTATTTAACACCCAATAAAACAATGAATAATGTTAATGGGCTTACCTTGTAGCAACGAAAGCATTTGCATCGTTAGATGAGAATTCACATCATCAATCCTAGATATGATTTCTAATTAACACGCAATTTTTCTTTTTTGTTTTCACTTGAGCTTAATCTATATGCAATGTATGCTAATAATCTAATATGGCATGGCAACATGACCTAAATTAAATGACATGGACAAAGTAGATCCAAAAGAAATGCAGTAATTTAAATATCAACTTAAATGACCTAATATGCAAATTTTAATTAAATGGCCCTAGAATGCAAATTACTTAACATGCACCTAATGTTTTTTTGGATTTTTTTTTACCTGAAATTTTGAATTAATAAAAGTCCTAATTGAACTACCCTAAAAAATGTGATTCTAAAAAAGAGTCTAATTTACTAGCCTAAATGCTTTATTTACTAAATCTATATTTCTAATTCTACATGCTCATGCAAGATTTTGATTTGATTTGATTTTTTTATTTTATTTTATGGTTTTTATTTTTCTAAAAATTGCAATTTATCCTAAAAAGGTGGAAGTAATTTATCCTAAGATATTTGAATGAAATTCCTAACTAAATTAAAATTCTATCCTATTTAAACTAAGAATTAGGTCATCCTAATTTAAATTAAGACATTGTTTTAATTTAGCAATTTCTAGCTTAAGATGCAATCTATCTAAAAAATTGATCTAAGCTTAAAATTAAACATGCAATTCTATTCTAAAATTCCTGATGATTTTTGTTTGCTTTTCGCTTTTTTTTAATTAAAATTTAACATGCAATTCAACTAGTATCCTAAGTGAATTTTTTTGTTTTTTTGTTTTTTCTTTTTTTTCATGACCTAAAATAAAATCCTTAATCTAAATATGCAAGACAATAAAGAACAAACCTAACCCTAATTCGACATTTTTTATTTCGAAATTAACAAATCCTAATAATTAAACATGCAGCCTACATTAATTTAGTTTGATTTTTGATTTTTTTTTTATTTTTTATTATTTAAAAAAATGAAATTTCTATCGTAAGCATGCCAACCCTAAAACTACATTTTTGATTTTTGATTTTTTTAAAGTAAATTAATTAAACAACCCTAACAAATCAAGCAAAATTGATCCCCCAAATTGACGAACCGTATCTCGCGCATGATATCGGGTTGGCCAATTTCACGAAAAAAAAATCACAAATCGGATCTCGGGCTGGAGATCGGATTGGCAATTTTTAAGTAATTGCGAGTCGGATTTCGGGCGCAAAAATCGGACTAAAATTACTGATTTCTTGACAAATTTATCTCATGGAATTTCACTTTAACATAAAAGGGACAATTTCTCCTAAAATAACTAATAATGTGCAATAAACAGAAAAATACATAACATAAAAGAGTAAAAATAAAAACAAGAATAAACAAAAATAGAATTTACCTAATTTTCTTTTTTGCTTTTTCTGTTTTTTTTCTTTTTTTTTTTTTTTTCCGGGAAAAGGAAAAAGGACCGATGGGGGAAACGAGACCGCCGGCGAGGGTTCCGGCGGGGCGGCCGTGCGCGTGGGTTCGCGCGGGTTCGAGGGCCGACGGGGAGGGCTACGTCGGGGCTTCGGGGGGAAATGGCGTCGCGGGGCAGAAATTTGAGCGCGGCGCGATGCTTCGGCATCCAGTGGCGTCAGGCAGTGGCACTCCAAACCGTAGCTTGCAGCAGGGCCGCGCCGGGTCTTCGCGGACGCGGCGGCGAGCGGGACGGCGGCGCGGGAGCACGGAGAGGGGCGGATCGGTGGCGGTGCGGCTCCGGGTCGTCGGGGCTGCCACGGGCGGGAGCGGGAGCGAGGCGCCGGTGCTCGAACGAGAGACGCGGATCAAGGGTTGTGCGGGCTCGCGAGGAGGTGCGGGTACTCGGACGGTGCGGGGATCGTCGTCGGGAGTGCCGCAGCAACGGGGGGGTCGCAGAGGCGGCTGGTGAAGGCGGTGCTGACGCGGGCCCGAGGCCTGCGCAAATGTTGGATGTGTCAGTTTTCTGGTTTGTTTTTGTGTGTTAATAGTCTATTAAGCATGTTTATTATGTGGGTTGCTTGCTGTACGTGTGAAGTTAGTGGGCTGTGGTAGTTACTTATTTGTGTAAAGCGTATATAAAGGCTATGGTGTCGGTTTTTTGTGGTGTGGTTAAAACGCTTCGCTGGCTTGTGTTGAACTTGAATCCCTCTGTTTAATACATAAATCCTCTGTTTTCCCTTGTTTTTGTCATTTGTTCTTTGCGCATATCTGTTCTTCCCTTTTAACACCGGTATCGAGCCCTTCGTTGGGCGAAACTCTTAGTGGGTTGTTGTTCTTTGGGACGGATCTTTGCGCAGATTGTGTTGTTGCTGGGACGGATCTTTGCGCAGATTGTGTTGTTGTTGTTGGGACGGATCTTTGCGCTGATTTTCAAGTTTTGCGATGACACTTTATGAGGAGATCTTTCTCCTGGTGCGGCGGAAGAAAAAACCACCAGTAGCAAGGCGTTGTGTTGATAGTTCGGGAAAGAAGGAAGAAAAAGGTGATCTGCACGTAAATGTGGGTGAGCGTGGAGATTGTAGGGAGCAAAGCAGAACCACCAGTTGCATCATCCCCACTTTGCAACAAGCAGTAGCGATGGCCTCAGAAACATTTGTACAACCTGCTATTCCTCACTTTGATGGTCACTATGATCATTGGAGCATGCTAATGGAGAATTTTCTCAAGTCCAAGGAGTATTGGGATGTTGTTTCTTCGGGAGTTGCCGAACCCGACGAAGGAGCTATGTTAACGGCAGCACAAAGAACGGCTTTGGATGCATCAAAATTGAAGGATCTCAAGGCCAAAAACTACCTTTTCCAAGCAATTGACAGATCCATATTGGAGACAATTCTTTGCAAGGATACCTCCAAGCAAATATGGGATTCCATGAAGAGAAAGTATCAAGGCTCAGCAAGAGCAAAGAGGCAGCAGCTTCAAGCGCTTCGTTTGGAGTTTGAAATGCTACGAATGAAGTCGGGAGAGACAATCATAGATTTTTTCTCTCGGACAATGGCGATAGTTAATAAGATGCGGATTCATGGCGACAAGACGGAGGATGTCACCATCGTTGAAAAGATTCTTCGATCTTTGACACCAAAGTTCAACTTTGTTGTTTGTTCCATAGAAGAAGCCAAGGACATTGAAGAACTTTCCATTGATGAGTTGCAAGGATCCTTGTTAGTTCATGAACAAAAACTCCTACAACAAGAGACGGAAGAGCAAGCTTTGAAGGTCTCAACTAGAGATCATTCTTCATCGGCAGCAAGGGTGAACGAGAGGAAGAGGTAGAGGAAGAGGAAACAACGATCGCAGCAGCTTTAGCTTTGATCAAAAGTCTGAAAGTCATTCCTATCGTGATTTCAAGGGAGAGGAAGAGGTCGTGGAGGACGACATTCAACGGTTTTAGGCCAAGGTCAGTAGACAAATCAAAAGTGGAGTGTTTTAGATGCCACAGGTATGGGCATTACAAATCTGAATGTCGAACTAATTTAAATAAACAAAGTATTGAAAGAACTAACTTTGTTGAAAAAGAAGAAGAAGTATCTCTTTTGATGGTGTGTCATGAGAAGGAAGAAACTCAACCAAACATGTGGTATCTTGACACTGGTTGTAGTAATCATATGTGTGGAGACAAGAAGATGTTTTTTGATCTAGACGAAACGTACCACAACACTGTAAAGTTTGGTGACAATTCCATTGTGTCGGTGATGGGGAAAGGAATGGTGGCGATTCATCCAAAAGGGAATTCGGTACAAACCATCTCAAATGTATTGTATGTCCCTGAATTGAAGACTAATCTGTTAAGTGCTGGTCAGCTGCAAGAGAAGGGATATGAAATCTCTATTAAAGGTGGGATTTGCAGAATCCAAGATGAGAAGTTGCGTTTAATTGCCGAAGTCAAAATGACGGGCAATCGGATGTTTCCATTGTATCTCCACAACACCACAAATTTATGTTTCTCTGCAAGATTGAAGGAGGAAGCTTGGTTATGGCATTTTCGCTATGGGCATCTTAATTTTGGTGGATTGCGAACACTGTATAAAAAAGAGATGGTGGAGGGTCTTCCTCAAATCTCTGCTCCTTTGGAAATTTGTGAAGATTGTGTTGTTAGCAAGCAACATTGTGCTCAATTTCCACAAAGAAAATCGTGGAGAGCAAAAAGCCCATTGGCATTAGTTCATTCAGATATTTGCGGACCAATATCTCCGGTTTCCAATGGAGGTAAACGGTATATCATTACCTTCATCGATGATTTTAGTCGGAAGATTTGGGTGTATTTTTGCAAGAAAAATCTGAAGCTTTTGCAGCTTTCAAGAACTTCAAAGCACTTGTTGAAAAAGATGGAGGAAATCAAATAAAGGTCCTTCGCACTGATCGTGGTGGAGAGTACAACTCACTTGAGTTTATAGAGTTTTGTGTGAAGCATGGCATCAAGAGACAGCTTACAGCAGCCTATACACCATAGCAAAATGGCGTATGTGAGAGGAAGAATCGTACCATTCTGAATATGGTGCGGAGTCTCTTGAGGGGAAGTGGAATGTCAAAAAGTTTCTGGCTTGAAGCAGTCAATTGGAGCATTCATATTTTAAATAGAAGTCCCACTCTAGCTATTCAAAATATGACACCGGAAGAAGCGTGGAGCGGCCAAAGACCTGCAGTAGATCACTTCAGAATTTTTGGGTGTATTGCCTACGCTCATGTTCCTGACCAGAAGAGGAAGAAGCTAGATGACAAGGGAGTCAAATGTGTTTTTCTTGGCATTAGTGATCAATCAAAAGCCTATAAACTTTATGATCCTATGACCAAGAAAATCATTATCAGCCGTGATGTGATTTTTGATGAAGAACAATCTTGGCCGTGGGGTGAGCAAGGTGTTGGTAAGCAAATTCCAATGAATTTTGAGGAAGAAGATGAGCTTGTGCAGCAACCCACAACAACCCAAAACGCCACAAGCAATGTCCAAAGTACAGCAAAGCTAGAACACGATGATCGGCCTCATCGTGTTCGACGGAGGCCTGCATGGATGAATGACTATGAAGTAACAAGAGATGATCAATATGAAGATCCACTTACCCATTTTGCTTTGTTTTCAGATTGTGATCCAACAACCTTTGATGAAGCAGTACAAAAAGAAAATTGGAGGATAGCAATGGATGAAGAAATTGCAGCTATTGAGAGAAATAACACTTGGGAGTTGACAGATCTTCCAAAAGGATATAAAACAATCGGGGTCAAGTGGGTGTACAAGACAAAATTGAACAAGAATGGTGAAGTTGACAAGTATAAGGCGCGCTTGGTGGCGAAAGGTTACAAGCAAGAATTTGGAGTGGATTACAAAGAAGTATTTGCACTGTAGCAAGACTTGACACAATCAGATTGGTAATTGCATTAGCAGCGCAGAATTCATGGCCTATCTTCCAATTGGATGTGAAGTCAGCATTCTTGCATGGTGATCTTCAAGAAAAGGTATTTGTTGATCAACCTTCTGGTTATGTGAAGCTCGGTAGTGAACATAAAGTTTATAGATTAAAAAAGGCACTATATGGGTTAAAATAAGCTCCTCGAGCTTGGTATAGACGCATTGATGCCTATTTTTTGAAGAAAGGTTTTAAAAAATGTCCATATGAGCATACACTCTTTATTAAAGTAGGTGACGGTGGAAAGTTGCTTATTGTATGCTTATATGTGGATGATCTTATTTTTACTGGGAGTGATAATGCCATGTTTGACAAATTCAAGGAGTCTATGATGGATGAATTTGAGATGACTCGATCTTGGATTGATGCATTATTTTCTGGGCATAGAAGTGATTCAATCTGCAGCTGGAATCTTTATGTCTCAAAAGAAGTATGTTCAGGAGATTTTGAATAGATTTCAAATGAATAATTGTAACCCTGTGACTACTCCAACTGAAGTTGGATTGAAGCTCTTGAAAGATCCTAACGGAAGCAAGGTTGATAGCACTCTCTACAAGCAAATAGTTGGAAGCCTGATGTATTTGACGGGGACAAGACCAGATATCATGCATGCTGTGAGTCTTATAAGCAGGTATATGGAGCATCCAACAGAGTTACATCTACAAGCTGCAAAAAGGATTTTTCGCTATTTATAAGGAACTAAGCACTATGGGCTGTTCTATAAAAAGGGAGAAAAGTCAGATTTGTTTGGGTTTATAGATAGTGATTATGCTGGAGATGTTGATGATAGAAGAAGTACTTCAGGCTATGTATTCATGCTTGGTTCAGGGGCGGTTTCATGGTCTTCAAAGAAGCAATCAATTGTCACTTTATCAACAACTGAAGCAGAATTTGTTGCTGCAACTTCTTGTGCCTGTCAAGCTATATGGTTACGGAAGATTCTTGGAGAGCTTCACTTCAATCAACAAAAAGCAACTACAATCTATTGTGACAATAGCTCAGCTATAAAGTTGTCCAAAAATCCAGTTCTACGTGGGAGGAGCAAGCATATAGATGTGAAGTACCACTTTTTAAGAGATCTTACAAAGGATGAAGTAGTTGAGCTAGCTTTCTGTAGAAGTGAAGATCAAGTGGCTGATATATTCACCAAGCCCCTAAAGTTATCTATGTTTCAGAAGCTGAGAAAGCTCCTTGGTGTTCGTTTATTGGATATTCCAAATTGAGAGAAAGTCCTCTAAACTGATTGTTTGCAACATCAGTTTAAGGGAGGGAATGCTGGATGTGTCAGTTTTCTGGTTTGTTTTTGTGTGTTAATAGTCTATTAAGCATGTTTATTATGTGGGTTGCTTGCTGTACGTGTGAAGTTAGTGGGCTGTGGTAGTTACTTATTTGTGTAAAGCGTATATAAAGGCTATGGTGTCGGTTTTTTGTGGTGTGGTTCTGAAAACGCTTCTGCTGGCTTGTGTTGAACTTGAATCCTCTGTTTAATACATAAATCCTCTGTTTTCCCCTGTTTTTGTCGCTGTTCTTTGCGCATATCTGTTCTTCCCTTTTAACACGCAAATGGGAGGCCGATTTGGACAAGGTCTTCGCGAAGAAGACGACCTGTAGCTACCCCTCTTTTATTTTTTATTTTTTTTTCTCTTTCTCCTGTCTATTCGCACGATCTCTGCAAATTTTTTGACCTTTGCTCATTTTGACCTTCCCCTTCTTTTCTTTTTAACTCCCCTTTTCCTTTTGCACTTCCTCACGTCTTCTCACCTTTTTGTGTTTATTTTTTTGCCCACCGAAGGGAACCCTCCACGTACAGCTCTCTCTCTCTCTCTTCCTTTTCACCTTTTTTTGCTTTCGAAAAAAAAAAGAACCAAGAGAGACCCCCTTGTGTGGCCGTACGTGACCCCTTTTTATACACCAAAAAAAGTGTATCTCAATTGTACATTTTGTTACCAATTTTACTCGTGCAAAATACCATTGAATATATCACTCATCGCGTAATATTTTTGCATATTCAACTAAAAAATTTCCCTTCTTGCCGAAGATACATGTTCCAGTGTATATTTCCTAAACCTATAAAAATCTTAACAAAATAAGACAAAATAAAATCTGCCTAAACTATATGCCATGCATTTTTATTATTTTTTAGCAAAAATGAACCCCAAAATTAGGTGTCAACAGTAGTTATCATGGATAACTTGGCACAAAACAAAGGGCAACCTGTTCTTTACCAAAAAAAAAAAAAAAAAAAAAAAAACAAAGGGCAACCTGTTGTGAGGAAAGTAAAAAAGAAGCAGGGGAAGGATGAGCTGGATCGACTCAAACAGGCTGAGAAGAAGAAGAGACGCCTGGAAAAAGCCCTCGCTACATCTGCAGCTATCCGTGCTGAGCTAGAGAAGAAGAAACTGAAGAAACAAGAGGAACAGCAAAAGCTTGATGAAGAGGGTGCTGCGATAGCCGAGGCTGTTGCCTTGCAAGTTCTAATTGGTGAAGACTCGGATGATGCATGTAAGATCGTCCTAAATGAAGACAATGAGGGTTTTAATCCTTGGGACTCTAATGGCCATATTAACTTCTTTATGGGTGGAAGGAGCGCTGATGTGCCTTATCGCCATGCCTTGAACTATGCGCTTGACCCAGTTGGGTGGATCTCACATTCTCAAGATTCTAGAGTTGAGTGGGGTGGTGATTGGGGATGTTCCGGTGGAACCCATGGATGTGATCTACGTGGTCAATTTATCAAGAATGGAGGTTGGACATCTGCAGATCTCTCGCCTGGCCTAATTGCAGCACAAGCTGTTTCGTCTCTGCGGATAGGAGAAGATGGGGATGTGAACACCATTCTTCTGAATGGGATGCTCAGAGGGTAGGCCATTGTTTGAGAAATCATTGCAGTTTGAAAGGTTTGCTTTAACTATGGTTTTTCATGATGGCTTCCTTGTGTATATATCTGTCAAAGTTGCTGCATTTGCTACCTATCAGATATGGAACTCGAGGCAGGGGCTTGGGTGGGCGACCACCGTATGGATCAACACTCTACGTCTTCCGCTATCCAGTGTAGATCGCGGATCGAAGATGAGTTAAGCTCCCAGTGAAGTTCGACTATTAGGGTTTGGAGAGGTTTTGATCTGTGGGTTTTGCAGAGTAGAGAGATTGGGGGGGGTGGGGTGGGAGTCGAAGATGTGGGATTCTATGTGGGCAAGCAATATGGGGTTAGGGTTTAGGGAAACTATCACCCGTTGGGGATAGGGAAGGACTCCATGGAAGGAGGGGCAGCTCTACCTTTGTAGAGGGTTTTTCTCATTCCAAATTCATTAAGGAGAGACAATTTAACTTACATGACTCGTGGGATGGGAAACAATAAAGGGAATTTTTAATCTGATATTTAATTGTGGAGTGATTAGAGAACCCTTATCTTTTTATTTTTGTCGAAAAACTAGGGAACACTTGTTAGGCATTAAAATAAAGAAACTTTCTCATCTTCAAAACAGTCTTTTCTCTTATTATACACGATCAATTCATTATAAATGCAAATATGATGTGAATAACCAGAAACCGAGAACCTCTTTAAAAAAGAACCCTTTTTTTTTTTTAATGGTCCATTGAGTAGAGACAGACGGTTACCCTATTACAATCGAGACAGGGCGGTACCAGAAGCTCGCAAAGCACGTCAAGTTACAGAAAATCATACATTCCGAAACCAGGATGAACAGCTGATAATTTTCTCCATCGAAGAAATTACACCACAGGAGTCTACATGTCTGATTGTCCAACATCATAATTCCAGTAAAGGCTTAAAAATAGCTCAAGAACCCCGCAATACTACTTTAATGAGTTCCATATCTGATAGGTAGCAAATGCAGCAACTTTGACAGATATATACACAAGGAAGCCATCATGAAAAACCATAGTTAAAGCAAACCTTTCAGACTGCAATGATTTCTCAGACAATGGCCTACCCTCTGAGCATCCCATTCAGAAGAATGGTGTTCACATCCCCATCTTCTCCTATCCGCAGAGACGAAACAGCTTGTGCTGCAATTAGGCCAGGCGAGAGATCTGCAGATGTCCAACCTCCATTCTTGATAAATTGACCACGTAGATCACATCCATGGGTTCCACCGGAACATCCCCAATCACCACCCCACTCAACTCTAGAATCTTGAGAATGTGAGATCCACCCAACTGGGTCAAGCGCATAGTTCAGGGCATGGCGATAAGGCACATCAGCGCTCCTTCCACCCATAAAGAAGTTAATATGGCCATTAGAGTCCCAAGGATTAAAACCCTCATTGTCTTCATTTAGGACGATCTTACATGCATCATCCGAGTCTTCACCAAGTAGAACTTGCAAGGCAACAGCCTCGGCTATCGCAGCACCCTCTTCATCAAGCTTTTGCTGTTCCTCTTGTTTCTTCAGTTTCTTCTTCTCTAGCTCAGCACGGATAGCTGCAGATGTAGCGAGGGCTTTTTCCAGGCGTCTCTTCTTCTTCTCAGCCTGTTTGAGTCGATCCAGCTCATCCTTCCCCTGCTTCTTTTTTACTTTCCTCACAACAGGTTGCCCTTTGTTTTGTGCCAAGTTATCCATGATAACTACCAGACTCTAGTAAGTTTAGTGTTTATAACTGCTATTCAAATGGAGATTCCTCTAAAACATATCCAATTAACTGTTATTCTTTGAAACAAGTTTTCCTTTCGCTTAAGTATGTAAACCCTAAATTACTGTTTAGTAACCTAATGTAACGCTCAAATGTACAGAAACTACACCCACTCAGGTCTGTAGGAATACCTCATCTTACGGATGACACATTCCCAAACGGAAACAACGGGTGAGAGCATAAGAGCAAAAAGGTAAGCACTCGAGTCCGCATCCCTTGGCGTCATTCTTCCTAATTTTCCACAGCCCTTGAATTTGCCCATTGTCCACAATAGGTAAAGACCAATGAACTGAACAGCTAAGGAGACTCTTATTGTCCAGATTTAGAAAAGCTCACATTGGCCTGCATAAGGCCATGAGGGAAAGAAACAGGGTCAGCCAACCATCAAAAGAATATGGCTCAGCACACATGAAAGAAGCACATTATGGTGATGAAGCACAGTGCCAGAATAAGCCTGCCTTAGTGGCAACTTCCAAGACAGATTTTCAGCTATGTCTAGACCCAACAAGAGAAAGTATGAAGATCCTATAAAAGAAAAGCATGGGTGAGAAACACAAGCACAATAACGACTATAGATTTACTGGAATGCCTCTGATAAGCTTGATACGTCTCTATCTGCCAATAAATACAAGGTGACACTAAGATGAGAGGATGAAGGGGGACAAAACAATTATTATTTTTATTTTTTTTTTTTGGGGGGGGAGGGGAGGAGCGAGAGAGTCCTAGTCTACAACACTAAAAGCAGTATCTCCTGCGATGTAAGATCCTCAGGAGACAGATCCTTCGCAGCTATAAACATTATGTACGTTTTAATGTCTCAATTGATATCTTAATACTTTAAAAAACAGCTAATGGTTTCAACCCACAATTTCAATTAGCGTACAGCGAGGTTTGAGAGGAGTGCAACTTGGCACACGAAATTAATTTAACAATACAACCAAAAATGACACCTTTTCATCAACAGAATCTTGAATTGAGATTGTCGTCTCCTCAGGAAATCTCGGTACATCAACACATCCAGATCGAGGATCAATTAATCGATTCCCAATTATCCGACCCCAATCCTGCGCTAAATTCTACCGGAATCTATCACTCCCACTAGGAATCCGAACGCTAAATCACAGATCTAACTCAGACGATGCATCGGAACCCTAAATCGAACTCCATTTCCGAGCAAGGCGCATTTACCTACTGAAGCCAAGCTCTACTGGACTCGAAACACGAGCAGAAAAAAAGGCGACAATTCCGAAGCGAAATCAACACCAGATCCGAAATTCCCCCGGACCGCGAGACGCGAAACGCCAACGCAAAGGCCGAATCGACCCCGGAAATCCGAGAATCGCGACCGCCGGCGGCAAAAAAGGAACAACAGTTCCCGAAATCCGAGCAGGGGAAGAAGAAGAGACCGCACCTGACTTTGGGGTGGGAGGCGAGCGGCGATTCTCCGGCGATTCTCCGTGGACGAAAAAGCGAAGCGGAGCGGGAGCGAATCGGGGCGTCTTCGTTCGAGTGGAGTTCAGATCGAGAGGGAGAGAAGGAAGGGTGTGGAAAAAGTAAAGAAATATATGAAGGGAAGGGAAGGGGAGGAGGGAGGAGGAAGCAAAAGCGATAAAGTAACTGATCACATGAGAGGAGAGGGCGGTGACGGAGATGGGGGAAGCGGGAGTCGTGTCAACCACGAATGCCGACGGGACACGTGTCCCCCGGGGAGGGGCGTGATCTGATCGTGATGGGGTAGGCGCAGGGGAGGGGAGGGGGAAGGGTAAGTCAGTCCGGATGGTCTGACTTTTCCTCCTCAAGGGGGCGGCCGCGCTTCCGTGGACCCGCTGCACGTGAGCCCGGTACGTCTCGCCCGTTGATCACGTGGGCCCCAAGAGAAGCCCGCGAGATTCAACGGGTGAGATTCGCTGAGCCCATGGACACCCGGAGTACAAAGATTCTCCCTCGTAGACAGGGTTAATGGTGGGTCAGCCTTGTACTCTGACACGTGGCGGGTCGTGGGGTATTGAAGCTTCGTGAAGTTCCTTCCTCCTACTTCCCCATCCTATCAAGATAAGAGAACACGCATATGTGGGCCACCACCATCTTTTACCCAAAAAATCTTCAATAACATTTTTTTTTTTTTAAAACTCTTTGTTTTCGCGAGTAGAGGTCGAAATCTTTTTGCTTTTGGATACCAAATCATTTTCCCAATAAGGATAGATAACATAAATGGCCCATAAATTTTAATTTAATATATAATATAAATTTTTAAATTTAAATTTATTCAATATGATTATTAAAATTTAATTAAAAATGTATAATATCATCTTTAAATTTTAAATTTGTTTAATATGATTAATAAATTTTTTATACACATTCAATTCAATCATTGAATTATATAAAACTTTTCAATATTACTATTAAATTTAAATTAATGAAAAGAAAATATCGAATATTTTTATTCATTTTAATAATTAAATTGAACATACACAAAAAAAATTCAGTTACTACATTGATTAGCGACCATTTTGCCATCATTCTATATTACGTGCATGAGCTTAGTCGACTCCATCTAAACGGTGACACATGTCTTTTGATATAGGTTGGATAAAAATAAAAATTAAAACCGCAAAACTTTCGTTTATCTAGTTGACAGACCGGGCAACCACCACCAGGATTCACCCGTGGCGCCACCCTTCCAACATGAAAGGGGAGGTGAGGGTTCAAACCCCCACCTTCTAGGGAGGGATGGGGTGGGGACGCGCAAGTTTCAGAAGTGGATTTCGACGCTCACGCCCTGCAAGAGGCAGGATAAAAGTCTGAGAGTGAGTGTAGAGTGGGTATAGAGGGCCTGTTTGGTTCGGCTTTGGGGAAATGCCCTTGAGAGAATGCAAATACTTTTGAGATAAATGGGTTTTCCGAAATGTTACACCGTTTGGTAAATTTAGCATTGCAAAATAACTTTAGCGAAAACACCGTTTGGCAAAACTTGCATTTGCAATTAGCTTTTGCCATTTTTTTTTTTTAAATCTGAAAATAAACCGGATCGCCAGATCTGGCCTCCTGACGGCCAGATCTGGCGGCCTAACGCCTGATTCGCGCGACCAAAGGAGTCGGAACGCAGAAGCATCGCTCGCGCGAATCAGGGAGTCCACGCGATGCTACTCATGCTCGTCGAAGGAGATGGATCTGCCGCAAAGAGAAAGGCGTCGACGGTGGAGGCGGAGGGGGCGGCGGGGCCGGCAGAGAACTTGAAGTCGAGGGCAACCCAGAATGGCAGGGCGAGAGGGCCGTCGGCTTGGTCAGGGGGGGTCAAGGCCAGATCTGGCCTCTAGACCGCCAGATCTGGCCTCCAGACGGCCAGATCTGGTGGCCTAGGCCTGGTTCGCGCGAGCCGAAGGAGCCGGAGAGCAGAAACAGGGAGTCGACGCGGTGTCGACGGCGGAAGGCATCGACGGCGGAGGCGGAGGTGACGACGGAGGCGGAGGGGGGTGCCGGTAGAGAACTCGCAGTTGCCGGGAAGAAGAAGATGAACGGGGGTGACGTGAACAGTGAAACTTGCATGTTCAGAATGCCAAATGCTCAAAGCACCCTATGAGCTGCATTGGGCTTTTAGCATTTGGGATGTTGAAATTTGCCCAATGAGCATTTGAAAGCAACTCTCAAACACACAAAGAGTAGGATTGAAAAAAAAAAAAAAAAAGTTGACAGACCGGTGGTAATGAAAAAGGACTGAGCACAAACGACAATAAATACTCACATTTATTACTTGCTCTCTTTCCTCTTTTATGTTTCTACTCTATCACAAAACTCATTTTATTCGGAAAATGAGGTCCCCTTACTTTCATGTTCGGGCACTCCTTTAACGAATCACTTTTTAAATTAAAACCGCGGACTTCCTTTCATCTAGTCGACAGGCCGTGGTGATTAGGGTTGTCGGGAATTGAACCGTAAACCTAAATAAATCAAAAATCGAATCGAACCGAATTGAAAAATTCGATTTTTTTTATTCGATTCGATTTTCAGTTTGATTCTCATTAAAAACTAATATTTTTTTATTGATTCAATTTTTATCGGCTAACCGAACCGAACCGAACCACAAATGGATAAAATCAAAATTCTCTCTCGACTCCCGTCTCTCTCTCTCTCTCTCTCTCTCTCCCACGAGGCTACTGGCCAGCTCCGATTCTTAACTTTCAGTGCTCGAATAGGCACACTTCCTTCTTCGACCCTCTCTCTTTTGTTAGACGCAAATTGCGCAATCCCAAGATCTCTATAACTAAAACAAGAACATGCATGATTAAGTAGAAAGATTAACGTACCTAGGATCCATTGTTCTTGAAAGCGGAAGCGAAAAAGGGATTACCCACACATTAACGGGATTATCCACGCATCAAATCCTTCTCCTCTATTGGCCTCCTCTATTGCCCTCCGTATCATTGGCTCAATGAGGTTGCCCTTCACCTTTAGTGTTAGGTTAACACTCCTTATGTGAGGATATGTGAGAATTAGGGTTAGATGAGAGACTTGAGCACTATTTATAGAGTTTTCAGTCAGTCCCCTTCATTACGGGCCAGGCTCAACTTGGCCCACACTAGCCAGTCCCATATTAGATTAATTAAGAAACATTCTATCTCACTTTAGACCAAACTCCGTAAAACAGTAACCGTTAAACGGTAAATTATAATGTCAATTAATTTAATCCACATTAAGGAAAACTCTTACATCTTCCCCACCAACTCTCTCTCTCTCTCTCTCTCTCTCTCTCTCCACCAGTTGCTCAAATCATTACTTTGCTTTCGATTTGCCCGGGTTCTTACTCTTCGAGTCACAGACCCCTATTATTGTTGATACTTTAGTTGATCTGATCTGAGCGCTCGTGTTGCTATTCCATCAAGGATGGCCACGGCGAAGGCGACGCGATTGCAGGGGACGCCGGTGAAGGAGAACAGCGCAAAGCTGGAGGAAGCGCTCACCATCTCCAAGTCCAATAAGCTCGACGCCGATGCTGGGGGATTTTTGTGAATTTAAAAAAAAAAAAAACAACCAAAAACCAAAAGCTAAAGACCAAAAATCGAAAAACCGAACCGAACCGATTGGTTTGATTCATATTCGATTCGGGTCTTATTCGGTTCAGTTCAGAAGTTTTTGTTAGAAGATATGTGACATTCCTTTGGAAAATTTAGATTTGATTATGTATATATCAATTAATGATTAGATTTAGATCTAGATTGATACATATAATTCTTTATTTCCATTAATTGTACAAAGCTAGCTCTATGTCCTTAGGATCTGTACAGTTTATAATAAGAATGAGGAAATACAGAGAATCTTCGTTCCTCTTCCTTTCACCTTCGCATTCTTTCATGGTATCAGAGCCTCCAGGCTTCTGATTTGCTTCCGCCTTATCTTTCTGCCGGGAAGATCTTCAACCTATAGAAAAGAGGTTGCATTTGGCATTAGAGTCAGTAGGTCGAAGGAATTTTTTTTTTACTTACCATGGTCTCCCTACGAGCCAGTGTCTCTGCCTCCGGCAACACACCAACTGAAGAAACGACGCCTCAAGATTCACAGGCTGAACATCACCCAGCCATGGATCAGCAAACTCAACTTCCACCTGCACAATGGCGACCCACGCATACTCATCTCAATTTGGGGCAACCTTTGGCGGGTCAACCTTACCAGTGGATTCCATATCCACTTTATTTTGGGCCAAGCCCAAATTCGTCATCATCTGCATATGTGGGCCACCAAAGCTACGTCTAAGCCGATGGGGGCCCACCAACCACGAATGGGGCAAACCCAGCCATCGGATCGGAGCAGATGAGCAGATCGGGAGAGTCGGGTATGGGAACAAATCTCTACCGGGGTTTTTATCATGCGGGTTATCCAATCGGGTTGAGCGAATTGGGTCAAGGAGCGAATACCTACCCGAACCTCGCGCCCAGCTTTCTGCCATTTCTAGCGGCGGCGCTCGTCGGAAGACCAGAACCCGGTGATCTACTGTTCGTTTCCACCACCGACGGGCCAGAATTGTGGCTAATTAGCCAGTAGCTGACCGGGCCAGAAAACTATACAAGATGGTCACAGGAATTCCAGCGTGCCCTAGCAACCAAAGACAAAGATGGTTTCCTCGATGGAACCATTCCCATTCCCATGGATGAACGCCTAGCTCAACTTTAGAGGAAGAGCAACCGCCTGGTCTGAACCTGGATCGGCAATTGCATCTCCTCAGAGGTCGCGGCCGGACTCTCACCAACGGAAGATGCAAAAAACATGTGGGAGAATATCAAGGAAATGTACGGGAAGCTGGACCAAGCAAAATTTTTTACCTTAATGCAGAAGCTCAGTGAATTGAAGCAAGGAAATATGACGGTCACAGCCGTTTTCAACAGGCTCTCATCATTGTGGAATGACCTCAAGGCGGCCGAGGTGAAACTCGAGGGACCAAAATCCACACTTAGACAATACAGATCCATCAAAGACAGGGAGAAAGCTACACGTTTTCTCTTGATTTTGAAAGAAACCTACCTCGGCTTTCGCTCATAGATCCTCGCCATGGATCCCATGTCGCCGATTGGACAGATCTTTCAATTGGCTGTACAGGAGGAGAGTCAGCGGCTCGCGACGCCGGAGCACCCCGAGAGCAGCGAGAGCGTCGCACTCGCAGCCCGTGGAGATCGCCGAGACGTAGCCACCAGGACCCAAACCCTAAATCGAGAGAGGCGAGCGAAATTAAGGTTTGGGGACAAGGAGCCAAGACTCCTTAAAACGGACCGGATGGACGGTCCAGATGGGATGCGAAGATCGAACGGCCCATAGGTCTTCGATCTTTTGGTCGGATTCAACAGCGGACAGGAGCTCGCGCTTAAAGAATCGGACGGCCAGATTTTTGCTACGCTTAAAGGGACGGACGGCTAGATCTTTGCCACGCCCTCAAGGAATTTCGGAAAGAATTTTAAAGGTAAGAGTAAATTATTTTGTGATTATTGCAAACGTACTAATCACTCAATTGAAAATTGCTGGAAATTGCATAGAAAGCTCGACGAAAAGGAGAAAAGAATTTCAGCAGCTTATCAAGTTACTGGACCAACTGGTAAAAAAACTGACCAGCCCATCTCACATAGTCATTATTATCAGCTGATGCAGGCAATTCAAAAAATGGATAGCTCAAACAAGGGAGTGAGTTTCTCAGGTATTACACATTGCTTGATTAACTCAATCTCCATAAAGGCATGAATAATTGATTCAGGGGCAAGTGACCATATTATATGTGATAGGGGATTTTTCTCAAGTTTAAATGACAGATTGAATTTCCCTATTTCCGTGCAATTACCCAACGGAGACATTACTCATGTCAATGAGACAGGGACAGTCAATCTCAGTCCACAGATTACTCTTAGAAATGTTCTCTATGTCCCAGAATTCCAATTAATCTCAATTCTGTGTCAAAAGCTTGCCAAGAAAATTCATCCCGAGTCATTTTCAATACTGACCCGTGTTTCTTTCAGGACTGTCCGACTGGGAAACTGATGGGCTTGGGTAGTCTCTCAGAAGGCCTCTTTTTCTGGAATAGTTTCTCAAGTAATTTCAATTTTTCTTGCAATTTCTTAAATAAGTCATCATTGTGTAACTTGACTACCAATGATAGAAATTCTATTATGCATTTGAGATTGGGTCATAGTGTCTCCTTTCCATTTCCACAATGCCCTATGTATCCTCTTGCTAAACAATCTTGTGTGCCCTTTTCGTCTAGTAACTCCCAAACTAGCGAGATTTTTTCCTTGATCCATGTAGACATATGGGGACCTTACCACACAATAAATCATGATGGGTCTTGATATTTTCTCACCATAGTAGATGATTATTCTCGTGCGACCTGGGTTTTCTTGATGTAGTCTAAGAATCAGGCTTATTCTCATTTAAAAAGTTTTCTCGTACTATCAAAGAATCAGTTCGGGAAATCCATTCAGCGGATACGTACTGATAATGGAAAAGAATTCTTCAGCCATGATTGCTCTCTATTATTTAATACACATGGCATACAACATGAGAGCTCCTGTGCCTATTCCCCACAACAAAATGGCGTGGTAGAGCGAAAACATCGTCATCTATTGGAAGTCACACGAGCACTGAAGTTCCAAGCATCGATTCCATATGATTATTGGGGAGATTGTGTGGTCACAGCTGCTTATTTAATCAATCGTATGCCAACTAGGATACTTAAAGGGAAGACTCCATTTGAATTATTATTCCGAAAGAAACTAGAGCTACAGCATCTCAAGGTCTTCGGATGTCTTTGTTATGTTGCAACAGTGGGACCTAGAGACAAATTGAGTCCATGTGCCTGGCGATGCATTTTCATGGGATATCCCAATTTGAAGAAAGGATATCGGGTTCTTGACATTTCCATAAAGGAATTTCTGGTAAGTCATGATGTCATATTTCATGAAGATGTTTTTCCTTTTTCTGAGCAGATAGCTTTAGATGAAAATATAGGGATGAAAACTTCTTCCCATGGTGTCTTGCCTGATGAAGCAATACCTCAAGGTCATACCTATATTCCAATAACAGAATCGAGGCATATTCCTCTCTCTAATTCATTTCTCCCAGCACCAACATCAACACCCACGGAGAGGGGAAATTACTCAGAAGATATTTTGGAATCAAGACCTAAAGATCCTAATAGCATTGAGGAAGATCAGCACATTGAGTCGTTACCTCTCAATGAGACAAATATGGAAGTCGCTCATCCACGGCGTTCCGGTCGCACCACACGACCCCCCACATGGACTAAAGACTATATCTGTACAACTCATCACCCTCAAGGTACTCAATATCCAGTCTCATCATATGTTTCATTTCATAGATTATCACAGGAACATATATGCTACATTAGTCACATATCAGAAGAACAAGAACCATCTGGTTATGATGAGGCTTTTATTAGCCCAAAATGGCAACAGGCCATGAAGGCAGAACTTCAGGCACTTATTGACAACCAAACATGGGATCTTGTCTCACTCCCACCTGGTTGCAAGCCAATTAGCTGCAAATGGGTCTACAAGATAAAGTATCGTGCTGATGGTTCCATTGAACGAGACAAGGCACGGTTGGTTGCAAAAAGATTCACATAAAAGGAAGGTTTCGACTACCATGAGACATTCTCTCCGGTTGCCACCGATGTCACAGTTCGTTCTTTTTTTACTGTTGTTGCCATCAATGATTGGAGTCTACATCAAATGGATGTTTACAGTGCCTTCTTACATGGCGATCTTGATGAAGAAATTTATATAGATATTCCTCAAGGCTTACGGAGACAGGGAGAGAATACAGTATGTCATCTCCGTAAATCCCTTTACAGATTGAAGCAAGCATCCAGGCAATGGTATGCCAAGTTTGCAAATGCCCTTACAACGGCAGGCTTCCAACAGTCCAAGCATGACTATGCTTTATTCACACGGATTAAAGGTATGTCATCCATTTATTTGATGATATATGTCGATGACATACTTGTTATGGGAAATGATAAGGCTGCCATAGACAATTTCAAGGATTATTTACATGCTACCTTTCACATTAAAGACTTAGGAGCACCTAAATATTTTCTTGGAATTGAAATTGCTTGATCTGATAAAGGAATTTCCCTTAGTCAGTGAAAATTTGTCTTAGAAATTATATTAGAAACAGGCTTATCGGGATGCGGACCAGCCGTGATTCCCATTGAGAAGAACACTAAGTTGACTACTGTAGAATACGATAAGGGTACATCACAAAATGATGATCCCATACTCAGAGATCCTCAGGATATCAAAGACTTGTCGATAAGCTCATATACCTGATCATGACTAGACCTGATATCTCCTATGTAGTACAAACACTTAGCCAGCTCATGCACAGTCCAAAGCGATCTCATTTGGAAGCTGCATTGAAGGTTGTGAAGTATTTGAAGAAGTGTCCAAGACTGGGAATACTTTTATCCAAACGACGTGACATGAAGATGAAGGCATACTGTGATGCTGATTATGCTACATGTCCTACTAGTGGAAGATCGGTCACTGGATATTGCATCAAATTAGGAGATTCACTCCTCTCATGGAAGACCAAGAAGCAGTCCACTGTATCTTTGTCGTCGGCCGAAGCAGAGTATCGAGCCATGGCCAAAACCACTTGTCAGGTGGTATGGACACGAGGTTTGCTTAAGGACCTCGGAGTATAAGTACAGGGACCAACCAAATTGTATTGTGACAATGATGTAGTTCTCAAGTTGGCAGCAAATCCTATAGTGCACGAGAGGACCAAGCACATAGAAGTAGACTGTCGCTTCACACGAGACAAAATTCAAGAAGGGGTAATCAAGACAGAAGGAATCGAGACAGCAGATCAGCTAGCAGACATCTTTACCAAACCCCTGTGTCATCGGCAACACGCATATCTATTGAGCAAGCTAAGCGTCTTGGATATCTACAAGCCATCAGCTTGAGGGGGAGTGTTAAAAGATATGCGACATTCCTTTGGAAAATTTAGATTTGATTATGTATACATCAATTAAAGATTAGATTTAGATCTAGATTGATACATAGAATTCTTTATTTCCATTAATTGTACAAAGCTAGCTCTATATCCTTAGGATCTGTACAGTTTACAATCAGAATGAGGAAATACAAAGAATCTTCGTTCCTCTTCCTTTCACCTTCGCATTCTTTCAGTTTTTTCTAACGATTCGATTCGGTTTGATTTTTCAAGAAAATCGAACCGAGCCAAACCGTTGACACCCCTAGTGGTGATAATGAAAAAGGACCTCACACGAACAACAATAAATACCGACATTTATTACCTGCTCTCTTTCCTCTTTATGTTTCTACTCCATCACAAAACTTATTTCGTTCGGAAGATGAGGTCCCCTTGCTTTCACGTTCCGGTGCTCCTTCAACGAATCACATTTCTCGTTTATACCAAAGCTCAAAACTCGGTTCTTAGCCGTAGGTGCTCTCACATGGCTTTCCAAGGAGGTGCGACTTCGTTTGGAAGATGAAAAAGTCCTCTTTCACGTTTCCTAGCTCCTTCAACAAAGCTCGTTTCTCTGTTTCGACAAAACCCATTTTTTAGCCGCAGGTGCTCTCACGTAAAGCTTTCCCAGAAGGTGCGATTCTCGAGCTTATAACGAGGGAACAGCAAATTTGAGATTTCAAAGTTTTTCAATCTTTCATGATGGTTTTGGTTTCCTCTCTTCTCAAAATCTTCGCTTGGCGTAGAGGCTGTGAATGTTGAGAGAGGGAGAGAGAGAGAGATTATGATTTTTAAGCTTAATTGTCATGAGTACAAGATAGTCGTGAGTGAATGAAGTGCAGTTCATCTCCTAGTCTTATGCTGATAAAATTCAGTGAAGAAGGGTTCTAGTAGGATGTGGTTTGAAAATAATAAATGGAAGCTATGATATGATTTATTAGCTTCTTATGGTTCTACGAAAAAAGAATCTCTTGCTCGAGTCGTGGTTGTTATGGGTTTCACATTGTATTTGTAGCAGTTGTTCGGCTAAAAACACTAACGATTATTTTTCCTCTTTCCTCTTTTCAACTTTCGCTAATTTGTCTCCCTTTATTGACATCAACGTCGATTCCCTTCATTCACATTTATCTTGAAATTGGCTTCAAGCAGTTAAGGTAGTTTTTAGAAAAATCAAGAGTGTAAAAAGCTAGGAGGGCCAGCAAATAAGTCGGTATGGCATTTTCTATTGTGATTGAAATATGCACATGCACAATCTTTCAAAAGTCACTACCTTACATTTATACAAATTTTTGATAGATTATTTCTAGTACTTCGCTGCTAGCTTGATTTATTTTTGGAATATATGGTTATAACTCAGCTTTTTAAAATTAAAATTTGTTTTCACTTTATCTGCCTTCTTTACAGAATTAGATCTTTTTTTCTTTAAAAAAATTATGGAGACTACAAAGGATAATATCATCATGCATAACTTTCATAAAGAATTTGAATTTAAAATTGACATGACATTTACTAAAAGGGACAAAATCCATGAAACATATAGTGCATATACAATTTGTAAGGGATTTGGAGTGAGAAGATGACAAAAGGCAAATAATAAGGAAAGAATATTGTGAATATGCACAGTTCTTTGTAATTGTGAATAACATTCTTCATTAATCTCACCTCATGAATAAGAAGATGTTTATAGCACAATAAAGAGAATTAGATGTCAAGCTTGCATAAAATTCAAAATCGAAGATAGGAGTTTGGGTAGTGGACAAGTTTAAGGAAGTACATAATCATCCTTTTATGGATGATATATAGAAACATTTGATACGATCATACCAATACATGACAGATACTAATAAAAGTATTTTGACTTTTTATGGCAAGGTTTACGAAAGCATATTCCTATTTCAGTGATAAAGTGGGAGGAAAGGAGAATGTTGGCTCTACTTTATGTAATTGTCAAAATTTCTTACAATCGAAGAATGGACTTGATTAGTGCATATGATTGTCAAAGTCTCATTATAACCATTTTAATTACTTAGAATCAAAGGGAAGCAATTTTTCGTACATATTTCAATTGGATAAGGAACAAAGATTGACCAACATCTTTTTGTTTGATGATATATCTAAACCGGACCATGAAATTTTTGGATATATGGTGGTATTGATATATCTTACCGTGCAAATAAGAATAATATGATATGTGCATCTTTCATTGGCTTGAACATCATTGGAAGAATGTTCACTATGGTTGTGCATTTCCATTGAATGAAGCTATTTCCTTTTTCTATTTTTTTTTGCTTGGACATTTTAATTACTTTTAGAATTAATAGATAATAAAGCACTTAAGACTATTTTCACTTATTAAGGTCATGCTACGACAAATGCCACTAATATTGTTCTTATGAATATTAATCATAATTTATGTGAATGACTCATTAGAAAAAATGCTACATATCATATCGGGCTTCTTATTGGGAAATTGGGCTTTTGCTATAACTATTAGTACACTATTTTATATCATAGTGGATTTGAATTTGAAATGGAGAGTGTCTGGAAAAGTATGCGTCAATAATGGAGCTTAGGGGATAACAGGCGATTCAATAACATGTATCGATTGCGTCATACACGATGTCTTGGATTTGATTATGATATTTTTCCCATAGGAATTAGATCTACACAAAGAAGTGAGAGCACAAATAATATCTTTTGAGATATGGTGCGTAAGATTATGACTTTGTTTAAATTTGTCGATCATTACGAGAAGCAAGTTGAAAAAATTGCACGACTTTAAAATTGTTGTTGATTTTGAGTGTACTTGAGAAAAGCCATAAATCATGATTGAAACTAGTAAAATTTTGAAACATGCTGCAAATTTGTACACTCATGTCATTTGTAGGGATTTCCAAGCTAAGTTCTTGTAAGCTTTGTCCATGTATGTTCTTAAATAAGAAACTGATGGGTTATTGTACACTTATATCATGGCAATTGAAAGTAATGAAAGGAAGCATGTTATTTGTTTTAGTCCAAGTGATTTAACAATTACACACGATTGTAAGGTATTTGAAATGTGAGGACGGTTGTAGGCATACTTTATGCATCTTGACACATGTTGGTAATATTACAAACATTTATTCACAATACATTATGAAAAGGTGGACAAAAGCTACAAAACAATGGACTTACTGTAATGTTGAACAAAGCTCTCATGGTGTAATAAAGTCAAAAATGTTGTGCTTGAAAAAGTTGGTAATAATGCACAAAGCCAATGCTCCGTTGCTTGGATTAGTCGCGTGACACATCGGTCGACAAAGATTTGGCAAATTTGAATCCTAGTTGAGACTAATTTGATCAATGCAAGCATTTCTTTTGAGACAATAGCTACTCCCAACCTTCTTTTGAAAAAACTGACTCTTCAAATATTTTTGAGATAAAGGCAATATAAGTCTTACAACTTGTAATGAAAATGCAATTGAGTACTAAAACTTATAAAAAATGCAATTAAGTCCTAAAACTCGTCAAATTGGTTTAATCGAGTTAACACCATCTAACTTTTTAGCAAAAAATGCTGACGTGACATTTTAAATTAAATTTTATTTTCTATGTGGCTTTTTAAAATTATTTTTTATTCAAATTAGATTTAAAAACTAGAAAAGAAAAGCTACAATTTATTTAAAAAAAACAATTCAAAAGAAAAGAAAAATAAAATGGCCGCCGCCATTGACCATTGCTGGAGGGGTCGGTGACGGTCGCCGGCCCTAGGTAGGGGTGGTCGGCCCTCGCCGGCCCTAGGCGAGGGTTGGCGTGCCTAGAATTGGGCACCCTCGCTTGAGTTTGGCGAGGGTCGTCGCCCTCACTTAGGGCGACAAGGCCTCACCTTGGTCGGGTGAGGGCCGGCCACCTCGCCCAGGGCCGACGATGGGTGGCGACGAAGGAAGCGCTTGCCACTTTCTTCTTTTTTTTTTTGAATTGTTTTTTCTAAAATAAATTTTAGCTTTTCTTTTCTAGTTTTTAAATCTAATTTAAATAAAAAAATATTTTAAAAAGCCACATGGAAAATAAAATTCCATTTTAAATGCCATGTCAGCATTTTCTATTAAAAATGTTAACGGTGTTAACTTTAGGACTCGATTAAACTAATTTAATAAATTTTAGGACTTGATTATACTTTTTATAAATTTTATGATTTAATTGCATTTTCGTTACAAGTTTTAAGATTTTTATGGCATTTATCCCTATATTTTTTTGTTTCACCAAAAAAATTATATTTATTTAAAAAATTTCCTTTTTTTTTTTTTGGTCATGTTATTGTTTTTCGGTTAAAAAATGAAAATTACAAATTCTTCCTTCAAGAGAGAAAAAGAAAAATATCGCTGCCCGCTGAACAACATTCACCCTGCTCCGTCCGCACTCGCTCGCTCTCTGATCAGCTCTGCTCCTCCTTCAACCTCTCTCTCTCTCTCTCTCTCTCTCTCACTACAAAGCGATGCTTTCTCTGCAACCCTCCTCCGCCGCCGCGCCGCCCAATCTCTCCTCCGCCTTAAAGCTCTCGTCTTTCTTCAATCCCGTCAAAACCCTTATAGCCCTCCGTCCCAACCACCCCCCGCCGATCCGGTCCGTCCTCCAGTGGAACCGGAAGCCCCAGCTGGCCGGCGAGACCCCCCGCGTCGTCGTCATCACCTCCGGCAAGGGCGGCGTCGGCAAGACCACCACCACCGCCAACGTCGGCCTCTCCCTTGCCCGCCTCGGCTTCTCCGTCGTCGCCATCGACGCCGACGTCGGCCTCCGCAACCTCGACCTCCTCCTTGGCCTCGAGAACCGCGTCAACTACACCGTGGTCGAGGTACTTAACGGGGACTGTAGGCTCGATCAGGCTCTGGTTAGGGATAAGCGCTGGTCTAATTTCGAGTTGCTGTGTATTTCGAAGCCGAGGTCGAAGCTGCCGATTGGGTTCGGTGGGAAGGCATTGGTCTGGCTTGTTGATGCGTTGAAATCTAGGCAAGAAGGGTCTCCTGATTTTATAATCATTGATTGTCCTGCCGGCATTGATGCCGGGTTCATCACCGCGATAACCCCGGCCAATGAGGCCGTTTTGGTGACGACTCCCGACATAACGAGCTTGAGAGATGCGGATAGGGTCACCGGGTTGTTGGAGTGCGACGGGATCAGGGATATAAAGATGATTGTGAACAGGGTCAGGACTGACATGATAAAGGGGGAGGATATGATGTCAGTTCTCGATGTTCAGGAGATGCTGGGTTTGTCTTTGTTGGGGGTTATACCGGAGGATTCTGAAGTGCTTAGGAGTACGAATCGAGGGTATCCTCTTGTTTTGAACAAGCCGCCGACATTGGCAGGTTTGGCTTTCGAGCAGGCTGCTTGGAGACTTGTTGAGCAGGATAGTATGAAGGCTGTGATGGTGGAGGAGGAGCCAAAGAAGCGCGGGTTTTTCTCCCTCTTTGGAGGCTGAAGTTAAAGTGTTGATAGAGTTGATGATGCTTTAGATTCTTGTTGAATGAATTCTGGTGGGCTCAGAGTTGCAATGTTTTGAGGTACAAGTATCTGCTTGTGGATTGAAGGCTACCAGTTACTCGTCCAAGAGTAGAAACCATTGTCAAGCTGTGTATAATTTGGGTCAGTGTGTCTATCCCTTCTGAGTTAATGATTTTTGAGTTGGGATCTGAGGTGATGATTTTTGTGTTGGGAGATCCTTTCTTTTCACTTGTTGGCTAGATGACTAGGGCCTGTTCTTTTATTGGTGTTCAAATGGCTTTTCTTCTTTAGCCCTGTTGGTTCGGTAGGTACACTTTGCTGTGACTTAATCAGGAGTTGCTTGGGTAATCGCATACTTGTGGATCAAGTTGAATTTATTGCATTAACTTGAGGTACTTTCTTGTGTATGCTAAGATTGATCATCCAAGGTATGCTTCAGTTTAGCCTTCCCCTCCCTTCGAAACCTGCACAAACTCACTCAAATACACAAAAGAAACTCGTATAGGTGAAATATTCATTTCTTGTCAGCAAAACATTTCATCTTCTCATGCTATAATTAATCACCTTGCTTCCAACGAGCAAGTAGGTGACGTGGGAGGTCATTTGTGGACCTGAAACTGGCTATCATCCACAAAGAATGGGTGGTTCCTCCATTAGGACCGGCAAGCTACTGTGATAATTCATATCTTGGAATCGGTGGAGTTGGAGGCAACATTTGTTTTTATTTTTAGGTTGGTGTTCGTGAATGTGCTTATCTTAAGGCAGATTTGTATGTGCTCATCATATCTCTCACTTAGTGATATGGATGCTTTTCGTGGTTTAACAGTTCCCTTGTTTGTCTTCGTGACACTTGCAAATTATACCCAGACTGAACTGCATGACCACTGGAGCATCATTGTCTTTTTCACCCGAGTCGTTTGTGCCTTTTCTGCTTGCTTGTAAACCTATTGAACGAGTGAATCGGGTTCATTCAAAAATGATCTGACCGAGATTGGTCAATTTAATCCGTGTTGACCCGTTTTCATAAAATACAAATCTAGTGACTCATACCCGATTCAATTCACATTTGATCCAACCCGTTTTCATAAAATACAAATCTAGTGACTCATTGTCTTTTCACCCGAGTCGTTTGTGCCTTTTCTGCTTGCTTGTAAACCCATTTAAACCTACTGGTGCGTTTGTTTTGCGAAAAACACTTTCCAGGAAAACGTTTTCCTCATTTTCCAAAGCCGCGTTTGGTTCATTTAGGAAAATGAGTCAACGGAAAATGTTTTCCTCGTCAACGGAAAATGTTTTCCTTTCAAAGTTTAAATTCGGGAAAACAATTTTCCCTTTGAAAGAACCTAGGAAAACGTTTTCCAAAATGTTTTAAGGTCCTTGCTTAATGAAAAATTTATTATTAAAAAGAATATATAATTTTTTCTGGTCAATAAAAAAGAATTTCTAATTAAAAATTTTGAATTTATTATTATTATATTTTTCTTTTCTTTCTTCTTTGTTTTTTTTTTTCTTTTTTTTTTTCTTGTTTTCTCTTTTTTTTTTTGCTTGTGAACGTAAATTCTAACTCCTCCTCCCCTCTCTCCTTCGTCACCACCGCCTCCTCCAACCCTAGCCCCTCCTGCGCTCTCGTTAGCTTCGCTCCCTCCACTTCCTCTTCGTCGGCGTCTTCTATACCTTTAATCATTTTTCAAATGCAATCCAAACACCAGAAAATATTTTCAATCATGTATCACCAAACAAAGGAAAACTAACCGTTTTCTTGGAAAATGATTTCTCGGAAAACATTTTCCAAAAATGTTACGTTTTCCGTGAAACAAACATACCTTAAGGTGAGCTCGAAGTGGGGGAGCATGAGATCGAAGGTGACAAAGTAAAAAGAGTCATAGAGATGTATTGAGTCTTGGGTCTACAGAAGTTGCAAACCCTTTAATACTCATATTGTTTTGAGCCTTACCATTTTATATCATTTGTAACTCATTTATTGAATATGACTAATCTATTTATTAATCCAGACCATCAAGTATGGATTAGGATTAGGAAATAGTTTTATGATCAATTTTGACAAATGTAGATGTAAGTTAGATATGGTAAACGTATGTATAGTGCCACATCATTGTCGAGTGAGGATCGACGGGTTAGACAACGCCAAAGCAACATCGAGGTCTATGTAAGTATGCCCAAAAGATTGCTTAATGGTTCAAGATACGCTGAGGCATGTTATCAAATGGATGGAACTAGTCTTGGATTGATTATCTCGATCGATTGTTGGAACTAAGAGGTATAACTAAGGGTGCGTTTGGGAACCACTTCCCAAAACCCCTTTGAAGCCTAAAGATACTTGGGCAAATGCCAGCCCATTTGGCAAAAAATTTTGAGGCTCCATTCCCCAAATGCCAGCATTGTGAATGTGATATCCAGATTTTTTTGGGTTCTGATTTCGATTAGATAGATTGGGTATTTCATCGGCACGACTACAGTGCTTTTCTCTGAGTTGGCCACTCACGAGATAACTAGACTAGTTGGGTGAGTTATTAAGGACTTTAAGGTAAATAGACTTGAGAATTCAACCAGGAATCGACTTCTCGACCGTGCTCATCTTTAAAGATCATTGCGGCACAGTATAAAATCGATTTGAAATCAGAGATAGGTCGGTTCGACTGAGATAAATGACCGATTGTGGGTGACTCCACTAAATTGGAAAATTCTCATCGACCGGCACTAATTTGATTTTCTTGTCGTTTTGGTACCTTGTGTCCGTATCTGAATCCTCGAGATTTTCACGACAATCGAGAATCGCCAATGTGTCGAGTGGATTCATTGTGGTTCGAAGAAAATCGACCACGAGTCAATTGCCTTGAAAAGTTCTGAAAACTACCCGGTAGTCTAGGTCACGCTAAAAGCGCGTCGGAGTGAAATTAACCACCAATTTGAGTTCGATTTCAGAAATTGGAAGTTCTGTAGTGTCACGAGCTATTCTAAGAACGTCGACTCACCTTTTGAGGAAATTCCGGCGAGTTTAGGATTTTTACGGAAAATCGGGTCGGAAATGCGGAAAATAAACAAAAACTCATATGGGCCATTTTGAAGAGACTTTTGACATCTGGTGTGAGTGATTCGACGAATAAAAGTTATTTGGGCTTTTTCTGACTTCAATTTGGACCCCAACCAAATTTATTTGTTCGGAAAATCGGATATCGAGAAAAGAAAATAAAATTCGGAACTAAGGAGAGGGGCTGGAATTTTGGCACCAATTTGGATTATTTATGGGATTTACTTGGTTGGATAAGTGATGGGGGACAAGGAGTTAATGGAGAGGTTGACTTTTAACTTTTCTTTTTTCTCCCAGCTTGCCGTGTACGCTTCTACCGGTCTCGATCTTCTTCAAGCTTCGGTCTTCTATTTTCTTCACTTGATTTTCATTCTTTCCTTTCGAAGCCGCAGCCGCCTCATCCTTCCAGCATCAAAGAAGCAATTCCATCATCATCTCTCCTCCACTCACTCTCTTTCTTAGCCAAAGAAGCCCACAAACCGAATACCCATTCTTTTTGCCCCACGCATCTGAGCTTCCTCCTTGATGGTTTTAATTGGTGATGGGCTTATGGCCCGTCCGCCCATGCTGGGCCCAGAAAGCCCGGCCCACGGGAATAAGGCCCGTGGATGGGGGAAGGTATAAAAGGGAGGAGAGAGAGAGAGAGAGAGATATTACACCTCTTGGACAGAATAACGTACGTACGTTTCCCGCGCTCTCTTTCTCTCAAAACGCTTAAGGCGACGCTCTACTCCCTTCAAGGCAAATTGACATCATCGGATCAGAATTTCTTCCTCAATCTTCGGCATTGGTGTTTAATCGTGGCTAACAAGGTACGCTCGAATCCGTGGTGTGCTTTACAATCGGTGATACGTGATTTTTCCGGGCTTCGCTTCCGCATTTGTTTTAGGGGTTTGATTTAGTGTCGAATCCGTTTTTGGGGATCCCTTATTACCAACATTGGTATCGAGCCCTAGTTCACGTTTTTCCCGACTTGTTTGATGTTTTTGATTGATTTTTGGCGAAAGAAATTCGGCCGTACGGATTGGGGCAGAAATCCCGACACCCGAGCGCTATTCGGCCATTTTTTCAAGTTTTCGTAAGTCGAAATCGAATTCTGAATACACTGGGTGAAAGAGGTCGACGAGACGAGTCCGGCGACATGTCGTGCGCCGCCGGAAGACGCCGCACGCGCCCACACGCGCGGCCGGAAGCCGCGCGCGTGGGCGCGACGCGCCGAAGCGCCGGGCAATGGCCTGGGCGTGTGCGCTACACGCGCCCGGTCAGCGAACCGGCACGTGCGCGCCGGCGACCGGCGAAACGGCACGCGCCGGTTGGCGAACCGACGCGTGCGCGTCACTTGATGACGTCATCGTGACGTCACCCAACGGTTGGTAACCGCCGGGGATGCGTCATCGGTGACGTCATCTACGTCGACCGTTGGCCGGCCGGTCACCGGCCGGCGACCCGACCCGACGGCGACCCGACCCACGCGGGAGCCGGCACGTGCGCGGCACGTGCCGGCTAACGTCGCGTGCCACGTCGGCCCGGCGCAGCGCGCAAGACGCACGTGCGGATGACGCTCGCGTGACGTCCTCCCGCGCACGCGCGCGCACGTGCCGGGCCGGTTTGTCCGACCCGGCCCAACCGGCCCGACCGATCCGCCGACCCGCCGTCCCGCGCGACCGTTGACCGTTGACCGTTGACCGTTGACCGTTGACCGTTGACGACCGTTGACCGTTGACCGTGGACCCAAAAAAAAAAAAAAAACGAATTTTTTTTTTTTTTTTTTCAATCATGCCTATGTGGGTTATAAGTAATCCATTTTTTTTATTTTTGCATTAGTTGCATGAATTTAGGAAAATTATGTATTTTCCCTTATGTAAATTATGGATTATGAGTAATCCATTTTTAGTTCCGCATTTGTCCCAGGGGAACTATGATGCGCAATGCACGGATACCCTGCATTTCCGAGAACGGACGAAGGACGTGCAAGACTTAAAAGGCTGATGAAAGAGTTAGCTAATTATCGGTGGCATGATGGTGATTTAGTATCACATGTGGTCAAGGTCAATCAGATGATGCAGGAAATCATCTGGAATGGTTATCTTATGCCGGATTTTGAGAAGGTGTCGACCTTCAAAAACACTCTTCCACCTGAATGGCAAGCAGTGTTAAATCGGCTATGGGAGGTCAACGTGGTCCCGGGTTATAGGAGGCTAGTGGAAGCTTTTGTTAGAGAGTACTATAGGATTGAGTTAACCAAAACCTCAACCCTTACATTGAGCGCTAAATGGCGCCGAGTAAATGCGCCTTGGAGGCGACATGAAAACTCTCCAAAAGTTTTTCCATGGTTGGCAAATGTGCCTTCAAAATTCTCAAATTTTTTGACTGATAGATAAGAAAGGACATTCCCTAATTATTTCTTAGATTAGTTTGAGATGTTTTATGGGTGTAAATATCTCTTTTCATGTTGATATTTATCCGTATATATTGCTTAGTGTAATGTATAGTTGTATTATGTGAAAGCATTATTGTTTTATTGGATGTTATTCATCTATTGCTTTCGTTATTGCTGTTCTTTGTGAGTAATTAGTGTGGGTAGTTTTTTTTTTAGAAGTTTTTGTAGCTTCATAGAATTGATTTTGCATATGACAATCATATTAATGATAGCTTTAAGTTAGGATTTTTGGAGGATGATTGGAAACATCGTGACCTTTTGATTCGAAGCCTTACTTGAAATTATTCATTAATATGATGGGTCTATGTAAAAGTGGATGTATAAATGAAAGGCATTAATTATTCGTGCATGTATATCCGATGTGTTCGGATCGATGATTTCAAAGCAACTAAGAACGTAATTGCTGATATGAACAACCACAATTGTGAAATATTGAATATGAAGATTCAATATGTGCTGGAAAAGCAAGAAGCACTAGAAGCTTTTGACCATGTTATGGAAGATCTTGAGGATGCCATGCGCCACCTTGAGCTAGTAGAGGACCACCTAACGGCATTTGAGCCGAGAACGGACATTTGCAAAGCTGGTTCTAGCTCAGAAAGGGCTTTGAGCTTTAAGCGCAAGCGTATTGATTCGTTCAATATGTGGGAATGCAAAGGATCAAGTCCTTATTGCAAGAAATCAAGAGTTAACCAACACAAGAGAGGAAAACGTCCTCAAGTGAAGAAAATGTCAAGGGTGAGATGTTACAATTGTGACAAGAGAGGTCACTATGCTCGCAACTATTGTGAGTTGCAAAAGGTAAACACCTCTTGTACATTTGAGAACTTTGCTTATGTGTCAAATTCTGTATTGTTGGCTGAATCCAATCCTTTGTGGTTTGTAGATTCGGGAGCAACAGACCATGTAGCAAAGGATAGAGGATCCTTTGTGGAATTTCGACGAGTCCCAAGCGGAACTAAGTGGATCCATATGGGAAACAACTCAGAGCTGAAGTAAAGGAATTGGCACATGCCAATTGAACATACATGGTGGACGCATCTTGATGTTTTATATGCTCCGGAGATTCGTCGAAATTTTATATCTGTTTTGATGTTGGTTAAGCTTGTTTTTAGTGTAAACTTCCATAATATAAGTATAGATTTGTATTTGGATACAAACTACCATGGTTGTGATTATTTTCTGAATGGTTTTATTGTACTAGATGTTGACTAATGTGATGTCAATATTTGTTATTCCCTTGTTTCACGTCTTCTTCTTTATATGACAATGATGTGATTGTGTGGCATGCTAGACTTGGTCACATGAGCCAACAACGTATGAATTGACTAGCCAAAGAAGGCTTGTTGGGTGACATTGAAAAGTCGATTTGCCCATATGTCGCATTGCCTAGTAGGGAAAATAACAATGAAACGATTTAGAAAAAGATAAAAGAGCTGAATTTCCTCTCGCATTTAATCCATTATGATGTACGTGGTTCAATGGATGTGAGAGGAAGGCATGGGGCTGTTTAATTCATCACTTTTATATATGATTATACTCGATTCGAATATGTCTATTTGATTTCTCATGAATCTGAAGCAATAAGTTGTTTCAAAAGGTTTATGAACCTAATAGAAAATAAATTAGACAAGAAAATAAAAGTATTTAGATCCGATCGAGGTCGAGAATATTTATCGATGAGTTCAGAAAATTATGTGATGAAAAAGGAAATAGAAAGACAGGTTGTCATTCCATATACTCCTCAACAAAATGGTGTTGTGGAAAGAAGAAACGAGAACCCTACCTTTGGAATGGTTAGGTCCATGATGGCACATGCTAACTTACTTATCACTTTTTGGAGTGATGTGTTGTTAATTGCTGCCTATATACTTAACCAGATGCCTTCCAAATCAGTTGCTTCCACTCCATATGAGTTATTGGAAAGGTAGAAGACCGGACTTAAGTTTTCTTAAGGCATGGGGTTATGTTACCTATACCCATGAGCCCTTTCACAAATTTGGGAAATTAGGTCCCAGAGGAAAGAAGAGTATTTTCATAAGATACTCGAACACTCTAAAGGATATGTGTTCATAGGTGAGCAGGAAAGTGGGAGTGTAACTGAATTTGAATCAAGAGATGTCACATTCTTAGAGGATGAGTTTCCTAAGAAGGGCGAAATAGGTGAAAATTACTCCCTATTTGAAACCATGGATCAAGATAATGATATTAGTGGGGTTCGTCCAAGTGGGAGTAGTATGAGAAGTGATGAATTGCATACAAATGATTCTCAATCACAACCACATGATGAGACGACATCGTCATTATCTAATCCTAGTGGGAGCATAATGGGAAATGATATGCTAAGTGCACAATCTCCCATACGGCGAACAAGTCGCAAAAGTATTCCCGTCGACGTTTTGACATTGAAGGGGAAACTTTTATGATTGCCCCACAAGATGAGGATGAGCCAAGAAATATACATGAGGCTCTAAATTGCCCTAATAAGGAAAGATGGATGGATGCAATGGGAGAGGAAATGGAGTCAATGAAGTCAAACCATGTTTGGGAACTGGTTGATCTTCCAAAAGGACGCAAAGCTATTGGGAACAAGTGGGTTCTCAAAATAAAGCGAAAGGCTGATGGCTCGATAGAAAGGCATAAGGCCCACCTTGTGGCGAAGGGGTATAATCAACGAGGAAGGAATTGATTATGAAGATACATCTTCTCTGTAGTGAGATTTACCTAGATTCGCATTATTCTGGCAATAGTGGCTAGTATGGATCTTGAATTACATCAAATGGATGTAAAGACTGCT
Organism: Eucalyptus erythrocorys; assembly: GCA_014182555.1. Lineage (NCBI taxonomy): Eukaryota > Viridiplantae > Streptophyta > Magnoliopsida > Myrtales > Myrtaceae > Eucalyptus > Eucalyptus erythrocorys. The sequence goes on along the minus strand of CM024597.1, from coordinate 44,571,117 downwards.
TTTTCTCAATGGAGAATTAGATGAGGAAATATATATGGAACAACCTGTTGGTTTCATTACAAAAGGCCAAGAAGGAAAGGTATGTCGACTTTTGAAATCGATATATGGCCTTAAGCAAATCGTCAAGACAATGGTATATACGATTTCATAATGCTATGATGGCATATGATTTTACAATGATTGATGAGGATCATTGTGTATATATCAAAAGATCCAAAGATCAGTTTGTGATCATATCATTATATGTTGATGATATACTAATTGCCGGAATCAATATGGAGTTTGTTAATACTGTCAAGAGATGGTTGTCTTCCAACTTTGAGATGAAGAATATGGGTGAGGCTGCATACATTCTTGGAGTTAAGATTTCGAGAGATCGTTGTCTCTTTCGCAAGAAACATATATAAGTAAAGTTCTTGAACGATTTCGTATGCAAGATTGTAAACCCATAGACACTCCTATTGCAAAAGGTGAAGGATTGAGCCATAGGCTTTGTGTCCAAGGACTCCACAAGAGAAGGAACAAATGAAGCATGTTCCTTATGCTAGTGCTGTTGGGAGCTTGATGTACGCTATGTTGTGTACAAGACCTAACATATGCTTTGCAGTTGGAATGGTGAGAAGATACCAATCCAATCCAGGTCAAGCACATTGGAAAGCCGTTAAGAGAATACTAAGGTATCTAAAGGGAACTGCTGATTATATATTGAGATATCAAGGAAAGGATCTGCGACTCGAAGGCTATTTAGACACAAGTTGAGAAGGAGATTTAGATGAAAGGAAATCTACCTCTATTTTTGTTTTTGTTTCTGAATAATGGCGCCATGTGTTGGTGCGGCAAGAAACAAACGTGTATAGCCTTGTCCACGATGGAAGCTAAGTTCGTGGCATTATCGCGGTGGTACAAGAAGCAGTTTGGCTTAAGAGATTTTTGGATCATTTAGGTGTTATTGAGAAAGCTGCAAATCCATTATTGGTTAATTGTGATAGCCAAGCAGCTATAGCGTACACCAAAGATCCAAAGTATCATGGCAAGACCAAACATATAGATACCAAGTATAACTTTGTCAAAGATATAGTTGCATGAATGGATGTGAACTTACGGTACATATTTACGCATAGAATGGTTGCAGATCCTATGACAAAGCGAACACCTAGAGATGTGTTTTTGTGGTCATGAGAAATCTCTAGGATTGCGTAGAGTCGATGTCTTTTGGATATTTTGATTTCCCGAGTTATTCACATTTATGAAATTGTGTTTTTCATCATTAATGCCTATGAATCTTTATGTGATCTTTATGCATCTTAATGCTCAGTGCATTATATTGAGTTGAGAAAGTATGTCGGACGAGATAAGAGATTAGCCCACTCATACGGGTAATCGCCTCTATTTCTTGTGTGATAAATAGAGATGAGACGGTTTTTAAGCTTATTATCTAGGTGATAATCGAGAGCTCGGGCTTAAAATATATATGTTGCCTTAACTAAGTGTTAAGATGAGGACATGATAAATATTATGTCCGAAAGTAAAATAACCCACATATTTTACTTTATCCGTCTAAGATGCCGATGTGAGTTCGATGAATTATGTGAATGAGTAGATACGTGAACTCAAGTTAGACATTTGGTATGTCGAACTATCATCTGTACGGTATTGATTGTGTAGACATACGCTCCATGGGAAAGGAGTTAATACCGTAATACGTATTTCATACTACGTATGCATGAGACGACCAATAAGAGTGGCAAAAGTTTGATCTCAACTTTTATGTCGTGTGAGACTCTTGAGGAAAAGAATTCCTCAATTTTTAGTCCCCTCATGACTCTTACTTATTCTCAAGATTTCTATTTAGTGTTTGCTATCTTAGGATGTTGCCAATGGTCATGAGTTTGATTCGATCTAATGGGGCATTTCTAGAAAAGCAAGCTAAACTGAAATTGAGAGTTTGAAGGAAAGAGGAAGATCGAATTTGGAGAATCACATTGTAGTTTTGTATTCACCGGTTAACCAATTATGACTGTCTTTGTGATAATCATAATTGTGAATACAATATATATATATCATTGTTTGAAAGAGATCAAGAGAGATATAAATGTGATCGATCGATCTAAGTCGCATACTAAATCTACTCAGGATGTGATGCCCATTATGAGCTGCTATATATTCCTAACGAGATGTATGGCAACGAGCTCTCTAAGTATCTTTGGTCGCACGGATTATTCGCGGTATGAATGTTGAAGAGAGGAAAAGAGGATTACGTTCGGCCCACCATGTGTTAAATGAGAGTCTATGATGGATTTTTCTCTAATGGGGTTGAGTAGGCTGTCCGCCGCCCATGTGTTGATTTTGGACCACCATGCGAGTGGGAGATGATGGTTTTAATTGGTGATGGGCTTATGGCCCGTCCGCCCATCTCGGGCCCAGAAAGCCCGGCCCACGGGAATAAGGCCCGTGGATGGGGAAGGTATAAAAGGGAGGGAGAGAGAGAGAGAGAGAGAGAGAGATATTACACCTCTTGGACGGAATAACGTACGTACGTTTCCCGTGCTCTCTTTCTCTCAAAACGCTTAAGGCGACGCTCTACTCCCTTCAAGGCAAATTGACATCATCGGATCGAATTTCTTCCTCAATCTTCGGCATTGGTGTTTAATCGTGGCTAACAAGGTACGCTCGAATCCGTGGTGTGCTTTACAATCGGTGATACGTGATTTTTCCCGGGCTTCGCTTCCGCATTTGTTTTAGGGGTTTGATTTAGTGTCGAATCCGTTTTTTGGGGATCCCTTATTACCAACACTCCTAGTTCGGTCAACTTGACCGAAGCTGTGCTGCCCCACTATCTTCGATTTCTGCTCCACCGGTTCTTGTAGTCACCAGTCTTTCATCCCACCGAAGCCACACCCTCCATCATTTGTTTTATTTCCCAGTCAAACCAGCAGAACCGATTCTGCTTTGCCTGTCATTTGTTGACCCGTTGCTCGCAAATCCCCCACGGAAGCTTCTCCGTGCGCCACGCTACAACTCCATCGATCCCATCTCCACAAAGTCTTCATCCACACGGCTCCGCGCATCCAGCGGCAAATCCGTGGGCACGTCTTCAGTCCAGCGAGTCAACCGAAGAAATCCAGTCCGCTTGCCGCCACTTGGCCAGCCTGCCCTTAGTTCGGTCAATCTCCCCCGGACGTCTTCAATCGGTGCCATTCGGTTGAGCCCGCAAGCCAGCGAAGCCCACTCGAGCTTCTGCCATCCACACAAGCGGCCACCGAAGACCATCGAGCTCTCATCTCCACGCGTGGTCTTCTCCACGCTCGAGCAACGCCAGCAGCTCCCGCACGTCTCCTTGCTCGGCCCATCTTCGCTCCTTGGTGTCTTCGGCCCAATAGTTGGACCTGTGTCTTCAGCCCAATTCCATTGCAAGCTTGAGGCCCACTTGAATTCAGGCCCTGCAGAAGCCCATAAGAAACAGTCCAATCCAAAGTGAGCCCATAACTTGAAGCCCAAGTTGATTAAAGTTCAGTCTAGTCTTGAAGCCGGAGTCTTCTCGGGTTTGCAAAGCTCTCGGCCTGGCCCAAGTACGGCCGCCGTTGCGTCGTCGTCGCGGTATCCCAGTCGTCGTGTTGTGCAAGTGAGTTTATCTCGCTGATGCCTTTTTAGTTTGCTAATTATACTTAAAGGTTGTTTAGATTTATTTAATTGCAATTAGGTGGTTAGATTAGATTAAGATAATTAAATTAAAGACTTATTGAAGCATGTTAATTAAATTGATTGTGCATTTAGCTAGTGAATATGTCCTATTATTTATTGGATGCTTCTTGGGATTTTTCCCGTCTCTTATCGGGTGTTAATTTAATAATTAAGGCCTAAAATGAATTTTTGTAATTAAATATTAATTTTAGAAATTAATTATTTAATTATTTATTTTCTGGAAATTCAACTGGGATGGCCAGTGACTGGGATTTTATGCTGATGATCGTGGTGCAAACCGTTTATTTAATTGAGCTTTATATTGTGCTAAATTGAATTTATTGTATTTATTTATTTATTTAACTTTGGAAATTAATTATTTAATTATTTATTTTCCGGAAATTCAACCGGAATGGCCGGTGACCGGAATTTCGTGCGATTGTCGTGGTGCGGTTCGTTTATTTATTTGAGCTCTACATTGCGTGTAATTGATTTGATTGTGCAATTTTAGGGACTTATCCCAAATTGATTGAAATTGAATGAATGATTGGTTGATGATCGAGTGTTATTATTTAGCATTGATGATGCTGTGATGAATAGTAAAGCAGAGGGAACTGTGAAAGAGAATTGGGGAAATTCTCGGCTGAAACCAATCAGGAGTGATGTAATGAGACATACGTGATTCGGTGATTAAAGGATATCACTGGTGAAAACGGCGCCTTAAAGAACGCATGAATGCTGTCTATTACATGTAGCAGTATGGACATACGTGGTTCGGTGATGGAGGATATCACTGGTGAAAACGGCGCCTTAAAAAACGCACGAATGCTGTCCATTATACACGTCACCTTGGCTGAAACAGCGCCCGAGAGCATTAATGAGGCTCTGTGACTAAGTGTACTGCTGGAGGTTATCATGATCGATAATTGGTACGTCACATTGGCGAAAAGACGCCCGAGAGCATTCATCGGCTCGTGACTGAGTACCGGATGGAGGTTATAAAGTGTGGTGTTGATGTGACCGAGAGGTGGTCCGAATGACATGTAATCGACTAGGTCGATTGATCATTGTTTTGATCAGATTGTTGTGAATTGATTAATTGATTGGGAATGACCGTGAGTGGTCTTGTTGGCGTGTGTTCGACTAAGTCGGTTTGATCGATGCTTCGATCAGTGATGTGATTGCTTGGGTGCCTATTTGATTTGTACTAATATGCAGGTGGAATCTGAGGCCAAGGTAAGTTCTCTAACTCATGTTGTGCATAAGCAGCCCTAAGGTGTATTAGTTTATTAATCGGGCCTTAGGGGGTAGAACTTGCTGAGACATAATCTCATCCCGGTTGTGGGATTATATTTCAGGCCCCTAGATTTTCCAAAGACGAGCCGGCATTTGAAGTCGAGGATGAGCGAGAAGAAAGATGATGAAGAGTTTGAAGAAATTGAGTTTAGTGGGAAAGACCTGAGGAGGATTGGGATGATGATCCCGAGCTTGGTCCTATCCTCCTTGTGAACCTTGTACATGTATAGTTGTGAATTTCAATAAGTAAAATTGTGGCCTACTTTTCTATCCCATTGTTTTATTGTCTAGGGATTTTTAACTACTTTCGCATGTGCATATATAAATTAAAAGGGTCCGCGATACACAGTCCTGGGATATCGCATTTTAAAATCGACCAAAGGTAAGGGATGTGCGCGTGCCTGAGAATCGGGGCGTGACAGTGAAGCCGAAAGCCCAAGGCAGGGGAGGACCTGCCTTGGGCTTTTGGCTTTTTCAGCATGCCCACGCAGCACCGGCCCCGAAATTGTCTCCACGAATTTTTTGTTTTTCCGGTTCTCGCCATTGTGTCGCAATTGTTCATCTTCTCTAGGGGGTTCGGTTGTGTCTGAACTGCGAGCAGCCGGCGAGTGCTAGAGGGACGCCAGCGATCGTCGGGGGGTGGCACGACTGATGCCGGAGGTGGCGCGACCGACGCCGGAGGTGGCGCGATCGAGGGCTGGGTCGCCGCGACCCAGATCTAGGGCGGCAGGCAGTCTTCTTCTTCTTCCTCTTCGGCGAGCTTCTTCTTTTTTCGCGAGCGGTCGCCGACGACCGTCGCCCAGACAACCGACGCTGGGGGATGGAGTGACCGCCGCGACCCACGGTGAGGTCCGGGTCACCACGACCCGGATCGGGGCGGCAAGGTCGCGGGAGGACCTTGCCTCCCCCGATCGGGGTCGCACAACCTCGCGGCCCCCGGATCTAGGTTGCGGCGGCGTCACAAGCGAGGGCGGCGAGGTCGCGCGACCCAGATCCGGGGCGGCGAGGTCCTCTCGTGACCTCGCTGCCCCAGATCCGGGGTCGCCGGAGGTCGCCGGAGGCCGCCAGCGGGCTGCCCTTTGGTCAATTTTTAAAAATTTTTCTTTTGATATATTTTTTTTACCACAAAGATCCTTTGTAAGTGTAATTCCCCAAACGCTTTACAAAGAGCTTTCAAAGTACAATTTACCAAACACAGTTGTATTTTGAAAAACACCTTTAACTCAAAGGTATTTGCATTTTCCTAAAGACTTTCCTCAAAAATGGTTTCCAAACTCACCCTAAGAGGTATGATGGTGGTCGTCTCTTCAATTCCGATAGCTAAAGAGAAAATTAAGAATAACTTTCGCCGTATCCTTGACCTGCCTCGACCTCCTCAGCCTAAATCTTTGCCTCCATAGCTCGTGTCGACGCTATTTATATCTTATGATGAATAATGAGCTCAAAGATGAGATAACTGGATGACATTTCTCTTGCTTTTTTTTTTCCCTGTAAAAAAATTCGTAGACTTCATAACATGCTCAGTTGTGTTTATTTTACCAAAAATTTCATGATAAAAGAAAATATTTATTATAGAAATCACTTTTTAGCAAAGCGATTCCTTTTCATTTGCTTTGTGGTTAAGGAAGAGTGTTTTCCTCCTTGCTTGAAGAAGTTATTTTTTCCCAATCTAAACTCGTTGTTTTTGATTGAAGGAACATAATTTTATATAAATCGATCAGTTTTGTATCGTTTGAACACCAAAAAGTCAGAAAATTTTTTTCCTGAAATAGTTTTCCTTCGAGCAAATTCCCACGTGCGAATAGGTGCAATAGAAGATAGTGCTTGGATAAAACGGTGTCACCTTCCTATTTTAGGGGATAAAGAAAAAAGGTAAGTTATACAGCAATTGATCTAACTCCTAGAAATACTCCGACAGGAAAATTCCAGGTTTCCATATTCTCGGTATATGCGGAGCAGGATACCTACCATAAGTGTTGCTGCCTGCAATCCCTCGCGCAAGAGGTCTTATCTTTACTTCCATGTATGGACACGTTTAGACCTTTACATTTAATTGCTGACCAAAAGAACAAAGTAAGAATCTGAACATACCCGGTTTGGTGATCCTGGAGAGAAAATGCAAAGGCAGATTTGATTCCATAACAATAACCAAGAACTTAAATGCATATCCATTTATAAATTCGAAAACCATCTTCATTCCCCCGCGTCCTGATGTTGACGATGATGCAGCTCTTGATTTCTAAGGTTCATTGCTTCATTCGTGATCCTCTTATCGTTTTTCGTTTCAGGCGATAATCTTCTCGATCTTCTCGATCTTCTCGATCCTGCTCGTTTGTGTTTCTTTTTATTTTTCGGCATAAACCATCTTCTGCGTTCTTCCTTTCCTTTTATCTTGTTTCGAAACAGATGATCATGCGGTTGCCGGTTCTCTTGGCGTTGCTGCTCCTCCTCCTTTCATCCCTGCTCTCGGTGAGAGGAGGAGAATCCTACGCGGCGATCGGTTGCCGGAAGCACACCAAGTCGCTCGTGGATTTTGGAGGCGTCGGGGATGGGAAGACATTGAACACGGAGGCGTTCAGGCAGGCGGTCGCGAACCTGAGCGGTTGCGCCGCAGACGGTGGGGCACAGCTGGTGGTGCCGGCGGGGAAGTGGTTGACGGGGAGTTTTAATCTCACCAGCCACTTCACGCTCTACCTCGACGGAAACGCCACTATTCTCGCATCCCAGGTACATGCTCGCGTGGGTGGTAACGCTTTACAAAGTACAAAAGACAACGTCGTTTGCTTTGCATGGTTTGTCCGTGGAATCACGTCGCCGACCGCAAGGTCTCACGTCCGATTCTTCATGAGAAGGTCTGAGGATACATAGAGTCCGCAGACTAATTCCATCATTTCTTTCCTAAAGCGGAGGATCCAAGCTGGAACATATAGAAAAACATGATTCATTTCACGTTTTTTGAAAAAGTCTACTGTTGGATTGGAACATGATAATCAACCAACAGCCTCTGTTCCATCTGCTTTTGGTGTCTTCTTAGATTCAAACACGAAAAGGGTTTCGTATTCTTAACTGCTGGTTTTGCTATTGTAGATTATTAAGCATCTGTACTTAACTCTTCGTCCTGTCTTGTGTCTGTGCACACAATGTGCTTTTAATATCGAATATGCGTATGCGCTGTGGATAAGTATGGGATATATGCATTATATCATCGTGCAGGATGAATCGGAATGGCCGCAAGTGGCTATCTTGCCATCGTATGGGAGAGGAAGAGACGCTCCTGGCGGACGGTTCAGCAGTCTAATTTTCGGTACAAATCTCACTGACGTAGTGATCACAGGTATACATATTTAGCCAAGATTTGGCTTTTCTCCCCTTCAGCTTGTTACTGTAAATGTGTTTACATGTAGATAGGTCTAATGAGCTGATTTTGATAGACATTTCTGGTCGAGAACTTTTCTGAATGGTGATTTTGCAGGAAATAATGGTACCATAGACGGACAGGGTGCTTACTGGTGGGACAAGTTCAAGAAAGATGAACTGAACCTGACTCGACCTTACCTTATCGAATTTTTGTACTCGGATCAGGTCCAGATAGCTAATGTTACTTTGGTTGATTCTCCGTCCTGGTTTGTTCATCCAATATACAGCAGGTTTGCCCGCTTCTATGTCACACTTGGAACTGCAAAAATTTATCATAAAATGTGTTTGAATCTTTTGTCAGTTTGAGACTGCTACTGAAAATTAAGGTGATGATTGCAGCAACATTTTCGTTCAAGGGGTAACCATCCTCGCACCAATTGATTCGCCGAATACTGATGGAATAGACCCCGGTTAGCCTTCTAGTTTTATTACTCCATAATTAACTGCCATGTTCTTCGTTGCTGCTTACGAATTGCCAGTTTACAGTAGCTGCTCTTAGACTGAGTACAACTGGGAAATTATCTTGTTTTCTAATGCAGCTCATAAGTTTCTAGCTTTAGTTTAATTCTTATTGTTGACCCTTCAGTCTCCATAATATGAGCTAATTAATCGCTTGCTAATTCCGATCCTCAGATTCAAGCAGAAATGTCCGAATTGAGGATAGCTACATAGTGTCCGGCGATGACTGCATCGCAATCAAGAGTGGCTGGGACCAGTACGGGATCAAGTTCGGAATACCGACGGAACACGTGAGCATAAGACGGCTTACTTGCATTTCTCCATACAGCGCTGCAATAGCTCTGGGCAGCGAGATGTCCGGTGGAATCCAAGATGTTAGAGCCGAGAGTATCTTGGCAATCAACACCGAATCAGGTGTCAGAATCAAAACTGCTCCCGGAAGAGGAGGCTATGTCAAGGACATTTTCGTGAAGGGGGCGATCATGAAGACCATGAAGTATGTGTTTTGGATGACTGGTGGCTATAATAACCACCCCGACACTGGGTACGATCCAAAGGCGCTACCTGTGATTCAAGGAATAAATTACAGAGACATGGTGGCTGAAAATGTGACTTATTCAGCTAGGCTTGATGGAATAAAAGGAGATCCTTTTACTGGGATCTGCATCTCGACTGTCCAGATCAAACTGAGCAAAAACCCGAAAAAACTACAGTGGAACTGCTCGGACATAGAGGGAGTTACAAGCAACGTGACTCCTGTGCCTTGTGATCTGTTGCCCAAGAAGGAACCGGCAATCGACTGTCCTTTCCCTACGGATAAGCTGCCAATTGAGGATGTGGTGTTGAAGATGTGTCCTGTTCCTTAAAACTATGCTCACTAGCGTTTGTCGAGTTTGAAGAGCGATGCTTCACTAGAAACCGTGCAATTTTGCAGTATCATAAATAATATTTATCTACAGGAAGATCGTAGCAGGATAATTTGTCTCTTCACCAAGTAATCACCAATAAGAAACAGAACAATGTTCTTTTGGGAGGATGGAACAAGAAGTCTTCCTCTTCCGCAATGCTCATTTTCTCATTTCAGGATTGGATGAGAACGAAAAGGGCTATAAAGCAAAGAATTAAGAGATTTCAGGATTAAAAAGTACCGTGGAGATGGAAAACTTTATGTAAGCATAATCATTTAAGACCTGAAATAATGTTCGTTCTATCAATCTCTGCATGATCATCGTGTTAATTTGGTGTCATTTTCGGGTACGTGATGGTGTTTTCCCCACAAGAGGTCGCCTTTCGCCGATGCCTTGCTTTAGATCTAACTGAACCAAATGGGGGCTAGATGAATGAAATAACAGAGAATTTGCAAACGCAAAAGCATAATGTTTCGTGGTTGATCTGCAAATAATATAACATCTCTGATTAGCAAATCCCTCATCTCTAGCATTTGAACTACATCCCCATTCTAGGCCTGTGATTTAAATCCAGATCAACGCATATTAGAGCAATCTGAAGAACCCACTTGAGTTACTTTGAAGAAGGCCTTTCGGGTATTTTAGATTCGACCACATGTGCAGTTCTCTGATTTGCAATCATGAACTTCAATGAATCGTTCAAAAGTGCCTGTCAGCAGATATCAAATTTTAAGTCGATGTATCGTTTGATCTTACCATCTGTCACAGTCGGAGATGTAATTGATTTGCCGTTCCATTGGCCTTACCTGGGGTTCACTTTCATCTACAAGAAGCCTCCCTGTGACTATCGCCATGACAAGTACTCTGAAGCAATAGACATCTGAATCTGGTGCTGCATAACTGAGGACTCAAGGAATTTAATTCACTAGATCAAAAACCCATCCTTGATCAGCAAACTGCTTTACCTCGATTGTTCGCTTGACATGTGACTCTGCTCCAGTTATAGAGCTCGGCCAACTCATTATCAGAGATCCTTGGATTCCACTGATGATCGAGCAGTATGTTGCTAAACTTGATATTGCAATGGACAACCTTTGGTTCAGTGTCGCAAGAACTTGCTCCTCAAGATAGTGATTATCAATGACATGAAATATCGTTTAAGTTCAGCAAACACACCCTTTCGCCGTTCCTCGGATAATATTTGTCCTTTCACCCCATGTCAGAGGACTGGCCTTTCCACTACAGTCATGAAGCCCCTGATGCAGATTGCCATTATCAACATACTCATAGACAAGCAGCCTGACATAATGATGATATAACAGAACATTTCAACGTTCTGTCGAAAGCAATAATTGACAAGCATGTGCCTAGATGTTACCCGTAATCTCCTTCGGCACAGTACCCGAGCAGCTTCACGAGATTCTTGCATCTAACATGCGATAGCACCTCCACTTCTCGCTTGAATTTCTCTTCTTCCGGACTGAGGAACGACAGAAGCTTTAGTAATAAAAGCCCAGACGCCACTTTTTTGCCATTGACCAGCCAAAACGAACTGAGTTTATCCGGACTTAAAATCAGTTCCAGTAGTTACCGACTTATTCATGGTCTTTATAGCATGGCAATGCTCTGCAAGTTTTTGATTTTCGATATCCATTTCCGAGGCCTACCGTTAACCACTGCATAGATTCAATTTAAACTAATTTCTCAGGAGTTCCTAGATGAATCCAGCTACAAAAGTTGTTTAGTAACATCTGCACAGCAATCTCTTTACTGCCACTCTTACATTATTCAGCAAAACCCCATATAAACAACTGCATAGTCTCTGCATCCTATCACATTTTCGCCAGCGAGTCACCCTGTTCTCAAAAGTTTTCAATGTCGGCTGGCCATCTCTTCATCGGCCGGCGAGCACGTGTTGGCTTTGGTGGCACCTTGCGCAGCAATAGCACCATGCACCAGGCTATTGCTAGGCATTCAGTATGCAAAAGCAGCGTCTCCATAACTTCTTAACGGTGGAGCCTCCCTCAAAATAGAGCCTAATATTCTCCGCTGCATGTGGTGTAGAAGGCTCATATGCAGTCGATCTATATAGATTACACGAAGTAATTCAAGTGGGTTTAGATAAATTTTGGGAAGTATTTTGGGAAGTACTAGTCGACACGGTCAAATTGAAAATTGTCATCGACTTATCCAATTAAAATATAAAAGAAAATTGACCGGATAGACTCAATTGGACAAAACATGAAAATCTTTGAACTCAACTGATGGGATTAAATCGGTGAAAACGCAATATGTGTAATAGTAGAGATTTTAGAAAGTTCAAAGAAAAAGGGTGGGACCCACTTTAAATAAAGAAATAAAAAGAAACAAAAAGGAGGAGATAAAAAGAAAAGGAAGCCCACATTCGGGCAGAGAAGAAAAGGAGGAAAGAAAGAAAGAAAGAAAGAAAGAAAGAAAAGAAGAAGAAGAAGAAGAAGAAAGAGAAGAAAGAAGAGAAAGGGCTTTGTGTGTTCAAGCCGTGGGTAGCTCAGCAAGCTTATTTACAATGCCCGGTAAGTGATCACACCTTTCGTTCTTCCAATCGGGGTAGTTTCGGAGTTAGGGTTTGAAATTCGGAATTTGGAAAAATCGAGCGGCGAAGTCCAATTTTGGAGTCGTTGAGCCATGTATTTTTGTAAGAATGATAATTTAAAGTGTTGTAGAGCCGTGGGATTTTACGGATCGTGATTTGAGCTTGTGGTTTGCCCGAAACAAAATTTCGAAGTTTCCCGCGCGCAGTGAACAGTACACGTCCAGCAGCTTTGGGCCCGTATTTTGTCATCTTTCGGCTTGATTTTGAGATGGCCAAGTTGGGATTTTTGTAGTATGTTTGAAGGGCTTTCTATTGATTATAAATATGTTCAGATTGGGGTTCGGAAGAGAAAGTTAAGGCGCGATCAAGTTTTGCGCCTAAACTCCGTGTTGCAAATGGCTTGAATAATCACTTTGGTTATGCGATTTATTAGCATATAGGACTCGTTTCGTTAACATTAGACATATTATAGCTGTTTCATGGTTGAAGTAGAGTGTTACCCCAAATTTAATGTTGCTCTCACTTATTTGATAGGACCGCGAGATCGAAGGATCAAATAATGTGTGTTATTTGATTTTGGGACATCCTCAGGTAAGTAGTACTAATGTTTTCTTTGGTTTTAGGAAACTCATGTATTAAGGTAAGATTAATCGACATGTGAGGGAGTGAGGAACTATTTATAATATATTGATGGATATGGTGCTCGGTACTTTTGAGTTATTGTGGGAGGATTCGACAAACCTCTCTTGAAGGGTTATGTATGCTGTTTCGATACAATTGATTTATGTGGTTATGTGATGACTATTGAAACATGATATTTGTTGTGTTGAGGAAATCAATTGTGTTGTGAATAGGGAAAGGACTAAGTGCTACTAGACAACGAAATTTCGTGTGAGTCACCTCTAGGGCCTTGTAGTCAAGGGTTAAGTGCTACATGGTGACTTGAGCCACATGGGAGCCACCTCTAGGGCCTTGCACTCCTGACATACATGGTAAAGGACTAAGAGCTACACGATAACGTAACTTCGTGGGAGCCACCTCTATGGCCTTGTACTATTGCTATATGTGATCAAGGGCTAAGTGCTACACGATAACGCAATTTCGTGGGAGTCACCTCTAGGGCCTTGAGTTTGGATATTGAGCGTGGAATGAGCCATTGATATGAGATAGGATGAGTCCAATAATTGAACAAATTGGTGATGCTGGTTTTGGTTATTATTGATGAATGAGAAACTTTGCTATTTGATATAGCTTGGTTGAGGTAACATATAATGCATTTTGTTCATGCAGGTTATCATATTTTTGTTTGACAATAATAAGTCATGTCTTAAGTTTTAAATGTATAAGGTGGACGTTTGATATGCTTTTATGGTACGTATTACTCATTGGGCTATGGTTGCTCATTTGATTCATCTTCCATGTTTTCAGGTCCCAGGGTTAACAACTAGTAGGACGAGAGCGCTTTTGGAAATTTTTTTTGGGAGTTCTATTTTGGGTATGATTTAAGAAAGTAGTGTACATAAACCTTGCTAGTGGTTGGACTGGTTGAGTTCTAAATGTATATTTCTTTTTGGTGAATTATAGAAACTCTAAGGTTGCAACCAATTCGTTAGTTTATCGATTTGTACATATATATATATATATATATATATATATATATATATTTTATGGAAGAACAGCTGTGTCATCCCCATTACTTGAAAATTTGGGGTGTGACAATATGTTTAGGACATTTTTTTTTGGTAATTTTCCCCTCAACCTAGCAGCAAAAAATCGTATGTTTGTATCAAGAGTTTCCAAATTCGCGCATGGAATTTGGAACGCTAATCTAAGAAAATTTATAGGAGCAATACCAAATGGTGCTTGGATGGAAGGGAGTCGCCTTTCCTATTTTAGGGTGAAAAGAAAACGGAAAGTGAGAGAGTAGTCGCTATAAAATTTAGCAATAACTTGACTGCATAATCTAAGGTTTCCATGTTCTTTGCATATGCGGAGCAAAGCTTGAAATGGTGTTGCATGCGATCCGTCGTGCAAGAGGTTGGCCTTTACTTCCAGTTCCATATCCACCACACGCTCAGAACGTCACCTCTGATTCCTGACCAAAAGACCAACAGAAGAGAATCTGAACTTGAGACCCCAATCGAGAATCCTGGAGGGAAGATGCACTCCCAGATTTGATTCCATTATGGTAACCAAGAACTTAAATGCATATCCATTTGGAACTTTAAAAAACCATCTTCAGTCACTCCCATCACCATCACCATCCTCATCCTCACCATCATCATCATCCCGACGATGATGATACAACCCTTGAGTTCTAAGGTTCATTGCTTCGTTCGTTGTACTCCGTCTTCCTGTCTGTTTTGAGTTTCACGCGATAATCTTCTCGATAACTGCTCATTCGTGATTTTTTTTTTTTTTTTTTTCGTTTTGCCTAAACCATCTTCTGCGTTCTTCCTTTTCTTTGTCTACATCGTTTCGAAACAGATGACTGTGCGGTTGCCGGGTCCCTCAGCGTTGCTGCTCCTCCTTTTGTCCCTGCTCTCGGCGAGAGGAGGAGAATCCTATCCAGCGATCAGTTGCCGGAAGCACACTGCGTCGCTAGTGGATTTTGGAGGCATCGGGGATGGGACGACGTCGAACACGGAGGCCTTCAGGCGGGCAGTCGCAAACCTGAGCGAGTACGCACAGGACGACGGGGCATAGCTGGTGGTGCCGGCGGGGAAGTGGTTGACGGGGAGTTTCAATCTCGCCAGCCACTTCACGCTCTACCTCGACCGAAACGCCACTATTCTCGCATCCCTGTACACGCTCGCGTGGGTGGTAACGCTTTACAAAGCGAAAAGACAACGTCGTTCTCTTTGCGTGGTTTATCCGTGGAATCACTTCGCCGACCGCAAGGTCTCACGTCCGATTCTTCATGAGATGGTCTCGAGGATAAATCATGTCTTTCGTAAAGCGAGCATCCAAGCTGGAACATAAAGAAAAACATGATTCATCTCATGTTTTTGACGAAGTCTACTTGTTGGAACATGATAAGTAACGAAAGCCTCTGTTCCATCTGCTTGTGATGTCTCTTCTTAGATTCAAACACGAAAAGAGTTTCCTATTCTTAACAGCGGGTTTTGCTACTGTAAATTTTTAGGCATTTGTGAGAAGAATCGAAAATAGGTAACATCTGAGAAGAATCAAAAACAGGTAACAGCACCTGTAAAACTTTGCTTCATTGATGCTGAATCATTCTGTACATAGCAAGCCCTCTCGAGTAGATATAATGATGTAGAGAAGGTGTTTGAGAAAAGACTTCAAAGAGAAAACTAGAGGGGAATTTTAGTTCAGCATACTTCTTCTTCTATCTCAAGAGTTCCCTTATATACTATAGCTATTAACAACTTGAGTCTCTTCTTTTAACGAAATAACAACAACACAACAAACTATTGGTTGTTGAACACCGGAGCTTGCGGCTTGTTACACGTGCAAGGGTGCGCTCCTTCTTTCCAGGTTTGAATTCTTTAATCTTGACTTCTTGCAGCTGATAAGCTAATTATCAGTTCTTCAAGTTTGTATTGCTACTTCGAGTGCCTTATCTTGTTTTGCTCTTCTTCAGCTTTGCTCTGCTTCAGCTTTCCTTAGCTTGTTTTGCTTTGCTTCGGCTTGCTTTGCTTCAGCTTGCCTTAGTTTTGCTCCAGCTTGAACTTCCTGTTTACTGCTTTGTTTTATATCTTCAATAGCCCCCCTCAAATTGGGAATGGAGTAAGATGAAATTCCCAATTTGTTTCGCAATTGAGAATGTATGAGGCGTGTCAAAGGTTTTGTGAAGATATCAGCTATCTGGTATTGACTAGGAACATAGCTGACATGCAATGAGCCAGAAGATACCTTCTCTCGTACAAAGTGGAAGTCAATTTCTATATTTTTAGTTCTAGCTTGTAGGACAGGATTTGCTGTGAGAGATATAGCTGATTTGTTATCACAGTAGAGATGAATAGGGGGAGTGAGAGAACAGCCAATGTCTCTTAGGACAAAGCTGATCCAGGTGAGATCAGCAGTAGCTGATGCCAGAGCACGGTATTCAGCCTCTGTAGAAGATCGACTTACTATGGGTTGTTTCTTTGCTGTCCAAGAAACAAGATTAGAGCCGAGATAGGTGCAAAACCCAGTTGTGGATCTTCTGGTTTCTGTACACCCTGCCCAATCTACATCCGAGAAACCATATAGGTGCATAGTGCTCTGTGAATGAATAAACAATCCATGTTTGATAGTACCTTTGACATATCTCATTACTCTTTTCAAGCTGTTAAAGTCTGCAGCTGTCGATTTTTGCATTTTTTGACACAATTGATTTGTAGCATAAGCTATGTCTGGTCTAGTTATTGTGAGGTACTGTAATCCTCCCACTAGACTTCGATATTCAGCAGGATTAGTCAAAGCTGTGGAATCATTGATTAGAATGGTTGGTCTCAATGGAAGAGGAGTTGAGACTGGTTTAGATTCTAGCATTTTGGCTCGGGTGAGAAGGTCAAAGGCATATTTGGCTTGAGAAAGAAACAAATGTTCAAATATTTGCTTGACTTCAATGCCCAAGAAATAGTATAGTGTACCAAGATCCTTCATACAAAACTTATGACTGAGAGAATTGATAAAAGCAGTCAGCATATCAGTTGAACTGCTAGTAAGAATAATGTCATCAACATATAGAAGGAGAAGAATTGTGTTTGTATTAGTGTGAAGGATGAATAATGAAGGATCGGTAGAGCTGCAAAAGAATCCACATTCAAGTAGAAAGCTGCTGAATTTATCGAACCAAGCTCGAGGAGCTTGTCGAAGTCCATATAGTGATTTTCTTAATAGACAGACATGATGTGGCTTTTGTGTATCTTTAAAACCTGGTGGCTGTTCCATGAAAACAGTCAGTTAAGTCACCATGCAGAAAAGCATTTTTGACATCCAGTTGGTGAATAGGCCATTGCTTCATCTTTGCAATTGAGAGAACTATTCGAATTGTAGAATGCTTCACTACAGGGCTAAAAGTTTCTGTGAAATCAAGTCCTTCTTCCTGATGAAACCCTTTAGCTACAAGTCTAGCCTTTAATCTATCCAAGCTCCCATCTGGTGCAAGCTTTGTTTTAAACACCCATTTGCAGCTTACTACATTCATTTGCTCAATTCTAGGAGTTAATTCCCAGGTGTTGTTTTGGTATAATGCACTCATCTCTCCTTGCATAGCTTGATACCACCCTCTGTGTGCTAAAGCAGACTTCACTGATTTTGGTTCAACTGGTATTTGATATTCAGCTAGACAAGCATACTTTAGATTTGCTTTAGTAATTCCATACCTTAGTCTAGTCTGCATAGGGTGAATAGAGGATGTACCTTGTGCACTTCTGGATACATTGCTTTGATTCTGTTTTGTATTGACTGGATATTCTGAGTGAAGCTCTTGATTTGCAGGTATTGGTTCTGCAGTAGTTGAAGATATCACAGAAGAATCAATATTAGTAGATGTAATTCAAGAATTGTTTTGTATTCTTTGCTCAGTCTTGTGCTTATTTGTTGTGTGCCTGTATCAGTTGTTGTACTAGAGCCATTGTCCTGTATTTCAGGACAAAAATAACTTGCTCCAGTAGAATCAGTCGAGTTGTGAGTTTGTGACTGAGCTTGTTCTGAGGTACTGAACATAGAATGCACCAGACCTTGTATCCATTGTTTATATAGAGCAGAGCCCTGTTGATACTCAGTAGATAGCCTTCGAGAGAAAGGAAACTCTTTTTCATTAAAAATCACATGTCTGCTAATATAGACATGGCCATTTGTTGGTAGAAGGCACCTGTAGCCTTTATGTTTTTCACTGTAACCAAGAAAAACACATGTGAGAGATCTTGGATCTAGTTTATGTTGTGTATAGGGTCTGAGATTTGGATAACAAGCTGATCCAAAGACCCGTAGATGAGCATAGTTTTGCTCCTGTTTATACAATCTGTAATGTGGTGATTTCATATGCAATCTTGCTGTGGGAAGCAGATTAATAACATATACTGCTGTTATGAAGGCATCTACCCAGTAGATTAAGGGTACTCTTGCATGATATAGCATTGCAATGCCTAGTTGAGCAATATGTCTGTGTTTTCTTTCAAACACACCATTCTACTCTGGTGTATGAGGATAGGAAATGTGTTGTTTGATTCCACACTATTGTAGATGTTGCTGAAATTTGATGCTTGTGAATTCTCCACCTTCATCACTTTGAAATACTTTGATTTTATGATCAAATTGGTTTTCTACTAGTCTTTGGAACAACACAAAGACTTCATATACTTCTGATTTCTTTCTCATTGGGTATATCCAGCTATACCGAGAAAAATCATCCACAAAGACAACATAATATCGAAATTTCTTAATAGAAGTAATTGGTGATGGTCCCCATACATCACAGTGTATCTTTTCTAGAGGAACTTTAGAAACATGATCTGAAAAAGGAAATGGCAGAGCTGAACTCTTTGCAATTTTACAGCTATTGCACATATTTGAAGTTTTTGAGCTATACTGAATTAGATGTTGGTTTTGCAGGGCCTTTACTGTTTTTAAACTTGTATGGGCAAGTCTCTGGTGCCAGATATCTTCTTCTACTTCAGCTTGAACTTGTGTGAAGTAAGCTTCGGCTCCTTTAGCTTCCACCTGATACATCCCCTTGATTTTCCTTCCTAGCTTCACTATTGTATGATTGTGATTGTCCTTCACATATACCCCATGCTTGTCAAATATAAAGGAACAGGGATAGTCATCTGTCAATTTTGATACAGAAAGCAGGTTCTTTTTGATTTTAGGAACTATTAACACATCATTAAGTGGTAATGTGCTTGCTGCTGTGTGTAGTGTTCCATTACCAATGCATGAAATTGATAAGCAAGATCCATCTCCTATCATTACAGCATCATAACCATTGTATTTAACATGGTTTTGAATCATACTAGGCTCAGCAATAATATGTGAGGTGGCCCCTGTGTCAGGATACCATTCTGATCTAGAAGAATTTTCAATATGCACTGCTGTCAAAGCTGCTGGTATGTCATCTACTTGATATGAGTTATCAAATCGATACCAACATCTGAGTGCAGTATGACCTGGTTTCTTGCAGATTTGACACTCCAGAGGATAATTGTTCATTGGTTTTGTGTCCTGTCCACGATTGGCAGCATTAGAGCTCTGTGGTGGATATGATCTCACACCTTGATACCTCTGGTTGGCATAAGGTCTGAAACCTTGTCCATAGTTGATCCAGCTGTCTTTATTATTCTGATCTTGTTTCATCATGTTAAGGGAATTCATTCTATTCATTTGATTTCTCCCTGTTTCAGTAAGTATGTTTTCATTGTCTCTTCTGTTAGTAAATTGTCCTCTACCAGAGTTGTACCCTCCTCGCATATTTTCTCCTTGATTTCTGTAATTGAATTTCTGCAATCCTATTCTAGTCTTCATTTGCCCATAGTATGCCATGTGAGGATTATACTGATTAACAGGATATGTTTGCAACCATGTTTCAAACCTTTCAAGTTGGGATACAACTTCATCATACTCTGGCTGTGGTTTGAGACAGTACATTGTTGTTCTGAATGTTTCATACTCAGGACCTAATCCTTCAAGTATGCCAAACATCCTAGTTATATCATCAACTGGCTTTCCGATGGCATTTAGCTAGTCACAAATGCCTTTAAATTCTCGAAGATAGTCATTTAATGATCTATCTCTTTTTCTGCAGGCTTGCAATTTGCCCCTCAGCTCAAATTCTTTGGCAACAGACCTCTGAGTAAACTTATTTATCAGAACCTGCCATACTTCGAATGAGGTTTCCAGCCCAATTATTAGGCGAGAATGTTTTCGGAGACCGCACCACTTATCCAGGAAGAGATCAATTGATCAGTCTTTATCCATTCTAGATGGTCGGGATTCATTTCTTCCCTATCTCGTTCGTATCATTTTAGCGGGAGGTAGAGTCTCACCATTAATAAAACCAATCGGTCTTGACTCTTTAGAAATCTACTTGAACCGAGCTTGCCACAACAGAAAATTCTCATCATTCAACTTTATTGTTATGAAATTAGCTATATTCACATGAATAGGAAATGGATACTTCTGTGATCGATTTGCCATCCTTATATGTTCAGATATCTTCGAAGACACAGAAGAAACAGAGATGACAATCCTGTATCCTCAAGATCAACTATTCCAGAATCAACAGAATACAGAGGTAACAATCCTGTATACCTCGAAGATCAACTATTCCAGAATCAACAGAATACAGAGGTAACAATCCTGTATGCTTCGAAGATCAATTAATCCAGAATCAACAGAATCTTCATCATTTCTCACTCATATTATCTTCATATGTTTTACACCGAAGTAGATGATAGATCTAATATTCCCAGATCAGCTCTGATACCATGAGAATAATCGAAAATAGGTAACATCTGAGAAGAATCAAAAACAGGTAACAGCACCTGTAAAACTTTGCTTCATTGATGCTGAATCATTCTGTACATAACAAGCCCTCTCGAGTAGATACAATGATGTAGAGAAGGTGTTTGAGAAAAGACTTCAAAGAGAAAACTAGAGGGGAATTTTAGTTCAGCATACTTCTTCTTCTATCTCAGGAGTTCCCTTATATACTATAGCTATTAACAACTTGAGTCTCTTCTTTTAACAGAAATAACAACAACACAACAAACTATTGGTTGCAGAACACTGGAGCTTGCAACTTGTTACACGTGCAAGGGTCTGCTCCTTCTTTCCAGGTTTGAATTCTTTAATCTTGACTTCTCGCAGCTAATAAGCTAATTATCAGTTCTTCAAGTTTGTATTGCTGCTTCGAGTGCCTTATCTTGTTTTGCTCTTCTTCAGCTTTGCTCTGCTTCAGCTTGCCTTAGCTTGTTTTGCTTTGCTTCGGCTTGCTCTGCTTCAGCTTGCCTTAGTTTTGCTCCAGCTTGAACTTCCTGTTTACTGCTTTGTTTTATATCTTCAATAATGTGTACTTAAAACTCTTTGCGTTTGTCTGTGTCTGTGCACACAATGTACTCTGAATATTTTAATGTGCGCATGCCCCGTGGCGGATAAGTATGGGATATGTGTATTATATTGTCGTACAGGATGAATCGGAGGGGCCTCAAGTGGCTCTCTTGCCGTCATACGGGGCAGGAAGAAACACTCTTGGCGGACGGTTCAGCAGTCTAATCTTCGGTATAAATCTCACTGACGTAGTGATCACAGGTATATATATATTTAGTCAAGATTCGGCTTTTCTCCCCTTCAGCTTGTTACTGTAATTGAGTTCACATATAGGTAAGGTCTAATCATCTAATTTTGATACACATTTCTGGTCGAGACCTTTTCTGAATGATGATCATGCAGGAAACAACGGTACCATTCACGGACAGGGTGCTTACTGGTGGGACAAGTTCAGGAAAAAAGAGCTAAACTTGACTCGACCTTACCTTATCGAAATCATGTACTCGAATTGGGTCCAGATATCTAATCTTACTTTGGTTGATTCTCCAACGTGGTTCGTTCATCCAATTTACAGCAGGTTTGCCCGCTTCATGTCATGCTTGGAACTGCGAAATTAATCTTTAAGATGTGTTTTAATCTTTTGTTAGTTTGAGACTGCTATTGACTATTATAGTGATGATTGCAGCAATATTTTGGTTCAAAGGCTAACCATTCTCGCACCAGTTGATTCTCCCAGTACTGATGGAGTAGACCCTGGTTAGGTTTCTAGTTTTATTACTCCATAATTAATTGCTATGTTCTTTCCTGATGCTTATCAAGTGCTGGTTTACGGTAGCTGCTCTTAGACGGAGAACAACTCGGAAATTATCTTGTTTCCGAATGCAGCTCATAAGTTCTTAGCTATTAGTTTACTTCTTATCAGCAAACCTTCAGTCTCCTTAATATAAACTATTTAATCGCGGGTCAATTCCAATCCTCAGATTCATGCGCAAACGTCCGGATTGAGGATTGTTATATAGTGTCGGGAGATGACTGCGTTGCAATCAAGAGTGGCTGGGATCAGTCCGGGATTGCATTCGGAATGCCGACACAGCATGTCATTATAAGACGGATTACATGCACTTCTCCGAAAGGTGCCGCAATAGCTCTCGGCAGCCAGATGTCTGGTGGAATCCAGGACATAAGAGCCGAGAATGTTGTGCCCATCAACACCCAATCGGGTATCACAATCAAAACCGCTCCTGGAAGAGGAGGGTATATCAAGGACATTTTCATGAGGTCGATGATCATGAAGACCATGAATTACATGTTTTGGACGAGTGGCGGCTTTGATTCCCACCCCGACCCTGGGTACGATCCCAAGGCGCTACCTGTGATTCAAGGAATAAATTACAGAGACATGGTGGCTGAAAATGTGACTTATTCGGCTAGACTTGAAGGAATAAAAGGAGGTCCTTTTACTGGGATCTGCATTTCGAATGTCCATATCGGATTGAGCCCAAAACCAGAAAACATACAGTGGAACTGCACGGACATAGCAGGAGTTACAAGCAACGTGTCTCCTGTGGCTTGTGATCTGTTGCCCGTTAAGGAACCAGCTATAGACTGTCCTTTCCCTAAGGATACGCTGCCGATTGAGGATGTGGAGTTGAAGATGTGTCCTGTTCCTTAAAACTATGTTCACTATTGTTTGTCGAGTATTAAGAGCGATGCTTCCACGAAACTGTGTGCCAATGCGTTGGACTTGCTACAATCTTGAATTTCTGTTTTTATTCGGTCTTCATTTGATCCATGCAATTGTGCACCATCATAAATGACATTATCTACCGGAAGATTGTAGCAGGATAATTTCTCTTTACCTAGTAATCACCAATAAGAAAGAGAACAATGTTCTTTTGGGAGGATGGAACAAGAAGTCTTCATCTTCCGCAATGCTCATTTTCTCATATAAGATTGGATGAAAATGAAGAAAACTATAGAGCCAAGAACTAAGAGATTTCAGGATAAAAAAGTGCCATGGAGATGGAAAACTTTATATAAGCTTAATCATTTAAGACCTGAAATCATGTTCGCTCTATCCTTCTCTGCATGATCATCTGTTAATTTGGTGTCATTTTCTGGTACATGATGGTGTTTTCCCCTTTTGAAATAAGGCAAAGACTTTTTTATGATCCAGCAAAGCTCAGTGAATGTTTTCTGCATAAGGACAAGAGATTGCCTTCTGCCGATGCCTTGGTTCTAGATCAAACCGAACCAAATGGGGGCTACATGATTGAATTAACGGATAATTTGCAAACACAAAAACATAATGTTTCGCAGTTAATCTGCGAATAATCTAACATCTCCAATTAGCAAATCCCTCATCTCCAGCATGTGAACTACATCCCCCATTCTAGGCCTGTGATCTAAATCCGGATCGACGCATCTTAGAGCAATCGGAAGAATGCGCTTGAGTTCCTTTGAAGAAGGCCTTTCGGGTATATTAGAATCAACCACATGTACAGTTCTCTGATTTGCAATCATGAACTTCAACCAATCAATCAAATGTGCCTGTCAGCAGAAATCAAATTTTAAGTCAATGCATCCTTTGATCTTACCATCTGTCCCAGTCGGAGACGTAATTGATTTGCAGTTCCATAGGCCTTACCTGGGGTCGACTTTCATCTACAGGAAGCCTCCCTGTTACTATCTCCATAACGAGTACTCCGAAGCAATAGACGTCATAATCTGGTGCTGCATAACTGAGGACCCAAGGAATTTCGGTCAGTCATATGAATAACTGAGTTTCATGAATTCACTAGATCAAAAACCCACCCTTGATCAGTAAACTGTTTTACCTCGATTGTTCGCTTGACATGTGACTGGGCTCCAGTTCATAGAGCTCGGCTGACCCTATATCCGAAATTTTTGGATCCCACTGATGATCAAGAAGTATGTTGCTAGATTTAATATTGCAATGGACAACCTTCGGTTCAGTGTCCTCGTGAATGTAGGCCAATCTGCAAGAACTCGCTCCTCAAGATATTGATTATAAATGACATAAAATCGAGTTTAGGTTCAGCAAACGCACCCTTTTGCCGTTCCTCGGATAATATTTATCCTTTGACCCCATGTTAGAGGACTGGCCTTCCCACTACAGTCATG
Organism: Eucalyptus erythrocorys; assembly: GCA_014182555.1. Taxonomy (NCBI): domain Eukaryota; kingdom Viridiplantae; phylum Streptophyta; class Magnoliopsida; order Myrtales; family Myrtaceae; genus Eucalyptus; species Eucalyptus erythrocorys. Next base: position 44,546,640 of record CM024597.1, on the reverse strand, counting down.
AAGCCACTGATGCAGATTGCCATTATCAACATACTCAGACAAGCACCCTGATATAATGATGATTTAACTCAACATTTCAACATTTTTATTGAAAGCAATATTTGAGGAGCGTGTACCTAGATGTTACCTATAATCTCCTTCGGCACAGTATCCAAGCAGCTTCACGAGATTCTTGTGTCTAACATGCGATATCACCTCCACTTCTCGCTCGAATTCCTCATCTTCCAGACTGAGGAACCACAGAAGCCTTAGTAACAAAGCCCAATCTCCACAGAATCAAAGTGAACGTGTTCATCCGGACTTTAAATCAGTTCCCGCGGTTACTAACTTAATCATGAGGCAACGCTCTGAAACTACTAATTTCCGATATCTATTTCCGAGGCCTACCATTGATCGTCGCATAGATTCTATTTAAAGCTAATTTCTCGGGAGTGCCTAGATGTATCCAGCTACAAAAGTTGTTTAGTACCTGCTGCAGAGCAATCTCTTCACTGCCACTCTTACATTGTTCAGCAAAACCCCCCGGTAAACAACTGCATGGTCTCCGCATCCAATCACATTTTCGCAGGCAAATCCATTTGTCGCAAAGTTAATCTCATCGAGCGCCAACCTCGTCGTCTTCCCCACAACTGATTCCGGATCAGCCACAAGGCTCGTCTGGAACACCCCGCTCGCACGAGCCGGAGCCACCCTCCACTGATTGAACAGGACGGCTTCCATCTCAACGTCAGAGAGGCGGGACGAAGACAGAAGTCTGTGATCCAATGACGAAGCTCTTGGACCGAAACAACTCTTGGCCGCAGCAGGGTTCAACAGCCGGGAGCAAGGCGCGGACGGCTTTCTGCGGTAGCAGCAAATGAAGAGGACGGGGAGCAGGAACAAAACTACGACGGTGGCCGAGAACGCCAGTATTTGAATCCATAACCGGGGTCCGAAGAGCCGCGAGGCATGGTTCGAGAACTGATCGGCGGAATGAGACGAGTTTGATGGCATGACTTGACTGCGGCTTCGAGAGAGAGAGAGAGAGAGAGGGAGATGAAGAGAGCTTGAAGTTGAAGTGGAGAGATAGATTGAAGTTCAAACGTTGTTAGATCGTTAATTTGCTGTTCAGCGGCGCGAGATTCTGGTACTTAACCAAATCTTCGTCCCCAATCATCTCGGAGAAGACCGGTTCTTTTCCCAACGGCCGCTGAGGTGTCGCTGACCTCGGAGACCTGTTGTTGTTCTGTAATAAATGGGTTTTTAAAAAGAAAGAAAGAAATAAATAAAATAAAAGGAAAAGAAAGAGTTGAAAAGTCAAAAAGGGAGGCTGAGGAGAGTGGAGAAGCTTCGGCTGGGCTATAAAAAAGAGAGAAAGAGGAGAGAAAATTCTAACATTCTCTCACTTGGACTATATTAATTGAAATTAGGAGTCGAACCCCATACTTAACAACAAACATTCTCTCACTTGTGAGAGAATGTTAGAATTTTAGAATTTATAACAATGTTAAATAGCATATATTACACAACGGTATTACTTGAAATTGAGAGAAGAAAATGGAAGAGAGAGAATGTTAGAATTTTCTCTCTTTTTATTGCTCTTTATAAAATATAGGAGTCGAACCCCATACTTAACAAAAAACATCCCCACTGTTGAAGGTGAAGAATCAAACACCCCACCTCCCACTTGCCATATGAGAAAGATAGCTATTAGGGCAATTGTCAATGGTTACCGTAAAGAGTTTAAAACAACGATTGGGATACTGTTTGGTCAACTAACAAGGAATATTATAAGCAAGTGAATCAAAATCTTTGGGGTGCAACTACTAAGGAGAAAGTCATTTTAGTCATTTTCATGACACCTTCAATCGATTAGCATTTGCGTGATGTGTAATGTCTCGTTATAAGGAAGTTCCGAGTGATAACCTGTATGTCCCTTATTGACAATATTTTTATATTTCTCAAATATTCATGTTTTAAGTTGCCCATAGACTAATTCAATTGAGGACCAAAAGATTGTCATCATTGGATTTTTCACGCAATGTCGTTTTCACCCTGGAAAACAAGGAAATCCTCGATTGAGAATGTTTTTTTAGATTTCATGACTTGAGGCATAAGTTGTGGACATTAGGGTTTGCAAATGGGCATGAACTCCTTCCATCAACTCAAAGCATTAGGTAATGACCAGACTTATTTATACATCCCTCCAGCCATTTAATGTCATACGAGTATAAAATATATGGAAAATAGAAGAACTTAGGGTATAGAAAGTAGACTTGTCAAATGAGTGGGTCGGATCAAATTTGGAAATGATTGAAAATAGTCCAACCCATATTAATCAATTTGATCCGTTTTGATTTATATTCATGTAGAGCAAATCTAGTAACCCATACCTAACCCAACTCATACTCGATCCAACTCGTATTGCTAAAACTCATTAATATTCTTCAAAAACCCACGCTTTGCTTTAAGTTATATGCTAATTGGATAAAAACTTCAAATAAAAAAAAAAAAAAAGCAAATTAAACAATTAAAAAATGTAAAAAGCCTATACATTGAAATATTTATAAAGACTAACCAACAAAATATATATTTATTAAAAACTTAGGGCGGATGAACCCATTTTGCAACTTGGATTAAATGAGTCCAATTTCATGTGGGTAGCTCTTTTATTATTAAATCGATTACAAATGAGATAGAAAAAATAAAACTCAAAAAAATAAGTTTTTAGTAACCCATAATTTAACCCATTTTTCAAAACCAGTGAAACTCTTTAAAGTGGATGCATGCTTAGCCTATTCGCGATGGGACTCGTGGAAAATTCACACTTATATCAAAAGATGCGGTTGCCCTGTCTCCATTTTCATTGGAACATTGAACATCTCCAAGTCTAGAATACTTTTCTGGAGGTGTCAAGCACATGATCAACAACCACTTTACTTGTCCTCTCTTAAAGCTACATCAACAAAATTCAGGCTGCGAAAGGTTCAAACTTCAACATAATTTCTCATTCGATAGAATTTAGTGTTATAGAGGGCAACATGATGCATGATGGGGCGACTAATTCCAAAACGGAAATTTTTCTTTTGGGATTTTTTAGGTTAAGTGCATGGAATAATGTATACGGGAAAGAAACGAAAGGGAATAAGAAAAGATAGATTGGTTGCCTTCCAAGGTATAAAGGCAATGCCACCAACCGAAGATGAGGATCGAGATCTACGAACTACGAAGTTCATGACCAAGGCCTAAAGTTTCCACCGGCCAATGATAAAGAATTTTGGGATAAGAGAAGCTCACCACCAAGGCCTAAAAATTTCATCAGCCAAAAATAAAAGTCTTCTTGGCTCACCACCAATGAGTGATCTACGCTCCAAGAATAAAGAGACCGAAAGGAGTTATCTACTCTCCAAAGAAGTTCACTTAAACAAAGGAAATCTCACAATTTTCATTCATCAAATTCGTATCTCCTTACATTTGAATAGTTTTCGCCAATTTATAGGAAGATTTTAGACTTAGGAAATATAAAAAATAGACTGTAGTGACCTAGGAACTTAAACTTTTGACTCATGAAAATTATATAACAATAAAGACACCTAGGAACTTAGGAAATGCATTTATTAGCACGGGAACTTGCATTATTGAACCTTTACTCTTCCGCATTCTTGAACCTTTAGCCTTCCAAAACTCGTGCTCCTCCCTTGACCAGAAAATAATCCTCCTGAAACTTTATCAATTGGTCATGCAAGACGTCTAAAATGGCATTCCATCGATAGTTATCGACATACCACAAAGTATCGATAAGTAATTGATATTATTCATTCAAAATATCCATCGAAGCATATTATGCCCAATTTCTTTCCTGGTTTGGATAAGCATTGATGATTCTGAGTTGGTTGATGGAACTATGTTGGATACTCCCACATCACAACAGAATGCTCTCTTTTCAAAACTAAAGCATAATACAAAGTAGAAGAAATCTAGATTGGGGAGAAGCTTTGCTTTGCGAAAAGCAAAACACCAACAATTACAAAGCTTTAACACCTGAGGCATTCGGCAACAAAATAGTAATTCAATCGAGAAAGGTCTTAGTTATGCGCATTGAATCCAGTAAGACACAAAAAATCAAAACCCACATTTGGTGCAAAACAGCACCAAAGTCTACAGAACAAGAAACCGATGGATTACCTTGAGAAATTACCTATGCTTCAAAGAGCGAATGACACGGGCAGAGAGTATTAGGGTTCATAAGCAAGAGCTGCAAAGCTCGGAATCGCACCAGAGCTCGACATTGGATCAACAAGACTCCGCAAGATATGCCGCTTGCCTTTGAGCCGCCTTTGTCGCTCTCTCGAAGGTTAAAGAGCTTTAGCCTCACCCGGTGAAAATCCAGCTCCTGGGCTTTGATTTTTGCCTCAAGAGCGCAGTCGAGGCCGACTCTGCTAGCTTGTGACATACCCTCATTTGTCATCCCATTGTCGTCATCGCCTCCCTAAATTTTGTTAGTTCGCAGTTCTTGTGAAGTCTTGTTGATCCAATGTCGAGCTCCGGTGCAATTCCGAGCTTTGCAGCTCTTGCTTACGAACCCTAATACTCTCTCCCCGCGTCATTCGCTCTTTGAAGCATAGGTAAGTAGGTTCCTCCGGCGCATCACTCATGGCAGGAAATCAACCACATAACGTACGACGAAAAGCTGCGGCTGCGAGTCTGCTCTCTACTTTGGTAGAGCTTCCTCTCCAGCAATGGAGCTTCTCTCTATTCCCAATAGGGGATAGCTCCTCTAAACCCTAACCCTACGATCCCTGCCCCTCTGCCCGTGCTCATCCCTTCGATCATCCAGAATATCCACCTTTCCAATCACTCTCTCTCGTCACCATCTACGACCAAAACCCCACCAAACCCTAATCGACTAAACCCATCAATCGCTATTCAAATCTTGTGTTGGGTGCGTCCTCTGCTGGCGAAAGGCACAACATGGCGCTATTTCCAATAATCGACCATCCTCAACCCCACATCGAGCTCCCTTCAATCGCAATCAGCGATCCTCCCAAATCCAGGTACGTATCCTGCACGACTTCTCGAACATGGAACCGAGAGACAGAAAATCAGCTCCGAGTCGCGCCCTATGTAAGAGTTTAGGCCATTTGTGGTCGATAATGATATTGTCACTGTAAGGGAGGAAGTACTGCTGATAAAATTATCGAATGTCAACACACTCTCTTCGGCAAGTTGCTTTCACGCCCGAATGTCAATTTTCAAGCCTTCGGTACTACGATGAAGAAGTCCCTGGAAAGTAAATACTTGTCCTCATCACCCAAAAAGAACCTGGGTTGTTTTCCTTCATGTTCGAATCAAATGAGGACAAAGAGAGAGTGTTAAGCACGGGCCCTTGGTCCTACTCAAACAATTTATTGATTTTGAAGCGGTGTGAACTTGATGTGCCCGAACATTGCTATGATTTCACCGTTATGACTTACGGGTCCACATAATTGGTCGCCTGCGGGATGGACTCTGGAGGAAGTTTATGAAGAAGTGGCAAGTAAAATAGGGAAAGTCAAAGAGATACAGCTAGAACTTCAAGGCAACGCTTTTACCAAACCTGGGAAAGTTCGTGTTGAGTTGAATTTATCAGCACCCTTGAAGACCGGGACATTAATACGGTTGGGTTCCAAAAGCTGTGGATTGAGTTTAAGTACGTACAACTTCCCCATTACTGCTACTCTTGTGGCAGGCTGGGTCATTTCGCTGCTAACTACGAAGAAATACCCTATAAACAATCAGATTGGGCAGCAAATAAAGTGGGGAAATTCGGTTCGTGGCTAAAAGTAGAAGCGAGAGAGAAAAGCCCTCATTGGATAGCTTTCTATGGGACTATCATACCCAACCTAGAGAGCGAAGAGGAGTATGTACCTGAAACTCCCCTTGAGATGGTGAGAGACCCTAAAGTCGCAGCAGAACCTATTGGAAGCAAAAAAAAATGGCAGCAAATCCATCAGAAGAGGAAAACTGTGCAGAAGATAGGAACACAATGGTAAAGAAATCAGCAAAAGGCAAGCAGCCACTTTATCTCCTAGACTCAACTACGGCAGAACGCATGGATACGGGGAATCTACGAGAACGGCGCGAAGCTTAACCGAGCAAAAAAACAGAAGAAAACCATTGAACCAAAGATGCAACTGTTAGAGAATATGGTGTAGGACGCAAATTGCGCAACCCCAAGATTTCCATAACTAGAACAAGAACACACACCCAAGAGTAGAAGATTAACGCACCTATTTTAGGATCTCGTTCTTGAAAGCGGAAGCGGAAAGGGATTGCCCACACTCAAGAGGTTTATCCACGCATCAAATCCTTCTCCTCTGTCGCCCTCCGTATCACTGGCTCAATGAGGCAGCCCCTCACGATTAGCGTTAGAATAACGCCTCTTAGGTGAGGATATGTGAGATTAGGGTTAGAGGAGAGACTTGAGCACTATTTATAGAGTTTCCAGCCAGTCCCCCTCATTACGGGCTAGGCTCAACTCAGCCCACACTAGCCAGCCCCATATTAGACTAATTAAGAAATATTCTATCTCACCTTAGACCAAACCCCGTAAAACGGTAAACGTTAAACGTTAAATAACAATGTCAATTAATTTAGTCCACATATTAAGAAAATTCTAACATTCTCTCACTTGGACTATATTAATTGAAATTGTATTGTATGTGCACACATTGGTCCAGAGATAATTCTTAATAGTCAATCCTATCCCATAAAGCCTCCCTTCCTGTCCTCCATAATTCTGGAGAAGTCAAACAAAAGAAAGTGAGTGATTGCAAGTTGTGGTCCAGTTACCCTGACATTATTGCTATTTACACTCATCCATTTTCACCAAAATAGAGAAGTGAAACTAATCCACCGTAATACCTCACAAGAGCTGCTGCAAGACTTTCAGCATTAGGACCATCTAGTTGGTTCATCAAGTGCTAGAATTCCATAGTTGAGGCAAAAGGTCTCAGCTAAAGCCAAGCGAATGAGCACGAGCAGAACAGGGGGACCGATAGAAAAGAAACAGGGGAGAAAAGAGAAAGAAGAGAAAGGGAAAAGGGAAAAAGGGAAGAAAAGTTGGTGCACATGTGATCCGAACACCTCACCAAGCCGACTCAAGTGTGTTTTGTAACGCCGGTAAGAAATTGAAGCTTTTAATCATCTACTCGAAGCAACCGCCGCATTTAGGGCTCGAAATTAGGATTTCTCGGATAATTGTGTGGCGAAGCCCGATTTTTGAGTCGTTGAGCTGCATATTTTTGTAGAAATGGTACTTTGGGATGTTGTGAAGCTATAGCATCTTACAGATCGTGATTTGAGCTTCCGGTTTGTCCGGAACGAAATTTTAAAGTTGGAGACGCGTTCTGTTACTGTAGCGAACAGCAGCTTCGGGTCTTTTTTTTGTTGTTTTCGGTACTGTTTTGGAGCGGCCGAGTTGGAGTTGTTGTTGTACGTTAAGAGAGCTTTCTAAAGACTATAAGATGGCTTGAAACGGATTTTTGTGGAGGAAGTTGTGGCGTGTCAAAGTTGGCGCATGGGCTGCGCGTAGCGGAAAATCAGGGGTTTATGCTAAATGCGAGCTTTCGTTGCGCATAGGTGTCATTTTATCGAGTCGTTATAAGAATATCCCTTTTTACTCGACCTTTTGATATTATTTTCCGTTAATTGTTAGGGATCTGAGTGCGTTGGTTCGAGTGAGCATTATAGTTGATTTTTGGCTTTTCCCAGGCTAGTGACACTATTTCTTCTTTGTATTTTGAACTCATGTTTTGAGAAATATGATGGATTACATATTCTATGAGTTGATAAAAAGCATATTTTGTTGCATAAAACAGGATCGAGCTATTACTGACATTTTTGTTATTCGAAGGGAGTTATATTTTGACGTTGATTTGAATGGTTGTTTGAAAAATGATTTGTGAAATTCTTTGTGAGAGAATCTTGAAATGTTTTGAGAATGCTTTGATATTTATATATCAAATTTTGAGTTGTGGTATGATTTTCTTTCTGATGTTGGATTACTGAATATTATGATTGGTGGTTGATGCTCAATGTCTCTGTGGACCCTGAGGGGTGTATGGGTATGCGCATACCAGTCTAGGATATCCTTGTGGACCGAGCCACCAGCTAATAATAAGTGGAGACCTTGCCAAGGGGGGAATCTTGGTCGTCTTGTCATGGGCGTTACGCGTGACCATAGTTAGACATTTGAGCATGAATTGGTCAATGGGTGAACCATTGACGTGTGATTTGAGTTTGGTCGATGGAATGGACCATCGATGTGATTTGATGAGATTAATCAATGAAATAGACCATTGGTGCATGTTTTATGAGATTGACTAATGGACTAAACCATTGGTACCTTCAGTATTTCTTTTGCATCATCAACCTTTCCACAGTTAGAATATACCGTGATCATAGAATTGAGTAAGATTGTGTCATGAACTTCCAGCTCATCAAAGAGATTGCAAGCATCCCTAAGACTTCCACATTTATAGTACATGTCAACGAGAGCACTCGCGACGATTACTTCATTAAGGAGACCACTCGTCCAAACATGGGCATGCATTAGCTTACCCTGTGCAAGGACACCTAAGCTGTTGCATGCACTTAGAACATTGGATACTGTAGAGGCGTCCTCATGGACAGCTACTTCACGCATCTTGTTAAACAGAACTAAAGCTTCCATTTCCTCATTATTAGCTACACGGCCTGCAATCAGTGAATTCCATGTAACGACACATGGGTTATTGCTACTGCTGAAAACCCTTCTTGCCTCATCCATTCTACCACAATTGGCATACCCAGAAATCAATGCCGACAAAGAAAAATCATCCGGTTCCTCCATGCTACTCAAAACTTGATTTGCACTATCCAAATCACCACATTTTCCATACAAGTTGACCAACGAACTAGCCAACACCGAATCAAATGCCACTCTGTCAATAAAAAGGCGTGCATGAATCTGCTTGCCACAATCAATAGCCTCCAGGTCAGAACAAGCACCTATGACGGTGGCTAGAACAAAAGTATCACCCTGCATTCTCTCGAAAGGATCCGAATTCATGTCCTTAAACAAACTAAGGGCTTCCCTGGGACGTCCATTCTTGGCATAACCATGGATAATTGAATTCCACGCAACTACATTCTTCCTGGGCATGGCATTAAACAAACAAGAAACGGTCTGAAGATCACCCCTCTTGGCAAAACCCGAAATCACCACGTTCCAAGAGAAATCATTGCGGCAGGGCATGTAACTAAAAAAATCCAGAGACTTGGCCGCCTCTCCCGTCCTCATATAGCCCTCAACAATCGTGTTCCAAGTGAAGCAATTCCTCAAAGGCATATCATCAAATAGTCGCCGTGCATTATCCATTTGGCCGCACCTGGCGTAGAGCTGAAGGAGACGGTTTCCGAGCGTGATGGCGTAGCTCAAGAGACCCTTTTCGGGAGGAGAGGATGGAGTTGCTTGCCCTCGTGGACGGCGAGCCGAGTGCCGCAGGACTGGAGTAAGTGCCCGCAAGTTCCCACATCCATGTCCATGATGTCTCGATGTTTACGCTAAAGCTGCTGTCGGCCTGAACTCCAAAATCGCCGACGCCGGTGCGCCGCCAGTCCGACACCACCAGACGACGGCAACCGTCGGCAAGCCCCTGAGTCGGCCGGTGCTTGGGGGCGAAGGTGAGAGCAGCATTTCTACTTCAACTATCAAGCTACGGCATTTTGGTGAGTTGCAAACAGTCCAGGAAAAAAGTTTTATGATTATGTATTTGAGTTATGTTTTAAATGTGCATAGTGATTTCTCGATCCGCTTAGAAGAAATGTGTTACTCACTGAGTCATGGTAGCTCACTCCTCTTTTATACTTGTTTTTCAGGTTCTTCAGCGAGTCGCGAGTAGGCGTGAGCGTTCGTTCGGGGAGGATTTTTGTGGTGAGGAACTTTTTGGTATGACTTATAAGTTAGTCTTTGTACAATATTTGTGTTATGTTTTGGTGGGTTGTAGATATACTCTAATATTGTAACCAAATGTCCTTTTTGTCGAATATATATATGTGGATGTATATATATTGATTTCAGGTTGAATGTTGGTTATGTTGAGGCTGCGTCCTTTGGTGAAAGGACGGCCGGTGTCATGCCCTTTTTCTTGTAAGTCGGGGTGTGACATGTTCAGTGTTCCGCGGTTCATCGTACGGGAACAAATTCATAGGACGGAGCTTGTCCGTCCTTTTAACCGGATGCGTTTGGTGAACCGAATTGCAGGAGAATCGACGATGGATACACTAGCAATCCGGAGCCAATATGAAAATATGATAATAATTCGTAGAAAATTTGTGGCGGTTAAGGAGGGCGAACCATTAAGTTTCCATATTCAAATAGGGCTTTGAAGGGGGGCCATGTTCCCTATTTGACGACAATAGCACCATACAACTGATTATTGCTAGGCTTTCTCCATACCTTTTAAACAGTGAAACTTGGTCCATTGAGGATTATCGTTCACTTATGCAATAAAAGAAATGGTTATTATCATGAAAGTCTTCAAACTGATATATATGTGATAAATTTATTTTAAACTAATTTTTTGACCACAAAAAACTCCACATTGATAACTAATCACAAATTTACCTCAAATTAATTTTTTAACAACAAAAAATCATAAACTTATATATTTGTAACAAATTTATCACTCTTTATTTTCCGTTAAATTAGATTAGTACTACCAAAAAATCACAAATTAGTATACTTATAATAAATAGAAGGTAAAATCCTAAACTAATACATTTATCAACTACCACATGTTATTTAACTCAATAATTAAATTGTAAAATTTAACGAAAATAAATAGTAAGTAACTTTATCACAAATATATCAATTTGTGATTTTTAGTATTTAAAAAATAATTTAAAATAAATTTGTCGCGTGTGTCAATTAAGGATTTTTTTCATAGTAATAACCCTAAAAAAAAAAAAAATGATTGTTATTCAATTTATTTATTGCATTATATAATTTCACTACTCAAAGTAGGAGATAGAAATCCAATCTTCAGTGGGAACAAAGTAAGAGAATCTGAACATACCCGATTTGGTGATCCTGGAGAGAAAATGCAAAGCCAGATTTGTTTCCATAACAATAACCAAGAACTTAAATGCATATCCATTTATAACTTCGAAAACCATCTTCATTCCCCCGCGTCGTGATGTTGACGATGATGCAGCTCTTGATTTCTAAGGTTCATTGCTTCATTCCTTATCCTCGTCTTCCCATCGTTTTTCGTTTCAGGCGATAATCTTCTCGATCTTCTCGATCCTGCTCGTTTGTGTTTCTTTATATTTTTCGGCATAAACCATCTTCTGCGTTCTTCCTTTCCTTTTATCTTGTTTCGAAACAGATGATCATGCGGTTGCCGGTTCTCTTGGCGTTGTTGCTCCTCCTCCTTTCATCCCTGCTCTCGGTGAGAGGAGGAGAATCCTACGCGGCGATCAGTTGCCGGAAGCACACCATGTAATAGTAGAGATTTTAGAAAAGTCAAAGAAAAAGGGTGGGACCCACTTTAAATAAAGAAATAAAAAGAAACAAAAAGGAGAAGAGATAAAAAGAAAAGGAAGCCCACGTTCGGGCAGAGAAGAAAAGGAGGAAAGAAAGAAAGAAAGAAAGAAAGAAAGAAAGAAGAAGAAGAAGAAGAAGAAGAAGAAGAAGAAGAAAGAGAAGAAAGAAGAGAAAGGGCTTTGTGTGTTCAAGCCATGGGTAGCTCAGCAAGCTTATTTACAACGCCCGGTAAGTGATCACACCTTTCGTTCTTCCAATCGGGGTAGTTTCGGAGTTAGGGTTTGAAATTCGGAATTTGGGAAAAATCGAGCGGCGAAGTCCGATTTTGGAGTCGTTGAGCCATGTATTTTTGTAGGAATGATAGTTTAAAGTATTGTAGAGCCGTGGGATTTTACGGATCGTGATTTGAGCTTGTGGTTTGCCCGAAACAAAATTTCGAAGTTTCCGCGCGCAGTGAACAGTACACGTCCAGCAGCTTTGGGCCCGTATTTTGTCATCTTTCGGCTTGATTTTGAGATGGCCAAGTTGGGATTCTTGTAGTATGTTTGAAGGGCTTTCTATTGATTATAAATATGTTCAGATTGGGGTTCGGAAGAGAAAGTTAAGGCGCAATCAAGTTTTTCGCCTAAACTCCGTGTTGCAAATGGCTTGAATAATCGCTTTGGTTATGCGATTTATTAGCATATAGGACTCGTTTTGTTAACATTAGACATATTATAGCTGTTTCATAGTTGAAGTAGAGTGTTACCCAAATTTAATGTTGCTTCTCGCTTATTTGATAGGACTGCGAGATCGAAGGATCAAATAATGTGTGTTATTTGATTTTGGGACATCCTCAAGTGAGAAGTACTAATGTTTTCTTTGGTTTTGTGAAACTCATGTATTAAGGTAAGATTAATCGACATGTGAGGGAGTGAGAAACTATTTATAATATATTAATGGATATGGTGCTCGGTAATTTTGAGTTATTGTGGGAGGATTCGACAAATCTCTCTTGAAGGGTTATGTATGTTGTTTTGATACAATTGATTTATGTGGTTATGTGATGACTATTGAAACATGATATTTGTTGTGTTGAGGAAATCAATTGTGTTGTAAATAGGGAAAGGACTAAGTGCTACACGACAACGAAATTTCGTGTGAGTCACCTCTAGGGCCTTGCACTACTGACATACATGGTAAAGGACTAAGTGCTACACGATAACGTAACTTCTTGTGAGCCACCTCTAAGGCCTTGTACTATTGCTATATGTGATCAAGGGCTAAGTGCTACACGATAACGCAATTTCATGGGAATCACCTCTAGGGCCTTGAGTTTGGATATTGAGCATGGAATGAGCCATTGATATGAGATAGGATGAGTCCAATAATTGAACAAATTGGTGATGCTGATTTTGGTTATTATTGATGAATGAGAAACTTTGCTATTTGATATAGCTTGGTTGAGGTTAGAGGTGGCAAATGGGTGGGTCGGGTCGGGTATGGGTCGGGTCGAAAATGGGTCGACCCATTTAACCCGTTTTGACCCATATTCTTGTAGTGTAAATATAGTGACCCATACCCGACCCGATCCGTATCTGACCCATACCCGACCCGACCCATATTGCTAAAACCTACTAATATTCTAAAAAAAAATACCTGCGATTACTTTAAGCTATATGCTAATTGAATAAAAACTTCAAATTAAATTAAAAAATAGTAAATAAAATAAAAATTGTTAAAAACCTAAAAAATTAAATTAAAAAATAGTAAATAAAATAAAAATTGTTAAAAAACCTATAAAATTAAATTAAAAAATAGTAAATAAAATAAAAATTGTTAAAAAACCTATAAAATTAAATTAAAAATAGTAAATAAAATAAAAATGGTTAAAAAAAACCTATAAATTTAAAGAGAGAAGTCTCTATCATACTTCTATTTAGTAAATGGACGGCATCGTGTGTAATACATTGAAAGAAAGATCAACCAATGACTTTATGCATCATATCTCATTCACTTACATCAATCACGAAAGAGGTTTTAACAAAGCACGGGTACATGCAAGTTTTGCCCCGAATTGCCTACGAGATATCCGAGCGTCCGCAATCATTCATCCATGGCAACTAGACTATTAGTTTGCAGAAGGCCAATCCAACCTATTCAACGCATTTGACCAAAGAAAACCCCACTCACCATTGATGTTGCCTAAATAATTCAGTAACATGAATTAAAAAAAGCATCAAGCAGACTACAACTTGCACTACTCCAGCCAAAAAGAAACTCTTGTACTACAGGCTCTTAAACAAAGTGAAAAATCATCTAAAGAAAATCAAGCAACATATTGCTTTGCGAGTATACCACTAAAGGTAATTAACATAGTACACCTGGCGAGATGGTTCACGAGTTATGCCCATCTTCCCTTCCTCTATCCCCACTACAGCAATAGAAATGGGGCAGCTTGACACGACCACATACCCTAGAACAAAGAGAGGCATATTATGCAATTGAAGATATATATCAAGATATTTCCAAGTGTAGTAACATGTGGACTTGCATGTTTGACTTTTAAGCCAGCACAAATGGTACAAATGGAATAAGTAAAGAGTTTAGTAAATAAGAAGTCAAAAATACAATCAACACATGGGATATACTCTCTGAGGTCATGGGTTGGTGGTGTTCAAGTCTCCTCGCCGTAGTCTATCACGGCTAAAAGTAAAACACAACTTTGAATAAATTGTGTTGTATCTAATAAACTAAACGAAAAGATGTTTGGGCGACACAATGAGATAGGCGGACGTATTCAAGAGCAAGAACTTTGCAAAGTCTGAAATTATTAGACAAACCTCATAAGCATCTCTTATCTCTTGAAATTTCCTCTTTGTAGAAGGATTATTCTTATTTGCATCCGGATGAAAAACTATTTAGAGGAGATAAGGGCAGAAACCCATTTAGCAAACAAATATCTGTGAGACCTACAATATTGCAAGAACAAGACAAAAACCATTTTAACATGTTAGTTTGAATCTGGAGACAAAAGAGATAATTTAACAGTGAACTTTACAAATAAAAGAAAGTACCTAATGCAAATAGTCTTGGAAGTCGACAATGAGAGACTCGTCCTCAAGATCTTCCTCAGGCGGAACTCCAAATAACCAATCTCTAGTGCATAGCTCAGCCTCCACATTTTCAGGCGAAAGGGAACTACGATATTTATTTAGGATGCGTCCTCCAATGCTAAAGGCTGACTCTCACATTCTATATGTAATAAGATTGTATAATAAGATTCAGAATGTGTGCACCACAACGTACATGAAAAAACATCCCATCACACAACAAAGACGATCTCATAGAAGGTGTACTTTTCCAAATATCAACCAAACTATCATTGTATGATGCATTATCCAATGTGATACTGATCCAGATTGATTATGCTCGTCTCAGATGGTGGAAGCATCTGTGTCTCGGCTGCTAGATGCCCGTCAAATATCTGAAACAGCCTCAAATGCTCTGAAGGCCAGTCACCCTGAAGACCTTGCCTGGACTCCATTATGTATTTCCTTTTACAGAACTTGTATGTTGTGCGAAGTAATTATAAATCAATGAAACTCACCTACCGTAAAACCCCAGGATCAACTCAAAAAAGGAACCATTCATCTCTGTTCAAGTTTACTGGTGTTCATTCCACAAAGAGGGTCGGAGGCATTTGGCCCAAAAGCTACCCTCTCCGACCAGATTCTCCACCACTGAACTCTCGCAATCGAACAGATGCGCGAGCGCGACGCGCACAAGAGCATGGGAAAGCCAGCAGAGATGCGGATCGGAAGCGAATGATTGATGGACTTGAATCGCGACAAGAGACCCCCTATACTGGACCTTGAGGACATGCGCGACAAAGATCATACGAGCCAAAGCCACAATCTAGCAAATACTTGAGAGAGAGAGAGAGAGAGAGAGAGAGAGAGAGGAACCCAAGAAACCCTAACCTCGTTCGGGCGAGCCGCGGAGGCGGACGGCGGAGGCGACTCGGCGGCGAGCCGCGGCGGCGAGTGGCGGAGGCGAGTGGCGGAGGCGGCGAGTGGCGGAGGTGGGTTGAAATGGGTGGGTGAGTCGCGAAATCACGAAGACGAAGGGGTCGAAATGGGTGGCGGAGGCGACTCGCGACTCACTTTACGTTTACGGCTTTACTTTAGTCTTGAAAATGGGTCGAAAATAGGTCAAAACGTGTGACCCATTTTCGACCCATCATATTAAACTGAATTTAAAATGGGTCGAATGTGGGTTTGGCCCAAACCCACATTCGACCCATTTGTGAAGAATATGAGTGCAAAATGGGTCTATGACCCATTTTGCCACCTCTAGTTGAGGTAACATATAATGCATTTTGTTCATGCAGGTTATCATATTTTTGTTGACAATAATAAGTCATGTCTTAAGTTTTAAACCTTACCAAAAAAAAAAAAATGTATAAGATAGACGTTTGATATGCTTTTATGGTACGTATTACTCATTAGGCTATGGTTGCTCATTTTATTCATCTTCCATGTTTTCAGGTCCCAGGGTTAACAACTAGTAAGACGAGAGCGCTTCTGGAAAAATTTTTGGGAGTTCTATTTTGGGTATGGTTTAAGAAAGTAGTGTACATAAACCTTGCTAGTGGTTGGACTAGTTGAGTTCTAAATGTATATTTCTTTTTGGTGGATTATAGAAACTCTAAGGTTGCAACCAATTTGTTAGTTTATCTGATTTGTACATTTATATATATATATATATATATATATATATATATATTATGGAAGAACAGCCGTGTCATCCCCATTTCTTGAAAATTTGGGGTGTGACACACCAAGTCGCTTGTGGATTTCGGAGGCGTCGTGTAATATAGGGGTTTTAAAAAAAGAAAGAAATAAATAAATAAAATAAAAGGAGAAGAAAGAGTTGAAAAGTCAAAAAGGGTGGCTGAAAGAGAAATGGAGAAGCTTCGGCTGGCTATAAAAAGGAGAGAAAAAGGGAGAGAAAGAGGAGAGCACGAGCAGAACAGGGGGGAACCGAGAGAAAACAAGGGAGAAAAGAGAAAGAAGAGAAAGGAAAAAGGGAAAAAGGGAAGAAAATTTGGCGCGCACGCGATCCGGAAGCCTCATCAAGCCGATTCAAGTGTGTTTTGCAACGCTGGTAAGAAATTGAAGCCTTTAATCATCTACTCGAAGCAATCGCCGCATTTAGGGCTCGAAATTCGGATTTCTCGGATAACTATGTGGCGAAGCCCGATTTTTGAGTCGTTGAGCTGCATATTTTTGTAGAAATGGTAATTTGAGATGTCGTGAAGCTATAGCATCTTACGGATCGTGATTTGAGCTTGCGGTTTGTCCGGAACGAAATTTTGAAGTTGGAGGCGCGTTCTGTTACTGTAGCGAACAGCAGCTTCGGGTCTGTTTTTTTTTTGTTGTTTTCGGTGCTGTGTTGGTGCAGCTGAGTTGGGGTTGTTGTTGTATGTTAAAAGAGCTTTCTAAAGACTACAATATGGCTTGAAACGGATTTTTGTGAAGGAAGTTATGGCGTGTCAAAGTTGGCGCATGGGTTGCGCGTAGCGGAAAATCAGGGGTTTATGCTAAATGCGAGTTTTCGTTGCGCATAGGTGTCGTTTTATCGACAAATAGGCCTAGTATAGGCAAGTCGTTATGCGAATATCATTTTTACTCGGTCTTTTGATATTATTTTTCCATTAATTGTTAGGGATCCAAGTGCGTTGGTTCGAGTGAGCGTTGTAGTTGATTTTTGGCTTTTCCCAGGTGAGTGACACTATTTCTTCTTTGTATTTTGAACTCACGTTTTGAGAAATATGGTGGATTACCTATTCTATGAATTGATAAAAAGCATATTTTGTTGCATAAAACAGGATCGAGCTATTACTGACATTTTTGTTGTTCAAAGGGAGTTATATTTTGAAGTTGATTGGAATGGTTGTTTGAAAAAATGATTTGTGTAATTCTTTGTGAGAGAATCTTGAGATGTTTTGGAGAATGCTTTGATATTTATATATCAAATTTTGACTTGTGATATGATTTTCTTTCTGATGTTGGATTATTGGACATTGTGATTGGTGGTTGATGCTCAATGTCTCTGTGAATCCTGAGGGGTGTGTGGGTATGCGCATACTATTCTAGGATATTCTTGTAGGCCGAGCCACCGGCTAATAATAGGTGGAGACCTTGCCAAGAGGGGAATCTTGGTCGTATTGTCACGGGCGTTACGCGTGACCATGGTTAGACATTTGAGCATGAATTGGTCAATGGGTGGACCATTGACGTGTGATTTGAGTTTGGTCGATGGAATGGACCATCGATGTGATTTGATGAGATTAATCAATGGAATAGACCATTGATGTATGTTTTATGAGATTGGCTAATGGATTTGACCATTGGTATCTTCGGTATTTGAGTTATGTTTTAAATGTGCATAGTAATTTCTCGATTCGCTTAGAAGAAATGTATTACTCACTGAGCCGTGGTAGCTCACTCCTCTCTTAAACTTGTTTTTCAGGTTCTTCAGCGGGTCGCGAGTAGGCGTGAGCGTCCGTTCGGGGAGGACTTTTGTGGTGGGGAACTTTTTGGTATGACCTATGCATAGTTAATACTTGTAAAATATTTATGTTATGTTTTGGTGGGTTAGAGATATACTCTGATGTTGTAACCAAATGCCCTTTTTGTCGAATATATATATGTGGATGTATATATATGTTGATATCGGGTTAAATTTTGGTTATGTTGAGGCTGCGTCTTTTGTGGAAAGGACGGCCGATGTCATGCCCTTTTTCTTAAGTCGGGGTGTGACACGTCGGGGATGGGAAGACATTGAACACGGAGGCGTTCAGGCGGGCGGTCGCGAACCTGAGCGGTTACGCCGCAGACGGTGGGGCACAGCTGGTGGTGCCGGCGGGGAAGTGGTTGACGGGGAGTTTTAATCTCACCAGCCACTTCACGCTCTACCTCGACGGAAACGCCACTATTC
Organism: Eucalyptus erythrocorys; assembly: GCA_014182555.1. NCBI lineage: Eukaryota > Viridiplantae > Streptophyta > Magnoliopsida > Myrtales > Myrtaceae > Eucalyptus > Eucalyptus erythrocorys. The sequence goes on along the minus strand of CM024597.1, from coordinate 44,528,108 downwards.
TCGCATCCCAGGTACATGCTCGCGTGGGTGGTAACGCTTTGCAAAGTACAAAAGACAACGTCGTTTGCTTTGCATGGTTTGTCCGTGGAATCACGTCGCCGACCGCAAGGTCTCACGTCCGATTCTTCATGAGAAGGTCTGAGGATACATAGAGTCCGCAGACTAATTCCATCATTTCTTTCCTAAAGCGGAGGATCCAAGCTGGAACACATAGAAAAACATGATTCATTTCACGTTTTTTGAAAAAGTCTATTGTTGGATTGGAACATGATAATCAACCAACAGCCTCTGTTCCATCTGCTTTTGGTGTCTTCTTAGATTCAAACACGAAAAGGGTTTCGTATTCTTAACTGCTGGTTTTGCTATTGTAGATTATTAAGCATCTGTACTTAACTCTTCGTCCTGTCTTGTGTCTGTGCACACAATGTGCTTTTAATATCGAATGTGCGTATGCGCTGTGGATAAGTATGGGATATATGCATTATATCATCGTGCAGGATGAATCGGAATGGCCGCAAGTGGCTATCTTGCCATCGTATGGGAGAGGAAGAGACGCTCCTGGCGGACGGTTCAGCAGTCTAATTTTCGGTACAAATCTCACTGACGTCATGATCACAGGTATACATATTTAGCCAAGATTTGGCTTTTCTCCCCTTCAGCTTGTTACTGTAAATGTGTTTACATGTAGATAGGTCTAATGAGCTGATTTTGATAGACATTTCTGGGCGAGAACTTTTCTGAATGGTGATTTTGCAGGAAATAATGGTACCATAGACGGACAGGGTGCTTACTGGTGGGACAAGTTCAAGAAAGATGAACTGAACCTGACTTGACCTTACCTTATTGAATTTTTGTACTCGGATCAGGTCCAGATAGCTTATGTTACTTTGGTTGATTCTCCGTCCTGGTTTGTTCATCCAATATACAGCAGGTTTGCCCGCTTCTATGTCACACTTGGAACTGCAAAAATTTATCATAAAATGTGTTTGAATCTTTTGTCAGTTTGAGACTGCTACTGAAACTTAAGGTGATGATTGCAGCAACATTTTCGTTCAAGGGGTAACCATCCTCGCACCAATTGATTCGCCGAATACTGATGGAATAGACCCCGGTTAGCCTTCTAGTTTTATTACTACATAATTAACTGCTTCAATTGCCAGTTTACAGTAGCTGATCTTAGACTGAGTACAACTGGGAAATTATCTTGTTTTCTAATGCAGCTCATAAGTTTCTAGCTTTAGTTTAATTCTTATTGTTGACCCTTCAGTCTCCAGAATATGAGCTAATTAATCACTTGCTAATTCCGCTCCTCAGATTCAAGCAGAAATGTCCGAATTGAGGATAGCTACATAGTGTCCGGCGATGACTGCATCGCAATCAAGAGTGGCTGGGACCAGTACGGGATCAAGTTCGGAATACCGACGGAACACGTGAGCATAAGACGGCTTACTTGCGTTTCTCCATACAGCGCTGCAATAGCTCTCAGCAGCGAGATGTCTGGTGGAATCCAAGACGTTAGAGCCGAGAGTATCTTGGCAATCAACACCGAATCAGGTGTCAGAATCAAAACTGCTCCCGGAAGAGGAGGCTATGTCAAGGACATTTTCGTGAAGGGGGCGATCATGAAGACCATGAAGTATGTGTTTTGGATGACTGGTGGCTATAATAACCACCCCGACACTGGGTAGGATCCAAAGGCGCTACCTGTGATTCAAGGAATAAATTACAGAGACATGGTGGCTGAAAATGTGACTTATTCAGCTAGGCTTGATGGAATAAAAGGAGATCCTTTTACTGGGATCTGCATCTCGAATGTCCAGATCAAACTGAGCGAAAACCCAAAAAAACTACAGTGGAACTGCACGGACATAGAGGGAGTTACAAGCAAGGTGACTCCTGTGCCTTGTGATCTGTTGCCCGAGAAGGAACCAGCAATAGACTGTCGTTTCCCTACGGATAAGCTGCCAATTGAGGATGTGGTGTTGAAGATGTGTCCTGTTCCTTAAAACTATGCTCACTATTGTTTGTCGAGTTTTAAGAGCGATGCTTCACTAGAAACCGTGCAATTTTGCAGTATCATAAATAATATTTATCTACAGGAAGATTGTAGCAGGATAATTTGTCTCTTCACCAAGTAATCACCAATAAGAAACAGAACAACGTTTTTTTGGGAGGATGGAACAAGAAGTCTTCCTCTTCCGCAATGCTCATTTTTTCATTTCAGGATTGGATGAGAACGAAAAGGGCTATAGAGCAAAGAATTAAGAGATTTCAGGATTAAAAAGTACCGTGGAGATGGAAAACTTTATGTAAGCATAATCATTTAAGACCTGAAATAATGTTCGTTCTATCAATCTCTGCATGATCATCATGTTAATTTGGTGTCATTTTCGGGTACGGGATGGTGCTTTCCCCTTTTGGAATAAGGCAAAGGCTTTTGATATGATTCAGCAAAACTCATGAATGTTTTCTGCATAGTACAAGAGGTCGCCTTTCGCCAATGCCTTGCTTTAGATCAAACTGAACCAAATGGGGGCTAGATGAATGAAATAACAGAGAATTTGCAAACGCAAAAACATAATATTTCGTGGTTAATCTGCAAATCTTCTCTGATTAGCAAATCCCTCGTCTCTAGCATTTGAACTACATCCCCATTCTAGGCCTGTGATGTAAATCCAGATCAACGCATATTAGAGCAATCAGAAGAACCCGCTTGAGTTACTTTGAAGAAGGCCTTTCGGGTATTTTAGATTCGACCACATGTACAGTTCTCTGATTTGCAATCACGAACTTCAATGAATCATTCAAATGTGCCTGTCAGCGGATATCAAATTTTAAGTCGTTCTATCGTTTGATCTTACCATCTGTCACAGTCGAAGACGTAATTGATTTGCCGTTCCATTGGCCTTACCTGGGGTTCACTTTCATCTACAGGAAGCCTCCCTGTGACTATCGCCATGACAAGTACTCTGAAGCAATAGACATCTTAATCTGGTGCTGCGTAACTGAGGACTCAAGGAATTTAATTCACTGGATCAAAAACCCATCCTTGATCAGCAAACTGCTTTACCTCGATTGTTCGCTTGACATGTGACTCTGCTCCAGTTATAGAGCTCGGCCAACTAATTATCAGAGATCCTCGGATTCCACTGATGATCGAGCAGTATGTTGCTAAACTTGATATTGCAATGGACAACCTTCGGTTCAGTGTCGCAAGAACTTGCTCCTCAAGATAGTGATTATCAATGACATGAAATCTCGTTTAAGTTCAGCAAACACACCCTTTCGCCGTTCCTCGGATAATATTTATCCTTTGACCCCATGTTAGAGGACTGGCCTTTCCACTACAGTCATGAAGCCCCTGATGCAGATTGCCATTATCAACATACTCATAGACAAGCGGCCTGACATAATGATGATTTAACAGAACATTTCAACGTTCTGTTGAAAGCATTAATTGACAAGCGTGTGCCTAGATGTTACCTGTAATCTCCTTCGGCACAGCACCCGAGCAGCTTGAAGAGATTCTTGCATCTAACATGTGATAGCACCTCCACTTCTCGCTTGAATTTTTCTTCTTCCAGACTGAGGAACGACAGAAGCTTTAGTAATAAAAGCCCAGACACCACTTTTTTGCCATTGATCAGCCAAAACGAACTGAGTTTATCCGGACTTAAAATCAGTTCCAGTAGTTACCAACTTATTCATGGTCTTTATAGCATGGCAATGCTCTGCAAGTTTTTGATTTTCGATATCCATTTCCGAGGCCTACCGTTACCACTGCATAGATTCAATTTAAACTAATTTCTCAGGAGTTCCTAGATGAATCCAGCTACAAAAGTTGTTTAGTAACATCTGCACAGCAATCTCTTTACTGCCACTCTTACATTATTCAGCAAAACCCCCATATAAACAACTGCATAGTCTCTGCATCCTATCACATTTTCGCCAGCGAGTCACCCTATTCTCAAAAGTTTTCAATGTCGGCTGGCCATCTCTTCATCGGCCGGCAAGCACGTGTTGGCTTTGGTGGCACCTTGCGCAGCAATAGCACCATGCACCAGGCTATTGCTAGGCACTCAGTATGCAAAAGCAGCGTCTCCATAACTTCTTAACGGTGGAGCCTCCCTCAAAATAGAAGCCTAATATTCTCCGCTGCATGTGGTGTAGATAGGCTCATATGCAGTCAATATATATAGATTACACGTAGTAATTCAAGTGGGTTTAGATAAATTTTGGGAAGTATTTTGGGAAGTACTAGTCGACACGGTCAAATTGAAATTGTCATCGACTTATCCAATTAAAATATAAAAGAAAATTGGCCGAATAGACTCAATTAGACAAAACATGAAAAGGTTTGAACTCAACTGATGGGATTAAATCGGTGAAAACGCAATATGTTTAGGACATTTTTTTTGGTAATTTTCCCCTCAACCTAGCAGCAAAATCGTATGTCCGTATCAAGAGTTTCCAAATTCGCGCATGGAATTTGGAGCGCTAATCTAGGAAAATTTATAGGAGCAATACCAGATGGTGCTTGGATGGAAGGGAGTCGCCTTTCCTATTTTAGGGTGAAAAGAAAACGGACAGTGAGAGAGCAGTCGCTGTAAAATTTAGCAATAACTTGACTGCATAATCTAAGGTTTCCATGTTCTTCGCATATGCGGAGCAAAGCTTGAATACCTACCCATAAATGGTGTTGCATGCGATCCGTCGTGCAAGAGATTGGTCTTTACTTCCAGTTCCATATCCACCACACGCTCAGAACGTCACGTCTGATTCCTGACCAGAAGACCGACAGAAGAGAACCTGAACTTGAGACCAAAATCAAGAATCCTGGAGGGAAGATGCACTCCCAGATTTGATTCCATTATGGTAACCAAGAACTTAAATGCATATCCATTTGGAACTTTAAAAAACCATCTTCAGTCACTCCCATCACCATCACCATCCTCATCCTCACCATCATCATCATCCTGACGATGATGATACAACCCTTGAGTTCTAAGGTTCATTGCTTCGTTCGTTGTACTCCGTCTTCCCGTCTGTTTTGAGTTTCACGCGATAATCTTCTCGATAACTGCTCATTCGTGATTCTTTTTTTTTTTTTCATTTTGCCTAAACCATCTTCTGCGTTCTTCCTTTTCTTTGTCTACATCGTTTCGAAACAGATGACTGTGCGGTTGCCGGGTCCCTCCGCGTTGCTGCTCCTCCTTTTGTCCCTGCTCTCGGCGAGAGGAGGAGAATCCTACCCGGCGATCAGTTGCCGGAAGCACACTGCGTCGCTGGTGGATTTTGGAGGTGTCAGGGATGGGACGACGTCGAACACGGAGGCCTTCAGGCGGGCAGTCGCGAACCTGAGCGAGTACGCACAGGACGACGGGGCACAGCTGGTGGTGCCGGCGGGGAAGTGGTTGACGGGGAGTTTCAATCTCACCAGCCACTTCACGCTCTACCTCGACCGAAACGCCACTATTCTCGCATCCCAGGTACACGCTTGCGTGGGTGGTAACGCTTTACAAAGCAGAAAAGACAACGTCGTTCTCTTTGCGTGGTTTATCCGTGGAATCACTTCGCCGACCGCAAGGTCTCACGTCCGATTCTTCATGAGATGGTCTGAGGATAAATCATGTCTTTCGTAAAGCAGAGCATCCAAGCTGGAACATAAAGAAAAACATGATTCATCTCATGTTTTTTGACGAAGTCTACTGTTGGAACATGATAAGTAACGAAAAGCCTCTGTTCCATCTGCTTGTGATGTCTCTTCTTAGATTCAAACACGAAAAGAGTTTCCTATTCTTAACAGCAGGTTTTGCTACTGTAAATTTTTAGGCATTTGTACTTAAAACTCTTCGCGTTTGTCTGTCTGTGCACACAATGTACTCTGAATATTTTAATGTGCGCATGCCCCGTGGCGGATAAGTATGGGATATGTGTATTATATTGTCGTACAGGATGAATCGGAGTGGCCTCAAGTGGCTCTCTTGCCGTCATACGGGGCAGGAAGAAACACTCTTGGCGGACGGTTCAGCAGTCTAATCTTCGGTATAAATCTCACTGACGTAGTGATCACAGGTATATATATATTTAGTCAAGATTCGGCTTTTCTCCCCTTCAGCTTGTTACTGTAATTGAGTTCACATATAGGTAAGGTCTAATCATCTGATTTTGATACAAATTTCTGGTCGAGACCTTTTCTGAATGATGATCATGCAGGAAACAACGGTACCATTCACGGACAGGGTGCTTACTGGTGGGACAAGTTCAGGAAAAAAGAGCTGAACTTGACTCGACCTTACCTTATCGAAATCATGTACTCGAATTGGGTCCAGATATCTAATCTTACTTTGGTTGATTCTCCATCGTGGTTCGTTCATCCAATTTACAGCAGGTTTGCCCGCTTCATGTCATGCTTGGAACTGCGAAATTAATCTTTAAGATGTGTTTTAATCTTTTGTTAGTTTGAGACTGCTGTTGACTATTATAGTGATGATTGCAGCAATATTTTGGTTCAAAGGCTAACCATTCTCGCACCAGTTGATTCTCCCAGTACTGATGGAGTAGACCCTGGTTAGGCTTCTAGTTTATTACTCCATAATTAATTGCTATGTTCTTTCCTGATGCTTATCAAGTGCTGGTTTACGGTAGCTGCTCTTAGACGGAGAACAACTCGGAAATTATCTTGTTTCCGAATGCAGCTCATAAGTTCTTAGCTATTAGTTTACTTCTTATCAGCAAACCTTCAGTCTCCTTAATATAAACTATTTAATCGCGGGTCAATTCCAATCCTCAGATTCATGCGCAAACGTCCGGATTGAGGATTGTTATATAGTGTCGGGAGATGACTGCGTTGCAATCAAGAGTGGCTGGGATCAGTCCGGGATTGCATTCGGAATGCCGACACAGCATGTCATTATAAGACGGATTACATGCACTTCTCCGAAAGGTGCCGCAATAGCTCTCGGCAGCCAGATGTCTGGTGGAATCCAGGACATAAGAGCCGAGAATGTTGTGCCCATCAACACCCAATCGGGTATCACAATCAAAACCGCTCCTGGAAGAGGAGGGTATATCAAGGACATTTTCATGAGGTCGATGATCATGAAGACCATGAATTACATGTTTTGGACGAGTGGCGGCTTTGATTCCCACCCCGACCCTGGGTACGATCCCAAGGCGCTACCTGTGATTCAAGGAATAAATTACAGAGACATGGTGGCTGAAAATGTGACTTATTCGGCTAGACTTGAAGGAATAAAAGGAGGTCCTTTTACTGGGATCTGCATTTCGAATGTCCATATCGGATTGAGCCCAAAACCAGAAAACATACAGTGGAACTGCACGGACATAGCAGGAGTTACAAGCAACGTGTCTCCTGTGGCTTGTGATCTGTTGCCCGTTAAGGAACCAGCTATAGACTGTCCTTTCCCTAAGGATACGCTGCCGATTGAGGATGTGGAGTTGAAGATGTGTCCTGTTCCTTAAAACTATGTTCACTATTGTTTGTCGAGTATTAAGAGCGATGCTTCCACGAAACTGTGTGCCAATGCGTTGGACTTGCTACAATCTTGAATTTCTGTTTTTATTCGGTCTTCATTTGATCCATGCAATTGTGCACCATCATAAATGACATTATCTACCGGAAGATTGTAGCAGGATAATTTCTCTTTACCTAGTAATCACCAATAAGAAAGAGAACAATGTTCTTTTGGGAGGATGGAACAAGAAGTCTTCATCTTCCGCAATGCTCATTTTCTCATATAAGATTGGATGAAAATGAAGAAAACTATAGAGCCAAGAACTAAGAGATTTCAGGATAAAAAAGTGCCATGGAGATGGAAAACTTTATATAAGCTTAATCATTTAAGACCTGAAATCATGTTCGCTCTATCCTTCTCTGCATGATCATCTGTTAATTTGGTGTCATTTTCTGGTACATGATGGTGTTTTCCCCTTTTGAAATAAGGCAAAGACTTTTTTATGATCCAGCAAAGCTCAGTGAATGTTTTCTGCATAAGGACAAGAGATTGCCTTCTGCCGATGCCTTGGTTCTAGATCAAACCGAACCAAATGGGGGCTACATGATTGAATTAACGGATAATTTGCAAACACAAAAACATAATGTTTCGCAGTTAATCTGCGAATAATCTAACATCTCCAATTAGCAAATCCCTCATCTCCAGCATGTGAACTACATCCCCCATTCTAGGCCTGTGATCTAAATCCGGATCGACGCATCTTAGAGCAATCAGAAGAATGCGCTTGAGTTCCTTTGAAGAAGGCCTTTCGGGTATATTAGAATCAACCACATGTACAGTTCTCTGATTTGCAATCATGAACTTCAACCAATCAATCAAATGTGCCTGTCAGCAGAAATCAAATTTTAAGTCAATGCATCCTTTGATCTTACCATCTGTCCCAGTCGGAGACGTAATTGATTTGCAGTTCCATAGGCCTTACCTGGGGTCGACTTTCATCTACAGGAAGCTTCCCTGTTACTATCTCCATAACGAGTACTCCGAAGCAATAGACGTCATAATCTGGTGCTGCATAACTGAGGACGCGAGGAATTTCGGTCAGTCATATGAATAACTGAGTTTCATGAATTCACTAGATCAAAAACCCACCCTTGATCAGTAAACTGTTTTACCTCGATTGTTCGCTTGACATGTGATTCGGCTCCAGTTCATAGAGCTCAGCTGACCCTATATCTGAAATTTTTGGATCCCACTGATGATCAAGAAGTATGTTGCTAGATTTAATATTGCAATGGACAACCTTCGGTTCAGTGTCCTCGTGAATGTAGGCCAATCTGCAAGAACTCGCTCCTCAAGATATTGATTATAAATGACATAAAATCGAGTTTAAGTTCAGCAAACGCACCCTTTTGCGGTTCCTCGGATAATATTTATCCTTTGACCCCATGTTAGAGGACCGGCCTTCCCACTACAGTCATGAAGCCACTGATGCAGATTGCCGTTATCAACATACTCATAGACAAGCACCCTGATATAATGATGATTTAACTCAACATTTCAACATTTTTATTGAAAGCAATATTTGAGGAGCGTGTACCTAGATGTTACCTGTAATCTCCTTCGGCACAGTATCCAAGCAGCTTCACGAGATTCTTGTGTCTAACATGCGATATCACCTCCACTTCTCGCTTGAATTCCTCATCTTCCAGACTGAGGAACCACAGAAGCCTTAGTAACAAAGCCCAATCTCCACAGAATCAAAATGAACGTGTTCATCCGGACTTTAAATCAGTTCCCGCAGTTACTACCTTAATCATGATCTTTATAGTATGGCAATGCTATGAAGCTACTAATTTCCGATATCTATTTCCAAGGCCTACCATTGATCGTCGTATAGATTCAATTTAAAGCTAATTTCTCAGGAGTGCCTAGATGTATCCAGCTACAAAAGTTGTTTAGTACCTGCTGCAGAGCAATCTCTTCACTGCCACTCTTACATTGTTCAGCAAAACCCCCCGGTAAACAACTGCATGGTCTCCGCGTCCAATCACATTTTCGCAGGCAAATCCATTCGTCGCAAAGTTAATCTCATCGAGCGCCACCCTCGTTGTCTTCCCCACGACTGATTCCGGATCAGCCACAAGGCTCGTCCGGAACACCCCGCTCGCACGAGCCGGAGCCGCCCTCCCCTGATTGAACAGGACGGCTTCCATCTCAACGTCAGAGAGGCGGGACGAAGACAGAAGTCTGTGATCCAACGACGAAGCTCTTGGACCGAAACAACTCTTGGCTGCGGCAGGGTTCGACAGCCGGGAGCGAGGCGCGGACGGCTTTCTGCGGTAGCAGCAAATGAAGAGGATGGGGAGCAGGAACAAAACTACGACGGTGGCCGAGAACGCCAGTATTTGAATCCATAACCGGGGTGCCAAGAGCGGCGAGGCGTGGTTCGAGAACTGATCGGTGGAATGAGACGAGTTTGATGGCATGACTTGACTGCGGCTTCAAGAGAGAGAGAGAGAGAGAGAGGGAAATGAAGAGAGCTTGAAGTTGAAGTGGAGAGATAGATTGAAGTTCAAACGTTGTTAGTTCGTTAATTTGCTGTTCAGCGGCGCGAGATTCTGGTACTTAACCAAATCTTCGTCCCCAATCATCTCGGAAAAGACCGGTTCTTTTCCCAACGGCCGCTGAGGTGTCGCTGACCTCGGAGACCTGTTGTCGTTCAGTGTTCCGCGGTTCATCGTACGGGAACAAATTCATAGGACGGAGCTCACCGTCCTTTTAACCGGACGCGTTTGGTGAACCGAATTGCTGGAGAATCGACGACGGATACACTAGCAATCCGGAGCCAATATGAAAATATGATAATAATTCGTAGAAAATTTGCAGCGGTTAAGGAGGGCAAACCATTAAGTTTGATATTTAAATAGGGCTATGAAGGGGGGCCATGTTCCCTATTTGACGGCATTGCTAGGCTTTCTCCATACCTTTTAAACAGTGAAACTCGGTCCATTGGAGATTGTTATTCACTTATGCAATAAAAGAAATGATTATTATCATGAAAAATCCGAATTGATATCTGTGATAAATTTATCTTAAACTAATTTTTTGACCACAAAAAACTCCAAATTGATAATCAATCACAAATTTATCTCAAATTAATTTTTTAACAACAAAAAATCCTAAACTTATATATTTGTAACAAATTTATCAGTCTTTATTTTTCGTTAAATTAGATTAGTACTACCAAAAAATCACAAATTAGTATATCTATAATAAATAGAAGGTAAAATCCTAAACTAATACATCTATCAACCATCACGTGTTATTTAACTCAATAATTAAATTGTAAAATTTAACGAAAATAAATAGTAAGTAAATTTATCACAAGTATATCAATTTGTAATTTTTAGTATTTAAAAATTAATTTAAAATAAATTTGTCACATGTATCAATTAAGGATTTTTTTCGTAGTAATAATCCTAAAAGAAAAAAAAAAAGATTGTTATTCAATTTATTTATTGCATTATATAATTTCACTTTGCTCAAAGTAGGAGATAGAAATCCAATCTCCAGTTGGAAATTGGATCGGGTTTATGCAACAGGTGAAACGATCTCACCAATCTAAACATTTAGAGGGAAAATTATTAAAATCCTAAACCTATTCAATTCAACCCTAAATTTTTCAATTTTATCAATTTAGTCCTAAATTTTATCACTTCTAACCAATTAAATCAATCCGGACAATTTTGACTGAAAATTACTAATATGAACAACCAATAATGAAGCCAATAATGATGTGGCAATTTTAATAACATTTTGAATTTTTATGATTTTTTCTTTTTTTAGATTTTTTTGCTTTTTCTTTTTAAGCTAGGGCCGGCCAGGGTTTCTGGCGAGGGTCAACCGGTCACCCTCCCCGGCCAAACTCCAAACCCCAAAAAAAAAAGATAGAAAGTAAAAAACAAAAAAACGACAATAAATTTTTTTAAAAATATTAAAATATCATTAAAATATTATTAAAGACATGTCTTTTTAATGCCGGCCATCCATATCAGCAAATTCCTGCCAACAATTGACAAGAAGTGAAATGACCTAAGACTGAAATGACAAAATTGGAAAGTTTAGAACTTATTTGGCAAAAGAGCAATAGATCTAGGACTTTTTAGACAATTTTCCCGACATTTAGAAATATCTACTCTATAATTGATTTTACCCAGAACGAATAAAGCAATAAAAGCGTAATTTGTCTATATAAATTTTCCACTCGTTACGATTTTCTGAAGGTGGGACTCCATCCATTCAAATCCATTTAACTCAAAGAAAGATTTGAGCCAATGAATATGTACAGTCGTATGTGAACTCCTAGTGAGCCGCATGAGATGGAATATGGAAGAGACAAAACGAGACGCAGAGAGAGACAGACAGAGATCAGACTTATCAACGTGGAAAGGACTTCATTTTCTTTTAACTTTGTGCCACTTTATTTCTTCCCTTCCATGATTGTATGCTTCTCAGCGATGGACACAGTATATCCGAACATCATAATCCCGATCATGCCACCTTGTTTGTAGCACAACTAACCATAACCATGCCGTGAATGACTCCTCCGTTAGACTATGGCTTTCCAAAATTGAAAGGCATCCGCAGACATAGTTGCTCGATGACTCCATCATCAAATCGCCTTTTTACAGGATGCAACCGGATCTCATATAGGTTCGGCCATAATTTTCCAGTTACTGCACACAAAACATCAACAAATAAATAACGTGGCCTGTAAAGAAGCACGACCTCAAGTATGCTCGAGACCAGCATTTTGACCACAGCACTTTTGCTACAGAAAATACAGATTAGTGTGTCACAACACCACAAACCAGGGCAGAAAACTATCACAAAGCCTCATCTCACAGCATTGCCTATGAATACCCATCCACGACAGAAGAGCATCTTACCTTTTCAGTAAATGATCACCAAATGAGTGGCTCGTAGAAATACAAAATTGAGGCTATGAAGAATACATGCTGGAAAATGCAGGTCGAAGATGAGAGCTCACCAAATAGGCGCTTCTCTTTGCTATCCCAAGCTATGCCGTTTAATACATCAATTCCCTGGCAGAACACAAAATGCCCACATGAATTAGACAAGTTAAATAGACAATAACTTCTCATAAAATAAGAGTACAAACAACATAATTAATTTTCTTTACCAAAAAAAAAAACAAAATAATTAATTTTCATACAGCCAAAAAGGAGGGTACTTTTAGATGAAATGTTGTGGATAGGCGTCCCTTGTCACAAAAAAATGACTTAACCCGTGCAGGAGGTCATGGACCAAATACACTATCAGATTTACAAAAGGTCATCTCACCCAGACACAAGCATTTATGCTTGCCTGGCCAAGCATTATTGGAATTCTCCACACAGAACGTGTACAGTATCAAAGCTGGCAAAATTCAATAAAATTGGATTCAATTGTTTCATCTCTATAGCTTACTTTATACCCTGCTGTTAACAATCCTTCCCTGCGGAATAGAGACAAATGCAGCAAGTTAATAATGTTGTGAGCAAACTCAACCACTTCCAGCTTCTGAAAAGAGCATCCAAGGCAAATTTACAAGGAAAGAATTGAAACCTCAAATTTGGAAGAAGTATCCAGCCAATTACTTTGCCATCTTTATAAGAGATTCTCGCAATGCAGTCACCCTGCACAATACACAAAGGATAATCCAAGAGATATGAGGCCATGGTTTTAAGGACAATCTCTTCATTTGGGCAGAATGATGATAGTAGAATTATCAACTTATGATATTCCAACAATGTAACAGATAGCATTTTGCACCCATATTAGCATTGCTATGAGTGAAAGAATAACAGTATTCAAACATTTGGAACTCAAACCGTGACTGTTCTTCCCTAGAAATTGGGAGTTGAAGCAGAGAAGAAATTTGTCATGCCAGGTAAGATTGCCATATTCCAATGTCAGGATCTCTCCCCACCTACAATACTCTGAGAATTGAATGTTTACCTGCCATATGTTTGCCCAAATTTCCCCATTAATATACTCCAGCTCATTAAGGTTGTGAACTTCATGAGTCCTGTATCTGACAACCTGTTTATCAATGACTGCAACAAAGATTGCCACCTATCAGTATAAAAAACCTTCTCTGTTAAAGGAAAAGGTCGAAATGACGGCGGAGGCTGGGTGGAAGAAAGGGCGAGTTAGACCACCTCTGAAATTATGAGGATCAATTTGATACAATGTTGAAGTCCCATCACTTCCAAACAATATTTTTCCATCAGTTGCTAGCCCCCAACCATCTTGCATCTCATGAGTGAACTTTTCAAACTGCACTGAGCAAAAAATGATGAATGAGTTGGTATCCAGGAAGAACCCCAATCAGTAGCTCCAATGGCATACCACGAATAAGCAAGGCAAGATAGAGAGAGATGGCAATGGCAATGACCGGCCACCAAGGCAGCAGGCAAGAGAGGGAGAGAGAGAGAGCACAATAAAACATCACAAGTTGAAAGCTAACATCACCTAATACAAGAGTCTATGCAACAATAATGATAACCAACTAAAACTAAATCTTCTGAGAAAGTGAATCTGAAAGGGGCGGATGCAATGGGAAAACAAGAGAAGTTATTTTTTCACTGTAACTGCAAAGAGGAAGTATTTTTGCCAAAATTCATTATTTCAAGAGTGTAGACTCTGTTAAGTCAAATGCAATAATCTAGATTTATATTAGCACTATGCCTTATCTTCCATTTAGATGCCATCTTAAATTTCATAATCTTCTCAGTAACTGCAGTATCTACATAAAATTCACAACTGCATACAAGCAGCTGCACAAAGGCAGTAGTGGTCATGCAACTTTTGAATGGTTACATGTTAGATAGAAAACTTGATGAGAAACTTTGAGCATATGGCTATCCTTCTATTACAGACCTAGGGTGTACAGAATAGCCTGTAAACAGGAATGAGCTATTTCTTAATTTGAGAAGAACCCAGTACACAGATTGATATGAATGACAATCAGACGAACACTAATGCACATGAACATTTCAGAGAGCTCACTTCTTAAGAAGAAACTTATTTAAATATACCAGCAACAATAAACTTAATCGTCGGAACTATGTAAAAGTAAGAGACGAACTTTGCTTAAATCATTTCTGTCATATATGAAACCAGTTTTCTGCAACCAAGTTACTTGAAACAGCCTACACAAAAGGATGAAAGGTACAAAATTAGCATGCAGAGTAGGATCTTTGAAGTAAGAGCAGTTCAGATAACAAAGAAAAATGGAAACATGAGAAATAGCAATGGCGATTCAGTTAAAAGCAAAGAATGGCTAAATCATGTTGGGAAAAAGAACTCTGGTAATTTCCCAAGTAGTTCAACGACTAAAAAGGCTAAACATGCACTTATGAGACTAGAAGGGAAGTCTTAAAACTGATCCTCCTCCAGAGAGAGATAAGGGGTTTTGCTCCTCCGTTATTAACTATCTAATTCAGTGCAACCAACCAATTTTCTGCTTCTCGGAATAAGGAAATGTTACGAAGAGTAAATCTCGGTCATACTTTAGGTTCAAATAGTCATATTGTTAAGCTTTCAAATGTCATAAGTTTCTACTCCTAACATCCCTCGATTCCATATTGTTAAGCTTTCAAACTTCATAATTTTCTACTCCTAACATCCCTCGATTCTATATCTTATTACTTTGATACATAAATGCTGGTGTTCTCCATTCAATTGCTTATTATATTTTCTGATGACGGAAATTATTTCTTTGTTTCTGTATGCACAATCCATGCATGTCTTAACCTTTAGTTTTGGTGATATCGAGAGGAAAAAACTTTGATTAAAAAGAAGATTAAAAATAACCATAGTTAATTTTCATATCCTATTAAAATGCAACTTCCATCTCTATATTCCTTTCAAGAAAAGGTCGAATTCCTGAATTTTCAAACTAGAAGACTCTTCAATTGGAATAGGCGTCATTTTAAATCAATCAACAAGTATACACATTCACAGTGGCACTGGGACAATCTTTTAAGCTGCATCTCTTGGAAAGTCCAAATGATTCCTATTGTTTTGTAGGACGATTTATATCTCTTTCCGTGGTTTGCTCAGCCAAAAAGATACTCATACATAAGTTCGAGTTCCTTCTATACTCGAAATAATGCCAATTCTTACACAACAACATCAACTTTAACTTGCTGATTTGCTCATGCATAACACTAATACTACTGACATTTTGACATACCTTTCATCAAGAAGAGTCAAACCTTCCCCAAAGTAAGATGGATCCATCTTTTGCATTGCCTCAACCTATAAAAATTTGGATAAATGGACTGGTGAAACCAGATTCAATCTAAGAAGTGCTGAGGAAGGTATAAGAACACCGGTAATTAGCAATCTACTCCATGCGACATACTCATGGAAATTCTGTAATATAACTGAAGAAAGCTTCGACTTTCAACTACCTTGTTCATTTCATTATAATAATCTTCATGACATTGTCACCAATATTTCATAGACTCTCAGTTGTATCTAACTCAAAGAGCTGCACACTAAAGTGAAATTCGGGCAGTCAAAGAGAAATAGCATAGCAACATACCTTCCCACTTTGGAGAGCTACCTTTCGAACTGATGACTGGAACGAAAGCAAACAGTTGAGAGATTAAACATATGCCAAAACTACAGAGTTGCATAACTTATATGTGATGGAAGAAAGTGAGAACAAAAGTGAAGGGGAACTGCATTGATTCATGTCTTAGGACGGTAGACTTACTTGCCCATGGAGACCAGTCGACTCAAACAAAGTATCATTTCCCGCATAAAGAAGCCCCTGAAATTCCCAAATCGGAAGCATAATCACAATTTGCAAAAGGAAGCAAATTCATTCAAATTGCAACATTAAATTCGCATCAGGACTTCTCTCCTACCCGCTTTCCGCTTTCACATAAACAAACAACACGCAATGTACCATCGAAAAGGAGGTACAAACAAAACAACCGCCAAATCCGCAACATGCAATGTAAGAAGATGTGCATGAACTTGTCGCCAGTAACAAGGACTTCTTCATTGCGCAAAGAACTAAAATTGCATTAAGAAATTAAGCAAATGACCCGCAATCGTGAACTCAATCGCGATGAATCAATCAAGTGCTTCACACAACTAGTAAGGCAGCGAACACTGAAAAATCTACGAAATGCAAAGGCAGCGAATGGAGAATTCGATGGCGAAGAAAATGCTGGAAAATAATCCGGCGAGAAATCAGTATGATCACCTGAGTGAAGGCTTGGGGATCGTGAGGGAACTCGCGCACCACTTCGATCGAGTACACGGCCGGGGACACGTCGTCGACCGCGAAACTTCCCGACCTGTTCCGGTAAACGCTCGCGAAGCCAACGAGGAACAAGAGCAGGAACGCCGGGAGCAGGAGGGCGATCCTCCTCCGGTATCCGGAATCGGGATGCTGCGGATGAGGCATGGGGGAGGTGACGCCGCCGCCGCCGTCGCCGCCGCCGTCGCCGTCGGGCTTGAGCTTGGGCGGTCGCCTGCTGGTGACCTTCTTCTTAGCCGCCATGCGCGGCGGATCTCATCGGGAAACCAGGAGGGAAGGAAGCCGATCGCGAGCTGAGAGGTGGTGGCGCCGCGAGGCTCGTCGGCCGGGCAAGCTTTTCGCCGTGATCTGGGGGTTGATCTATTTTTGACTTCTGAACAGGAAGAGGTGGTCTGGTCTGAAAGAGGAGGCAAAGCCGAGGTTGACACCATTTATCTCATAACGGAGCTCGATTACATAGGATCGAAATCGAATGACCTAATTACTAATAAATCCGTACGTCATTTTTCTCCCTTAAAGTGCTTTTATTTCTCAAAAAAATAAAAATATTTCCCAAAGTTTTGCTTTGAGTGAAAAAACGCATTTATACAGTTTGCACGTACCTAGCATGCTAGTTGCCCAATTAATTTACAAAGAAGCCCACAGACAGAAGTCCAACCCCAGTTGCATTTAGAGGCCCCGTCGGGATTAAGCTTGAGCCAATCAAAATGAGAGGTGGTCCAAATCTCTTTTCTCTCTCTAGGAAGTCGATCTATATTCCGATTCACAAGTATACTGAGAATAGAAAGGTCCATATGAACTCTGAACAAATCTTTTGTTCCTCCAATTCCAAAATGCTGACATGCCACGCCAAAATCTAGTGACTAGTCAGTTTCTTTTAATAGAGCCGTTGAAGTAGATAGATTTGCCAACAATCACTTATGCAAATCATGAGTGAAGGATAAGAAGTGTAAAAAAAACTCATTATTTTTTGTTGGGATTTCATGAATCATATATAGGTAAAATTAATAAAAAGAACGCAACGGAAATAAAGATGATATATTTTATACATGATTCTCCGAAAGCGTTGTTCGTATATTTTAATCAAAAATCTGAATATAAAAAGGGAATTAAACAAATTACCATTGCTTCATGCATGATGGTCAGCAATTGTTGACCATTCATACACGATGCATGAAGTCCCCTTTTATTATTATTTATTATTATTATTATTATTATTATTATTAAAAAAACGCACATGTTGTGCGTTGCACACGGTCAACAACAATTGCTTATCCTGTCCATAATTTATTTAAGTAAACAACTAATTAATCAAATCCTAAAACAAAAACAAAAAAGGAACATAATCTGTGTGTGCAATTAGGGTACATTAACATGTATCCACTTTGGGCATGCGTGTGCATCATATGCAAGTCGGGTTGTGACTATAATACAAATTAAATTAAATCTCATTTAATTTAATTTCAAATCGACTCAATTCAATTGCAGTAATTGTAAACACAATTGCAACAATATTTCTCTCTTATTCCACGTTATCCTAATTGTTTATGGTGTATGACATCTCTAGGTTCATCACTAAGCTGGTGATAAGACTTGTATTGTACTCCCAAAAGAATTAATTGTCCCGATTAATCTTTGAGTTCTACAAACCATGATTGACATCTAGCAATATGTCATGGCTACCCAAATGGTGTGAATGCTTTAAGAACATAATGAACTTGTCAATTTTGTTTGCAGTGTAATTCAATCCCTCTATTTTATTATGTCCCGATCAAATAAAGACCATGGAATACTTGTCAAGTCACCAATTCAATCATATATACAAATCTAATTTACAAGCATTTTATTTGAGACATAAACAATTTATACTCGGTTACAACCCCGGCCGAGGATTTCAATGCAGTGTCATGATTAGATCGCATAAGACATCATTATTATACATTGCATGTAACAAGGAGACAGATTCCATATTGCACACACGTGCAACTTTGTATATGAACAAACTATAACCATCAGGTATAAAGACGGATCAACGACTTGGCCTATGAAACCATAGTTGTTCGACACGCAAGTTAACACTGTGCCTCGGGTCTAAGAACTATTTACACAAGACCAATGCATGAACAATTAAACATTAACCACGCTAAAAGCTTACATGTCGCTAATCGTTCCATATGCATCACGTTCAGTGAATTTGTTTAATACAAGCACCTGTGTTCTAACTCATGCATCATAATACCTAATGACATGTGACTCATCATTTCCTCAAGTATGCAATACTTAATGGTAAAGTTAAGAATACATTGGTCTCAACAAGATTATAAATATCCACTAAATAATCCATCGATCAGGAATGATTTAAAGATTCAGTATAACTATGAACCCGTCACATATATTCTTAACATCTCAAAAATAGGTATAGTTGCAACCGATCTTATGAAATCATTCATAAATATAAAATAATTGGACGAATAAATGAATACGTTGTTGCCATTAATTAAATAATAATGATAGTACAACTGAAATCCCTAACATATAACTATTACATAGTAGCTTTAGGGCATGCATCCAATAATCTCCCACTTGCACTAAAGTCAACTTGTTTGCTACCTCAAACCCATTTTGTTAATATGCCTTTCAAAAGAAGATTAGGGTAAGGCTTAAGTGAAGGGATCTACCACGTTTTCTACTGAGGCAATTTTGTACAAGGCGATATCACCTCTCCCAACAATTTCTCAGATGAGATGGAAGCGTCTCTCAATATGCTTGGACTTTTGGTGAGACCTTGGTTCCTTAGCTTGAGCTATTGCCCTATTATTGTCACAAAACAATGTAATCGGTTGCTCAATTGAGGGAACGATTCCAAGTTCAAAAATAAACTTCTTCATCCAAGCGGCTTCCTTTGCTACTTCAAGAGCGGCTACATACTCTACCTCAGTGGTGAAATCGGCAATTATGCTTTGTTTGGAACTTTTCCAACTAACTGCGCCGCCATTGAATGTAAAGACAAACACAGACGTAGACTTATAATCATTAGGATCCAATTAAAACTTGGAATCAATATAAGCTACAACTTTAAATTCTCCTTCTTCATATATCAATAATAGATCCTTAGTCCTTCGCAAGTACTTAAGAATATTCTTAACTGCTATCCAGTACTCTTCTCCTAGATCAGACTGATATTTGCTAGTAATACTTACAACATGTGCAATATCAGGTCTAATACATAGCATAACATACATTATGTTTCTAATAACAGATACATATGGTATCGTTGCCATCCGCTCTCTTTCTTCAAGAATGTCGGGGGACACATCTCTTTAGAAAGACGAATCCCTTGCCTGAGAGGCAATAATCCTCTTTAGGAATATTGCATGTTAAAACATGTTAACACTTTATATATATAGACTGTGAGAGGCCAATCAATCGTCTTAATCTATCTCTATAGATTCTGATACCTAAAATGTAGGTTGCCTCTCCTAAATCTTTCATGGAGAATTTCTGTGATAAGAATAGTTTTATCGATAATATCATTGGTACATCATTTCCAATCAAAAATATATCATCGACATACAAAACTAGAAATGCAATTACACTCCCACGGATCTTCTTGTATACACAAGGTTCATCCGGATTTTTGATGAAGCCAAATGATTTGACTACCTCATCAAAATGGATATTCCAACTTCTGGAGGCTTGTTTGAGTCCATAAATGGACCTCTTAAGCTTACGCACCTTCCGTTTTTTTACTATTGGATTCAAAACCCCGTGGTTGTTCAATATAGATGTCCTCCTCAAGAAAACTATTTAGAATAGTCGTTTTAACATCCATCTGGAATATCTCATAATCTAGGTGTGCAACCATAGCCAACATAATCTGAATGGACTTTAGCATGACCACCGATGAGAAAGTTTCGTCATAATCAATTTATTCTTTCTGCAATATCCTTTTGCCACCAGCTGTGCTTTGTAAGTTCCAATTTGATCTTCAGCATTCATCTTTCTCTTCAAGATCCATTTACAGCCAATTGGTATAATACATCAGGCATGTCAATTAAGGTCCAAACTTCATTGGAATACATTGAATCCATTTCGGATTTCATGACTTCTAGCCATTTATCACAATCGATGTCCGATATCGCCTCCTCATAGATTTTAGGATCACCAGGTTAATCACTATCATTCATAATGAATAATGGTTCAATATGATCAACCGAGTATCTATAACGAGCAGGTGGGTGAGACGTTCTCACATTTCTCCTAAGAAGTTGTGTATCAGAAGCTCCTACTAAATCAGAGATTGGTATGATAATTCGGTTGTTTGGTACTTCATTATTTTCTTCTTGTAAGACTATTTTCGGCCCAGTACCACCTTCTTGGACGAACTGATTCTCCAGAAAAGAAGCGTGCTTGCTCACCAAAATTCTTTTGTTTGGATGAAAATAGAAATAATATCAAGCGACCTTGTTCAGATCTTTTCTCCAATTTTTCCATTTTCAGCTTTTTTACGAAAGCTAGACAACCCCAAATCTTAATATGATTAAGTTTAGGTTTCCTACTATGCCATATCTCACAGGGCGTAATTGGAACATATTTGAAAGGCACGCTGTTTAGTATGTATGTATACATCTATATATATTGGTAAATTAGTGTAACTCATCATAGATCGCACTATATCTAATATGGTATGATTTCTTCGTTTAGATACACCATCATGTTTAGGAGTTCCAAGAGGTGTCCATTGTGATAAAATGCCATTCTCTTTAAGATAGTCCAGGAATTCAGTATTAAGGTATTCACCTCTTCCATCCGATCGAAGAGCCTTAATACATTTTCCTGTTTGTTTCTCAATTTCGGCCTTAGATTCCTTGAACTTTTCAAAGGATTCAAATTTATACTTCATGAGATATAAATAACCATACCGTGACTGATCATCGGTAAAAGTAATGAACTAATTATAACCACCTCTAGCAATTTCATTAATTGGTCCACATACATCTGTATGTATTAATTCTAATATGTCAGCAGCTCGCGCACTATGTCCCACAAAAGGCGCTTTGGTCATTTTTCCTAAAAGACATGCCTCACAAGTCGAATATGACTCAAATTTTGATAGATCTATGTACCCATCATTACTCAACTTGTTAATTTTGTCTTATCCAATATGATCTAATTGGAGATGCCAAACATATTTTTTATTTGAACTGTCTCTAGGGCATTTATTAGTTATGGCATTATATCAATTCTATTTTGCTTATTGACATCGGTAATCGCATTATCGGACATTGTAATGGTATAAAGATTACTGGTTAATAAGCTAGTACCAACACATCTTTTATTATGATAAATAGAACATACATCATCAGTAAAAGAAAATTCATAATTCTCTTTACCCAAACTAGGTATAAAGATGATGTTCTTAACAACATTCTTATAATGCAAATAGTTCTTTAAAACCAATACATGTCTAGAAGGCAAACATAATTGAAAAGTCCCTATAGCTAACGCAGTCCCTATAGCTAATGCAGCAACTCTTGCTCCATTGACAAATGTCAAGACAACCTCATTTCGCCCTAACATCCTGCTTGTTTCCAAATTCTGCAAAGACATATAATATGTGAAGTTGCAGCAGAATTTAGAACCCATGAGCTGGATTTAGCACTAACCATAAGATTAGTTTTAATAAGTATAGATGTGACATCTAGAATTTCCAATACTGTTTTCTATTGAATTAATCGGGCATTTCATTGACCGTCTATAGAGTTGTTCTCAGAGCTGATTATTCTCGAGATAACTAGATTAGCTAGGTAAGCCATTAAAGAATTTTAAGGCAATAGACTTGAGAATTCGATCAGGAATCGGCTTTTCGACCGTGCTCATCTTTAGAGGTCATTGTGGCACAGTTAAATCTAATTGAGATCAAAGATAGGTTGGTTCGACTGAGATGTGTGGTCGATCATGGGTGACTCCACTAAATTGGAAAATTCTTGTCGACTGACACTAATTTGATTTTTCTGTCTTTTTGGTACCCCGTGTCTGTAATTGAGTCATCAAGATTTTCACGATAATTGAGAGTCGTTAATATGTCGAGCGGGTTCATTGTGGCTCGAAGAAAATCGACCACGAGTCAATTGTCTTGAAAAGTTCTGAAAACTACCCGGTAGTCTAGGTAACGCTAAAAGCGCGCCGGAATGAAATTAACCGTCAATTTGAGTTTGATTTCAAAAATTGAAAGTTATGTGGTGTCATGAGCTATTTTTGGAACATCGACTTAGTCTTAGAAAATTTTTCAGAGGTCCCGAGATTTTTACGGATTTTGGGTTCGGACGTCGCGGATTTTTACGAATTTTGGGTTCAGACGTCGCGGAAATTTGACAGAAATTCAGATTGGCTAAATTGATGGGAAATTTGACTTTCAGGCCGAGCCTTTGTGTGTCTAGGATTTATAGAAAATCATTTGGGATTTTTCTACATCGGAATTGGATCTCAATTGAGGAAGTTGTTGGAAGAATTGAAACTTTATATTGTCAAATTCGGAGCTAGGGCAAGAAGGGGGTGTAACAATTGCATTTAAATTAGTTTTGATGAGATTTACTTATGAAAAGTAATGGGAGACAAGGAGTTAATGCAAGAGATAAGGATTCTGACTTTGGGTCCCTCCTTGACTCCTCCTTCACGCACGGCTTCCTCATCTGTTCATGATTGCTGCCTTTGTCTTCACTTTTCTTCTTCGCACGAAGCAGCCCGATCCAATTTCTCTCCCTTGCGGCACGCTCGAAGACTTAACTGAAGCAGTTGTACGCTTGGACCGACTTCTTCTTCACCAAGTGTTGTCAGCCACCATCCCTCCACCGAACCTGAGAGTGCCGAGTTTGCTGCCCACGTGTACGAGCTAGTCAACTTCAGCAAACTTCTTTGGTTTTAGTTAACCGAAGAAGCCCCCACTCACCCAGCTTCAACTTCAACGTCGTGTCTTCATCTTCTACCTAGTTGCTGTCACCGAAGATCTTGGCAACGTCCACTAAAGCTGCCGTGTTGTGTCTTCAAAATTCTTGGTCAATTCCACTACAAGCGAAGTCCAGGTGTGGACCGGAGCAGCTACTAATGTCCCGACCTTCATCCATCTTCATCCAACTTCAACCGAAGCTCACGGAAACCCACGTTCCAGTCAGCACACGTCTTCAGGCCCCAACGCCAGCCCACGTGCTGCTGCTGCCGTCCAAGTCCAAGAGGAACTGGGCCATGAGCAGCCGTCCACGAAGACTGCCTGAACCGGCTGATTGTTCAGCCCATTTGGGCCGCAAGTTAGACCAGCAACTTCAGCCCACTTCGCAGCCCAAGTAAACAGAATTTTTGGCCCAGCAAGCAGCCCACAATTCAGTATTTTCAAGCCCAAGTGATTAAAGAAGTTAGCCCATTCTTGCAGCCCAAAGCTTCTTCGGACTTGCAAGGTTTCTTGGCCCGGCCCAAGTTTGTCGCAAGCCCATTTTCGGCTGTCATTGCATCGTCGCCGTAGTGTCCCGGTCGTCGTTTTGTGCAAATGAGTTTTACTCACTAATGCTTTATTAGTGGACTAATTATGCCTAAGGGTTGATTAGATTTATTTAATTGTAATTAGGTAGATAGATTAGATTAAAATAATTAAATTAGAGACTTATTTATGCATGTTAGTCAAATTGAATGTGCACTTAGCAAGTAGACATGTCCTATTATTTATTGGATGCTTCTCGGGATTTTTCCCGACCCTTATCGGGCTTCAATTTAATAATTCGGGCCTAAAATGAATTTTTAGGAATTGAATATTAATTTTCGAAATTAATTTAATTAATTAGTTATTTCCCGGAAATTCAACTAGGATGGTCAGTGACCGAGATTTTATGCTGATGATCGTGGTTTAGCCCATTTATTTAATTGAGACTTATATTATGCTAAATTGAATTTATTGTATTTATTTATTTGATTTTCGAAATTAATTATTTAATTAATTATTTTTCCGGAAATTCAACCGGGATGGTCGGTGACCGGAATTTCGTGCTGATTGTCGTGGTGCAATCCGTTTATTTAATTGAGCTTTATTTCATGCTGATTTAATTATCGAGAAAAGGTCGAGTGGGACCATAAAGCCATTTGAGTATCGAGAAAAGGTCGAGTAGGATCATAAAACCATTTGAGTATCGAGAAAAGGTCGAGTGGGACAATAAAGTCATTTGAGTATTGAAAAAGGTCGAGTGTGACCATAAAGCCATTTATATATTGAAAGGGGTCGAGTGGAACCGTAAAGCCATTGAATACTGAAATATGCTTGGTGGAGTTGTGATTCCCACCTGTTATAAGCTGTGTCCTAAGAACCGTGATTCATAATTGTGAATTGATTGCTGTTTGTTGTAATATATGAGGGATATGTGCTTAACCTTAAGTTGCAAGTTGGGACTGATGCCCAGGTAAGTCTTTTGACTCATGCTGTGCTCTTAGGCAACCTTGTGGTGTATTGGTTCCTTAATCGAGTCTTAGGGGGTAAAACTCGCTGAGACATAGTCTCATTAGTTGATATAAACCAATTTCAGGCCCTTAGATGACAACACCAGGACCTCCACCTCTCCCTCCTCCTGAAGAGTCCAGTATTCCAAAAAGCATCTCCGAGAAAACTACTCATTTTCACATTCACCCTAACCCCGAAGGATTAGAGTATGTGTTGATCGAGTCTACTGTTTGGGTTGATAAGGGCAGGGATGATCTGGTGCCTTATGAGTATTGATCCTAGTATCGCCACTATTTTGATGGAAGACAAATAGGTCCCATACCCGAAGAGGAAGTACCATTCATCTTCCTAGAGGAGGCCTTTGGGGCAGGGACTGCTGATCCCGAGGGCGGTGGTGTGGTTGATACTAGTGATCCTGCATTGGCGGGTGAGCCTACCTCTTCTATGTACTCTATGAGTGATGCCAACTGGAACGAAGGAGAACCTGAGATCCCAAAACAGGAGGCAGAAGGACCAGCGAAAGATGAAGATTGGGAAGTAGACGAGGAGTGGGAGGAGGATGAGGAGGTGCCTGTTGAGGAGGAACCGGTGGAGGAGGAGCCGGTAGATGAGGAGTTCGACAAGGATGAGCCAAATGTGGAAGAGCCTGAAGGGGATCAGGATGATCCTGATTATGACCTTGACGAGGATTCAGAGTTTATCCTCCTTTTTGTGAACCCTATCTAGGTGTGAATAAAGTGAGACTTTGAGAATATAAATAGTTATGAAGTACTTGGCTTTTGCTATGTATAAAAGTTTGGTTATGCGTTTTCAATATGAAAATATGGCATTGCTTTTCTATCCCATTGTTTTATTGTATGTGGATTTATAATTACTTCCCCATGTGCTTCATTAAAATGGGTCGGCGATACTTAGTCCTAGGATATCGCATTCTAAAATCGACCAAGTGGAAGGATGTGTGCGTGCCCGAAGATCGGGGCATGACAATAGACACCATACCTTCATAAGGTTGGTACTTGGACTTGACCTTCAAGCTCGCGAGGTACTTCTTACAGTTCCTCATCCAATGCCCCTTGATACCACAGTAATGACATTTCCCTTTATCAATCTTGGGTTTTGGTTGCACAACCGAGTTAACAGGTCTCTTCTATTTATTTTTCTTTAAAACAGTTTTACCCTTTGAAGAAGAAGCCTTAGCCATAGCCACTACATTTGGTCTCATGTTGTGTATTTCCTTCTCATAAACTATCAGCATGCTATGTAACTTAGCAAGAGTTCCATCTTATGCATTTGGAAGTTTTGGACAAAACCAGAGAAGGAATCAGGTAAAGATTGAAGGATCAAATTCACAGCTAACTTGTTGTCCACAACGACGGTTATCATGCACGACTTAATATTATGGTTCAATGGGTCTCGAGCCAAAAAGACCCATTTAGCCATTTTAATGTTTTAATATTAGGGACATGCTCTTCATTTCTTCTTCAATCTTTGAACTCTTCAAAGACCGGGCCCATAGAGCTATTCGGCTTAATGACTCCTCCAATGGCTCCTCTCGAGCTCGTAGTATTTACATCAACAATTGATATAATAAACTATGCTAAAATTACATTTCATGAAAAATTAAAATGAAATAAAATGAAGGACGCAACCTCCATTTAATAATTACATCCAAAAAAAAAAAAAACTTGTAATCATTATACATTCATCCATACAATAATCATAATGATTAAAGATTTTTTCATGATCACCACCCTTCCTTGTGAGCCATAAATTCAAAATTTAAAGTTTCGGAAGGCATAAATAAAATTTTGCATTTAATTAAATTTAAAGCTAAACAACGCAAATCACGTCAAGAAATCAAAGTTGATTAAACAAATTTCACGAGCGTGATTCCAAACAGAAGTTGCGTTGTCAACTTTAAATTCACAATCACGAATCATTCGCAGAATATAAACACAAAGTATAATAAGTTACAGATTTTTGATTCAAAATTGATTTAGCTCTAATTTTTGCTTAGTTGATTAAATTTATCACATAAATTAATCAACTTCTATAGGCCACATTAGAGTAAGAGATTCTCTTAACAAAAATAAATTGACCATTAGAATGCAAAAATATCTTTAAACTATAAATCAATTAAACGCACGAAAAATGCCTAAAGTTGCTTTGATTCCACTGTTGGGGTTTCATGAATCATATATAGGTAAAATTAACAAAAAGAACGCAGTGGAAACAAAGATGATATATTTTATACATGATTCTTCAAATGCGTTGTTAGTGCATTTTAATAAAAAATCTAAATATAAAAAGGGAGTTAAACGAATTACCTCTCGAAGCGCGCTTTAAATGAATTGGTTCGGATGTTTTTCAATTTGAGTCTCATAAACGTCGAATCTCTAGTTCAAACACATCAACAATAGACGTCGAATGGAAGAGAGAATTTTCAGATAATTACCACTATGATCATGCTAGCAATCTCGTAAAAACAATTCGTAGCATCCTTAATGTTTTAGTCACGGCCCAAACAAGAGAGAATCCATTTTCTTTCTCATGTCTCTAAGACTCAAAACACATGCCATTTTTTTTTTCTATTTTCAGTAACCCTATTTTTTATGTCCTCAATACAGCATTTTTAAAATGAAATATTCTTGAATCAGCGATGGTTGCCGATCGTTTGCTCATGCACAATCGTGCATGAGCAGTTGGTCAACAATTGCTGTCCATTCATGCACGATGCATGAAGTCCCATTTTATTTATTTATTTATTTATTATTAAAAGAAACGTACATGGTGTGCGTTGCACACGGTCAGCAACAATTGTTGATCGTGTGCATAATTTATTTAATTAAACAATTAATTAATCAATTCCTAAAACAAAAATAAAAGGAACATAATCTTTGTGTGTACAATTAGGGTACATTAACATGTATCCACTTTTGGCATGTGTATGCATCATATGCAAGTAGGCTCGTGACTATAATACAAATTAAATGAAATTTAATTTCAAATTGACTCGATTCGATTGCAGTAATTGCAAACACATTTGTAACAATATTTCTCCCTTGTTCCACGTTATCCTAGTTGTTTATGGTGTGTGATATCCTTAGGTTCATTACTAAGCTGGTAGTAAGATTTGTATTATAGTAAGATTTGTACAAACACATTAACCCCCAAAAGAATTAATTGTCCCGATTAATCTTTGGGTCCTACAAGCCATGATTGACATCTAACAATATGTCATGACTACCCAGATAGTGTGAATTCTTTAAGAATATAATGAACTTGCCAGTTTTGGCTACAGTGTAATTCAATCCCTCTATCTTATTATGTCCCGATCAAATAAAGACCCTGGAATATTTTTCAAGTCACCAATTTGATTATATGTACAAATCTAATTGACATGTATTTTATTTGAGACATAAACAATTTATTCTCGATTACAACCTCGGTTGAGGATTTCAATGCAGTGTTATAATTAGATCGCATAGGACATCATTATTATACCTTGCATTTAACAAGGAGACAGATTCCATATTGTGCACACGTGCAAACTATGATCCTCAGGTATAAAGACAGATTAACGACTCGACATTACGTGTACCTGTGAACCATACTTGTTCGACACACAAGTTAACACTGTACCTCAGGTTTACACAAGACCAACGTATGAACAATTAGACATTGACCACGCTAAAAGCTTCCAGGTCGCTAATCGTTCCATATGCGTCACGTTTAGTGAATTTGTCTAATACAAACACCTATATTCTAACTCATGCATCATAATACCTAATGACATGTAACTCATTATTCCCTTAAGTATCCAATACTTAATGGTGAAATTAAGAACACACCAGTCTCAACAGAATTATAAATATCCACTCAATAATCAATCGACTAGAAACGATTTAAAAATTCAATCTAACTATGAACCCGTCACATATATTCTTAATGTCTTAAGAATAGGTCTAGTTGTAACTAATCTTATGGAATCATTCATAAATATAAAATAATTGGATAAATGAATGAATACGTCATTGCCATTAATTAAGTAATAATAATAATAATAATAATACAACTGAAATCCCTAACATGTAACTATTATATAGTAGCTTTAGGGCATACATCCAACATTTTTTACGTTGAAATCTATCGTAATTAGTAAACAGGTACTCATGAGAAACTAACCACAAAAGGCTTTTGATCTTTTGCAACCCATCCCATTTGCACACTAAACTTCACAATTTATTTATAGGCGATTTATGTCATATGAAATTAGTTCATAAGCTCTCTTTAACAATAAAAGAATTGCTAAAATTTCTGTCATAAATCAGTAAGGGCCTGTTTGTTTTCATTTCTTTTTTCTGTTTTTAAACAGTTTTTTTGTTTTTTTGTTCCAGGGAACAAAAAAGGAACAACGTGTTTGTTTGCCTTTTTTTGTTCCAAATCTATTTTTTTGTTGTTAAAAACACATCCGGGAAAGAAACAAGAAACAAAAAAATTTTGTTTCTTGTTTCTGGAACAAAATTTAAGAACACTTTTTCTCTCTCTTCCATTCTCTTCTATCTTTTTTCTGCTTCTTTTTTCTTTCTTTTTTCTTTGGCCAGTCGCCGGCCTCGACCATGGCCGACGATTGGCCGTCGAGGGCCAAGCGACGCCATTGAGGGCCGGCGACCTCGCCGGAGCGGCCGGTGAGGCCGAGCGTTGCCAGCCCCTGGCGAGGCTCGGCCTCACCGACCGCCGGGCGAGCTCGGCCTCACCAGATCCGGGCGAGCTTCGAGCTCGCCCGGCCAAGGCGAGGCCGACCTCGCGCCGACTTGGGCGAGCTCGATCTCGCCCAAATCCGGCGAGGCCGAGCTCGCCCGGCGGCGGCGAGGCTCGGCCTCCCGGGCCACCGCTAGGTCGGCGTCGCCTAGCGGTGGCCCGGCGACGCCGAGCCTCGCCCGGCCTCTGCGAGGCTTGGCCTCACCAAGGGTCGGCGAGCCTCGCCGTGGCTAGGCGAGGCCGCCGACCCTCGTCGGCCGGTCGCCGGCCATGGGCCGAGGCCGGCAACCGGCCAAAAGAAGAAAAAATAAAAAAGGAAAAAATAAATAAGAAAATAAGAAAAATAAGAAAGAAAATAGAAAAAACAAAATAAAATATTAAAAAATTAAAAGAAATAAAAAAATTATACAAATTTACCAAACGTATTTCTATTTTTTTTTATATTTCGGGAACAGATTTACCAAATGTGTTTTTTGTTAAAAAATTATTCCCTGAAATAGAAATATTTTTTCTATTTTCGTTTAAAAATAATTTTTAAACAGAAATATTACCAAACGCATCCGGTTGTCGATTGAATCCACATCAAAATCAATTGAATGCTAGACTCGTCAGATTCCGTTACATGTTGTAGATAATAAAAAACAAGGCAATCGAGATGGTAATATTAACTGACCAAAAAAAAAAAGAGATGGTAATATTCAATGGCCTACACTCCGGTTGTCGATTCAGAATTTAATTGATCTCCATTAGCCACGACTTCTCACATACGCTCGAAGAAGTCTTGTTTTACTAAAAAGCTGGTAAGATTTAAACCGTGACGATTTGATCTAGATGCAATCATCTTATCGCCTCGTGATTTTTCATTCTCGTTATTGACATAATTTGTTCATAAACTCCCTGTCGTCGTAGTGTTGGTCTGGAACTCGCATTTTGACCGTGGGCGGGCCGAGCATGCTTAGGGCCAAGCTCGAGCAGGCCAGTCTGGGCCCAACTAGGCCTAGTCCGGACTTCGGGCCTGGACCAGGCCTGTCGAACCGCTCGGCCCGGTGGGGAGTCACAGTCGACGGGCAAAGACCTGACGAGAACATTCGGGACTCGTGACCTGGACGAACATTCTGGATTCCCGCTCCTCCAATCCACGAAAGATGACGACGACTTCGCATCGGGTTAAGGGATCCCCGTCTTCGTCAACGACGCCGTTGCATGGAACTCTCCAGAACTCACGCGGTCCCTCTGCTTCGCGCCAATAAATAATGCTTCGGGTACTCTCCTCTGAAGCAGAGTAGTGATCCCTTGCGCTCGATACGATCTTCTGCATTGCTTTCATCTTCTTTGGCGCTCTCGTTTCGCCGATCGTTCGTTCGTTCGTGCTTCCTCGCCTAGCGTGTGCGGAGAATGGCGGATGTGCAGATGGCCGACGCGGAGACCTTCGCGTTCCAGGCGGAGATCAACCAGCTCCTGAGCCTGATCATCAACACCTTCTACAGCAACAAAGAGATCTTCCTCCGTGAGCTCATCAGCAACTCGTCCGACGTACGTCTCTCTCTCTCTCTCTCTCTCTCTCTCTCTCTCTCTCTCTCTCTCTCTGCTTCCCCCTGTTTATCTTGCGAGTGTTTGTCCGCGATTGTGCGTGCGCGGCGTGCATCGCGTTGTGCTCGCTTAGGGAACGAGACGCCTGGTATGGAACGAGTTAAAAAGGCCGAAAGATGGCGAAATAGTCATGCCTAGAATCGACAGCTTGTAGATCGATCAATTTCGCTATCGGTTTGATTCACGTGCATTGATGCCGGGAGGCTGTTATATTCAATTATAGACCAAAACACGGTTGTCCCCTGCATCTTCGAGCTGCTGAATCCTCAAAACTGGTACTTGTGTGACAAATGCGGGCCTGGGACAAAATTTTAAGCTTAAGCTGTCAGATCCAATTTTTGTAAGTAGTGCTAGGTATGGAAATATTTAATTGTGAGGTTTGGAAAAATTCAAACTGAGAATCTTCTGATCTATAGGTATTCGAATTCAGAGTTTTCTGCTTTATGCATTGTGAGAAAGTTTAAATCTTTAGAGGAAGGCGTTATTTATTAATTTAAATATTTTGGCACAGTGAGAGACTAGGACACAGTTGTCCCTTGCATCTTCGAGCCAAAGTCTCCGGGTCGTTATATAGCTAACGGCTAGTAGTTTAAAGGCTGTTCTTATACTAGGCCTTGAATGATCTCCTAATAATGTGTAGAAACAGAAGGTTCAGGGGGTTGATTTGGATGATTTGATATGTCCGTCTGTCGTGGAATATGACCGGTAACTGTCGGAACAGAACTGAGATTGGCTTTGTGGCGAAAATAATGCAGGCTCTGGACAAAATCCGATACGAGTCTCTCACGGACAAGAGCAAACTCGATGGACAACCTGAGCTTTTCATCAGGCTTGTTCCGGACAAGACTAACAAAACCCTGTCGATCATCGACAGTGGTGTCGGCATGACCAAAGCAGGTGAGATTTACTTGCCTAACTAGCTCCCCTGCGATTCTTTTTTAATCAAAATGATTTGCTTCGGACAGAGTGTAACTTCGGCTCTTGGTTTTGAGTAGATCTTGTGAATAACCTGGGTACCATCGCGAGGTCTGGGACCAAGGAATTTATGGAGGCATTGCAAGCTGGTGCTGATGTTAGCATGATTGGCCAATTCGGCGTTGGGTTTTACTCAGCTTACCTCGTGGCTGAGAAAGTTATCGTGACCACGAAGCACAATGACGATGAGCAATACATCTGGGAATCGCAGGCTGGAGGTTCCTTCACTGTCACAAGGGACGTCAGTGGAGAGCAACTTGGAAGAGGAACCAAAATCACACTGTTCCTCAAGGAGGACCAGGTAGGATACTTTTCGACTTCGAACTGGATCATGCTGCATTTGTGTTCATTTTGGAGCGTCTACTTTATCTGTTGGTAATGGACTGAACTGGTCACTGATTATGCTTGCTGATGTTTGGCTTTCTGTTGACAGTTGGAGTACTTGGAGGAGAGGAGGATCAAGGACCTTGTGAAGAAGCATTCCGAATTCATCAGTTACCCCATCTACCTCTGGACGGAGAAAACAACTGAGAAGGAAATCAGCGATGATGAAGATGAAGACGAAGGCAAGAAGGAAGCGGAGGGAGAAGTTGAGGAGGTTGATGAGGACAAAGAAGACAAGAAAGGGAAGAAGAAAAAGATAAAGGAGGTGTCCCACGAGTGGCAACTCATCAACAAGCAGAAACCCATCTGGCTGCGAAAGCCAGAGGAGATCACCAAGGAGGAGTATGCTTCCTTCTACAAGAGCTTGACCAACGACTGGGAAGACCACCTTGCAGTCAAGCACTTCTCTGTTGAAGGCCAGCTCGAATTCAAAGCGATACTCTTTGTTCCAAAGAGAGCTCCATTTGATCTCTTTGACACCAGGAAGAAGATGAACAATATCAAACTCTATGTCAGGAGGGTGTTCATCATGGACAACTGCGAGGAGCTTATCCCTGAGTACCTGGGCTTTGTGAAGGGAGTTGTGGACTCCGATGACTTGCCACTCAACATTTCCCGTGAGATGCTGCAGCAGAACAAGATTCTGAAGGTTATCAGGAAGAACCTTGTGAAGAAATGCATCGAGATGTTCAATGAGATTGCGGAGAACAAGGAGGACTACAACAAGTTCTACGAGGCTTTCTCCAAGAACCTGAAGTTGGGTATCCATGAGGACAGCCAGAACAGAGCCAAATTGGCTGACCTGCTCCGCTACCACTCAACCAGGAGTGGCGATGAGGTGACCAGCTTGAAGGACTATGTCACCAGAATGAAGGAGGGCCAAAAGGACATTTACTACATTACTGGTGAAAGCAAGAAAGCTGTTGAGAACTCACCGTTCTTGGAAAGACTCAAGAAGAAGGGTTATGAAGTGCTGTACATGGTTGATGCCATTGATGAGTATGCCGTTGGGCAATTGAAGGAATATGATGGGAAGAAGCTGGTCTCTGCCACCAAGGAGGGACTAAAACTTGATGAAGAGACCGAAGAGGAGAAGAAAAAGAAAGAAGAGAAAAAGAAGTCCTTCGAGAACCTATGCAAGACCATCAAGGACATCCTCGGCGACAAGGTGGAGAAGGTTGTTGTGTCCGAGAGGATTGTAGACTCGCCTTGCTGCCTGGTGACGGGAGAGTATGGCTGGACGGCAAACATGGAAAGAATCATGAAGGCTCAGGCCCTCAGGGACAACAGCATGGGCTCCTACATGTCTAGCAAGAAGACCATGGAGATTAACCCTGACAATGGAATCATGGAGGAGCTGAGGAAGAGAGCTGAGGCTGACAAGAATGACAAGTCGGTGAAGGATCTTACAATGTTGCTCTTTGAGACTGCACTCTTGACCTCAGGTTTCAGCCTGGACGATCCCAACACTTTTGCTGCCAGGATTCACCGGATGTTGAAATTGGGTCTTAGCATTGACGAGGAGGAAGCGGGAGGCGATGATGCTGACATGCCTCCGTTGGAGGAGGATGCTGCCGAGGAGAGCAAGATGGAGGAAGTGGAC
This sequence comes from Eucalyptus erythrocorys, assembly GCA_014182555.1. Lineage (NCBI taxonomy): Eukaryota > Viridiplantae > Streptophyta > Magnoliopsida > Myrtales > Myrtaceae > Eucalyptus > Eucalyptus erythrocorys. The sequence continues at coordinate 44,493,492 of CM024597.1, read as the reverse complement.
TGAGTTGGCCTTCAAAGTTAAACACAGTTCATGAAAGTTTGGTTTGCACTTTTTTGTCGGTTTCCCTCTCGTAAGAGTGTAGGTGGCGTCAGCCAATGTTTCATGGTGAGATATTCCTGTAAGTGTGTTCCTTTCGGACGAGTGGTGTAATGCATGATAAAGACCGTCTGTCTGATGATCTACCTGTCTTCCACCTTGTGAATTAATAGTGCATTTGCGACCAAAAAACGTGTAGTGGTATAATAACTAAAGTTCCCTCAAATTCCCTGCGCTTGTTTACCTGAGGACGTGACTAATCGTTTGTTATCACGTCAATAGCATCTCCAGCTTAATCTTCTAAGATTCTGGCATAACTCGTCTTAGATATTAAATGAACGCATACAATGGGCAAAATAATTATGAACGGCCGATGTGTCATCGTTCCATGAAGCTATCTGTTTTCTTCACCTCTTTACTTCGCTCGAGCTCTGAAGGATTAATAACTTGGACCAAAGTAAGAATATCGGGACCAGAACGAGCCCGGTTAGGGTATGAGCCAGTGGCAATGACAACGATTGATAACCTTAATGATCAAGGAAGCAAAACTTGAAATACACAGATACCTACAACTGTACAAACTTACACTTAGCTCCTGTTCAATCAGTAAAAACTCGGCCAAGAATTGGGGACTCCTGCACAAAGCTCTGCCCATCTGGCGACTATACAACCCCAAGTTATTTCCTTCCGGTAATATATACCCAGCAGACCTTGTATGCAACTATAAATAGACAACGACCGTGACAGGCCACCTTGGGATTAACTTTATCTAGCCCCATGACAAAAGAAAAGACTGCCCCAACAATCTTATAGCCTGAGAATCGACGCTTTTGATTTTGAGGCCATGGGTATGAAGCGACTGGCAATCCACCACCAGCAAGAACCAATTGCTCTCTTTTCGCATCTCCCTACCATAATTACATGACATTGTTGGGTCGATCATTACGAGTGTGCGCTCCACCGCCAGTTGGCGTATCTATCTCATAAGTTGAAAGCAACCTCCTCTGAAACAATTCAATGAACAGAGGTAAGCCAAAATCTCATGCCAACAGAAGGCACAGAGTTCATAAAACTCATCGGTACCATTAACCATTCCAACCCCACCCCCACCCCACAAAGAGGCTTTTTAATAGAAAAAGAGAATTTCACCTCATGAGTTCCAGAAAAATAAAAAATGAAACAGTACGATCATTCATCAGTAACTACCCCAGGCAAGACAAAAACAATATAGTCAACTGTCTGTGCCTGTTGGGTGTGCCCTGTGCGCATGTGGGATAGAGGGAGAGAGGTTCTACTCACGTGATCCTCAAAATCTGGGCTTGTCAGATTAATGGATAGATTTCTCATCAACAGAAGCACCTGTAACAAAGTAAGTGACAACATAAGTTTGAAAAGCATGGGAGGCATGAGCAGTTTTGGGAAAAGAAATTTCTCCCATGAACTCAAAGAGCAAAAGAATCAAATATAAACTAAAAATATTGATATTGTTTTCATTTGTTTGGGCAAAAAGCAAAACTGCATAAATGATATAGCTATGCATACAGCTGCTCAGTCCACCATAAACTGATAAGCTGTTTCTGTTTTCTCAATTCAAGAACTGCTGATACCAGAAACTAAAATTCCCATACTGATGCCCCCCCAGTTTATTCTACACTCCATAAGCCTTGAACTAATCCATTTCACACATTCAAACAAAACACAAAGTCACTCTTAACCTTGACAGTTTCGCTGTTTCTCACTAAATTTTAGAGATCTTATAGTTCATATAAAACTTAGAAATTAATACACTAATTCTAATACATACAGACATGACATATTACTAACAGAGCCGTAATCCCTGGTTGAGGAAGTGACCAAAAAAAGAGTTTCACAAATTCGGAAGAGCAGAAGGGAACATACTGTTTCAACGTCAATAGGATCCATTTTTTTCAGTTTCTGCACATGACCAGAGGTGTTCGGGTCGAATACACTGCCAATGAAACTGTATACCTGAGCGAAATCAGGTAAAACTGCACCACATACAAAGAAAAATATGTTACTAGTTAGTATAAATGTAGATGAATGAAACTCCCAACAAAAGACAATTCACCTAATCAACTGGGGAAGAATAATTCCATGGTACAGGCAACATGATTATGCCAGCCACAAGCACCAACTTGTGAAAAGTCAACACCAAACAAGAAGCAAAAATATGCAGAGTCCAGAAGGGTGCACCACATCCTCCTTCGAAACTGAATTAACATATGACAGCAATTTATTACATGACGATCCTATAGCCACTCAGCAGCAGCTTTAAAATTTTAAATTTTAGCACCAGCCCTTTGACTTTCTTAATGAAACTAAGTCAATCCAGAACATAAATTTGGTGCAAACATATCTCTTCCAATAGTAACAGAATTGATGTGTATGGAAGAGGAGAATTTGGGGGTAGTTAAAATGACTCTTAGAATATGAAAAAAAAATAGAAACAAAAGTCGGTAAATGATGATGCAGCCATACAGCTGAATGTCCAAGAAGCTCACACAAATCAGCAATCAACAATCAGCAATTGACTAGGCATTTGGCAGGGGCTACTAACTGAGCTAAAAAGAGAAGAGGGATAACTGTTGCAAATCCACATGATATGCACGTATACAGCTGATTTAAAAGGAAAAATTGATTTAGTTTCATCTAGAAGTTGCATGACGTTAAATTAAGATGACTGTCAACAACCGAGAGCTACATCATACAGATCAACTGAGTTGCCAACTAGTACCTCTACAAGTATGTTGGAAGTACCCAAAGTATTGAAATTAGCCTGAAGCAATTTTTAGTCAAGAAGGGTCGGAAGGGATGAAGAGATGGATTCCGTACCTCTCAGTGCAGGAGCATTATGACCTTGTTCAGTTGTTTCACAACTTGGCCGTGTTCTCGGAGTGCTGTCAGTGCTGCTACAGGAGTTATTGATCACATTTGTGCCTGATAACACACATCATTATTGATGGAAATATAGTGCAAGAGCTTTTCATATAACACAGAAAGTTGCCAAGGTCACTTCCTTGGACAATGGAGTCTGCTTTGGACAAGCATATTTGATGCACAAACCTTTTGTTGGGTGGGAGAAACTGACAGTCTGCACCGTCTTATTCGTCCAGGAAGACACTGGAGCATTATTAACAGGATTTCTGAGAACTGAAGAGGAATCAGGCCGAAGAACATATCCAGATTCAAGCAGTGCAGGCGAAGCATGAAAAGCCCCTGAGGCTTGTGTCGGAACCGAAGCTGCCATATGTGGCTCGTTAGTCATAGCAAAAACAAGTAAAAGGACTTTCTGCATTCAACTCAGCATCAATCCATTAATCTAACCATTTTTTGACGCTTTTTGAGGATATGGATGAGCAGCCTTCCTTTTTGGTCGAGGGGGAGGTAGGTGTTCATTTGTGCCACTCTTCTGCACTTTCAGAAAGTACTTCTGAGCATGACTGCGTATCTGCACCCAACATGTAAACATGGATCAGAGCAACTTTTAATATTGATATCTTGTAAGTCTTTTCACAACCAAAAGGTCAGCAATCACAAAACTATAACTCTCCATTAGACTCATGAATAGATCCATAGGGGTCATATCAACAATTAACAGAAGACTGATGAGATGCAAGGCTACAATTCAGAATATCATTGTGATAATGTTAGCTATGCCACCAAACACCTTACTTCTCTGAAATTAGACCGTTAATCTCATGAATATTCTCATACACTGAAGGAGTAAATGCACTGAGCACTACCTGGATGACTGTCTTTGACCCAACAAAGGCTTCAATCTTTTTCCAGTCACGGTCAAAGCTGCAAAAGCATTTAAAGAGAATATGAGTCTTAGCCTATACACCAGGATAGTCATAAAAGTAGACGGGTCTTCCAGATAATCAAACAAGTCTCGACCTTAACCAAGCAGTCTCTAAGTAGCATCAACAAGCCGATAAAGCAATGCATTCTTGAGAAATGCATGTTTAAGTCTTCATAAAAGTATACCTTCACGTATCATAGACAGTTGAACATCGTCATCAACCCAGAGAATCGTAAAGTAGATCTACAATCAAGCACGTAAGATAGCTGATTTTTCAAGCCACTCACAAGTCACATCCCACTTCCTCCACAACTCTCCATACACATGGATTCATTTTCAATTAATAAGTACACGGAGTTCATTTTCAGTCATCCGATATGTAGGCAAATCGGCTCAAAATCCACGAAATACCAATTTCCATATAAGGTAATCTAATTGCCACATGCCAGCCACGTTCACATTCTGAGGAAGGGCAGATCTTTCTCCTCTGAACCGAAACAACAATTGACCCTTAACAACAGACAGAAAATGAAAATTCTCTCCCCACTCGGTTTCCGTCTATTCCTGGACAACAGAAAACAGTACATGCGAAAATCAAGCCAGGCACCGCCATTCCTCAAGTCCAGATCAACACGACACAACTCTAGCACTCATTACAAGGCATCACATCGCTCCACAAGTCAATTATCTTACTAATAAGCTTAAATACATTCGAACACCCCCGCCAATTAGCATCCACTACAAGAGCACCTCGGAACTAACCCGCGAAAGAGCTCAAGCCACCCGCCCCCAAACAACCCCACGCGCTCTCACGCGCCGAAACCCTATCGCCGTAGGGAGGGGCGCGCGCGAGCAAATTCGGAAATCGGACTTACAGCTGAAGCGCCTCGAGGAACTTGTCGTGCTCCGGCTCCGTCCAGCTCTCCCGGGACTTGGTGATGGTGTAGGGTTTCCGGACCTTCTTCGCCAGATCCTCCGACGACGCCGAGGTGGCGGACACCGCCGCCGTAGCCGCCGCCGCCGCATTCGCCGCCGAGAACGGCCCGAAGCCCGGGAGCGCCATTCCGTTCGGATCCAGGTAGAATCCCTCGGCCGGGCTCGGGTTCTTGGACACCATGAGAAACGGAATCTTCAGTGCGGACTTTTTTGAAAGGAGGGAGAAAATGGAAAATTTTGCGGCTCGCTGCAGAGGCGTAAAGGCGAGGAGCTTATATAGGGAGGGCCCGGGCTGGTCTCCGCTGCGGTCGGGCGTTAGGTAGTCCGCCACACGTGGCCCAACCAGAGGTCGCCACGGTTTCATTGGGGGGGTGGATCTGAGGCGGGAACGTAACCGCCCTTTATAAAATCCTCGTACTTCCGCTCCATCTCGTCGCATCTTTTCGAGCGTTTTTGCGCCCCCCGATTCCGATGGAGGCGCAGTGAAAAACGAGGATTTTTTTTTTACGAGGGAGGACCTTTTTCAGTCGCTGATATTTTCAGTGAAAATCGGAGTAACCGCGCGAGAAGTACGCAATTTAGGTAATTAGGATATTTGAGGTAAACTTCTTGACTTTATTATTGAAATTGAAGATGTGATATATTGGTCACATTTAATTCTATACATTGCTATTACAAAGTTTCATCCAATAATTTTTTTAGAGTTTCGTCCTAATTAACGTGCTTACTATGAACTACTAAGCACGAGGATTGCAATCCATTGACCATCCAATACAACAAATAGAAACTATCTGGCTATGACTTTTTAGTCTTTTCTATTGTGGAAAGGCTACTTTCCAACTATACACAATAAGATATGCACAAAATACATACATAAAGACAAATAGAAAAAGAATAAATTTATGAGCAAATTCAAGCTGCAAACCCCCTGACAATAAAATGTGGAGCTTTTCACTATGTTTTCTTTTTCTTTACATGTTAGCTGTAGTTTTAGAAAAAAAATGCAAAATATTTATGGTCAAAGTCGTGCAAACTTAGAAATGACTCAAAATGCTTGATGTATTCCATGGTTATGAAAATGAAGTGCTAAAATTACGTGATACATACATATCAGAAGCAAGCGAGAAATGGAATCAAAATGGAAAGACTTCTTTCGACATGCAATAAAGCCATTTAAGTTTAATAACTAAATCATTTTTTTTATGTATATGTTTTATAGAAAATGAATGATTTAAAAAATATTTTTCTAAAGACAATTCTTTGTACTATTTAAAAAAAAAAAGAAGAAGAAGAAAAATAATGAATAAACGGTTCTCAGGGGTATTATGTTGTGTTGATGGATAGAGACATGCAAAAATTGAAATTTTGACCCTAACGAAAAGGACCACGAGGGAGTAGCGTGGGTAGGGAAGCAGGTGATTGCACCTCCGAAGCAAGGTTGGCTGGGTAACGGAAAAGGGGGCTGGAACGGGAGGAGCAGAGCGAAGCGAAGTCCGTCACTCAGGCCCAATCAGAGGCGGAGACGTGGCGGACATCCCAACCCTTCGGCCCCGATCGTGTCTCCACGCCCATTTGCGTAGCCCGTAAACAACCGCCACGCGGTGGCCCCTCCCCTCCCCGAACGCCACAATCTCCTCTTTAGATATTTTCCGTGGGGCCTACTCCGAGTGTAAAGGGCCAGATATTTTTATTTCCCCTCATTTCTCGCTTTACGTTCCCCGCGGCCCCAGAGAGATCGGTCCCCGACCCCTGCTCGATCACAATCGACCGACCTCAATCTTTTTAAGAATAATATTATAAATGATCAATAAATTCTAACTTCATATGTAATTTTTAGATTTTTAATTTGTTGAATATAATAATCCTTAAACTTTTTATACATATTTTTATATGAAAATATTTAATATTATTTAGGATTACAATTCAATAATCACATTAAATAAATTAATAATTTATATTACATATCCTTATATCATTTTTTTCCAAAATTCTTATGCAACATGTCACCATATTTAAAAGTATAGAACATTTTCAATTAAAGAAATTAAGATGACTATTTTATTGATATGATGGTTTTCGTGTCTTCGAAGCTTCATAAAAACCCCTTTTTTGCCATGCACCAAAAGGTCCACCTTTTGGGATTCATCCTTCGTTCACTGAGCAAGTCATGTTGATGTTTGTGCAAAGGCTAATTTTTAAAACGAGGCTCTTACAACTAGATATCAAAAAATGATGCGTGGTAAAATCAAATTAAACCTGCCCACATCGAAATGAAAGAAAGGTCGAGAGATTGGGTTGAGGCATGATTAAATTGACTATTCCGATTTTCAAGACATATGATTTAAGCAAGTACTTCTTTTTGCCATCCTCTTAGTGCGTTTTCCATTTATTCAAATCAATCACCCATCCCGCGATCATGAGAATCCATTGTATTTTTGGGCATGGCAATTGGCTTGAATGGATCATGGGCAAAGAAGTGCGTGTTTCAATAGGCATTCTTTCGGCGATCAATAGCCAGAAAAAGTGTGGCCAGTGCTGCATTTGGGCCAACTGGGGTGCTCACGATGGATATTCGAAGAGATCGAGTCAAGATTTTTGGTTCTGAATCTCTGATAAAGCAGATGGAGCGGTCTCGTTGCGAATCCATGTCTTTCAGGCAGAGGCTTTGGAGCTTTCCATTTTCAGGGCAAAACGCAAAATCTCGTGCTTCGCACGATGCGTTGCAAAAGTTACGTGGGCTTGGACCAACTTCCAGGCCCAACTAGAAGTTAGTTTCCTCACTTGGGGAAGGCCCATTGAAGGTTGGCCAGTTACCCTTTCACTTTGGCAAAAGTCGGGCCTAATGAATTGCGCAACCCGCCCATGACATAAAAATCACAGGAAAACTATCCTAAAAGCCACGGGTATATCGCACTTTTATAAATTTAGTTATAAAATTTTTAATTATACTAATTGAATCTTAAATATTTATTTGATTTTGCTAATTGAGTCAATCCAACCAATTTTAACGGAAAATTGGTAATGTGACCGACATGACTAATATTGATGTGGATAATTTTTTTTTAATATTATTTTCATTTTTATTTTTCTCTTTTTCCCTCCGGTGGTCATGGCCAAGCATCATTGATGGTCTATGACCTCAGGTGAGGGCCACTTTTGGCTAGCCTCGAGTGAGGGTGGTCTATGCCCTCCCAAGCGAGGGCGACCATCAATGAAGGCTGGTGACCTTCGTTGGCCATTGACAAGCCTTAGTGATGGTTGGCGGAGGGCAAAAGGGAAAGGCAAAAAAAGTGAAGAAGGAAAAGAGAAGGAAAAAAAAAATGAAAAAGAAGATAAAAATAAAGAAAATTTGAAGATATATTTAAATATTATTAAAAATATTCATGTCAACATCGTTTTATCATGTAAGACAATCGGCATCTGCCAAGATTGGCAAGATTGACTCAATCAGCAAAATGTAAAAATGTTTATGATTCAATTCGTACAATTAAAAGGTTCATAATTAAATTGGTGAAAATCAATTAGGTTCAAGACCTTCGGACAATTTTCCTCAAAATTACATATTAACTTCTTGCCTTCTTCGTGTAAGGACGTTATCCAAACTCGCGTTTCGCCTCTCAAGCCTAGATATTTGCCCACCCCGGGCCATCGATCGCCTCTAGAGACACGGCAAGCGTCTCGCGTGCCTCGACTTCGCTACAATTGCCTATAGGGGAGTCATACACGGCTCTTTGACGATATGCATCGACTAAAACACATCAAAGATTCTGCTAAGCATGACTTAGAAAGAGAGGTTTCTTCATAATCTCCAATCAAATGTCGAATATGGGGCCTCCAAGGGGATCGCGTGCTTGAAGAAATTTTTTTCCGGCCATCATTGCTCTCTCTCCATCGAGCCCCACCGACCAGATAGAAGTTAGAACCCTTCTTTAGAAAGTGCTGTAGTGAAATAACCATCCACTTCTATGGAATTCCTATCTGCTCTCATATCCAACGACCCCACAATTTTCACCCTTCGTATTTCGAGACATGTGGATCAACCTATAATATGAAGCCAAAAGCAGGTTTTCTCTCACTTTTACCCAATTTTCTCGTTAAATATAAGAAAGATGACCAAAATACGGTTAGTATTTCTGATAACTCTATATCTTGAAACGCTTTCTTATATAGGAGCTATTTTTGAGCAAACACATCGGTAGCAACCACACCTTCTAGAAGCAAATCCACCGCGTATTACTTCCCTTCCACGCATAATTTCTACTAATAAACGATCCCCACCCGATATGCACCGATTGAGGTCAAGCTCCATACCTTCCTCGCACCCCATTTCTTCTTTCATTTGCATTTACCGCTTGACGCGGGTGGACTTAGTTCTCTGTTAAAGGCTTCATCTTCCAACACATTCCCACCAAACTTGGGAATTCACGAGCCCTGTCCGAGTTTACTCGAGCGGGGGAAGAGCCGGCAGACTTCTCTTCCATCTACTTCGAAACTCCGGCAAAAACCATGCAGGTACACTGTCCTTCTTTGAGAAATAGGAGGGTTGGATTGAGCCTAATTTATTGCCTGAAATTGTTCTTGACGAAATTCTGTCCGTGTAAAATTATGTGTGGGTGGATGAAAGATGCATCTTGAAATTAGCTGCAAAAGACGAGGATGTAAGTTTTGAGACGTGAGGAGGGTACTTTGATATGAAAAGTAAAGTACGATAAATTTTTATCCAGGATTCGTGTAATATTAGCGTGGTTTTGGTTTTGGTGCAGAAAGTCATCATCAAGGTGGATTGGTCCAGCGAGAAGCGCAAGAAGAAAGCCATTAAGATGGTCTCTGAAAATGAAGCTATCACAACTCGCGACTTGAATATGTCCATTTGGAAAGAAAATAAGTAAACGTTTTGAGTATACTTTTTCATGTGCCTGTGTAGACGTAAAATCATTTGAAGTGGACGACCAGAACAAGCAAGTGACCATGTATGGTGACATGGATCCCATAATGCTTGTGAAAAAGATGCGAAAGCAGTTCCCTACGGATATTGTCACCACGAAGCTCGAGACCCCGCCAGTGGTCAACGCACCACCAAAATTTTATGACCATCATCCACCACTTTTATGGGAGCCGTCGGCACCGCCGCTGTAGAGGGTTGCCACGGTTACTATCGTCCTCAGTAGGAACATATGTTGACGGAAACTTCCCAAGTGCTTTGATTCTACTGTATACAACCTTTCCCCTGTATCGCTCTACCCTACACTTCGTAAGTTCGCAGGGATGTTAATGTATTGTTTGGTTTGGTGTGAGCGTCCAGTCTAATAAAGATTTATATTAGCTAGCGTCATGGGAAATGTTCCAAGTGCCCGGCATGCATCAGAGGCAACTTCCTCGGAGGTTCATACACAAACCAAGGGTGCATTTGGTTCAGTATTCTCAAAGATCTTTCAGCCTCCAAAGTCCCTTAAGGAAATGCTTGATTGCTTGGCAATCATTTTGAAGTAACTTTCAAGTGAAAGTCGGCATTGTGAAAGCTAAAAACCCAATGCTAATAAAAACGAGTTTTGAGCTTTCAGCATTTGGCAACATGCTGAAATTTATTTTTTTCTTCCAAAACTAGATTCATTCATTCTTCAAAATGCTAGTAGGGACTAACTTTGAATCTTCAGCATTTGGCCAAATGATGAAACTTATTTTTTTCTTCCAAAACTAGATTCATTCATTCTTCAAATTTCTAATTTTGCCCTCGTTATTATTTTTTTAAATACCAAAATAATGCTAAAAGAAATCAAATATATATAAATGCCAAAAAAAAATATTTTGTTCTTTTTAAAAAATTATTTATATATTTGATCTTTTTTAGCATTATCGTCAAAATTTATATCTAAAAAGTTGCATAAATTATTTTTTTTTCAATTTTAAACAAATAAAAATTAAAAAATTCCAATGAAGGGTTTGGTCTTTTTTAATAATATATATGTATTTGATTTTTAGCATTATTTTCAAATTAATATTTAAAAAGTCGCATACATTACTTTTTAAATTAAAAAAATTAAAAAAATTCTGAAGAAAGATTTGGCCTTTTTTTTAAAATATATGTAAGTATTTGATTTTTTTTTTTAGTATTATTGTCAAAATTTATATTTAAAAAGTTGCATACATTTTTTTTTTTTAAAATTTTAAACAATAAAAAATTTAAAAAATTATGACGAAGGGTTTGGTCTTTTTATATAAATATATATATATATATATATATATATATATACATATATATATATATATGTATTTGATTTTTTAGCATTATTTTCAAATTTATATTTAAAAAGTTGCATACATTATTTTTTCAAATTTAAACAAATAAAAATTAAAAAATTTCGACAAAGGATTTGGTCTTTTTTTTAATTATATATATATGTATTTGATTTTATTTAACATTATTGTAAAAATTTATATTTAAAAAGTTGCATACATAATTTTTTTTTTTCAATTTTAAGCAAATAAAAATTAAAAAATTCCGATGAAGGGTTTGGTCTTTTAAAAAAAAAAATTATATATGTATTCAATTTTTTTAGTATTATTGTCAAAATTTATATTTAAAAAGTTGCATACATTATTTTTTTCAATTTTAAACAAATAAAATTAAAAAAATAATATTAATCACCAAAATAGCTTTTCAAATATGTACGGCATTTCTCTCAAAATTGCTTTTCAAAGTATAGTTTACCAAACGCCTTTGCATTTGCCTAAAGTCCTTTAGGCTAAATTGCTTTAAATTTTTTCAATAGACTTTCAAAATCTTTGAACCAAACACACCCTAAGCAAATTTGTTTGAAGAATCATTAAAAGCCTCTGCTCATCTGTATTTTAATCTGTTAGCTGATAGATTACATGCACAATACCCACTTGAATCAATTTATTATTAATTGAAAAAGGGGCGAACATGTCTGCAAAATAAACCCAACGAAATTTGGCTTCGATATCATGATTGAATATGCAACAAAGAAACATAACTTGGCAACATATGGAGGGCGACCATATGCATATAAAGAGTATATAAACCCCACAGTCAAGCGACATGGGATGATTCCATGCATTTTTAAATTGCACGGCAACTTGATCAACAGTTTTGCTTTAAAGATTGCAACGTTGAAATCTATAGATTGGTATAATCATAATTAGAAATAGACCATATTTTTTAACACATTCTTTGAATGCATTAAGCAACTCACTCAACTGCTATGTGGGTGGACCACTTACGAACACGAATTAGATTGAGGGAATTTGAAAGTCGTGGTATAATTCCTTTGATTGGACTTATATTTTTTGCTTGACTTGGGGTCAGCTGTGGTCCTCTATATCCCATCACTTTCCCAAGATTCCTAACTATTCTATTCGCACCCCTCTTCCTTTACTTATACTCACTTCATTTGGAGTTATTGAGCAGAAAATTGCTTTCTTTTGATGAAACAAAAATAAGGCAAAGCCATAATTCTTTGGAAGAAGTAGGGTATCTTAAAAATCAAACGAGACAATGACGCACTTGACTTTAAATACCTTATCTCCTTTAACAAGCCATGTTAAGCAAACAAGCTTAGAGACTAGCATAATCTCCAACATCCCTTTGAAGTCAAGTCATCAAAGGCATCCTTTTGACCCAAAAAAAAAAAAGTCATCAAAGGCATCTATTTCCCCAAAGGGGATTTCTAGAATGCAAGGAAAGGTTCTTGGCCTTCATAGGGCCCGCAAAACATATTATTGGGAAGAGACGTGATATATCCAGAAATGGTGTGGCTGGTGGGAAATGGAAAATCGATCAAAGTTCGCAAAGATAAGTGGCTTTCAGCTAGGTTGATTGGCGAACCTGTCAACCGAGAGACTCTGAAACTGTGGCTTAGTTTATTGAATCAGAGTTAAACCAATGGAATGAACAGAAATTGAATGAACCCTTTGATTAAGAAATAGCAAAGGAAATACTCACCATCTCAATTAGTTCAATCTCGAGGGATGATAAGCTTATTTGGAAGGGTGATAAAACAAGAGTTTATAATGTGAAAAATGGCTACCACAACGTATATACCACAGAACAATAGTATCCCACAAACCAAGCCTCATTATCATTTCAGCCATCGAAATTACTACCGACACAAATCTGGTTGCTACACTCTCCCCCCAAAATACAAAACTTCATGTGGAGCGTATGCCAAAATGCCCTCTCTACTTGTGAAAAATGTATATAAAAGAAAGAAGCTACCCGCTTCTTTGTGCCCATTTTGCTCTTAACCCCTAAAGACGACTGAACATTGTTTTTCCTATGTATGTGGACAAACGATTTCGGGTGCGTTTGGATGGGCATTTAGAAAGCCCATTCAGCCCCCAAAGCCCCTTCAGCCAAAAAATAGGTGTTTGGCAACCAATCTCAAAGAGCTTTCAAATGAAAGTCGGGCCTTGGGAATCTTTGAAAGCTGAAGGCCAGTAGGGACCTTTGGCCTTGGGCCACTTTCCACCAAATGCTGAAAATATTTTTTCTCTTCCTAAACTACCCTCATTAATCTTTCATATTTCCGTTATTGCCCTTATATTTATTTATTTTTTTTTTTTTTTTTTTTGAAAATTCAGCCAAACCCTTCGCCGGTCCGGCGAAGGGCTACGGCCGCCGGCGAGCCGGATCTGCGCGGCGGCCGTCGGCCGAGGTCGCCCGAGGTCGGGCGACCTCCGGCGAGGGTCGCGCGACCCAGCCCGAGGGGCCGGAGGTCGCCCGACCTCGGGCGACTCTCGGCGAGGGTCGCTCGACCCGGGGCCGCGCGACCCGGGCGACCGCCGCCCGGGTCTCGCGGCCGCAGCGGCCCTCGCCCGGGTCTCGCGAGGGTCGCGTGACGGCGTCGGGTCGCGCGACCCTCGCGAGACCCGGGCGAGGGCGCTGCGGCCGCGAGACCCTGGGGCGGCGGTCGCCCGGGTCGCGCGGCCCCCGGGTCGAAGCGACCACGGTCGCCTAAGGTCGGACGACCTCCGGCGAGGGTCGCGCGACCCGGCCCGAGTGTCGCCCGAGGTCGGGCGACCTCCGGCGGCCCTACTGGTCGCGCGACCCTCGCCGGAGGTCGTCCGACCCGGCGACTCGAGCGACGGCCGCCGCGCAGATCGCTCTCGGCGGCGCCGACCCTTCGCCGGACCGGCGAAGGGTTTGCGTAATATTAAAAAAAAAAAAGAAAAAAAAAATAAATATATATATATATATATATATATATATTATACCCATCAAAGCCCCTTGCGAAAATGTTGTTTATCAAACGCACATTCAACTCAAAGTCCATTTGCAAAAATTTTTTACCAAACACAATTGCATTTTCCCTAAATAGCTTTGGGCTTTCAGCATTTGCATTGGACTCAAAGCCCATTGCAAATGCTGAACCAAACGCACCCGAAATCTAGGCTGATCAAAGATTGAAAATCAATATATGCTCATATAATATTACTTGAATGGACAAATGGGTGTCAAAATTTTTTTATATGGATAAGACTAAACCTTTATGGGAGATCATCGTTAGTGTTCCGTGGCAAACCTGAAAATCTCGGAATTCCTTCTTCTCCGGATCCTTGCTCGATTGTTGATATCACACTTGCAATTAAAACGAATAACCATGTGGGGAACCCTAAATCGAGGAGGAAAAAACAAAGAAATGAAAACTTATCTCCTCGGCTGATTCGATGGATTCCATTGGCAAGTAAATCCATCAAGCTCAACATTGACGGCTCTAGGGGAGGAGGAAGCGTTGAAGGATTAGTAGCTAGAATATGTAGAGATCAGAACGAATCATTGATTATTGGTTTTGCAGAAATAGTGCATGTGGCTTCTACAAGCCAAATCGAAGATTTTGCAGTTTTTTTTTTTTTTTGTCCATCTTATTCTATTCCTACTCTAACGCTCATTCTCAGACTTTTGTCCCACCTCCTTACAAGGCGTGGGACTCCTGAAACTAAATTGTCTCCACCCCAACCTCCCCTAAAAAGGTGAAGATTCGAACCCCCCACCTATCCCTTCAAGGGTGACCACTGGGGCAAACCCAGTGGTTGAAGATTTTGCAGTTGAAGAAGGATCTACTGTACCTGAAGGATAGAAATGATCTGTGGAGCCTTAAAGATAAAAGTGATACCTTATTAATTGCGCTGCTCATTTCAAGAGAAAGCCAAAGCCCATGGGCCCTGCAAAATGTGATTGAAGACTATTGGATGTACTTAGCCAAGATGAAAAATGTGTGAGTGAATTATTGTTCACGCGAGGCCACCCAGCTAGTCAATTGGGTTGCTAAAACCTATAGTAGGAAACTCCTCATTCCTAATTAATTATATTATCCCCCTTCGCCTCTCTTAAATATGTTGTATTCTGAGACCCATCTATCGTGTTCCGATGTTTTCCAACAATGAATGGAATAGTCCTTTTGACAAAAAAAATAAAAAATCGCTCCATTTCTCTTCTTGCAAAGAGCAAAAGCACGTTTTGCTTCTTAACCCCCTCTACGAACCGGCCAAACGGTGCTGATCAGGGATCTGTATGTCCACGTCGCCTCTCAAGCTTCAGCCTTCCTTTTTTTGTTCCTTTTGCCATCCCCTCAGTGCATTTTCCATTTACTCAAATCAATCACCCATCCCGCGATCATGAGAATGCATTGTATTTTGGGCATGGCAATTGACTTGGATGAATGGTGGGCAGAGAAAGTGCGTGTTTCGATAAGCATTCGTTCACGATCCATAGCCAGAAAAGTGTTGCCACTGCTCCATTTGGGCCAACTGGGGTGCTCGCAATGGATATTCGAAGAGATCGAGTCAAGATTGCTGTCCTGATAAAGCAGAGTGAGCGGTCTTGTTGCGAATCCGTTTCCTTTCAGGCAGTGGCTTTAGAGCCTTCTATTTTCAAGGCAAAAGTAAAGTCGGGTGCTTCGCACGATGCGTTGCAAAAGTTATATGGGCTTGGACCAACTTCCATGCCCAACTAGAAGTTAGTTTCCTCACTTGGGGGGAAGGCCCATTAAAGGCTGGCCAGTTTCCCTTTGACTTCGACAAAGGCCAGGCTTAATGAGTTGCGCAACCCGCCCATCACATGGAAATTACGGGAAAATTGTCCTAAAAGTTATAAACTTATTATATTTTTATCAATTCAATCTTAAATATTTCTCTGATTTGCCAATTGAGTCTTCTTCTTTTTTTTGTTAGTTTTTGTTAATTAAGTCGATTCAGCCAATTTTGAATAAAAATCGCTTACGTGAACGTTAGTCATTTTATATTACAAGATTGGTATTGACATTGATAATTTTTATTTAGTTTTTTAATATTTTTTGAATCTCTTTATTTATTCTTTTCCTTTTTCTTTTTCTCTTTTTTAGGCACTATCGATTGTTGACAACCGGGCTACCCTTGTTAACCTCGAGCGGGGGTGACAAGGGTGGGCTATGCCTTCCTAAGCGAGAGCGACCTTTGATTGAGGCCAATGACCTCTACTGGCCATCGATAAGCCATGATGATTGTTGGCAAAAGGTTAAATAAAAAATCCGAAAATATATTAAAATATTATTAAAAATTTCACATTAGTGCCAATCGTACCACGTAAGACAACTGACGTCCACGTAAATGATTTTAAGTCAAATTTGATTGGATGGATTTATCTGGCAAAATGTAAGAATATTTAAAACTTAATTAACACAGTTAATAGGTTTAAGACTGAATTGATAAAAATTTAATAGGCTTAAGATTTTTTAAACAATTTTTCCTAAAATTTTTAAATGAACTTCTTGCCCATGACCAAACTTGGTCTGGTCGGGCCCTCCTCCCATAAGGATCTAACCCAAATCCATGTTTTGCCTCTTGGGCGTAGGCAATAGCCCACCGTCCATCGATAGCCTCTAAAGACATGACAAGTGTCTCGCGTCCCTCGACTTTGGTACAAATGCCTATAGGAGGGTCGTACACGACTCTTTGAGGATATGCATCGATTAGAAAGAGGGTTTGCTTTATCGGCTCCAATCAAAATGGAGAATATGGGGCCTCCAAGGGGAGCACGTGCTTGAAGAAATTTTATCCGGCCATTAGTGCTCCCTCCAATGAGGCCGACCGACCAAATAGAAGCGTCCTTTAGAAAGTGCCGCAGGGAATCCTTGTCCGTCTTTACTTCCTAGTACGGGATAACATTAACAATCTAATATACCACTGGAAAAAAAAAAAAACATGAATTTTGGTCTTACTTTTCAAGATTCTTTTTGGTCTACATAGAAAGGTAAATGCACAAAGTTAGATAACTGTAATTTAATTTTTCCTTTCTTGTCATCGCTTTATCAAAGAATCATCCACTTCTATGAAATTAATATCTGCTCTCATATTTGATGACCCCACTATTTTCATTGTTCATACTTCAAGACCTACAAACCAATCAATAATATAAAGCCGAAAAAAGTGGATTTTCTCTTGCTTTTACTGACTTTTTCGAATTTTCCAGTCAAACAGAAGAAAAGTGGCGGCCATACTATTAGTATTCCGGATAACTCTCTATTTTCAAACTCTGTGGTATTAGGTGCTACTTTCTTTAGGGCAAACATCAGTTGGTAGCAGCCACACCTTCTCGAAGCACATTCATCGTGCATTTATTCCCTTCCACACATAATTTCTAGTAATATATCAGGCCCTCATTGACGTCATGCTGCATACGTAAGACGGTGCCACCTTGACGTGGGATCCGAGAGCGAGGCTGAGTGGGCATTTTGGCTTTTTTTTTTGGGGCACCCAATTCCTTCATTTCATTAGTATTTTCCCCATGACTCGGGGGGGACTGAGGTCTTTATTAAAGGCCTCATCTTCCAACACATTTCCATCAAACTTGAGAATTCACGCGCTCTGTCCAAGCCTACTCAAGCCGGGGAAGAGTCGGCAGAATTCTCTTCTATCTACTTCGAAACTCCGGCAAAAACCATGCAGGTACGGGGCCCTCCTTAGAGAGTCATAGGATGGTCTGGTCGGAGCCTAGTTTGTTGTCCGAGCTCGCTCGTGACGTCTCCATTTGTATAAAATTATGCGTGGGGCGGGCAAGAGATGCATCTTGAAGTTAGTTTTAAATGATGAGGATGATAATTGTAGGTTTTGAAATGTGAGGAAGGTATTTTGATATGAGAAGTTAAGTAGGGTAAATTTTTAACTAAGGTTTTTGTTATGTGGATGTGGTTTTGGTTTTGGCACAGACGGTTATTATTAAGGTTGATTGGTCCAGTGAGAAACACAAGAAGAAGGCCATCGAGATGGTCTCCAAAAATGAAGGTATTGGGACTTGCGACTTTATTATGTCCATTCATAAAGAAAATGAGTAAACATCTTGAGTTATTTTTTCGTGTGGCTGTGTAGAAGTACAATCATTCAATGTGGACGAGGAGAACAAGCAGCTTACGGTGAATGGGGGCATGGATCCCGTGGCACTCGTGAAAAGTATGAGAAAGAAACTCCCGACAGCGGATATTGTCTACATGGAGAGTGAGCCCTCAAGGATGCTTGAGGCCTCACAAAGGGAGCGTAACCCCCGTAACTATAACAATCCTAACAACGGCTATTACCCTGATCCCTATAATAATACTAATCGCGGCTATCACCCCGATCCCTATAATAATCTGAATCACGGCTATCACCGTGATCCCTATAATAATCTGAACCATGGTTACCATGCCGCTCCCTATAATAATCATAACTATGGTTTCAGCCCTTATCAAGCCTACGGATACCCACATGACCACAATCCTTACAATGGGGGGCCGTCCGCACCGCTGTTCCCGGGTTATCATGGTTAATATCCTCCTCAGTGGGAATATGCTCACGGCTATGTGGACTTCACAAGTCCTTGATTCTACTTTGTGCAGCTTTTCACCTGTGTCGCTCTGCCCTATCCTTTGTAAGTTTATATGGATGTTAATGTACCGTTTGGTTTGGTGTGATCTCGGCCTGGCTAGCAAAGGTTACGTCATCTGTTGAGTAGCTTCGGTAGATATATTGGAATTTTAAAAGAGCTCCACATGAATTGATATAAACAAGGCGTTAGGAAAAAAAAAACTAATGAGCGACCTAGCTAGCGTTACGGGAAATGTTCCAAATGCCTGGCATGCATCGGAGGCAGCTTCCTCGGAGGTTCTTACACAAACTGAGCCGCCGCTGTTTGAGGAATTAAGAGCCGCCGCTTGTCTATACCTTAATCCGTTAGCTAATAGATCAAGCACAATACCCACTTGAATTAATTTCTTATTAATTAAAAAAAGGCGCGGATGCATACGCAAAATAAAACTCGACGGAGTATGGTTTCGATATTATGTTTGAACTTAAAACCAAGAAACTTAAATTAAAAAAGTTAACAGATGAAGAGATATCATGTTATATTAAGAGCACATAAACCCCTCAATCAAGTGACGTGGGATGATTCAGCGTTATTTTAAATTGCACGACAACTTAATTGACAGTCTTATTCTTGAAATTAAAACGTGAAAGTCTCTAGACCGGCATAATCATAATTAGAAATAAATCATTTTTTTTAACGCTCCTTTTGTATGGATTAGACAACTTGCTCGACTCCTACGTGGGCGGACCACTTACGGACGCGAACTAGACTGAGGGAATTTGAAAATCATGATATAATTCCATTAATTTTTTTTTTTGGGTCGAAAATTAACTTGCATTCAAGAAATTAAGAAGGCGCATTACATCGGTTCGGGAATTCCGCAAACAGGATCAAAAGAAGGGCACGCGGGGGAAAACACAGCCAATTACCAGGGAGAGTATACGCCATATGCGCTTTGGCGATGAAATCGGCGGCTTGGTTCTTCTGACGATGCTCATACACCAAAGTGACGTCGTGCAGCTGGCTTAAAAGAAGTTGGCAGTCTTGGGTGATGGATCGTACGGCCCAATCCGAAGGAGCCTGGCCCAGGATGGCTTCAACAGCTTGAAAGCTGTCACTCGAGATCCGAAGTGGGAGTTCGGTTGAACTCGCCCGGTTGAAGCCGCTTCTGTCAGGCGAGTTCGTGTCTCTTTTATTTCCTCTAGAGCACTCAAAATAGCTAGGGTTTCGCCAGCAATCACCAATGGGACATGAATCCGTTTAACAAACCCATGAACACACACACCATTTTCATCTCTACAGATTCCAGCTACTGATCCGTCTGATTGCATCTCCTTCCAGGCGCAATTTACATTCATCTTGAGCGCACCCGATGGCGGAGGGACCCAGGAGGATGTATCCGGAGTTCGCGAGGCAGGTCTGGGGTTCCATTTTTCGAACAAATGCTGGGTAAGTTGCGCCTCGGTAACAATTTGCTCGGATTGCCCCTGTTTTCCCTTGGAATATAAATGCATTACGCGCTTTCCACAGAACCAAAGCATAGTAGCGAAGACGGCTTTTGGCTAGCCGACGCCCCCGATCGAAGGTAATCTTTGATCCATTTCTCCATTCTTGAAATCGGTCCCGAGAGATACCGACTAGCTTCCTTTAATTTGCCCCAAATTTGCCGAGGCCAAAGACAGAGACAAAATAGGTGTTCGGGTGTTTCTGGTGCTAGATGACAACGTGGGCAGGTCGGCTCAGGTAAAATGTGGCGTTTATGTAAGTTTTCTCTGGTTGGAAGGCTGCCAGTGCATAAGCTCCATAAGAATTGTTTGATTTTAGGAGTGGTGTGTAATTTCCAGAGCTCTTTCCAGAGTTGGGGTGGTACCTGATATGACGATGATGCTTCATTTTGTGCTCTACTAACTGTTGAGATAGATTTGAGCCTGTGGTAACCACTCCTGATATTGTATTCTCCTATAGAATGTCCGACCCAGAGTAACCTGTCCTGTTGTGGGTTTTTACTTAGTGTTGTTGCAAGAATTTCCGCAGTTATAATACTGCAAAATAGATCTGAAATAAGAGAAGAATTCCATGATCTTGAACTGGGATGAATTAGCTCTGCAACCCTCTGAGGATCATTAAAATTGGCTGGTCCTCCTATCCTCCCTGACAATAACCAGCGGTCTTCTCTGATGTTTATAGACTGACCATCTCCAACTTCCCATTTTAGATCGGGTAATAGTGTTTCACGCCCCATTAGGATACTTTGCCATCCCCATGAAGGTCGGGTTCCTCGGTTGCTGTCCAAAATGAGCCATTAGGGAAGTAGAGGCCTTTAAAAACTCGCTCCACAAGGTCTCTCGGAGCTTTAGCAAGACGCCAAGCTTGTTTCCCAAGCATTGCTCTATTAAGTAACACTAAATCTTTGAAACCCATGCCACCATCAGCCTTCTTTTCCTTAAGGATATCCCAGCTCTTCCAGTGAACCCCTTTTTGATGCGCTTTTTGCCTCCACCAGAATTCTGAAATTTTTCTTTCAATAGCTTTGCAAATTGATACTGGGATTTTAAAGGTATTCATGGCATATTGCGGAATCGCCTGAATGACCATTTTGATCAAAACTTCTTTCCCAGCTTTGGATATTAGTTGCTCCTTCCAACCTTCAAGTTTTCTTTCCACACGAGCTAAGAGCCAACT
Source organism: Eucalyptus erythrocorys (assembly GCA_014182555.1). Lineage (NCBI taxonomy): Eukaryota > Viridiplantae > Streptophyta > Magnoliopsida > Myrtales > Myrtaceae > Eucalyptus > Eucalyptus erythrocorys. The sequence continues at coordinate 44,472,178 of CM024597.1, read as the reverse complement.
AAACATCTGCTTCTTAGACCTTCCCCAGTCAGATGGAATGCCTAGGTACTTCCCAGTTTGTTCAAGAAGAGGGACTCTTAATTCAGCTGCTAAGTTGTACTTTAAGTTCTGTGGACATTTAGCCCCATAAACAGCCCTGATTTGTTCAAATTTATCCTTTGACCAGAGGCAAAGCAGTAGCAATTCAAGATATTAGCTAAGTTCTGGGCCTCTCGAATAGTCCCATCCAGAAAGAAGATGGCATCATCAGCGAAGAACAAGTGAGATAGGGTAGGGCAGTGTTGGTTCAGCTTTATTCCCTGCAGAATACCATCTAGAACAGCCTTTTCAATCATATGGGATAGACTATTAGCCATTATGATGAATAGATAAGGGGACAAGGGGTCTCCCTGCCTTAGACCACGAGTAGGACTAAAACTCTCCCCAGATGCTCCATTAATTAATATACTGAAATGAACCGAGGATATGCAGAATTTGACCAGACTGACCCACCTCTCACAGAAGCCCATCCTTAGCATTATATCACACAAAAAGTCCTATTCGACCCTATCATAGGCCTTTTGCATGTCTAGCTTTAGTATTCCTTTGAAATTTCTACGGGTCCTTCTAATCCGGATTTGGTGGATGACTTATTGAACAAGAAATATGTTATCTTGTATCTGTCTACCACCTATGAATGCACTCTGTTCAGGGAGAATTATCGATGGCAGCCAAGGCTTTAGTCGGTTAGCCATGATCTTTGCAATAATCTTATAAGTAAAATTGCATAGACTGATGGGGCGGAATTCAGTAACTCTTTCAGGGTTTGTAACTTTTGGAATAAGTGTAATATATGTTGCATTGAGGATGGGATCAAACCTGCCATTTCTGAAAAAGGAGTCCACTAGATTGAAAATGTCCATATGAATTGTTTCCCATTGATTTTGATAAAAAAGACCGCTGTAACCGTCTGGTCCAGGAGCTTTGGCAGCCCCCATTTGAAAGACAGCCTCTTTAACTTCTTCCAGAGTGAGCTTTGCTGTGAGGGAGTTATTCATCGCCTCGGAAACCACCTTTGGACATTGGAGCAGCACTGGTTCATAATGTCGGGACCCCACTGAGCTGTATAAATCTCTATAAAATTCTGTAATATGTTGCTGTATTTCCCGGGGCTCTCGAGTCCATATGTTCTCTTCTATTTTCAACATGTTTATTTTGTTCCGTTGTCTTCTCTGGATAGTTGTAGCGTGAAAGAATTTCGAATTCCTATCCCCCCACTTCAGCCATTGTATTCTAGATCTCATTCCCCAGTACATCTCCTCCTGACGCCATAGATTACATAACTGTTCTGTGATGGCTTTATATTCAGCTTGAGTTCCTGCTTGATCACCCCTGTTTGTGATTTGAATTAGTTCATTTCTGAGAGGGGTGATTTGGTTAGATGCATTACTAAAAGTGCGCTTACTCCATTGCCTCAGCTCCTTAGTTAATTTAGATATTTTTGCCACTAGGTCTGCCTTCAGCATTGGTGCGGACCTCCAAGACTTATCAACAATTCCTGCATAATCGGGGTGCTCCATCCAGTAAGCCTCAAATTTAAATCTCCTCTGTTTTGTCCCAGAGCATTCTTGAAAATTAAGTAATAAAGGACTATGGTCGATCCATCGCGGTAAGGCGAAGGCAGCAGCATTAGGAAAATTCAGCCTCCATTCGAGGTTGCAAAAAACCCGATCTAGTCTTTCTTTAACAAGGTCAGCCCCTTCTCTTCTATTCGACCAAGTGAAAGCACAACCTTTACTCTCAATGTCAATTAGAGAGCATGAGTCCACGAACTCCCGAAAGGCCACCATTCTGAAACGCTCTGCCAATCTTTTCCCACACTTTTCCCATTGATAAAGTATCTCATTAAAATCCCTTAGGCAAATCCAGGGAATAGTAGAACCGCCATGTCTGCTATGTATGTAATTCCATAGTGCCACACGATCTTGAAAGATAGTTGGTGCATGCAAAAAGGTCATCTTCATCTGATCATAACTCCCCTCCATATTGCAGGAAACATCAATAAGCTCAACATTACTATGATCGATGGTGAGATTTACCGCCCCATTCCACAGTAAGGCAAGTCCCCCGCTTTGTACTGTAGGATTTATGTGTATAAAGAAGAAAATTTCATTCTCGCGCCCGATATTATCTATAACCCGAGATTGGTTTTTGTCTCCATAAGAAAGACGATATTTGGTTTCTCTTGGACCACAATGGCCCGTAAGTGCTGAACTGTCAAGGGAGAACCTAAACCTTGACAGTTCCAGCTTAAGATTTTCATGGCTGCTGTGGTGGCTTGTTTAGGCTAGCCACCAAAGCCCCGGCTGTTTCGCCGTCCCAAAACTGAACAGGCGTATCCAGAAGAGTCCCGGAATCCACCTCTGGCATCTGAATGCCTGTTTTATCATATGGGTTAAATCTTTTTTGTTTTTTCGAAGTCTGTTTTTTCATACATACTCTTGGTACCCCGGTATACTCACCCCGGAGTTGGCTTAACATGATCAGCAGCAGATGCTTGCTGGGTCCACCTGAATCCTCTTCCCTTTCTTTAGTGCAGCGAGATCAGCTGGGGAAGGTTGATCTGGAGTCTGAGTTGCTGGCTGGTAAATCACAAGAGCTTGGTTGTTATCCGAGGTGAGCTGCTGCGTCTCTTCCTCCACTGGTATGATTGGGGTCTCAGGCACCATTTCATCCTCCAATAAGGTAAGGTCAATATCCCCATAAAAGGTTTCCCAACATGGACTCAGACGTTGAGCTTCAGCTTTTAGCCAGGAACCAAATTTGCGTTTCTTTTCCTCAGATTCGGACTCAACATACGGGTGGGTGGGGCATTTCGTAGTAGAGTGAGTCATAAGGCCACATGAATAACAGAAAAACGGAAGCCTTTCATATTTAAAATCAATCCACCAGTGTCTTTCTCCAACATGAATGATAGTTCTAGTTTTCAAAGGTGAGAGATTTAAACTCACTCTAGCTTTCCCATTTTCGGGAGCGCTATTGCGAGCGGCGATCCGGACATCTTCAACTTCCCCGTTTTCCAGCTATTAGCCCGATACAATCCTCCCGCATTGCTTTGCTCTTGGCAGACCCACAAAGTGTATCCAGAAGGAATAGGTATTAAACTGATAACAATGTTCTGGAATAGTTGGGTCCCCTTCTTTTAAGATTAGCAGATTACTTGAAAAAGACCAGGGGCTTGTCTGTAGGATTCGCTTCTTATCTTCTGCCGATTTAAAAATGAAGGCGAAGAAACCGGTATCAATCGTTTCACAACTCACCTCAGTGACCTTCCAAGATCTCTTCATTGTGGTCCAGAACGCTGGGACATTGACATCTGGGTTTGTAAATAGCTTACCATACAGAATATGTTCATCATTTTGAGTGGGAGTTTCGGGGATACGCCCATTGAGCTCTGTGATTTCATCAACTGCCCACAGGTCGCCCATTCGTTGACACAGAGCAAGCATTCGGAGTTGATCCGTATGATTTCCTTCCATTGCTAGTTGTCAGGTTAAATAATAGAGCAAGATTGGAGTGAAGGGAGATCTATTTGTGGGTGAGTACCGAGGGTTTTAACTTAAGAGCAGTGTTTAGGGTTTTCGAGTAGAGAGACTAGGTAGACAAAAACCTTCCAGTGAACTAGAAGGGAGATTACATACCGGGAGGAGAAGACACTCTCTTCAGGATCTGGCCGATTACCAGAGTTAGCAAACGATCCCTGAAGGAAAGGCCTCCAGCAAATCACCATTCGGGCAGTGGCGAAGCCAAAAGAGACAGATCTCCATCGGGTTGCTATGTAAAGCTACACGAAGGAGAAGTGTATCAGTCTGGAGGGGAGGATCTGCTTACGTCCATTGAGGCCGAACGAAGAGACACTATCACCGGAGGGATAGGGAAAAGCTCACCGGCGGTGAGAGAAGCTGGAGAAGAGTAGTCTGTTCCCACTCGATATAATTCCATTAATTTGACTAGTATTTTTTCGCTTGACTTGGGTCAGCCTGGGGTCCTCTATAATTGCAAGTTGCGACCCCATTGCTTTCCCGAGATTCCTAGCTATTCTATTCGCACTTATCTTCTTCTACTCAGCTCACTCTATTTCTCTTCTTGCAAAGAGCAAAAGCTCGTTTTGCTTCTTTAACCCCCTTCACGAATCCGGCCAAACGGTGCCAGTCAGGGATGTTAATAACCATATCGCCTCTCAGGCTTGAGTCGTACTTTTTCTCCATGGGGTCCGGAACAAATAAACAAGAACATTATTGAGTTTCATACGTCGTCGTGATCTTTTGTCTTGGACCTTCTGAGGCTGGAATGGGGCAATGAAAGGGAAAGGAAGAGGGCCATGAAGATTGTCTACGCATATGAAGGTGCCCCACAAAATTGTGAAATGATAATATCAAATCTCGAGTGGTTGAAACTAGGGTTAAAGATTCAATAGGAATACATACGTAAGATGATAAACATCCATGTTAATAATTTTCGTCAAAATTGGCTATTACTTAACTGACAAAATTTCTATAGATTTAAGATTTTTTAAATATATATTTTTTAAAAATTTATAAATGAATTTCTCACCCGTGACCAAGCTTGGCTGGTCGGGCCCTTCTCCCGTAATGATCCTATTCGAACCCACGTTTTGCCTCTCAAGCCTAGATATTAGCCCACCTGGCAGTCGATCGGCTGTAAAGACATGACAAGTGTCTTGCGTCCCCCAACTTTGGTACAATTGCCTATAGGAGAGTCATACACGACTCTTTAAGGTTATGCATCGGCCAAAACAGCCAAAAGGCTACTAACTATCATAACTTAGAAAATTAGGTTTCCTGATCATGTCCAATCAAATGTCAAATATGGGGCCTCAATGGGAGCACGTGCTTGGAGAAATTTTCTCCGGTCATCAGTGCGCTCTCCATTATGGCCGACCGACTAAATAGGACCGTTCTTTAGAAAGTGCTGGAGGGAGTCTTTGACCATCTTTGCTTCCTTCCTAACACAAGATAACATTAGCAATCTAATATACCACTAGAGAAAAATCATGAATCTCGGTCTCATTTTTCAATATTCTTTTTGGTCTACATAAAAAGATAAATACACAAAGTTGATCATCATAATTTGGCTTTTCTTTTCCTCTCATCACTCCATCAAATAATCATCCGTTTCTATAGAATTGCTATCCGCTCTCCTATTTAATGACCCCATTATTTTCATCCTTCATACTTCCACGAGTCAGTCTCTAATACAAAGCCGAATAGTGGGTTTTCTCCCGCTTTTACTGACTTTCTCGAATTAACCAGTTAAATGTAAGAAGGATGATGAAATTACGGTTAGTATTTTCAATATCTCTCTATCTTCAACACTTTTCTTATATAGGCGCTATTTTCTTTTTTTTTGCAAACACCAGTAGGCAGCCACCACACCTTCTAGAAGCACGTCAATCGTGTATAAATACCCTTCCATACATTTTTTCTACAAATAATTGAGCCCATGCGACATGCGATGACGTTACCGACTGAGATCACGCTGCATACGTAAGACTATCCACCCTTGACGTGGGATCCGTGAGCGTGGCTGAGTGAATTTTGCTTATTATGGCACCCAATTTCTTTTTTTCATTAGTATTTTCCGATTGACTTGAAGTGGACTTAGGTCTCTATATTAAGGGCCTCGTCTTCCAATTCATTCCCATCAAACTTGAGAATTCACGTGCTCTGTCCAAAGCTTACTCGAGCGGGGGAAGAGCCGGCCGAATTCTCTTCCATCTACTTCGAAACTCCGGCAAAAACTATGCAGGTACACTTCCCTTCATCGAGAAATAGGAGGGTCAAGTCGAGCCTAATTTGTTTCTAAACTAATTTGTGATGAAATTCCGTTCTTATAAAATTATGCGTGGATCAATGAGAGATGCAATTTGAAGTTAGCTGCAAAAGATGAGAATGATAATTGTAGGTTTCAAAATGGGAGGAGTTAGTTTGACGTGGGAGGTGAAGTATGGTAAATTTTCATCTAGGGTGCGTGTCACATTGATGTGGCTTTGGTTTTGGTGCAGAGAGTTATCATCCAGGTGGATTGGTCCAGTGAGAAGAGCAAGAAGAAGGCCATCAAGATGGTCTCCAAAAATCAAGGTGCTACAACTTCAATGTCATCCATTCTAAATGAAAATAAGTAAACAAAATATGTGAGTATATATATAAATATATTTCTTTTTCATGTGGCTGTGTAGAAGTAGAATCATTTTCCGTGAACGAAGAGAAGAAGCAGCTAACGCTGGAAGGGGAGATGGATCCCGTACCACTTGTGAAAAAGATGAGAAAGGAATTTCCGACAGAGATTATCGCCATGACCCAGATCCCAGTCGAGGCACAACCACAACAGCCTCGTCCATCCCCCGAAACCCCACATTACCCCATTCCTCAGCCGCACCCGGGCGATAATGGTTACCATTATCCTCATTTTTGTCCACCCTATGTACAGCCGCAGTACCCCGGTTATCCCTATTGGGGGCAGCCGTCCGCGCCGCCGCTGTACGGGGTTCACAATATTCACCATCCTTTTCAGTAGGAATATGTTCGCGGCTATGTGGACTTCGTCAAATGCTCCATTCCTATTTTGTATGGCGTGTCATCTGTATTGCTCTGCTCTGCTCTGCCCTGCCCTTTGTAAGTTTGCACTGATTTTAATATACCGTTCGGTTTGGTGTGATCTCGGCCTGGTTAGCAAAGGTCGCATCATCAGTCGAGCAGCTTCGGGAGACATATTGGAATTTTAGAAGAGCTGCATATGAAGTGATATAAACAAAGCGTTAGAAAAAGAAGCCCAACGAGCGACCTAGCTAGCGTCACGGGAAATGTCCCAAATGCCTGGCATCCATCGGAGGCAGCTTCCTCGAAGGTTCTTACACAAACTGAGTCGCCGTTTGAGGAGTCATTAAGAGCCGCCCCTCCTCTATACTTTAATCCGTTAGCTAATAGATCGTGCACGCACAATACCCACTTAGATTAATTTCTTATTCATTGAAAAAGGATGCAAAATAAACTCAACGAAAAGTTATCTAGATATCGTATTAAAATGTGTGACCAAAAAATTTTAAAAAATAAAATTCACAGATAAAGAGAGACCATATGTATATGAAGAGTATATAAATTCTAGATTCAAGTGACATGGGATAATTCAATATTTTTTTATATTGCACAACAACTTAATCGATAATCTTATTCTTGAAATTGGAATGTGAAAGTCTCTACATTGGGATACTCATAATTAGAAATGTTGCGATAGGGCGAGCGATCGAACAATAATATAGACGGAAGAAGAAAAATAAATCGGACAAGGATTTACGTGGTTCAGTCGTAAAGACCTACGTCCACGGGGAGAGCAGCAGCGAATTTCACTATAGATCAAGCGATACAAGGAGATTACACACTCAAGTCACTCAAACACTCTCTCGGTGTTTCCCAAACCCCAATTACACCCAAAAACGCACACAGTGTTTAGCCCCAAAATTCCTCACAAAATAATCTCTCAATCTCACAAAGGAATTTACACACAAATCTTACCTCAAGATTTGTATCGGCTACAAACACTAAATCTTCTTGGATGTAATTGCATGAACAAGAACGACAAAGAAAATCCCTCCCAAGCACTCGACGACGAGACGGCGCTTCAAGACCAATTCTTCATGATCAACGGTGGAACACCAAGCACTCACGCGGCGCTTCAAGATAATTTGTGATCCACACCTACCACCCACGTCCACAGGTCTATATATATGAGTGAAACCCTTGTCCTTTTGCCAACTTCTCATAGGATTATGTTTCCTATTTTAAACGATTTTATCCAAAACATATCTCTATATATTTTGAAGAAAATCCAAATCCAAGTCGAAGTTGGACTTTCCTATTTCAGACGTCTGCAACATATCCAATTCGGAATATTCCGAATTTCACATTGGACTCAAACTCGAGACATATTTTAACAATCTCCACCTTGGCTCGACGTTTGAGCCAAATTACAATCGCTTCGTAAAAAAAAATTCAAATTCTGCTGCTACTTTCCCATTACCCCCGATGGGCTCAATCGCCACAGATTTTATCCAAGTCCAAGCCTCGCTTGAACTTTGTCATAACCGAGGACCTCATCAGAATACCAACTCCACATGCACCTTTAACTGCTCCATAAGGATTTTCTGACACAACCTCCCTAACCGTAGATAAAGCAAAACCATTGTTGCATCCATATCTGTCAGGAGATCGAATACATACCTTGTCAATATCAGCAGTTACAGCAACCGTTGGTTCTATAAGCTCCACCTCGCTATGAGCATCATCTGTGTCGATTACTTTGCTAGTACTCATACTCGCTACCTTAGGAGTTTCTGGTCGCAACTCCACCTCAAGCTGAACATCGTCCAGATCCGTATTAACACTGCCACATATACTCCTAGCCAGAAGTATTGGAGACTCATCAAGGGTAACTTCGCTGCTGTCAACAGGTGAATTTATATCCGGGCACCACAACTGATCACCCCGCTCACCTTGTGCATAGCCATGGAGTATGCACCTTGCCCTCCCATCGAGCTTACCATCGCTCACTCGAAAATAAGACGGGCAACCAAGCATTCTAAAAATAGAATAATCAGCAACGTTACCTGACCACACTTCTTTAGGAGTCCACCTTTCAATAGCAGTTGATGGGGATCTATTCACCAGGTAGCTTACCGTACTTAGCACATCAGCTAGGGTTCTCCTAGCAACACCAGCACCAGAGATAATTTTTCGGGCCATCTCCAGTAATGTTCTGCTCATCAATTCTGCAAATTGTTGTGATTTACTAGCACTAGTGCGGTGTTTCACTATGCCCTCTTTCATGCAGAATTTATTTGTCAGCTCCGAGCAGAACTCCATGCTATTGTCAGTCCGCACATGCTTGATCGACTTACCAGTCTCCGTCTCGATCAAAGCTCTTGACTGCATGATCTTGACACTAGCATCAAACTTGTGCCTTGGCACAAACACCCAGGTCTTCCTCGAGCAGTCCATAAACCCTTGAACAGATGCATCCGACGTCTCCGGAGCGAAATTTGTCACCGTCTCACCTTGAAGTTTATACAGGTCTCCATGCTTGATTCCTTTCATTATCACTAGGGCACCTCGAACAACCTTCAAATCTCCACCTTTTGAAGAATACCTACAACCAGCTGAATCTAGGGCACCTAAGGAAATTAAGTTCTTCTTTAACTCTGGAACATGCCTCACTCCAGTCAATGTCCTCACAATACCATCATGCATTCTGATTTTAACATCACCAACACCCACAACATCGCACTCGGCGTTGTTCCCTAACCGAACTTTACCACTACCCATGCATTGATAAGTGATAAACCAGTTTCTATTTGGTGTGACATGAAAAGAACAACCAGAATCCATAATCCATCCATCAAGTGATGAATCATTAGTGACAGACAAGACATAATCGGCATTATCTGCTACAGCTGCAACATTATCTACAGAATCAACCATAATTCCCTTACCCTTTTCATTCTTCAGCTTAAGGCAATCCCTTCTAAGATGCCCGCTCTTGCCACAGCTCCAACAGACAACATTAGCAGTCTTAGACTGACTACGCCTGTTCATATAAGTACTACTATTACCCACACGTGTTCTAGATCTTCCTCTATTTTCACCTACTAAAGCAGTAGATACATGTTCGCCAGATTCTCTTCTACGAATGTCCTCGCTCAGAATCAAATCTCGAACTCCATCAAACGTCAAACTTGTTGACCGAGAGGAATTACTAACAGCAGTAACAGTAGTATTCCAACTATCAGGCAATGAGGATAATAGAATCAAAGCACGTACCTCATCTTCAAAGTCAATTTCAACTGAACTCAATTGACTAACAATCACATTGAATTCATTGATATGATCAGCAACTGACGCACCTTCGCTCATCTTCAAATTAAACAGACGTCGCATCAAATAGACCTTGTTGATCGCAGAGGGCTTCTTGTACATATTCGACAGGGCTTGCATCAAATCAGCAGTGGTCTTCTCCTTCAAGATGTTAAACGTGACGTTACGAGCCAACGTCAACCGAATAACACCCATAGCTCGTCTATCCAACAAATCCCAATCAGCTTGCTTCATCGTCTCTAGTTTCTCCCCAAACAATGGCAAGTGCAGTTTCATCTGGTAAAGATAATCTTCAATCTGCATCTTCCAAAAACTAAAATCCTTCCCATCAAATTTTTCGATTCTCACTTTTACTTCTTCTATCGCCATCGATTCGCTTCAACTTAGCCAAGCCTAGCTCTGATACCACTTGTTGCGATAGGGCGAGCGATCGAACAATAATATAGACGGAAGAAGAAAAATAAATCGGACAAGGATTTACGTGGTTCAGTCGTAAAGACCTACGTCCACGGGGGAGAGCGGCGGCGCCGAATTTCACTATAAATCAAGCGATACAAGGAGATTACACACTCAAGTCACTCAAACACTCTCTCGGTGTTTCCCAAGCCCCAATTACACCCAAAAACACACACAGTGTTTAGCCCCAAAATTCCTCACAAAATAATCTCTCAATCTCATAAAGGAATTTACACACAAATCTTACCTCAAGATTTGTATCGGCTACAAACACTAAATCTTCTTGGATGTAATTGCATGAACAAGAACGACAAAGAAAATCCCTCCCAAGCACTCGACGACGAGACGGCGCTTCAAGACCAATTCTTCATGATCAACGGTGGAACACCAAGCACTCACGCGGCGCTTCAAGACAATTTGTGATCCACACCTACCACCCACGTCCACAGGTCTATATATATGAGTGAAACCCTTGTCCTTTTGCCAACTTCTCATAGGATTATGTTTCCTATTTTAAACGATATTATCCAAAACATATCTCTATATATTTTGAAGAAAATCCAAATCCAAGTCGAAGTTGGACTTTCCTATTTCAGACGTCTGCAACATATCCAATTCGGAATATTCCGAATTTCACATTGGACTCAAACTCGAGACATATTTTAACAAGAAATAAGCCATTTTTTTTGGCTTCTTTTGTATGCATTAGGCGACTTGCTCAAATCCTATGTAAGTGGACCATGTACTGATGCCAATCAGACAGAGGGAATTTGAAAATCATGGTATAATTCCATTCATTGGACTGATATTTTTTTGCTTGACTCGGGTCAACTGGGGCCCTCTATAATTGCAAGCTGCGATCCCATCGCATACCCAAGATTCCTAGCTATCCTATCCACACTTCTCTTCTTCTACTCAGCTCACTCTCTTTCCCTCCTTGCAAAGAGCAAAAACACGTTTTGCTTCATTAACCTTCTTCACAAATCCCACCAAATGGTGCCGGTCAGGGATCTCAATGTCCACGTCACTTCTCAAGCTTGAGTCGTACCCTTTCTTTGTGGGGTCCGGAACAAATAAAAAAGAACATCATTGAGAACGATACGTCGTCGTGATCTCAATGCCATGTTCGCGTTTAACTAATCTCAAGTGGCTCGAAGGGATACAACCGGTGGCTGTGGACATGGACAACAAGAAGGCGACGGTGATTGAGGACATAGACCGGGCACAGCTAGTTGAAAACTTGAGGAAAGCGATTTGAGACGGTCATCGAGTACGTGGGGCCGAAAGAGACTCAGACTAGGCGAGATCCCAGAACAGAAGAGCCTAGCACCTACAGCAACATCAACAGCCCAAACAATAGTTACTCGGGAGTAGCTTATTACCCCTACTACACACAATACCCATTTCCTTATTATCCCTCAAATCATTATTTATAAAATCCCTTTTAAGAGTGTTGATCCTAGAACGAAGTGCTTCCTGATGAACATGTAAAAGCCTCATGTTTTGTATCTTTTTTTTTTATCTTCAATGTCGACTTTATGAGCGTGACAAGCGGAGTTTGGACTTTCAAGGCTTCTTGTTGCGCCTTTTAGTATGTACGGATGCGAAGGAATATGCTTGGTATCATTCGGTCATAGTAGCGATGGTGATTTTCTCTCAACCTGTTAATAAAAGAAAAGTCGCAAGCCTCTTTCATGGTCATAGCATAGGAAGATTTGGGAAAAGTGCCAAAAAAGTCCTAAACCTTTTGCCTTTGTGCCGATTTAGTCCTAAACCTTTTTTTGGTGCCGATTTAGTCCTAAACCTTTTTATGTTGTGCCAATTCAGTCCTTTCCAACCAATTTTGGCCGGATTTTTGCTGGACGCCGGCCGGCTGACGTAGCCTTATCGCGGCGCGCGTGGACAACTTTTAATAATATTTTAATATTTTTTATTTTTTTATTTTTATTTTTTTTTTTTTATTTTTTCCCTCCAGCCGGTCGCCGGTCCGGCGACGGCCGGATCTGGCGAGGCTTGCCCTCGCTAGATCTAGCGAGGGACGGCCATGGCCTCGCCGGATCGGGCTAGGACGAGCCTCGCCCATGGTCGGCGAGGCTCGACCTCGCCGGATCCGACGAGGGCGAGCCTCGCCCATGGCCGGATCTCGGCGAGGTCGAGCCTCGCCGGCCATGGGCGAGGTGGCCGGCGAGGTCGGCCTCGCCCTCGCCGGCCATCGCCTCTGGCCGGTCGCCGGACCGGTTGGAGGAAAAAGAAAAAAAAATAAAAACAAAAATAAAAATAAAAATAAAATATAAAAATAAAAAATATTTAAAAATATTTAAAAATATTAAAATATTATTAAAAGTTGTCCACGTCGGCGCCGACAAGGCCACGTCAGCCGGCCGGCGTCCTGGGCCAGCAAAATCCGGCCAAATTGGCCGAAAAGGACTGAATTGGCACAACGTAAAAGGTTTAGGACTAAATCGGCACAAAAAAAAAGGTTTAGACTAAATCGGCACAGCGCAAAAGGTTTAGGACTTTTTTTGGCACTTTTCCCGAAGAATGCACGTTCTTTTGTCATCTCGGTGGGGCAAGTGGTTAGGTTAAATTCATTATTGGAATTGGACATCTCTCTCTCTCTCTCTCTCTCTCTCTCTCTCTCTCTCTCTCTCTCTCTATATATAATTTTAAATGTGATCCCAATTTTGTATTTCCTAATTAATTATGATCTATTACCCAACTTATTACCCGCATTTATATTTGCCCATTAATATGTTACCATAATGGTCTTGATGGAAGACGTCAATAACGTCTAAAAAACGGAATAAAACTATCAGATCATCTATTTTAAATCAAATTACTACAGAGAACACATCATCACTCTTGAGGGATATTGGCTAATGGAACAGGAGGTTCAGCAAATCAATTACGCTTTCTATATTCGTCCAAGGTTTTAGGATTTTCCGCATTTATATATTTTCATCATTGGCCGAAGGTATGTTGATCTTTATATTTTCACAAATCAATCTCAAATTATGCATGTATTTGTTTGTAAATGATAGATCAAGATCGTTAGTTTTTTATTTAGGTGTAGTCTAACAGTCTCAATTATTGCTTTCAGGTCATAAGCTCTCACGTCATCAAGCTTGAGTAGGCAATTTCGTTAACTTTCAAGTACAGGATTATGTTTGCCTCTAATCCGAGCATCTATCTAGCTTCTAATTGCAAACACTCAGCCTTGCTGTTTTACGATCTTTTTGTTCTATAAGTTTTAGTTTATTGGAAAGGAACAAGAACGCAGGAGCAGCCAGCAACATGCTCAAGAAGCTAAACACAGGTAAGCCAGATCCCAAAGAATATCACTATTTACCTTCTTCTTGACCAAAAGACAATCACGTTGCCTTCCCATAACAGCTGTTTTAATCCTTAATACCGTCGTATCAGTATTTGTAATGAAAGAAGAGTCATAATTGTGTTTCTAGTCGATAATAAAGTACAATTGCAACATAACAGTCCACAGTTTTATCGAAAAGGAACAACCAAAAAGACAAGTGGTCTTTATCTTCCAGCCCCACATTTTGCATAGACAACAGATAGGACAGACTTGCATATGCCATTTGATTAATCTTTGATAACAAGCCTATCGTGCATTACTAACCAAGAGACAAAGTCGGTGCTTTGGTACACTAGGGCTGCGCCAAATCAATCTACACACCAAGGTACCTTCACGCCCTCAGGTCTCAAAGCGTTCCATGCACTACCAACTGAGAAGTTCCCTGAGGCAGTCAGCTTCCAAGAAACTCTATCAGGACCGCAGGGATTAGGCTCAAAAACACCGCAAAGCATCTCTTTTTCCAAGTATAAAGAACAGAAGGTATCTCACGCCGATGTTTGTGAGCTGATTATCACTTCCATTGCTATACCACATGTCTCGACCATGTTAGGATCCTATCTCATCGGAATCCATTCATAGATGGTGCGTGGCGAGTGGCGTCTTTCATGAAAGCACTAGGGTTATTGCCATGCCCTTAAAGGCACTCTGCTAGCGTTTGGAATTTTGACCAAAAAGCACCTGGCACTAGCCAATGACACACTAGAAAAAGCTCCTCTTTTTGTCTTCATGACCAACCACAAGCCCAAGGCTCTTCGTCATCTCCTTTACGTCTGAATCCTACGTCAGTTGATAAGATCAAAGACCGCACGAAATTTTGATGACTCATGATGGGAAAACGATCCTCGCGTGTTTGATCGATCCATTAAGGAAAACGTTGAGGTTTTCTTTTCGTTTTTGGCTTTTGGGTTTAACGAAAGCATTAGATTCTGTTGAATTTCTAAAGATTGCGTGACCCAGTATTTTAGATTACATTGATCATCGTGGAGGAGGCCGACTAACCGATTGGAATTGGTCAAAAAGGAAGAAAGGCGGTCGGAAAAGGAGGGCATGTTGTTTAGTGGACTTCAGACCAATTACTGGGCAGGATTTTCTGTTGAGAAAATTCTTCTGATCTCGACAAGCAAAGCTCTTACTGTGCACGTGTGAGGTTCAAGCTTATCTTAGGTTTGGGAGGAGACGTCATTTACTTTGGTTTAGGTGCACACGTTAGGTGCGCACGTGTCATTCTATCCTGAAAATGCCGTTTTCCCTGCCGGTAGACAAAGCAACTATCAGATTTAACATGAAATTGAATCCTCAGCATAGATTAGGACTATTCTACGCTCCACGTCATATCTCCTAGCACAATGCAAAAATATGTTTCATGACTTATGTCGGAACCAACGTCAGATCAGAATCTTCTTTGTTATCTAGGGTTTTTTGTTAGTATTTCAACAAATTTCATCTGTTGATATCAAATTTCCATATATCAAGGTTACGACACTCATTCACTTATTTTGCTTCTTCATTTCTCATGAGCAGATATATAATTCACTGAAAAATTAAATGAGAGAGGAAAAAATTTAATAATAACTACAATTTTAGTTTAGATTTTTTTTTTTGGTCAGTCAATTTTAGTTTAGATAAAGAAGTAAGAAAAAGCATGGGCCGTTGTTAGTGGAGAAGAGGCCGTCTACGCAAGCAAGCAGCCGATTATTTTTAATTAATTCACTTATATTTTGGCCAAAGAAAGGGACCTTTTTTCTGAAAGGTAAAAACTTAAAAGAGATTGGATCTAATTCACTCGACCATAAGCTAAAAGGATCCAACTTGAGAGTCAAACAACCAAAAGTTGCCCATTCTCATCGTTTTATGCAGTGTCAAATCCTTTTTTTCTTTTTTTCCCGAAGGATCTATTACCCATAATTAATTAAGCAAGTTAAAGTAACATGGAACAAGGAGAGTCTCATGATTTATCTGAGTTGGCCAAATTGTGTTCTTTTACGGGACAAAAATTCAGTAATCACAAAACAAGACCAAGTAGCTCTATAATATTAAGAGAATTCAAAGATTGTACTAGTCCAGATTATATATTTGTTCACTATACATGAATATCAAAATCAAGCATGAGCTCACTCCATACATCATCTCAGCATTTCGCTTTACCTAAAGAGCATTAAGTATTCTACTTTATAATATTACCTAGGAAAAAAAAAAAAAAAAAAAGGAGCGTCTTACGTTAGGAACTGAGTTCCTTAAATCCCAATTTAGGGGTAATGGATTCAGCACATTGCGAATCCTCTGTGATCAAGTTAAGTTTTAGTTTATTGCAACCAACAGGTCCACACTTTTTGTGGGGGAACAAAACAACCAATAAAACAAGTGTCTTTGTCTTCCAGCCCCACGTTGCACACAGACTACAACAGATAGGAGAGACTTAAATACGCCATTGGAGTAATCTTATCTTTGGTACCAACCCAATCACGCACTGCTGAGCAAGATATAATCATGAAGTGGTTGGCTTGCTAAGATCGGCCTGTCTAGGCACACTGATTGTATTTGACTCTACTGGCTCACCCTCGCCTTTATTAGCTTGGCTCTACTCTAGGGTGTGAATCTTAAGCCCCACCTAAGTTCACGCTCTCCAGGTGACCACGTGTTTACTTGATAAATTACTCGATGGAAAGCAAGAATACAATAGCAATTAAGTACCCAGAAGCGGTCCCGGTCTCCAAGCCAGATTGGCAGCTCCGACAAGTTGCTTCGAGAAATACTGTAATTTAAAGGAGCTGCATGTGAGGGTCAAAAAGCCTAGTGTTACGGAAAATGTTCAAAATGGCATGGATCTGGAGGCAGCTTCCTCGAAGGTGCATTCACTTACTCAGCCGCCGTGCGAGGATCTTTGTCGTCTACTCCCTTTTTAAAATACCATTTATCTATAACTGAAAACCAATTAAAATCGACAAAGTAAACGTTGATTACGAACTCTACAGTGTATGTTGAATTTGTAGTATGCTACGGCGCTTCAATTCAAGTAATTTGGCTCAGAAATTTGATCTTAGAATTGCAAGTTGTGGACTCTATTGCTAAACCTATTGTGATCTACTGTGACAACACTATAGCTGTGTTTTATTCCAAGCATGACAAAATCAGCAATGTATCCAAACACATGGAGATCAAATATTATACTATTAAGGACTTGATCAAAAAGGGAGATATTGTAATTAAAAATATCAAAACTAAGTCTATGTTAGCTGATCCTTTAACAAAAGGCTTACAATCCATTTTTTTTTTAAATAATATATAAAGAATATGGGTGTTTTAGATTCTTTTGATTTCTTTTGTTAGTGGGAGTTATATAATTTGTATTTTTAAATATTAGAGATGCAGACTGATAATGCTTTTATGATATCTATTAAAACATTTATTTTAATGATTGTTATTATTGATTCTATTGTTATCATTTCTCCTATTGACTGAGAAATAGAAGTATAAAAAAATATCTTTAAACAAATTTTAGTTTAAAGATGATTGGATGTCACTGATTATGATATCTCATGTATCGTGCAATTTCACGTTGTTTATAAATTGCGTTAATACAATTTCATGTCATTGAGAAATTGCATTGAATACCGATAAGAAATAGTGAATATTTTGATCATATGTTGGTACTATTTCTTACTATACTACTAAATCCATGATCCATAAAAATATAATACTTATTATATGTGATTATGGAAAGTCTTATGTTGTGGCATTTTCTTAATACATTAATCTCCATAGTCCTATACTGATGTTATAGAGGATTTGATTGGTTTTGAGATGCCATTATTTGAACATTATTTTTAAAAGTTTTTTTTTTTGATAAAGATAAGAATTATATTGATTTTGCAAGAAATATACAAGAAGGAGGCCTGGCATCAACAAAAACAAACACTCTAAAAGACAAGCAAAAAGAGTGTAAGGATACCATGGTACCCGAAGGAGTAACAACAAAGAGAACAAGAACAAGAAAACCCAAACAAAACAAGAACCCTCCCTCAATCAAAGATAGTCGGATTCAGGTCCCAGCTTTGTTGCAGTTTTCTGTTCTTGGGGGTATCACTAACATGCTTAAAAGTAATAGCCTTGTCCTTTAACGCCTTCTGGAGATGCATCTTCATCGCCGGGAGGGAGAGGGGCTGGTTGCGGAACAAGATATTGTTCCTCTCTTTCCAAATGATATAGCAGAGGGCACCAAAGCTGAAGCGCGCCATAGAATTATAAAAATCATTGTCCACAAAGCGCGAGGAGGCCCAGGCTAGATTTTCCTGCCAAGACTTGTTTTGCCACACAATATTAAATTTAACAGCCCAAAAGGAGAAGAGAGCATGTGGCACATGACAAGCAAAAAAAAGGTGGTCCACCGAATCAGGCCTACAAGAGCAAAACGGACAAGAAGCATCCTGTAGCCTTCCATACGAAGTAAGAAGAACCTGAGTCGGAAGCCGATTACAAGCAATAATCCACAGGAGGAATTGATACCTAGGAGGCAGAGAAGTACTCCAAATAAAGGAAGACCACGGCACACGAGCTCCTTTGGGGCGAAGCAACTCCCAAGCAGAAGTGGATGAGAAGCGACCCGAAGGGTGCCCGAGCCAAAGACACCGATCCTCTTCCAGATTAAACGCAGGGAGAGGATTCCACCAACCAGCAAGCACGTTGATCATATACCAACCCATAGGGGTTGAGAAACCATCAGCTACCGAGGCTAAGCGGGGAATCCCAGAACGATATATGTCTTCATTAGAAAAAACCCGATAGAGAGGGCCATTAGGATGCCAAGGATCGAACCAATAAGAAACCGATTTACCATTTCCAATGCTCCATCTGAAATGCTGCTAAAAGTGATCTCGAAGACCAAGAAGCTTCTTCCAAGCCCAAGAGCAAAAGGTAGGGCGGGAAGCAATCCAGTTATTAACCCGATAGTGTCGTTTTCAATATAAAATATTTTTCAAAATAAAATAAGTTAATTAATGTTGCCTAAGTGAGAGAATGTTGAAATTTTTTTATAATATGGGTTTACATTAATTAATTAATTTTCTATTTTAAATAATCAGGCTAATGGATATTCCAATGTTTGTTGAACTCTACAGTGATCTAATTGAATTGGATATTGGCATCTATTGATAACAGGTCTAATTAAACAGCAAAGTGTAAGCAATTGTGTTTAACTGAAGTAATGGGAATGGCCTAGTTGACACGCTGTTAATTAAAGTTTACTAGATCCACTCTTTAGTTTATAAAATGGTAGGTTATACCTATCAGTTGCTTCAATCCTATTGAAAGCAGCTATATTGAAATAGGTCATAGCGAGGAAGATCCGACACTTCGATAGATAACTGATTATCAGATTGATCAACTTTTTCTCAAGTGAAGTAATGGCTCAAACAGATACGCGTTAATTTCGTTGTGTTTATTGATCTCAGTGTTTTACAGTTATATATGAATTTGTTTCTTCTTGATTGATCGATTGTTCTTGTGAATAAATTTTATACATCAATAGCATCCATTCACGATCCATAACCAAAAAAGTACTGCTACTGCTGCATTGTTTCAACAAAGGTCAGGCGTAATGAGTTGCGCAACCTGCCCATGACATAGAAATTATAGGGAAATTTCTCTGAAAGTCTTAAACCTATTATTTTTTTTTTCAATTTAGTCGTAAACTTTTTAATTGTATTAATTAAGTTTTAAATATTTTCATATTTTTTCAATTGAGACTATCCAATCTATTTTAGCTAAAAATCACAAATGGGCACACTGACCATCTCACATAGTATGACCAATGTTAACATGAATAATTTTTTTTTTCGAATTTGTGTGTGAATCTTTTTATTTTTTTAATTCTTTTTTCTTTTTCCCTTTTTCCCTCTATTGGCCATCGCTAGGCATCGTTGATGGTTGGCAACTTTAGGCGACGGCTACTCTTGCTGACCTTAGGCAAGGGTTGGTCTTGACCTATGCCCTCCTAACGGAGGGTGACCCTCGACTGAGGATGTCCACCTCTATCGACCATCAACAAGTCCGACCATGTCCGAGTAGGGAAAAAAAAAAAAAGAGTAAAGATTGAAATGATTAAAAAAAAAGAACAAAATTTAAAAAATCCTATAAAATATTAAAATATTATTAAAAAAGATGTTAGATTTATGATTTAATTAACACAATTAAAAATATTTAAAATTAAATTGACAAAAGTGTAACAAATTTCGAATTTTTTGGACAAATTTCCCATAAAATTACAATTGAACTTCTAGCCCCCGACCAAACTTGGGCTGGCCGGGCCTTCCGCGCGTAAGGACATTATCCGGACCCACCTTATGCCTCTCAGGCTATTATAGTCCGCCCGGCCATCGATCGCCTCTAAAGACATGACAAGCGTCTCGCGCCCTCGACTTTGCTACAATTGCCTATAGGAGAGTCATACACGGCTCTTTGAGGGTATGCATCGGCTGAAAACATCAAGAAGGCTGATAACTATCATTGCTTAGAAAATGAGGCTGCTTTATCATCTCCAATCAAATGTCGAATATGGGGCCTCCAAGGGGAGCACGTGCTTGAAGAAATTTTCTCCGGTCATAGTGCTCTCTCCACTAAGCCCGACCGACCAAATAGAACCCTTTTCTGGAAAGTCCTGGAGGGAATCTTTGACCATCTTCACTTCCTAATACGAGATAACAATAGCAATCTAATATACCACTCGGGAAAACATGAATTTCGGTCTCACTTTTCAAGATTCTTTTTGATCTACATAAAAGACTAAATATACGAAGTTAAATCATCGTAATTTGATCTTTCTTTTTCTCTAATTGCTTTATCAAATAACCATCCACTTCTATGAAATTACTATATGCCTCATATTATCCTTCGTATTCGAGACATGCGAATCGGTCTATAATATAAAGCCGAGAAGTGGGTTTTCTTGCTTTTACCAACTTTCTCAAATTGCCCAATTAGATAATATAAAAATGATGAAAATACGATTTATATTTCTAATAACTCTCTATCTTGACATGCTTTCTTATATAGGTGCTACTTTCTTTTGTGCAAACACCAGTAGGTAGCAACCACACCTTCTTGAAGCAACAAAAAAAAAAAAAAAAAAAAAAAAAACAACGAGCCCCATGCTACATGCGATGACGTCACCGAGTGAGGTCACGCTCCATTACGTAAGACGACACTGTGCGATCCGTGAGCGAGGCTGAGTGGATTTTGCATTTTTTTTCTTCCTTTTCATTCCTATCGTCCGCTTGACTCCGGTGGCCTTAGGCCTCTATTAAAGGCCTCTCAATCATCTTCCAACACATTCCCACCAAACTTGAGAATTCTCGTGCTCTGTCCAAGCTTACTCGGGTGGGGAAGAGCCGGCGGAATTCTCGTCTATCTACTTCAAAACTCTGGCAAAAAAAACATGCAGGTACAGTGCCCTTCTTTGAGAAAAAGGAGGGTTGGGTCGAACCTAATTTGTTGTCCGAACTCGTTTCAGCAAAATTCCGTTTGAAAAAAATTATGCTTTCATGAGTGAGAGATGCTTCTTGAAGTTACCCGTAAAAGATGAAATTAATAATTTTAGGTTCTAAGATGTGATGCGGGTACTTTGATATGAGAAATGAAGTACGGTCAATTTTGTATGTACGGTCTTTGTTATATCGATGTGGTTTTGGTTCCGATGTAGAAAGTTATTATCCAGGTGGATTGGCCCAACGATAAGAAAAAGAAGAAGGCCATCAAGCTGGTCTCCCAAAATGAAGGTACCTTGACTTGAATATTGTCCATTCTAAATGAAAATAAGTAAATGTTATGAGTACATCCTTTTCTTTTCTTTTTTCATGTGGCTGTGTAGATGTAAAATCATTTTCAGTGGACGACGAGAAGAAGCAACTAACATTTGATGGGGAGATGGATGCCGTATCGCTCGTCAAAAAGATGAGAAAGGAATTCCCGATGACGCAAATTGTTAACCTGAAAAGCGAGACCCCGGTCTCAACAGCGACCGAGGCACCACCGCAGGTGCCTCATCCACCCTATGGATACCCATATTACCCCAATCCTCACGATGGCTATCCCCCGTCCGGGGGTTACAATGGCTATCCACCGTATGGGGGCTATCCACCGTATGGGGGTTACAATGGTTGCTATCCTCCTCAGTAGGGCTGTATCCAATATGTCAACGGCTATGTGGACTTCGCAAGTGCTTTGATTCTGCTCTATACAACCTTTCACTTGTATCGCTCTACCCTACACTTTGTAAGTTCGCATGGATGTTAATGTATCGTCTGATTTGGTGTGATCGGCCTGTCTAGCAAAGATTATATAAACTAGCATTACGGGAAATGTTCCAAATGTCCGGCATGCATCGGAGGTTCTTACGCAAACTGAGCCGCTGTCTGAGGAATCATTAAGAGCCGATGTTTATCTGTATTTTAATCCGTTAGTTAATAGATTGCACTCCGGATGCCTACTTCAATTAATTTCTTATTAATTGCAAAAGGGGGCGGACACGTACGCTTCTTTTGTATGCATCAAGCAACTTGTTCGACTCCTATGTGGGTGGAATTCTGACGCACGCGAGCTAGACTAAGAGAATTTGAAAATCGTGGTTTAATTCCATTAATTTGACTTATATATATTGCTTGACTCGGGTCAACTAGCGCCCTCTATAATTGCAACTCGCAACCCCATCGCTTTCCCAAAGGTTCCTAGCAATTCTACTCCCACTTCTCTTCTTCTACTCAAACTCACTCCATTTCTCTTCTTGCAAAGAGCAGAAGCGCGCTTTGCTTCTTTAACCTATTTCACGAATCCGGCCAAACCGTGCCGGTCAGGATCTTTATGTCCACGTGCCTTCCTTTCTGTGTTCGTTGTACCTTTTCTCCGTTGGGAAGGAAGAGGGCCACGAAGATGGTCTCTGCATATGAAGGTTCCCCACAAAATTGCAAAACGAAAATCTCAGATCTCGAGTTTACGGGGTTGAAACTAGGGTTGAATGTACAAATAAGAACGCGTAGCTCTTTACCAACATATTTTGTACCCTACCATGTTCGCGTTGAACTAATCTCAAGTGGCTTGAAGAAATACAATTGGTGGCCGTGGACGTGAACAACAAGGAGGCGGCGGTGATTGGGGACGTGGACTCGGGACAGCTAGTTCAAAACTTGAGGAAGCGATTTCAGACGGTCATCGAGTAAGTGGGACCGAAAGAGGCCCAGATCAGGCGAGATCCCAGAACTGGAGCCAGCACTGACAGCAACATCGACAGTCCAAACAATTATTACTGAGGAGTAGCTTATAATTACCCCTACCGCACACCATATCTTCTTATTGTCCGTCAAATCATTATTAATAGAATCCCTTTTAAGAGGGTTCATCCCGGAACGAAGTGCTTTTTAATGAACATGTGAAACGGTAAAAGCCTTATGCTTATGTTGCTCAAAATTGTCATGACGCATCTTTTTGTTTATCTTCCATGTCGACTTTATGAGGGTGACAAAGCGAAGTTTGGACCTTCAAGGCTTCTTGTTGCGTCTTTTAGTATGTACGGATGGGAAGGAATATGCTCGGTATCATTCGGCCAGAAAAGCTATGGCGATTTTCTCTCGACCTGTTAATAAAAGAAAAGTCGCAAGCCTCTTTCATGGTCATAGCAGAGGAAGAAGGCACGTTCTTTTGACATCTTGGCAGGGCAAGCAGTTAGGTTGGATTCATTATTGGAATTGGACACGACTTCTTCTAGTTGTCTCGGTTATCGCTTTGAGGTCATAAGCTCTCATGTCATCAAGCTTGCGTAGGCGGTTGCGTTAACTTTCAAGTGCGGGATTATGTTTGCCTCTCATCCGAGCATCTGTCTAGCTTCTAATCGCAAACATGCAGCCTCGCTGTATTACGATTTTTTTGTTCAATAAGTTTTAGTTTATTGGAAAGGGACAAGAACGCAGCAGCAGCCAGATACATGCTCAAGAAGCTAGACACCAGTAAGTTAGATCCCAAGGAGTATCACCATTTGCCTTCGTCTTGAACACAAGACAATAACGTTGCGTCACCATAACAGCTGTTTTAATCCTTAATACCATCGTATCAGTATTTGTAACGAAAGAAGAGTCATAATTGTGTTTCTAGTCAATAATAAGGTACAACTGCAACATAACAGCCCACCGTTTATCAGGACCACAGGGATTAGGCTCGATAACACCGCAAAGCATCTCCTTTTCTACGTATAAAGAACAGAAGGCATCTCATGATGATGTTCATGAGCTGATTATCACTTCCATTGCTATAACACATGTCTCGACCGTTTTAGGATCTTATCTCATTGGAATCCCTTCATAGATGGTGTGTGGCGAGTGGCTTGTTTAGTGAAAGCACAAGTGTTATTGCCGTGCCCCTAAAGGCACTTTCCTAGCGTCTGGAATTTTGACTAAAAAGCACCTGGCACTAGCCAACGACACTAGAAAAAGCTCCTCTTTTTGTCCTCATGACCAACCACAAACCCGAGGATCTTCGTCATCTTCTTTACGTCTGAATCCTACGTAAGTTGATAAGATCAAAGGCTGCACGAAATTTTGATGACTTGTGATGGGAAAACGTCGCGTGTTTGATCGATCCATTAAGGAAAACGTTGAGGTTTTGTTTTCATTTTTGGCTTTTGGGTTTGACGAAAGCGTTAGATTCAGTTGAAATTCTAAAAATTGCGTGACCCAGTATTCTAGATCATATTAATCGTCGTGGAGGAGGCCGACTACCCGATTGGAATTGGTCAAAAAGGAAGAAAGGCGGTGGGCAAAGGAGGGCACGTTGTTTAGTGGACTATAGACCAATTACTGGGCAGGATTCTGTTGAGAAAATTCTTCTGATCTCGACGAGCAAAGCTCTTACTGTGCATATTTAAAAAAAAAAAAAAAGCTCTTACTGTGCACGTGTGAGATTCAATCTTAGGTTTGGGAGGAGACGTGATTTACTTTGGTTTAGGTGCACACGTCTCATTCTATCCTGAAAACGTCATTTTCCCTGCCGGTAGACAAAGCAACTATCAGATTTAACATGAAATTGAATCCTCAGCGTAGATTAGGACTATTCTACGCTTCACGTCATATCTCCTAGCACAATGCAAAAATATGTTTCATGACATATGTCGGAACCAACGTCAGATCAGAATCTTCTTTGTTATCTAGGGTTTTTCGTTAGTATTTCAACAAATTTCATCTGATATCAAATTCATTTACATATATCAAGGTTACAACACCCACATCACATACTTTGCTTCTTCATTTCTCGTGAGCTGGGTATATAATTCACTAAAAAACTAAAAGAGAGAGGAAAATTTTTTATAATAACTACATTTTTTTGTTTAGATAAAGGGGTAAGAAAAAGCATGGGCCGTTGTTAGTGGTGAAGAAGCCGTCTACGCAAGCAAGCGACCAATTATTTCTAATTAATTCACTTATATTTTGGCCAAAGAAAGCGACCTTTTTTCTGAAAGGCAAAAACTTAAAAGAGATTGGATCTAATTCACTCGACCAAAAGCTAAAAGGATCCGATTTGAGAGTCAAACAACCAAAAGTTGCCCATTCTCATCATTTTATGCCATCTCAAATCCTTTTTTTTTTTTCCCAAATGATCTATTACCCATAATTAATGAAGCAAGTTAAAGTAACAAGGAACAAGGAGAGTCTCGTGATTTCTCTGAGTTGGCCAAATTGTGTTCTTTTACGGGACAAAAATCATGTAATCACAAAACAAGACCAAGTAGCCCTATAATATTAAGAGAATTCAAAGATTGTACTAATCTAGATTATATATTTGTTCACTATACATGAATATCAAAATCAAGCATGAAATCATACATCGTCTGGGCATCTTGCTTTACCCAGAGAGTATTAAGTATTCTATTTCATAATACTGCCTAGAAAAAAAAAGGAGCGTCTTACGTTAGGAACTGAGTTCCTTAAATCCCAATTTAGGGGTATTGGATTCAGCACAATGCGAATGCTCTGTGGTCAAATGAAGTTTTAGTTTATTGCAACCAACAGTCCACACTTTTTTTTTTTGGGGGGAACAAAACAACCAATAAAATAAGTGTCTTTGTCTTCCAGCCCCACGTTGCACGCAGACAACAACAGATGGGAGAGACTTAAATACGCCATTGGAGTAATCTTATCTTTGGTACCAACCCAATCACACACTGCTGAGCAAGATATAATCGTGAAGTGATTGGCTTGCTAAGATCGGCCTGTCTTGGCACACTGATTGTCTTTGACTCTACTGGCTCACCCTGGCCTTTATTAGCATGGCTCTACTCTAGGGTTTGAATGTTAAGCCCCACCTAAGTTCACGCTCTTCGGGTGACCACGTGTTTACTTGATAAATTACTCGATGGAAAGCAAGAATACATTATCAATTGAGTACCCAGAAGCGGTCCCGGTCTCCAAGCCAGATTGGCAGCTCTGATAAGCTGCTTCGGGAAATACCCTAATTTAAAGGAGCTGCATGTGAGGGTCAAAAAGCCTAGTGTTCCGGAAAATGTTCCAAGTGGCATGGATCTGGAGGCAGCATCCTCGAAGGTGCATTCACAGACTCAGCCGCCGTTCGAGGATCTTTGTCGTCTACTGCCTTTTTAAAAAACCATTTATCTATAACTGAAAACCAATTAAAATCGACAAGAGAGAGTCTTAAGAATCAACTATCTTTATCCCACTAGCCAATAGAAAACTTAAGCAGATCCCACAGTTAAAAAGCGCAACCGAAAGCATGAATTAATAAATAGAGTGAGATTGCATGTAAATGAACAGCATAAAAACTTTAAAATCAAACGACGTTAGATATTTTTACATATGAGAAGAATATTTTGAAATTGCAAGGCAACTTAATCAATTATTATACACTAAAAATTGGAACCTTAAATTCTCAAAATCAGTATAATCAAAATTACAACTGAACTATATTTAAAAAAAAAAAATAGTGAAGTATTAACGCTTCTTTAGTATGCATTAAGCAACTTGTTGGACTCCTGTCTGTCTTGACAACCGACGGACGCGAACTAGACTGTGCTGATTTGAAATTCGTGGTACAAGTCCATTGATTTGACTAATATTTTTTGCTTGACTCGGGTCCATTGGGGTCCTCTATAATTGCAAGTTGTTACCCATCGCTTTCCCAAGATTCCTATCAATTCTATTCAGCATTCACGCTCTTCTTCCACTCAACTCACTCCCATTTTCTCTTCTTTAATACGCTTCACGCTCTCGGCCAAAGAATGCAGGTCAGGATCTCTATTCCCACGTTGCGTTCCTGGTACCTTTTCTCCATGGGGCCGCCAAAAAGAAACAAGAACATCATTAGATTTATACGCCGTCCTTGTTTTTGTCTTGAGCAGAAAGCTGTTCTGAGGGTGGAATGGGGCAACGAAAAAGAAAGAAAGAGGGCCATGAAGATAGTCTCTGCATATGAAGGTACTCCACAAAACTGTGAAACGATGATCTCAGATCTCGAGCTGCGAGGTTGAAACTAGGGTTGAGGGTTCAATAAGAATGCGTAGCTCTTTACCAGCATACTTTTATACTCTACAGTGTTCGCATTTAGCTAATCTTAAGTTGCTTGAAGGGGTACAATCGGTGGCCGTGGACATGGAAACCAAGAACGTGACGGTGATTGGGAATATGGACCCGGTACAGGTAGCTGAACACTTGAGGAAGCGATTTGGCACGGTCATCGAGTACGTGGGACCGAAAGAGACTCCGAAGCCCGAAACTGAAGAGCCCATCACCGACACCATCGTCGACAGCCCATACCCATACCCATACCCATCTCCACCTTACTATTATCCGCCGCCACCGTATTATTATCATTTCTAGATTTTCGTTCATAGTGTTCCTGGAACGATCTGATGAACATTTGAAAGACTTGTGTTTTGTCGTGCTCTGTGATGCATTGTTTTAGTTATCTTCGACGTCAACTTAATAAGCATGACGATCGAGGTTTGGACCTCAAAGGCTTTCTTGTTTTGCGCCTTTTAGGATGCATGATGGCGAAGGATATGCTTGGTATCATTCCGCCAGTAGAGCCGCGGTGATTTATTCTCAACCTGTTAATAAAAGAAAAGAAGCAAGCCTCTTTCACGGTCATAGTAGAGGAAGAAGGCACGTTCTTTTGACATCTTGGTGGGAGCAAATAGTTAGGTTGGACTCATTATTGGAATTAGACACAACTTCCTCTGGTTTAGTACTTGTCTCGATTATTGCAATGAGGTCGTAAGCTCTCACGTCATCAATTTTACGTAATATTTCTTAGAAAGCTTTTGTTTATTGCAAATAAGCAAGAGGAGTGTGAGCAGCCAGCTACGTGCTCAATAAGATAAACTCCGGTGGGCTAGATCCCCAATTACAATGAGGATTTCTATAAGTATCATTATTTACCTTCTTTCTAATCTCAAGGCAATCGCGTTACTTCCTCTCTATACAACCCTCTAAGTAATTAGAATGATAGAAGAATCCTGAATGTACTTGTTCCTAGACATTTAAATGTGATGCAAATACGCATTCCACGAAAGCTTAAGCACGAAACAAAGGGAATGATTTTCCTTTCGAAGCAGAAACAGCTCAAGCCACCTCAGGAATTCCAGTCAACAGGTCTTCGAGAAATAAGGGTCAACTCCAATACAGCGGGCCGTACTTTTTCTGGAACAGAACAACCTTAATCCAAGTGGTCCCTGTCTTCCAGTTTCACGTTGTACAGACAACAGATGGGAGAGACTTGCACATGCCGTTTGATTAATCTATGTTTGGTAGCAAGCCTATCACGCAATGCTAACAGAGAGATAAAGCGGTGCTAGATAGCAGGGGATAAGAATTCTCTGCACTATGCAGAGTCTCCATTGGTCTGTCGATAAATCTTGATCATTTCACAATTACTTGTTGGTTTATGTTGATATGAAACCCATGGAGGCTCCAGTAGGACTAGGAATCTCATCTGGATACAGTCCATGTCCAAATCAGGCTCCAATATTTGCAAAGGTAAAATGTCCAGAAAGTTGGCAAGTTGCTCTTGAAATCTTGATACTTTTAAGCCTATCACTTCCATTGCTACATGACATGTCTCGACCATATCAAATATCTCATCAGAATCCATTCATCAAACATTAGGGTTATACTCGTTGCTGTGTCCTTAAAGGCGCTGTCAGCATTTGGAATGTCGACATACCAAAAGCACTTTGCACTTAGCGAAACAGTGCTCCTTTTTTGTCTTCGTGTCCTCCCACGAATCTAAGATCCCTCCTCATCTCATTCATGTCCCAGTCCTACGTAAGTTGATAAGATCAAACGCCAAAAAGAAATTCATATTAAGGATTTGATGACTTGTTTGCGATCCTTAAAGTTTGAATATGTAGCATCGACGAGCAAGTGATGACCTTCTTCCCTCTCTTTTTGCCCACTCAAGATATTGATGACCTGTGGTGGGAAACCGACCCACAGGCGTTTGACTGATCCACTGAGAAAAAAATTAGGCTTGCTTTCTCTTTTTCGCCTTCGGGTTACGACATCTGATGCTTTCGTTTCTGTCCACAGTTGAAATTTCAGACACCCCATGTGACCTAAGTATCTAGGTTTGATTTAATTAATGTCGTGGAGGCCGAATTTCCGATTGAAACACGTCGAAAAGGAAGTACGCACCTTCCTCGCCCCCAAAAGAAAGACAGTTGGAAAGAGAGGGGACATTAGTAACTGGAATACGGAAGAGGAATTGAGACCCCTCAACAATTATTGAAGAGGATTAGTAACTGGAATACGGAAGAGGAATTGAGACCCCTGAACAATTATTCAAGAGGATTTCTATCAGAAAAATAATGATCTTGACGAGCGACGTTTGATTCAGTTTTAATTTTGGAAGGTGACGGGATTGACTTTGGTTTAGGTGCATACTTGTCATTTTATCATGAAAATCTTGTTTTCCCTACCGGTATGCAACTCTAAAATCTGGTTTGGGATGAAATTGAATTCTTGGGGAAGCAGGTTAGTGATTGTTCGATGCTTCATGTCGTTTTTCCTTGCACAATCCAAAATTACGTTCCGTGACATAAGAGGTTGCCATTCCCCGTGTCTTTGTGTTGGTGGTTGGTACCAACCTCGGATCAAAATCTTCTACTGCATATAACGTTTTCGTTGGTGCCTGGACCAATCTCAACTGTTAAGAACATATTCATATTCATATATCAGCAATTGCAACATGTCATGCGTCTTGCTTCTCCATCTCTTGTGAATCACAAGTTAAAAATTGCCATATATATATTGAAATTTGCCTACAGATCGAGAAATACCTGCACATTAAGGGATCCATACCCCGCAACATCAACCAAAAACCAAATTACCTACTCATGGAATATATATCAAATGTGCCTCATAAAACTCTGATTTGAAAGAAGGGAGCATTGGCTAAAAGATTAAACGGGAGGGAAAATATTATCTGTCTTTTTAGTCTATATAAAGTGGTGAGAACAAGCCGTGGGCCGTGGTCAGTGGAGATGAAGCCATTTTTACTCAAAAAAAGCGATCGATTATTGGTAACTAATCCAAAAGTTACCCATTCCCATTGGTTTGTGCCATTTCAAACCCTTTTTTTCTCGTAGGATCCATTACCCATATTTGATCGAGAAAGCTTTATTTATATTTTTGGCCAAGATATAAGTAGGGTTAATTCCACAAAAAACCTCAAGTTGATATAGTTATGAAAAATTTATTATGAATTCATTTTTTGATAATAAAAATCCCAAACGGCCAGGATATAAATAGGATTGATTCCACGAAAAACCCCAAGTTTGTATACTTACGACAAATTTATCCTAAATTAATTTTTTGATTATTAAAAATCTTAAACCGATACATTTTTTATAAAGTTATTATTTGTTAGTCTCTACTAAATTGGATTAATATCACAAAAAAATCATAAACTAGTACGTTTATAAACTAGTACATCTATCAACTATTATGGGTCATCCAACTCAATAATTTGATGGTAAAATTTAAAGGAAACTAACAGAAAATAAATTTATCACAAGTATATTAATTTAAGATTTTTAGTAGTGAAAAATTTAATTTATAGTAAATTTATCAAAAATGTATCAATTTGGAATTTTCCGTGATAATAATCATTTACTTAATTTTAAAGAACTGCAACTTTAGTAATGAATTGTTAACCGTGCATTCCTTCGCATTGCAGTGAAGCACTATCAATCCGACGTCAAGCGGACGGCTTATTTTCGCGAGAAGCAAGTCAGAGTCTTATACAATTTGACCGAATAGCCCATAGTAAGTAGAGTCTCGCAGTTTGATATCAGCAAAGCTCGGGCAATCACAAAACAAGACCAATTATATCCTATAATCCTACAGTCTTAACAAAGATGATCTGATGATTATACTTCGTACATCTGCGGGTA
The DNA here is from genome assembly GCA_014182555.1 of Eucalyptus erythrocorys. Lineage (NCBI taxonomy): Eukaryota > Viridiplantae > Streptophyta > Magnoliopsida > Myrtales > Myrtaceae > Eucalyptus > Eucalyptus erythrocorys. The sequence continues at coordinate 44,440,983 of CM024597.1, read as the reverse complement.
AATGCTGGGAAGCAGTGGCGAGGGTGGGTGTGGTAAATTAAATTCGCCATCTGACCAACCCCGAGAGCTTCTTCGTGCCGTTTTCCCACTGATCCAGTATCCGTCCTTCCTTAACGCGTGATTTCCAAATGCTCACTGTTCCTTTTTCCAACACGTCCGACGCCCACTCAACTCGACCTTTACTCTGCTGTGCTCCCTACCCTCCGTGCCCTGCTTCAGGAAGCTTCTCTGAGAATTGGGAAAAAAAGCCTACTTCTTTTTGGAGATCCCCTCTTCAAAAATTAATATCCTTAGAAAACCTCTAACTTTTAAATCTTTTCTTAATTTTATTTTTTATCTTATAAAAAACCTTCCAATTTTAAATCCAGTCTCAATTATATCTTAAGCTCCCCAATTTTAAGTCATGTCGCAATTTTCCTTCTAAACTTTTTTATCCTGTAAAACTCTAATTACGAAAAATCCTAAACTTTAGATCTTGTCCTCATTTTTACTGTTATGTTCCAAATTTTATCCTAAAATCTTTACAGTCTCATAAAAAATCACAAACTTTTAACTTCAGCTGCAAATTTGCTCTCAGTAACCATTCGTCCAAAATTTTTCAATCAAGAGATGGAAAACTCCCAAACACAAGCTATTAGAGCTTCTCGCACACGAGCTCTAAACATTCTCAAGCACAAGTGATTGAAGATAGAGCACAAGATCCCCAAGGGCAATTTTGACGGTAAGTTAATAGAGGCTGATTTATGACTCAAGTAAAAGTTGATAATCTTTTATGTGATAAAAAAAGTAGAGTGAAATTAAAATCGAACCTAAAATTGAGATTTTTTTGTAAGACAAAAAAGAAGTTTAGGGTAGAATTAGTACTGAATCTAAAGCAGAAGATTTTTTATGAGACAAAATAAAGTTTATGATAGAATTGAGATTAAACCTAAAATTGTATGTTTTTTATTAGACAAAAGGACCTTACCCGAAAAAAAAGAAGGGTAAAACTGAGATAAGAGTTAAAAGTGGAGGTTTTAGGATACTAGGCCAATTCCAAGTGGCTCGAAACGATTGCGTTTTAGCTGAGACTGCGAGCTCTCGTGCTCGGTCGCTGCTCGCTCGTTCGAGGATACTTCCACTACCCACCTACCACCGGTTGCATATAAACGCAGGACTCTCGTCGCACACACTTATTCGCTTCTTCCTCTGCTCGATTTCTTCACTGCTCTTTCTCTCTCTAATAATACGAGAAGAGGAGAGAAAAAGCTGGCAGGATTCTCAGCCCTTTCTCTTTCAGATATACATTTTCTTTTAAAGATAAGCTCTGCCAAATTCAACTCACCAACACAAGCATGCTGGTAAGCTCTCGCCCTCTGGTCTATCCGTAGTATATTCTCAATCCAGTATCTAACTTCTATTTCCTCTAACCTTCCTTTTGCGATTTAGCGCTTTTGCTTTACTGGTTGAAGAGAAAATGGTTCCTGTTGGTCTAAAAAGGGTTTTATTTTTACGTTGCTCTGCTTTTTTTTTTTTGGGTGGCAGAAAGCGGTGTTGAAGCTGGATTTACACGATGACAAAGAGAAGAAGAAGGTCATGAAGAAAGCTTCTGGGTTTGCAGGTATCAATCAGATCAACCTTTCTCCTCACCCGTCTCTCTATTTCTACAAAAAGAACAAAACCCAGATCTTAATTTCTGCAGTTAAGTGAATCTAGTCAAAACGGAGAGTGAAATTCGCTGCTTATGTGCAGGGGTCGAGTCGATCGCCATGGACATGAAGGACAAGAAGCTGACGGTGGTCGGAACTATGGATCCGGTGAAGCTGGTGGAGAAGCTAAGGAAGCTCTTCCCCGCGGAGATGGTCTCGGTCGGCCCGGCCAAAGAGGCTCCGAAGAAGGACGACAACAAGAAAGACAATCCGGACAAGAAGAAGGACGACAACAAGAGCAACAAGAACGAGCAGCCGAAAGACAAACAGCCTGATCCGTCCTTTGTCTACCTTCCACACGGGGGCTATAGACTTCCTCCTCCACAACCCCTGTACTACCCCGGGCATTATCAACCTCCTCCACCGCCCAGGTACTACTATGGAGGATACGTAAGCGTAGAAGAGGATCCAAATGCCTGCGTCATCTGCTGATTCGACGTTTTGCTCAGATCTTTTGGATGGGATAAGTTGGTTTGGCAAAAAGAAGACCTTGAAATCGGGGTCTAGTGTCTGATAACTAATCTTTACCGCTTCAGCTAAAAATTATTACAGCTTAGTGTCCTTGCGTGTGCATAAATTAATAAGCATATCAAACTCTGGGGCTGATTGTTCTTTGATGCATAACTGAGAATTTTGAGTGTACTCTGGTTTTCCACCCAAAGAGTAACGCTTTTCTCGTTGCAATCTTTCCTCCTCCTCCTCCTCCTCCTCCTCTGTTGGGGAACTGGGGCTCGCCGCCTTTTTTTTTTTTTTTTTTTGGTAAAGGGGCTCGCCGCCTGGTTTGGACTCAAAGACTCGCTGTACAGTACAGTGATGCAGCAGATAAAAGTAGTCGTGATGTGATATTTTGATTAATTATACCTGGTGCTCAGGACGGGCAGAGCTTTCGCGTTAACTAATTTCTATCATTCAGTGAATCAATCAGTGCGTTGGACCGAGAGATGGAATCTTAAAACCGCGCAAATTGGGCAAAAAAGAAAACTGCTGCAGGCCCTCCTCTCCCCAATATCAAAAAGAAGGCTTTGTTACTTGAATCTCTCGCTCCTGAAAAAGGGCAACATGTTTAAGTGGCTAGTAGCCCACGTTACGCGACAATGCAGTGAAAAAAAATCACGTAATCCTACGTTAAAAGATGGGTTTCTCGGCAGAGCAGACGCAACCTAAGTTACATCGAGTCATCAGTGCACAGTTGAACGTTGTCCCCACTGCCGATGTCTTGGTTCTGCCGAAGTCTATGGTCACTTGAGTTTCAGCATGTGACAAAAATTAATAAAAAAATAAATGAAACAAGAAAATTGAGCCTCAAGAGAAACTGGCCCAAAATATGACCATGTTGATTTCATAAGTATAAACTACGGGAGAGCTTGAGATCTTCTTCGTTTGGTCAAGCCCGCACGTAAGAGAACACGGTTCCCTTCTTGCTGTGGGGTAGGCAAAGCACGACTTAAATCGCCAAGCACAGTACAAGATATTTCAAAGATTTCGGAATCTTTCTTTGAAAATCTCGCATGACATAACTATTTGGACTACTTGACATATCTCTATTCAAGCAACAAGGTAGTAGAACAGTTGATGCGATTTGCTTCTATTTGAATATGTCTCCTTCGTATTTTGGTGGAATGTCATGATGCTTTCACCATCGAGCTTCTGTATTAAGTGCTGGAGCTTTTGACAATGCTATGTATAATAATGTTTGGTTGTTTGGATCAATAGCTCCAAACGCAAAATGATGCCTGTTCAAATGGTCCATCAGTGAATATTGCGTTTGTTTCGCGAACCAAATTTTACGGATCATGCCTACCAATCGTTATCCTAGAGCTTAGCTTTCTTATTAGAGCCATAATAAAGAAAAAATAGTTTATGCCACCACTAGCATGCTAACTTAATCCAAATGATTAGCCAGCTGGTAGCCCATCCAAAAGTAGCTTCCAGCAGGACGTCTACGAGAGCGCAAATCATTCAGGTAGTGTCCAAACAAATGTTCTGACACCAGCCGTATGGAAAACATGCCGGAAAGTAACAGGACATTTCAACTAGAGGATCTTGGTGCACTACGGAGTCATAGTATTTCAATTAGAGCTGTTGTTGCACAAATTCTTCCGATATGCAAATACTTGTTCACATCTATTAGATAAGACTTCACTTACGGGTGAGAAACAATGTGATTTGAACATATGATCCTTCGCATTCAAGTTAAGTACTCAACCTCTCAGTCAAACACTTGAAATTGCTGTAATAGACATCTATTGGATGGTAATTATAAATTGATTTCACATGACCTTTTTTGGCCCTTCTCGTTAATATTTCTATACTATGCAGAAATCTACAAACTGGAATTAATAAAACTATTAGTGAATTTGCATACTTGGAAAGGTTTTAAATATTTCGAATCAAATAGAAGTCAAATCGAGAGAGAAATAAGACTAAAAAAAAAGTTGAAACCTTATAAATAATTTCACTCTGAATAGACACGAGTGAAGTTGAATAGCTAACTCAATCTATGAACTAAACCATCACGCATGAGTTGAAATCTGATATCTGCCCTATACACTCTTTCACACTAATTGTAGTCCATTGCAAGGAAGCACGTGAGCAGCCAGCTACATGCTCAAGAAGCTAAACACTAGTTATCTAAATCTTAATTATAATAAGAGTTGATATCTGGAAAAACCCCCGAACTGTTATACCTATAAAGAATTTACTTTAAATTAATTTTTGACCATCAAAAACTCCAAACCACTACATTTATGACAAATTCACCTTTCATTAATTTCGGTAAAAACTTTATTATTAAACTGCTAAGTCAAACGGCACATAACAGTTGATGAGTGTATCGATTTAGGGTTTACCTTTCATTTGTCACACATTTATTAATTTATGATTTTTCATAATATTAATCTAATTTAATAGAAACTAACAGAGGGTCAAAATTACACACGTCACAGTTTTTGGTTTTTGGTTTTTGATTTTTGATTTATGGTAAATTTGTCGCATGTGTATTAGTTAGGATTTTTCATGATATTAACCCTTTTAATAAAGATTTTCACAATTATCACCCTTCACCTGCTTCCTAACTTCAAGATAATCACGTTACCTCCCCCTAATAGTTGTTTCAGATCTCTGTATAATCCTACCAGTAATTAAAATGGAAGAAGAATCATGATTGTATCTGTTCCGAGTAATTCCACGGAAGCTTAAGCAAGTTTAGAAGCAAAAACAGCTCAGGACACTTCAGAAGTCCAGTCAACAGGTCTTCGAGAATCAAGTCAACTGCACAACAACAGCCCCTATGTGTCAGCACCGCCTCACACGACAAAAGTTAGGAGAGATTGGCGTACGCCATTTGATTAATCTATCTCCGGTGGCAAGCGTACCACGCATCGCTAACCAAAAGATGAACCGGTCCTAGATATATCTAAATAAGGAATTCTCGGCCCCCACTGAGTGTTTCCACCAGTGTCTCGACAGCTCTTGATCACTCTGCGATTACTTAATGATGTGGGTTGATATTGTGGAAAGTTTGTTTGTAAAACAAACTAGGTTTATGTTTCCTTATCCCATATAGGAAAAGTGGGAGGAGGTAGGCCAATTAATAAGTGTGGGGTTTCTTTAATGTACCTAAAGAAATGATCGGGTGTAGGCTAGACCCTATCATATCCATGTGCGGAAGGGGTTAGTAGTGCTAATTAAATTTAATAAGATAACAATAAGAAAAAATTAATAAAGCGATTAGTACTAATTAAACTGTTGGCTAAGTGCGCCAAAATCGGACAATTATTGAGGCACCTGCACGCGAGTATAGTGGGGTCTAGCCCACACCCGATCATTTCTTTATATTATGTTAAAGAAACTCCACACTTATTAATTGGTCCACTTCCTTTCACTTTTTCTATGTAGGACAAGGAACCATACACTTAATTTGTTTTACAAACAAACTTTCAACAAATATGGAGCAGATGGAGATGCCAATGGGAGTAGAGTGTTCTTAGATATAGTCCAAATTATATAAGAATGCTTTCAAAGGTAAATGTCTAAAAAGTTGGTGAGTTGCTCTTTACATTGTGAAACATTTAAGTTATCAAAGATGGCAAATCTTTGGATACTCTTGGCACTTGTATGTATGACTTCTACACTAATTTTCCTATTTTTCTTTTTCACAAAGCAATGGGAATCATAGGTTTAAAAAAAGGGGGAAATTAACACGATCATTCTGAGAGACGCCCTTCACATTCATTTGACAATTCATCCCTCCTCCCTCAATAAAACATCTCTTTTTCCACATTTGAAAAAAGATGGTATCTCAAGCAAAAGGTTCACGAGCTGATTATCACTTCCATTGCTATATCATATGAATCGATCATATTAGGATCATGCCTCATCGAAGTCCAATCATAGAGTTGAGATCGGAAAAAATATTAGGGTTATGCCGTGTCCTTAAAGGCAGTGTTAGTATATGAAATTTTCGACCTCCTGAAGGCTCTTGGCACTAGCCATCGACACAGTTCCTTTTTTCGTCTTTATGTCCGCCCACAATTCTAAGTTTCGAGCTCATCTTGTTCACGTCTGGATGCTGCGTATGACGACAAAATCTAAGGCTAAGAGAAATTAATATCAAGGTGTTAGTGCCGGTTCAATTCTAAAGATTTAATATGAAATATCGATAAGCCCACTCAAGAAATTGGTGACTGGTGATGGGAAAACGAACCCATACGTGTTTGATTGATCCACCAAGAAAAATGCGAGATTTCTTTTTCTGTTTCCGCTTTTGGGTTTCGAAATTGTTGAAATTTCAGACAACGTGCGCGACCCAGTATTCTAGATTGCTTTAATTATTGTCGCGGAGGCCGAATTTCCTAATTGCAACAGGTAAAAAGGAGGGACCCACCTTCCTCACCCCCAAAAAGAGAGAGTTGGTGTACGGAAGGGGAACTGAGGCCTATCACCAATCTGGTTTGGGATGAAATCCAATCGTGGGGGTAAGTTAGGCCTATTCGATGATTCATGTCATTTTTACCCGCGCAATGCAAAATTAGGTACCGTGACGTGTTGCCATTCTCTAAGTCTCTGTTTTGGAACTAACGTCGGGTGACAATCTTCTACCATGCTCGGTCTTTTCATTTGCTTCTCCATCTCTTGAGTACCTAGAACTTGCTATCCGATCAAGAGAGACACTAGCGTGGCAAGGGATCCACCGTCCAGCAACATTGAAAGATAACCAAGTTGCCTACTCATGAAATCTACATGGACTACGGACTAAATCGTCATTGTCTTGTATTTGGGCAAGTAATTGACCCAATCATAAGGTTAATACTCTGAAAAATTTCAAATTAATATATCTGTCATAAATTTACCAAAAATTAATTTTTTGACAATAAAAAACCCAAAATTAGTACATTTTTGACAAATTTACTCCAAATCGATACACTCGCAACAAATTTACCATTTGATAGTTTCTGTTAAATTTTATTATCAAATTATTAAGTTGAATGACATATAACAGTTGATCCGTGTACTAGTTTAGAATTTTACTATTTGCTTGTCACGGTTGTACCATTTTTATAGATTTTTGTGTTATTAATTTAATTTAACGAGAGGGTATATTTGTCATAAATGTACTAATTTGAGTTTGCGGCGGTCGAATAGATTAGTTTAGAGTAAATTTATTACAAGTGTACCGATTTGACTTTTTTATGGTCATTTATGATAAACTTGTCATGGGTGTACTAGTTTCGGGTTTTTCATAATCAAAAAATTAGTATTGAGTAAATTTATCATAAATGTACCAATTTGGAGTTTTTCTAAATATTAACTCTATATAATATCATATATAGAGAAAGTATAAAAAAAAAAAATTATAAACCTATTACATTGTTATTAATTCAGTCTTAAATATTTCAATTGAATTAATTTAGTTATAAATCTTTTATATTTGTGACTGCGAGTTATCAAGCCAATTTGGTCATAAATCACTAACATGGATCTTATTTATCATCCTATACTACCCAACCGAAGACGACATGCAGACAAATTTTACAAATTTTAAATATTTTTCTTTTCTTTTTTTCATTGTAGCTCGCCAGTCACTAGTGAGGGTGGTGGCCATCGCTGGCCGCTAAGCCCTCACTTGATTGCAAGGGTTGAGCCCTCGTTCATTACTGGCGATGGCCTAGGCGAGGGCCACAACCCCTCATCGGCTACAATGAAAAAAAGAAAATAAAAAGAAAATAACAATAATTGAAAAATGATATTAATATGAAAAAATCATAAATTTTGTTTATGTCAATACCGGTTGTGTCGCATAAGATAATTGACATTCTTGTTAATGATTTCCCGCCAATATCAATTGGCAAAAAAACAAAAGTTTTAGGACTAAATTGGTTTATTTGAAAGGTTTAGTAATGTCATAAGTTTTAGATTGTGTTGGTACGTTTGCATATCATGTACAAATATGGTCGACCCAACAAATAATTGAAACTTCTTGCTTACATTGACACATTGTTTAGATAAAATACAGGGATATGTTTACTATAAGTTCTAAAACTTATCACGAAAGTGCAATTAAGACCTAAAATTTATAAAAAGTACAATCAAGTCTTAAAACCTATCAAATTGATGCAACCAAGTCATTATGTTAAACGGAATGAATTTGAATAACGAAAAATGTTGATGTGGCTTTTTAATTTAATTACTAATTCCTACGTGGCATTTTAAAATTAATATCTCTTTCACATGTGGCATTTATTGTTATTTTTTATTCAAATCCATATTTAAAAATTAGATTTAAAAATTAAAAAAGAAATGCTTAAATTTTATTTAAAAACAAAACTAGAAAAAGAAGTAGAAGAAGATATTAGAGCTCTCGAGTGAGCACTTTCGCTACTACTGTCCATCATCAAAGGACTGGTGGAGGTCGCCTGCCCTTACCCGGCTTGGGGATGGCCTCAGCGAGGGCCAGAGACCCTTATCAAGCTCGAGCGAGGGCAGCCATATCTAGGTGATGCTGGCCCTCCCTTGAGGTTGACAACTATTGCCCACCCTAGGCGAGGCCTCACCGACTCCAAGCAAGGGATAGCAACCCTTGCAAGGCCTAGGCGAGGCCTCGTCGACCCTCGCCAACCCCAAGTGACTATTGGTGTCACCCTTGCTTGAGCCTAGCAAGGGTCGCCGACCCTTGCTTGGAGCCGACGAGGCCTCGCCTCGCTCGAGCAATGGCCAAACACCTTCCAGCAAGAGGTGGCGAAAGCACCCAGGCTTGCCATCCTCTCTCCTTTTCTTTTTCCAATTTTTTTATAAAAGTTTAACTTTTCATTTTTAGTTTATTAATGTAATTTAAATAAGAATTGAATAAAAATAATAAAAAAATGCCATGTAGGAAATATAAATTAAATTAAAAATGTCACGCCAACATTTTTCATTAGTCAAATTGATAGTGTTAATGGAGTGATTTGATTGTAATAATTTGATAATTTTTAAAATTTAATTATACTTTTTGTAATTTTTAGGATTCAATTGCATTTTCTTAATAAGTTTTAGGATTTCTAATAAACATATTTTTAATATATATGTGTACTCCTACTATAGATAGATAAACGCGAATGCATGGACCTAGTTGATCTCAGTCTTTATCTGATTGTTGTCGTACGAAGTAATGATTCCGTCGTCATTTATGCGAAAGATACATAATGTAACTCTGAAACTTGAAGCCCAAGGCAGTATTTTTGAAAGAACGGTGCATCCACTAAAAAAGGGGAGGGCGGAAAACTTCAATGATCATCCTTATAAAGCGATAAGAACAAGCGTCAGCCGTTGTTAGTGGAGACGAAGCCTGCGCTCAAGAAAGTAACCTTTTTTTCCTAATTAATTCACTTTTTGGGGCCATAGAAAGCAACCTTTGAGAAAGGTAAAAAGCAAAGGGGTTGGATCCAATTTGGTTACGATAGGATATCTGTATATTAAATCACCCATTTGAAATTTTTAGAATAATTAGTAATAATCTCACGAGAATCTCTCAATCGACCAAAATCGAAAGGATCTAAACCAATAATCAAATAAACTAAAAATTGCCCATGCTCTTTGTCTCGTGTCATTTGAAGCCCTTTTTTTCCCTAAGATACCATTATCCGTAATCAACTAAGCATAACTAAAGTAACTAGGAACAAGTTGAGTCTCATATGATTCCTTGAATAGGTTAAGTTAATTTTATTTTTTTGGGTGAGGGTCATCATAGCTAGATATCAACAAAACTAGTGTAATTTCGAAATAAGACCATGAAGTCCTATAATCCTAAAATCCAATTAAAATGATCCAAAGATTGTACCAATGCATATTACATGTATATACATCCATATAAGAAAATTAAAATCATGCATCAACTCTTTCACTAGTCACCTTAGCATTTTGCTTTATCTAGAGGGCATTAAAGCATTCTACTTTTACGATATTCCCTAATAAAAAATGGCCATCATAAGGTTTTGAACATGATAACACCCAAAATTATCCTTATTTCATGTGCTGGCTATGAGGGTAATAATAAGAGTGGTATGCCTCGTTTTGTTTGTGAAAGCTTAAGGCAGCCAATGTTTATGAAGGTATTTGAGCTAAGTGTCGACAGGGTTCTAGACAGGTATACCTAAGTCGATAGAAAGGTAATAAATTGCCACATGTTAGTAATGAGAGCAATGCATCAAACTTGGAGTTTAAGTGGAATTAGTATTGGAGCTCAAGCAAGAATAGTTGCTACGCGAAATGTGCATAAAAATGGGAAAGCCGTTATTTACTTGATGCACAGGTCGTGTGAGCCTCGTTGACAAGTCATGAAACACCTACTTATGGATACGATTACCAAAAAAAAAAAAAAAAAAAGGGAAAACGTGAGGAATGCTAAGGCCCTGTTTGGTAACCTTCCCAGCAGTACCAGATTCTAATTTTTTGTTCCCAGAATCAGTTTGGGACGAAAATTGTGTTTGGTAAAAATTTTTTTCAGGGAACAAATACGTTCCGGAATCGGTTGGGACAAGATTTGAGAATAAAAAAAAAAAAAAAAGTTGATTCTACGTTCAAGAATAAAAAAAAAAGAATCAACACGTTTCCCTTCCGCTATCCCACGACCACCGCCCGCCGCCACCCGTCGCCGCCCGCTGTCGCTCGTCGGTCGCCTGGCCCGCCCGGTCCGGCGAGCTCGCCGGAGGCTCGCACGATTGCCGGCTGCCGGTCCGTAAGCTCGCCGGGCTAGGGTGAGGTTCGGCGAGCTCAGCGAAGGCGAGTCCGGCGAGGTCTAACCTCGCCGGTGGCCGGGGGCGGGCCTCACGGGCCGGGCGAGGCTCGCCTATCCCGGCAAGGCTCGACCTCGCAGATCCGGGCGAGGCCCGCTTGGCCACCGCGAGGCTCGGCCTCGCTAGATCCGGCGAGGTCCGCTGGCCACCGCGAGGCTCGGCCTCGCCGGATCCGGCGAGGCCGAGAGCCTTGGCGGCTGGGCGAGCCTCGCCCGGTGGCCGGCGGCGACGCTCCGGTGAGGTCGTAGGCCCTCGTCCGGCCGGTCGCCGGTCCGCCGAAAGAAGAAGAAGGATAATAGGAGAAAAGGAAAAAAAGAAAATAAAAAAAGTAAAAAGTAGAAAAAATTATTTAAAAATTAAAAGAAATTAATTTGAAAAGAATCAATCTACACGTTATGAAACGCAATTCTATTCTAGAATCGAAATTTTGAACAATTATCAAACACTTTTTTACTCGGAATCGGTTACGGGAACGAATAAAAAATAATCAATTCTTGTCAGAATCAATTCCCAGGAACAGAATCGTTACCAAACGCGCCCTAAATGTGGCGCCCAAGAAGAAGTAACCAATTGATGGCTACTAGTACACCCTATAAATATTGCAACATGTTCAACAAAGAAGCCCCCAAATAATACAGCTATCTTTATTTTATCTTTACTTTATTACATTTTAGTTGTAGTTTTCGAGGTTCTCATTGTTGATTGAATTCCGGCATGTTTCTTTATCCGGTTTAGCATCATTGACTAAATTCCAATATTATTCTAGAAGCTCAGTGTCGTTGATTAAATTCCGGCATTGTATTTTTTATCCAGAGATACTGCTATTGATTAAATTCCATCTACACGTCTAGAACAAGCTATTGTGTAGATTAAATTTCGATATAATTTGAGCCGAAAGTGTAGGCTACCTAGCAACTTGTATTCAGATTACATCGTTGATTAAATTTCAATGTAACTTGTGCTTGGAAGCTGTCGGTCTTTGAGCCATCTGAGTATTAATTGTTGGAGTTGTATATATAAGTTGAGAATAAAATTTATCCTTGCATTTAACATTCTATTTCGGATTTAACACGGAACCCAATTGTCTATAATAAAACCAAAATGTAATGTTTGGTGAAAAAAATTTCGGAAAACAAAACCGACGAAATAAAACAATAAAAATTGAGTTCATGTCACTAAGTCTCCATTAGTAATGAATATCCAACGCGAATCGTAGGAGCAAGCGAGTGGAGCTAGGGCTTGTGGACCAGTCAGACCATGCTCACCCCTAGCCATAGAGTTTGGAGCTTGGAACGACGGTGCAAGTGCCGGAGGGTGGGGCGAGGCAATCAAAATCCCCCATCAAACCAACCCCAAGAGCTTCCTCTTACCATTTTTCAACACGCCCCGACCCCACTCGACGTTGCCTCGGGTGGGCTTCCTACCGTGTGAGCCACGTCTCTCCACGTACCGCCCGGCGCCCTGGGGCGATGTTTTGCTAGAGGCAGCTTCTCCGAAGCTAGCGAAAAAGGCGAACTTCATTTGCCTTTACGGACCACACAGACCGTCGGGTATGATGGGATTTTTCTCCGGCGGAAGAGTTCAGACCGCGAACTTTAGTGCTCATTTGGGTACCTTTGACTGAGGCGAGGTTGACTTAGGTTGACTCGGCCCCTATATAACCAGCATCGTTCCCCGAGATTTCTCATCATTCACACTCAGTTGCGTCTTCCTTTGCTCGACTTCTTCACTTCTCTTTCTCTCTCTAATTATACGAGAAGAGAAGAGAAAAAGCCAGCAGGCTTCTGAGCCCTTTCTCTTTGAGATCTCCATTTTCTTGAAAGATACAAGAATCGGTTTTGTGAAATTCAACACACTTGCAAAACCATGCAGGTGAGCTCTCGCCGTCTGGCGTTTCCGTAGTGTATTCTCGATTGAGTATCTAATTTCTATTTCCTTTAACCTTCCTTCTGCGATTTAGCGCTTTTGCTTATACTGGTTGAAGAGAAGGCGGTCCTTGTTGGGCTAAAAGAGTTCGTTTTTACGTTGCTCTGTTTTTTGTTTTGATGACAGAGTCAGAAAGCGGTGTTTAAGCTGCCTTTGCACGGTGAAAAGGAGAAGCAGAAGGCCATGAGAATAGCCTCTGGATTTACAGGTATCGATCAGATCAACCTTTTTCCTCACCTGTCTCTCTATTTCTACAAAAAGTACAAAACCACATCTTAAATTCTGCAGTTAACCCAGTCAAAACAGAGTGTGAACCTCCCTGCTTATGTGCAGGGGTCGAGTCGATCGACATGAACATGAAGGACCAGAAGCTGACGGTGACCGGAGCTACGGATCCGGTGGAGCTTGCGGGGAAGCTGAGGAAGCAGTTTTCTGTGGAGATAGTCTCGGTCGGACCGGCCAAAGAGCCTCCGAAGAAGGACGAAAGCAAGAAAGGCAATCCGGACGAGAAGAAGGGCGATGACAAGAGCAAGCCGAAAGACCCAAAGCCTGATCAGCCGATATTCTACCCGTTTCAGCACGGCTTTTATGGACCTCTTCCTCTACCATCCTCGTACTTCCCCGTGTATCATCACCCTCTTCCCCCGCCACCCATGTACTTCTGTGGAGGAAACGTAAGCATAGAAGAGGACCCAAATGCCTGCGTCATCTGCTGATTCGACGTTTTGCTAAGATCTTTTGCATGGAATAAGTAGATTTGGCAAAGAGAAAATTTTGATTTCTGGGTCAAGTCAGTCTGTGATACCTAATCTTTACCGCTTCAGCTAAAAATTATTACGGCTTAGAGTCCTTGCGTGTGCATAAGCATATTAAACTCTAGGGCTGATTGTCCTTTGATGTTTAACTGAGAATTTTGAGTGTACTCTGATTTTCCTCTCAAGTAATATCCTTTTCTCGATGCAATTTCTTCTTCTTCTTCTTCGTTGGGGACTAGGGGCTCACCGGCAGGTTTGGACTCCAAAGATTCGTTGTACGGTACAAGTCACGATTTGATATTTTGAGTAATTATATCTGGTGATTAGGATGGGCAGAGCTTTCGCATAAACTAATTTCCATCATTCAGTGAATCAATCAGTGCTTTGGATCGAGAGGTGGAACCTTAAAACCGTGCAGATTGGGCCAAAAGAAAAAGAAATTTGCTGCGGGCCCTCCTCTCCCCAATGTCAAGAAGAAGGCTTTTTTACTTGAATCCCTCGCTCCTGATCAAAAGGGCCACACATTGGTAATTGGCTTGTAGTCCATGCTACGCGACAATCCAGTGTTAAAAAACATGTAATCCTACGTTATAAGGTGGGTTTCCCCGCAGAGCAGACGCAACCTAGGTTATATCTGGTCATCAATGCTCTGTTGAACGCTGTCACCGCTGCCGATGTCTTGGTTCTGCCGAAGTCAATGGTCACTTGAGTTTGAGCATGTGACAAATAAATAAATAAATAAAGCAAGAAAATTGGCGCCTCAATAGAAATTGATTTAAAATATAGTCATGTTGATTTAAAGGGGACACAACACAAAAAGATTATATCACGAGAGAAGCAAGGAGATCAACCTCTTTTTTTCAAATATAAATATACAATATGAATTCTGGTAATGAGTTAAATTATCGTGTTAATATGAATGAATCATCCTTTTCACGGAGGTAAATCTTTACCCGCTAGATAAGAGGATAGCAAATTATAAACAATAGGAGAGCTCGAGAATTTCTTCATTTGTCAAACCAGCAAGTAAGGAAACACGCCTCTCTTCTTGCTCTGGGTAGGCAAAGCACGACTTAAATGGCCAAGCACAGAGCAAGATGTTTCCAAGATTTCACAAGTTTCTTTGAAAATCTAGCACGAGATAACCATATGGACGGTTTGACATATCTCTATTCAAGCAATAAGAAAGCAGAATAATAGGACACGATTTGCTTTCTATTAGAATACGTCTCCTATGTATTTTGCTGGAATGTCATGATGCTTTCACCATCTAGCTTCTGTATTTAGTGTTGGAGCTTTGAACAATGCTATGTGTGATGGTATTTAATTGTTTGGATCAATAGCTTTAAGCGCAAAATGATGCCTGTTCAAATGTCCATCGCTGAATATTACATTCGTTTCGTAAACCAAAATTTACGGATCATACCTACCTATCATTATCTTGGAGCTAAGCTTTCTGATTTTAGCCATAATAAAGAAAAATAGTTTATGCCACCACTAGCATGCTGACTTAATCTAAATAATCAGCCAGCTGGTTACCCATCCAAAAGTAGCTTCTAGAAGGACGTCTATGGGAGCCCAAATCATTTAGGTAGTGTCCAAACAAATGCGCTGATGTCCAGCCGCATGAATAACATGCCGGGAAGTAACATGACTTTTCAACGATAGTGTCTTGCTACGCTACGAAGTTATGGTATTCCCATTAGAGCTGTTGTTGCACAAATTCTTCTGATTCAACTAGAGAGAGACAGTGTGATTTGAATATATGATCCTTCTCATTTAAATTAAGTACTTAACCTCTCAGTCAAACATTCGAAATTGATGTGATAGACTTCTATTGGCTAGTAGTTTGAACATGACCAGTTTTTACCCTTCTTGTGAAGAATTCCATTTTGCGCAGAAATCTATAAAATGCAATAAATTAAACTACTACTAAATTTTTCTCTGCTCATAATTTTAAAGTTCTTTATTAGAGAAACACACCTGTGATGCAGATTAGTTGGGAAAAAGAATAAAAAAAAGGTCCTAACCAAAAATTATGAAAAGTTTATGCATGAGATACATGTATAAATATTTGCATAGTTGGAAGCTTAAGCACGTTTAGAAGCAGAAACAGCTCAGGACACTTCACAAGTCCAGTCAACAGGTCTTCGAGAATCAAGGTCAACTGCAACGCAACAGCGGCCTCTATCTTCCAGCCCCGCATCGCACGACAAATGATAGGAGAGACTTGCGTATGCCATTTGATAATCTATCTTCGATAGAAATTGTACCACGCATCGCTAAGCAAGAGATAAACCGGTCCTAGATATACCTAAGTAAGGAATCCTTTGCCCCCACTAAGTGTCTCCATCAGTGTCTCAATAGCTCTCGATCATTTTGCAAGTACTTAATGATTTGGGTCGATATGGAACGTATGGAGATACCAACGGGAGCAGAGGATCTTTATCTATAGACAATTCATGTCCAAATTAGACGAGAATACTTTCAAAGGAAAACGTCCAAAAAGTTGGCGAGTTGCTCTGGACATCATTAAACATTTGAGTTATCAAAGATAGCAAATCTCTGGATACTCTTAGCACCTTTCGTATTCATTTGACAATTCACCCCTTCTCCCTTCGAAAAAACGTCTATTTTTCCATATATCTACAAACAGTATCTCATGCAAGTGTTCATGAGCTGATTATCACTTCCATTGCTATATCACATGGATGGACCATATTAGAATTTTGTCTCATGAAAGTCCAATCATAGAGTTGAGATTTGGAAAAACATTAGGGTTGCCATGTCCTTCAGGGCAGTGTTAGTATATGACATTGACCTAGGAAAGCTCTTGGCAATAGCCGTCGATACAAAGTTCCTTTTTTGTCTTCATGCTCTCCCACAATCCTAAGATTCTACCTTATCTCGTTCATGTCTGTATTAGGACGAGCTACACAAACACCGAAATAGAAGGTTAAGGCGAGAAAGATATATAAAATGTAAGGTTTAGCTTGGTTCTCCTTTAAATTAAGATTACATTTAGTAGAGGATTCCACTAAAATATTATTACATCTTATCTCTCTATTGCGACTCTCAATTACCAAAAAAAAAAAAAAAAAAATAGATATTATATATACTAAGATAGTTATTCATGAACCTAAGTTTAAACTATCAATAAAATACGATCCAAACTATAAAAATTCCCTAGCAATTTCGGGAGCACTACCCCTCAAGATCCCCATTGGGGTGGCTCTTGGACCCTGCTTGTTCATGCTTTTCTGTTGATGGATTGTATAAATCATACCCCAATAGTATGGAAGCTATGTACAGTGATAAAATTAAAAGCTAAGAGAAATTAATATGAATGTGGTAG
Organism: Eucalyptus erythrocorys; assembly: GCA_014182555.1. Classification (NCBI taxonomy): domain Eukaryota; kingdom Viridiplantae; phylum Streptophyta; class Magnoliopsida; order Myrtales; family Myrtaceae; genus Eucalyptus; species Eucalyptus erythrocorys. The sequence goes on along the minus strand of CM024597.1, from coordinate 44,423,987 downwards.
TGCGGGTTCAATTCTTAAGTTCTAATATAAAATATCGATGAGCCCGCTCGAGAAATTGATGACGTGTGATGGGTCAACGACCTTACTCGTGTTTGATTTGATTTTTTTTTTTTTTTTGGTCGGCACTCGTGTTTGATTGATCCACTGAGAAAAATGGGAAGTTTTCTTTCAGTCTTTAGCTGTTGGGTTACGAAACTGTTGAAATTTAGACATCGTGGGTGACCCGGTAATCTCGACTGTGTTAATTATTGTCGTGGAGGCCGAATTTCCTAATTCTAACAGGTCAAAAAGGACCGACACACCTTCCTCGCCAAGAAAAAGAGAGTTGGAGTACATAAGGGGAACTGAGACCTCTGACCAATTTGCTAAAATGGATTTTTATTGGGAAAAGTTCCGATTTTGGCGAGTAAAGCTCTCGTGATGCATGTGTGAGATTCAATTCTAAACGTGATTCACTTTGGTTTAGGTGCGTCCTTATCATTTTATGATAGATGGAAATGCATTTTTCCCCACCAGTACACAAATCAACAATTTGGTTCGGGATGAAATCCAATGGTGGGAGCAAGTTAGGCCTATTCGATGATTCATGTCATTTTTCCTTGCGCAATGCCAAATTAGGTCTCGTGACGTGCTGCAATCTTCTACCACGCGAGGCATTTTCATTGCTTCTCCATCTCTTGGGTAGTTAGAATTTGCTAGCAGCTCGAGAGAGACAGAGCCTACACGTGGCAAGGGATTAACCCGTCCAGCAACATTGAACCATAACCAAGTTGCCTACTCATAAAATATGCATTGACTACGGACTGACTATGGACTGACTACAGACTGACTTTAGACTGACTACGGACTGACTCGTCATTGTATCGTATTTGAGCAAATAATATACCCAACCCGCTTGACTTATGGATAATATCATATATAGAAAAAATACCAAAAAAGTTATAAACCTATTGTATTATTATCAATTCAATTTTAAATCTTTTAATGAGACTAATTAAGTTCTAAATATTTTGTTCATATTAGCACCTGGTCGTACCACGCGTGCCGACCTACATCTTTGTCAGTAATTTCTGCCAATATCAATTAGTACAAAAACAAAATTTTAGCATTAAATTCGTCCAATTGGAAGAATTACAATTGAATTGGTATCAATATAAAAAAATTTAGATTTTGTTGGTACTTTGCCCTATCATATGCGGAACTTTCTTATATTGACAAAATATTCAGATAAAATTTATGTCTACTCCTATGATAGATATATAGATAAACGCGAATGCATAGGCCTACTTCATCTTAGTCTTTATCTGATCGTTGTCGTATGAAGCAATGATTCCATCGTCATTTATACGAAAGATACATAATGTAACTCCGAAACTTGAAGCCCAAGGCAGTATTTTTTAAAGAGAGGCGCGTCCACTAAAAGACTAAACGGGAGGGGGGAACTTCAATGATTATCCTTATAAAGCGGCAAGAACAAGCGTCAGCCGTTGTTAGTGGCGACGAAGCCTTTTGCGCCATGAAAGCAACCTTTTTCTCTTCTTAATTCACCTTTTCGGGCCATAGAAAGCGACCTTTGTGAATGGTCAAAAGCACAAGAGATCGGATCCGATTTGGTTAGGATATTTATATATTAAAGCACCCATTTATCTAATAAATGAAATTTTTTAGAACAATTAATAGTAATCTCACATAATCTCTCAGCCCACCCAACCAAAATTGAAAGGATTTAAACAGATAGTCAAATAAACCAAAAATTGCCCATGCTTTGTCTTGTGTCAATTGAAACCCCTTTTTTTCCTAAGAATCTATTATCTGTAATCAACCAAACATAACTAAAGTAACTAAGAACAAGTCGAGTCTTATATGATTCCACCAAATATGTCATTTTTTTTTTTTTTTTTTTTGGGCGAGGGTCATCATGGTCCAATATCAACAAAACTCTTGGAATCACGAAATAAGACCAAGAAGTCCTATAATCCTAAAATCCAATTAAAATTATCCAAAGATTATACCAGTCTATATTACATGTTAGTATATCCATATAGGAAAATTAAAGTCACGCGTCAACTCTTTCACACGTCACCTTTGCTTTACCTAGAGGGCATTAAAGCATTCTACTTTTATAATATTCCCTGATAAAAAGGTGCTCGTCATAAGTGTTTGAACAATAGAAATTAAGCTCCTTACATGGATTTAATGGACCACGAACGCTCCAAGCTCAAATCTTTTGAGTCTCGATCTGTAAGGAACATTCAACGCGAATCATAGCGAGCGAGCGAGCGGAGCCAAGCTAGGGGACCAGCCCAATTTCGAGACCATGTTCACCCCTAGCCATGGCGTTTGGAGCTTGGAACGACGGTGCAAGCGCCGGAGGGTGGGGTGCCGCAATCAAAATCCCCCATCCGGACCAAACCCAAGAGCTTCCTTGTGCCGTTTTTCCATCGAATCTTCGGTGGGCCATCAACAACAGCGCACTCTTGTTTTTTTTTCAAACGCCCCCGACCCCACTTGCATTGACTGGGCTTCGTGCCCGCCGAATCACGTCTCTCCACGTACCTCCACCGGCCCCGTGGCGATGTTTGGCTTCAGGCAGCTTCCCGAAACCTGAGAAAGAAGGGCAAACTTCTTTCTGGAACTTTTGTCTTCCCGGGCCACACACAACGTCAGGCAGGATGGGATTGAGACGACGGCGTTCGGACCGCGAGCCTCAATGCTCAGTTGCGTACCTTTGACCAAGGTGAAGTTGACTTGGGTTGACTCCGCCGCTATATAACCCCTCGAACTCGCATCTTTCCCCCTAGATTTCTCATCATTCACACTCAGTCGCGCCTTCCCCTGCTCGACTTCTTCACTTCTCTCTCTCTCTCTCTCTCTCTCTCTCTCTCTCTAATTATACGAGAAGAGAAGAGAAAAAGCCAGCAGAATTCTGAGCCCTTTCTCCTTGAGCTTTCCATTTTCTTGACAGATACAAACATCAGTCCTGTCAAATTCAACACACTTACAGAACCATGCAGGTGAGCTCTCGCCTTCAGGCGTTTCCGTAGTGTGTTCTCGATCATCTAATTTCTATTCCCTTCAACCTTCCTTTTGCGATTTAGCGCTTTCGCTTATACTGGTTGTAGAGAAAGCGGTCCTTGTTGGGCTAAAGGGATTTATCTTTATGTTACTCTGCTTCTTGTTTTGATGACGAGTCAGAAAGCGGTGCTGAAGCTGGATGTGCACGACAACAAGGGCAAGAGGAAGGCCATGAAGATAGTCTCTGGCTTTGCGGGTATCAATCAGACCAAGCTTTCTTCTCACCCCTGTCGCTCTACTTTTACAAAAAGAACGTCTTAATTTTCTGCAGTTGAGAAATCCGAGTCGAAACGGGATCTGACTTTCGCTGCATATGTGCAGGGGTCGATTCGATCGACATAAACTTGAAGGACCAGAAGCTGACGGTGGCGGGAACTGTGGATCCGGTGGAGCTTGTGGGGAAGCTGAGGAAGGAGTTTATCACGGACATAATCTCGGTAGGACCGGCCAAAGATGCTCAGAAGAAGGACGGCGACAAGAAAGACGATCAGGACAAGAAGAAGGACGGTGACAAGGGCGGCAAAGCAGATCCAGCTAAAGTCTACCCGTTTCCATATGGCTATTATCCGCCTCCTCCACCACCCCTGTACTTCTATCCAAAAAACTATAGTGCAGAAGAGGATCCAACTAGCTGCGTCATCTTGTGATTCGAACGTTTTGCTCCGATCTTTTGCATAGAATGAGTGGATTTGGCAAAAGAGAACATCTTAAAATCGGGTCAAGTGTCTGATAGTTATCTTTACCGCTTCTGCCGAAAGTTATTACAGCTTATAGATCGTCTGTACATAGGTGTATGAAATTCTGGGGTTGGTCGTTCTTTTATGTCTAATAGAGTATCTTGAGTGATCACGGATTTTGCTTTCAAGGAATATGCTTCTCTCGATTCAATCTTTCTTCTTCTTTGCTTTGCTGGGGACTTGGAGCTCACCGGCTCTTTTGTACTCCTCCAAAAGACTCGCTGTACAGTGATAGAGCATGCAGAGGCGGTCGTGATTTGATTCTTTAAATTATTAGATTCGATGCTTAGGACGGGCAGAATTGTCGCATAAGTTAATTTCCATCTTTCCTGTGAATCAATCAGTGCGCATCGGATCGTGAGTTGGGATCCTGTAACCGTGTGAACCGGACAAAAAGGAAGAAAGAAGAAGAAACTGCTGCGAGCCCTCCTCCTCCCCAATATGAAAAGGGCAAAGGGTTTTCCACTTGAATCTCTCTCGCTCCTGACAAAGGGCGACAGGGCAGCGGCAAAAGAACACGTAATTCCACGTTCTCAGATCTGACCCCCCGCAAGGCAGACGTAACCTAAGTTACAACCAGGCATCGGTGCGCCAGTCGAACATTGTCATCATTGGCCATGTCTCGGTTCTGCCCAATCAGGTGGTCGCTTGAGTTCCGGCATGTGCCCCAGAAAAATTAGAAATTAAACAAAAAATCTGAGCCACAGAGGACTTGCCGTTCCTAGATTTTCTTTTTTGGGTCAAACCAAGTTCCGACACGTAACACAACTCGACTCTCTCCTTTTGCCGGAACGGGCAAAGCACGACTCAAATTGCCAGGCACTGCGCGAGGTATTTCAAAGATTACGCAAGCTCCTTTGAAAATCTTGCACGAGATAATTTTATGGACGGATTGACATTTTTTCTCCCAAGCAATAAAATAGTGGAATAATCGGAGGCACGCCTGCAAATATTTCCTCTGTGTTTAGCTGGAATGTCACAATGCTTTCACCATCCAAGCTTCCGTAATCAGGGTTTTCTTTTTTTTTTTTTTGGTCGGTTCCGTAATCAGGGTTGGAGCTTCGAAAAATGCTGTGTACAATAGTATCTGGCTGTTTGGATCAATTGCTCCAAACCCAAAAAGACTATCCGACCAAAAAATATTACATTTTTGTGGATGGAATCATAACGAGAATGCTTGTCATTATCCTAGAGCTTATCTTTCTGATAGAACCATAACAGAGAAAAAATAGTTTATGCCGCCACTAGCGTTATAACGTAATCTAAATTATTAGCTACTGGCGGCGAATTCAATTTGGATGGAGGAGGTAGGGAATTCGACCCCCATCTTTGGGGTTTGGGAGTGGGGCTAGTTGGCCGGTGATAGCTAACAACGCAAAAAATAAGTAAATAAATAAAATAAATAATTGTCGCTTGGTCAATCACACGTCTCTGTTTTACTTACATTATTGACATAAAAAATTTAAAATTTTGAGAGCCTTGATTAATAGATGATGGATGGTATACTATCGATTTGTACCTCATCCCTTTCCTTTGAAAAGATAAATCATGTACATCATAACAGACTTGATACTTTGGTTCTTCATTTTTGTTTTGATAGCACAGAATATCCAAATTTTACCGTTCGACTAATTCCCACGGATACATACAAATCACCTGCCCACTTGCATTAGATGCGACTCAACCAACAATTGGCAGGCATGGCTTCGTAAGGCTGATATGAATGAACGACGCCACGATTTGAACGTAGAATTTGCCCCATCTAAACGAAACCTTTAGCCATTCAGCTAATCCCTTTGGGTTCCCACCCAACACTTCCAATCATTCTCATTTCTTTTAATCTTTGAAAGCTAGAAAGATGTCCATGAGAGCCCACATCATTTAGGGCATTGTCCTAACAAACCTGCTCCACTGGCATGGATAAGCATGCCGACTGGACTTTCAATTTGAGGGTCTCATTGCACTACAAACTAACAATTTTGGAATTGGAGCTGTTGTTGCACAAATTGTTTCGGTTCTAACTCCATGGGTGCATGTAAGGCCGTGCGCATTTATTAGATAAGACTCCACTTACATATTAGAGATATCATGATTTGAATATGGGATCTTAATCATGCGAATCAACACTCAACCTCCCAACCAAATGCTTGAAATTGATATGATAGAGTTCAACATGGTCTTCATTGCCAATGTCTTGGTTCTGCCCTAGTCAATAAACAATTAGGTTTGAGAATTTGACTAAGAAATATAATAAATGATACCAAAATAGGTTAAAAATAAGAAGAAGAAGAAGAAGAAGAACTCGGAGAACTCAATAGTAAATATGTAGTTTTCGTTAGTATAACAAGGGGAGATATCAAGATTTTCTTTTTTTTTCTGGTCAAACCAAGCCAAGCGCCAGGCGAGATATTTTGGAGATTACGCAAAGCTTCTTAAAAAATCTAGATGGTCAGAAAAATCCAGTGTTTGATGACAATATGGACGGCTTGACATATCTCTATTTAAGCAATAAGATAGTGGAATAATTGGACGCAATCAAGGTTGGAGCTTTGAAAATCCTATGTATGATATAGTATTGGGATGTTTGAATCAATAGTTCCAAACACAAATTTGTATTCAAATGGCCAATTGTGAATGTTCCATTGTCTTGCAAATCGCATTTTACAGATTCTTACGTATTAGTATCCTAGAGCTTACGTTTTTTTTTTTTTTTTTTTTTTTTTTTTTTTTTTTTTTTTTTTATCAAAACCAAGATAAAGAAAAAATAGTTTATGTCGTTACCAGCTTGGTAAAGCAATCTAAGGGCCTATTTGGTAAAAGTTGTTTCTGTTTTTGAAATAAAAATTTCTGTTCTTTTGTTCTAGGAAACGAAAAAAGAATAGAAATTTGTTTGGTAAAACTTTTGTTCCAATCTATTTTTTTGTTCCCGAGAATAGATTTGGAATAAAAATAAAAAGTGGAAAAAAGTAACTTTTTGTTCTTGGGAATTTTTTCTCCTTTTTTTCTCCTCTTTTCTTCTCTTTTCTTTCCTTCTTCTTCCTTTTGGCCGGTTCGGCCTCGACCATAGCCGGCGACCTCGCTGGAGCGTTGTCGGCCCTCAACAATGTCAAGCCTCATCGGCCCTCGGCCACGCCAAGCCTCACCGTGGCTGGGCAAAGCTTGACCTCATTAAGATCTAGCGAGGCCGAGCCTGCCCAGCCACCGGCGAGGCTCGGCCTCTTCGGGCCATCGCCGGTCGGTGTCGCCCGGCCAAGGTGAGGCCAATCTCGCACCGCCGGGCGAGGTCTCGCCTAGCCACCGAGACCACCGGTGAGGCTTGGCCTCACCCTGGCGAGGCTCCAGCGAGCTCGTCGGACCTCGCCCGATCCGTCACCAACCGCCACCGTGGTCACCGACCAGGCCACAAAAAGAGGAAAAAGGAAAACAAAAAAGAAAAAGAAAAAAGAAAGAAAAATATAATAAAAATATTTAAAAATTAAAAGAAATAATAAAATTATATAATTTTACCAAACGCATTTTTATACCAAGAGTAGAAATTTTTGCGAGTTACCAAATGCATTCTTATACTCAGAAATTATTTTCGGGAATGGAAACAAAAAAAAAATATTTCTAATAAAAAATTGTTAGGAACAGAATCATTATCAAATACGCTCTAAATGATCAGCCTTTTTGTTATCCATCCAATTTGGATCGAGAGGTAGGGAGTTCAATCCTTCTTTTAGGGGCTTGATGAGCTCGAGATATCGACAATAGCCAAATAAAAGAAGGAAATATTTATAATCATCTAGTCGATCATATTTTTTTTGTTTTATTTATATAATTGTCATGAAAGTTCTGAATTTTAAAGGCGTGATTAATTTGATGATGGATGGCATACTATCGACTTGTACCTTGTTGCTTTCAATAAATCTTGTAAGTCATAATCGACCCTATACTTTCTTTATTCTTTGATGAGACGTGATATCGAAAGTTTGCTGTTCGTCTAATTCCCACGAGCATATACAAACAACCATCCATGGGTATCGGGCAAGGCCCCATGCATAAGTGGCAGGAGTGATCCCAAGATTAATACAAGCAAGTTAGCGACACTATGATTTGAACATAAAATTTGCTCGCTGTAAACCAAATGTTTAAGGACACAATCAATCTCCTTAACCTTTCCAACCCAACAATTCCAAAAATTCTCATCTTATTCGAAAGCTAGTTTTAGAAGGACGTCTGTGAGAGCCCAAATCATTTCGGTCGTGTCTAAACAAATCTCCTAATGTCCTACTGCAAGGATAAGCATTGCCGAAAGTAACACAACTTTTCAACTTGAGAGTCTCGCTGCTCTACAAACCCACAAATTTTTCAATTGGAGCTGTTGCTCCACAATTTCTTTTGGTTCGACTCTGCAGATGCTTGTAAATCCCAGTTCAGATTTATTGGATAAGACCCCACCCACGTGAAGAAAACATCGTGATTTGAATACAAGATTCCTCTCGTTCAAATTAAGCAGCCAACCCTAAGTCAAATGCCTGAAATTGACGTGAAGCGGACCAAACACGGCGGATAATTGCCAGCTGATTTACACGGCCGGTTTTGGTCTCTCTCGTAACTTAATATTTCCATTTTGTGCGGTAGTTTACAAAATGGCATCGATAAAAGATTGGTTAAAATTTTTCTTCGTTGGTAGCTTTAAAGTTCTTCATGACAGAAAAAACCCTCATCAGATTGGGTCACGCCCTAGTGCTCCTGGATTGGGATGAAGTCATGAATCAACAACACCAAAATTCTTCCAGAAAGCTTTTGTGTTCCCTTTTTCTTTTTATAATTCTTCCCATTTCAGTGCTTGATAGTCGCACCTTCTAATTTATATTATATTTCCCTCCACTTTTGAAATCAAAAACAAGTTTAACTTTCACAAAATTACGAGAAGTCTATGTTGAGAGATTAGTACAAGCGCTAATATAGATGTTTTAGGTTCGAGAAAAGTTAATTCCGAAAGAGCAATAAGAATAGAAAAGAAAAAAGAAAGCCAAAATAGTAAAGATGCATTGAAGCACACTCTTTCACACTAGTCATGAAGTCATAGCCTATCATTTTTAAAATGTTTCACTATGCCGAAGGCTTAATTAAAACATGAAAATCGGAAATCACGTGAGAGGGGGTGCACGTAATCAAGCCCTTCAACTCCAGCGGGTCATACAATTTTTAAGTTAAGCTAGTACAATTGGATTGATTTGATCCCACGGTAATTTCTAATAATCTGGCCCCATCTTAATCTCGAGTTCGATATCCTAACTTTTGGAAAATCTCCTCTTCTGGACCAGCTGGTTTGCACAGATAGAGACAAAGATCTTGCCGTCCGCTATTACATCCCGTCGCGATGATCGTTAGTCCATCGAATTCTTTTTCATGGCAAGGATGGCTCTGCGAATTATTGACATTTAAAATTCGAGCGGCCGTTGCTGTCCTTGAAGGGCATGCAGGTTTTCAACTTGACGTGACCTGATAAAATCACTTCGCGCTAGATGATCCTCCATCCCATTCGATACGGGTGCACGTTTTCGTCTTTTTACCATTTAGATATTCTCTCTCTCGTCCCTTTCATGCTCGAGGTAGTGGAGCGTCAGAAAAAGCGACAAAGTTGAGATAAAAATAAGGAAATAAATTAATAAACTTCCTAAACGAAGTGTTAGGATGTTTAATGGCCTCACGGTGTTCCACGACACACGAATAAAACAGGTGATGACGTGATGAAATGGGGACCAAAATATATCGTATCACAACAAAGTTGAGATACAAATAAGGAATTAAATTAATATATTTTCTTGGTAAATTGGTATAAATTCTAGAATGTATTTATGCTTATTCTGAAGTTTGTCTAAAGATAAGTGATATCGCCGAAGCCTAAATAATCGATCGGGTGAAAATGCGACATTGTTACTAGTTGATGTGACGCAACAAGGAGTCTAGTGATCACGCTTTTTCTATGTTTTGATGTCCTTTGAGCAAAAATTTATATAAGAGAATCTTTAATCATAGTATTTAAATGAAAGACTATGTGCGGTTAAATTTTATTAACCTAAAGAAACATATGATAGTTCAAGACGATTAATAAGTTTACCGGTTGCTAGCTAAAAATATGTACATCCTAAGGATAGTAATTACAGCGAAAACAGTTATTTTTGGAATGACCTACTAAGGTACTTGTTGTGATTTTTTCATGAGTATCAAGTTGTGTGTATAAAATTAATTGTTACTATACTAATCTATTAGTAATATTTAGACCTAACTAGTTACCTTTCCATTACGCAAAGCAACTTGGTATGTAAAATGGGTACGTAGTGGAAAAAATTAATCTCGCTATAGTTCGTACAGAATCATGTGGTTTTTTTTTTTTTTTTTTTTGGTCGAAAAATCATGTGGTTTGACATACTTTCCATAGCATGACAACGCAGCTGCGAATAGTGGGCTCCCAACTTCCTACGCTTGCCCTTCATCTTTCCAGATCTCGGCCCAATTCCTCTGGGCCTCATCCAACCCGAAAACCGAACCGGACTTATCCGGGTCCCAGCTGCTCGACAGCGTCCCGTACGCGATCCCCACCGCCGTCGTCAGGAAGGGCAGCCACCGAGGGACGTCCAGCAGCTCTCGCTCCTTGATCGCCCCCATGACGTAAGGCAGCACGATGCCCGCCGCCATCGGGACGCCCACGAACGCCAGAATCCGCCCAATCATCCTCTCGAACGCCACCTGCGGGATCTGGTCATCCTCGTCCTCTTCACCGCAGCCGTAGTTGATTTTGGTCGTGTCGGGTCTTACGGCGGTGGGACAGGCTTTCCCCGGCAGCGGCTGGCCAGCGAAGCCTTAGGCGTTGGCGTGGAGCTTCCGTGGCATGAGCGGCGGAGGGTGGCGGCGATTTGGAGAGATTGGAGAGGAGTGCGTGGATGGAGATATGGTTGCGAATTCGACGAGGAGTGTTTCGTGGAGAGCAATGGTGGTTTTGAGGTAAAGAGGAGAGTTTCCATGGTGGCTTGCTGCTTCAGGATTACATTTGTTCTAGTGAGACGACAATGTCATATGGATCGATGCCTTATCCAGAAAAATCAGTGGACAGACAGAGCCTACTTTTTAACTCTTTTTCATAGGTTGACATGTTACTTTCTGCTGATATTCTTATCCCCTGTGATTGCCACCAGCACACGCAAACAACCATCTATGTGTATCGGGCAAGGCCCCATGCATAAGTGGCAAGAGTGGCCCTAAGGTTTAACATGAGCGAGCTACCGATACTATGATTTGAACATAAAATCTGCTCAATCTAAACCAAATATTTAAGGACGCAATCAATCTCTATAAACTTTCCAACCCAACAATTCCAAAAATTTTAATCTTATTTGAAGGCTAGTTTCTAGAAGGACGTCTATGACAGCCCAAATCACTTAGGTGGTGTCCAAACAAATCTGCTGATGTCCTACGGCAAGGATAAGCATCGCCGAAAGTAACACGACTTTTCAACTTGAGAGTCTCCCTGCTCTACAAACTCGCAATTTTTTCAATGGGAGCTGTTGCTGCACAAATTCTTTTGGTTTGGCTCAACGGATGCCTTTTAATCCTGGTTCTGTTTTGTTGCATAAGACTCCACTCAAGTGGTGAAAACATCGTGATTAAATACATGATTTTTTTTCATTCGAATTAAGCACCCAACCTCTCGGTCAAATGCCCGAAGTTGATGTGAAGCGAACCATATGCAGCCGATAATTGCTAGCCGATTTACACGGCCGGTTTTGGTCCGCCTCGTAACTTAATATTTCTATCTTGTGCGGTAGTTTATAAGATGGCACTAATGAAAATTTGGTTAAATTTTTTTTTCTGTCGTAGTTTTAAAATTCTTCATGACAGAAAAAACCCGGAGATCGTCATCAGATTTGGTCGCGCGCCAGGGCTCGTGGATTGGGATGAAGTCATGAATCAACAACACCGAAAGTCTTCCTGAAAGCTTTTGCGTTCCCTTTTTCTTTTTATATTTCTACCCTTTTCAGTGCTTGATAGTCTCACCTTCTAATTTATATTATATTTCCCTCCACTTTTTAAACCAATAAAAAATTTAAAGTTTAAAAATTATGAAAAGTCTATGTCAAAATATTTAGTACAAGTGTTAATTTAGATGTTTCAGATTCAAGAAAAGTTAAATCCGAAAGAGTAATAAGAATTGAAAAAAGTGAAAATATCATACATATATCAAATAATCGTCGCATCACATCACTTTTTTCAATTAATTATAAAGCTATAATCTATCATTATTACACAGTTTCAATACATCAAACACTTAAATTAAACATGAAACCTTGAAATCGAGTGAAGAAAGGTCCACGTAATCAAGCCCTAAATCTTCAACTCTAATGACTCGTACAATTTTAAGGTTAAGCTAAATCTGCTTTATAGCATCACAATTGGATTGATTTGATCCCATGGTAATTTTTCTTCATCTGGCCCCATCCTAATCTCGAGTGCGCTATCCTAGTTTTTGGAAAATCTCCTCCCCTGGACCAGCTGGTTTGCACAGATAGACACGAAGATCTTGTCATCCGCTATTATATCACGTCGCGGTCATTGTTGGTCCATCAAATTCTTTTCATATGATGGCCTTGCGAATAATTAATAATTTGGAATTTGGGTGGCTCTTGTCGTCCTCGGGCATGGAGGTTTCCAAATTGATGTGACCTGAGAAAAAGCACCCTCCGCTAGATGACCATGCCATCCCATTCGATACGGGTGCACGTTTTCGTCTTTTCCAATTCAGATATTCTCTCTCTGGTCCCTTTCATGCGTCATGTCCGAGCCCGTCATGGTTGGGGAAATAAAGCGTTAGAAAAAGTCGTGTTGGGATGTTTAAAGTCCTCACGGTGTGCCACGACACATGAATAAAACAGGTGATGACCTGATGAAGTAGGGACTCAACAAAGTTGAGATAAATATAAGGAAATAAATTAATATATCTTCTTGATAAATCGATAAAAATTCTAGAATGTATTTGTGCTCATTCGAAAGTTTTTCTCAAGATAAGTGATGTCGCTAGGGCCTAAGTAATTGATCGGGCGAAAAAGCGGCACTATTACTAGCTAATGTGGTGCAACAAGGAGTCTAGTGATCACATTTTTCCGATGTTTCAATGTCCTTTGAGCGGAAATCTATATAAGAGAATCTCCAATCATAGTATTTAAATGGAAGACTATGTGCGGTTGGATCTGATTAGCCTAGAGAAGCATACGATAGTTCAAGCCGATTAATAAGTTTATTGGTTGCTAGCTAAAAATATGTACATCCTAAAGATAGTAATTGCAGCAAAAAAAGTTTATTTTTGGAATGGCCTATTACAGGTATTCACTGTGATATTTTCATGAGTATCAAGTTTTGTTTATAAAATTAATTCTTACTATACTAATCTATCAGTAATATTAGACCTGACTAGTTACCTTTCTATTATGCAAAGCAACTTGGTATTGAAAATGGGTACCTAGTGGAAAAAATTAATCCCAATATAGTTCGTACAAAATCATGTGGTTTGACATACTTTCCAATGTTTCCATAGCATGACTACGCAACTGCCAATAGTGGGCTCCCAACTTCCTACGCTTGCTCTTCATCTTTCCAGATCTCGGCCCAATTCCTCTGGGCCTCGTCCACCCCGAGAACCGACCCGGACTTATCCGGGTCCCAGCTGCTCGACAGCGTCCCGTACGCGATCCCCAGCGCCGACGCCCCGAAGCACAGCAACGTCGTCAGGAAGGGCAGCCACCGAGGGACGTCCAGCAGCTCTCGCTCCTTGATCGCCCCCATGACGTAAAGCAGCGCGATGCCCGCCGCCATCGGGACGCCCACGAACGCCAGAATCCGCCCGATCATCCTATCTAACACCACCTGCGGGATCTGGTCGTCGTCGTCGTCGTCTTCACCGCCGCCGGAGTTGCTTTTGGTCGTGTCGGGTCTTCCGGCGGTGGGACGGGCTTTCCCGGGCGGCGGCGGGCCGGCGAAGCCCTTGGCGTTGGCGTGGAGCTTCCATGGCTTGAGCGGCGGAGGGTGGCGGCGGTTTGGAGAGATTGGGGAGGAGTGCGTGGGTGGGAGATATGGTTGCGAATTCGACGAGCAGTGTTTCGTGGAGAGCAATGGCGGTTTTGAGGTAAAGAGGAGAGCTTCCATGGTGGCTTGCTGCTTCAGGATTACATTTGTTCTAGTGACACGACAATATCATATGGATCGATGCCTTATCCAGAAAAATCAGTGGACAGACAGAGCCTACTTTTTCACTCTTTTTTGTAGGTTGTTTTGTTACTTTCTGCTGAGATTCTTTTCCCCTCTAATTGCTAAAGATATTTCTTGAGAAGACATCCTATTTGGAGGCTGTGAATGGTATTAACTACAAAGTGAATATTCAAAATGTACAGAATATAGCATAAATATCTTCGCCTTGGACTTCGGCTTTCATATGCTTTCGTAGACATTTCTCCAGTTATGGATAAGCAAGTTGGTTGTGAACTGATATCTCCTAGTGTTGGGAACGTGGATTATAAGTTATAACTTTGAATATGTTATTTATAAAGGAATAATGATACAAATAGTCATTAAACCTTGACTCATTATGTAATTTGGTTCCTGGATTTTTAATTTATTCAAGTAGTCTCTAACTTTAGTCAAACGTGCAACGTGGTATTTGAATTTTTAATTTATTCAACTTAGTTATTGAACTATATGAAAATATTTAATATTATATTTCTATTGATTCAAGTTGATGGATAATATTGAACGTTTTCGTATAATTCAAAAACTGAACATATACCATAAGTTCAAAGATCATATTGAACAATTTAAAAGTTTATGGACCACATTGCACATTAAGCTACGGTTTATGATTACATTGAATAAGTTAAAAATTCATGGACCATTTGGTGTCATTTTCTCATTTATAAATGTCCATCCTATATTGAAATTATAGTGTTTGAGTTCAGTTTTGTTGACAGGAAATCAGTACTAGATTAGCAATTCATCTTGCCATCCCTGTGGAGATCTCAAAATGTTGAATCTGAGTATTTTTTTTTTTTTATTTCCTCTAAATTTACAGAAGATGTTTGACATGGATATGTTCAGCTTGACGGCTGATTGGGTTGCATAGCTTTGTAATATTGTCCCATTTGTGCAGCAGAGGAAGCTTGCTTAATCATCTGCGATGCATTGCGCCCACTCCACAGTTGCCTCACACGATGCCTCTATCAAATTTACACTGGTTGCACAGAAACGAGAAGAATATCGCTAGCTAATACATGCCATCATACTTCTCTGGGGCGATTTGGAGATCAAGACTTTTATTATCGGTGGTTATGTGAACGTTGCACCAGCGAGATCCTGATTAACAGGCAGGACGGTCCAGCTTCTCATATGACTTCCTTGAGATCTGCCAACAGAAAGAGATTTAATGAATATTTTTTGAACCTGAATTCTCATCGCATCAGTATATGATCATGAGTATCCATGTCACGTAGGTGACTCTAGAACTATATACGCTAAACAGAGAGGCGGTGAAGCTGGCTTGGATGCTCAACTGAACTACTCAAGGAAAAGGGTCGATTTCCTCCTCCTTGTCCTCAGGTGAAGGCTATTTCAACGATGCCGAGCAGAACGTGTTGATGAAGAGGTCATTCTCAAGCTATGAAGTGGCAATTCTCATTGGTAATTGGATCCTGGAGCACATTCTTTAGATAATTTTGTCTTCTATAACTCCCAAAACCTTCATCACAGAATGACAGAAGGCATTGCAGACAGCAATAATTGCTCAGTTCTTTTATGTTGGTTTTGGCCCTACATAGATATAATGCAAGCATGTTTTGGCTAGTTACACACAGCTTATTCCATTTTACTGCAGGTCAGCATCAGACTGATGAATTGGTAAGTTTCTATTCAATCAAGAAGTTCGTTTATCCAAATGCAATTCAACAGAAGTTCTCTTCCCTCTTGAGATTTACTAGTGGGCTAAAGTGGCTCAAGTGCGCTCTGCATACCCTCGCAAGATTAAGGAAAACTTCAACTAGACTCAGTAACACCAAATAGGGAGTGCTTCTACTTTTGGAAAAGACCAAGGCCAATTTACCTTTCATACCTTGAGAGAGAAAGGAGAGTTGCGAATTGGCAATGTAGAGCTGGCTGATGAATTGACTGAAGCACCAGGAGAGGCATATAGAACTGGTCTTGCAAGTAGTGGCCGTATGTATGGGGAAATTGGTGAATTCAGTATGGCAGGATATGGAGGAGATGCCTCAGGAGTTCTCCAATGGATGCGAGAGATTGACGCCCTTCCAGGTGATCCTAAAGAGGCTCTTGAACATGGCAGATTGATCCTGATCCTGAATAAAACAAAGACAGAAGAATGTGGAATAATCACCAATTTAGTGTCTTCGATGCTAAAAAGTCGAAAATGACACTCAGGCTGGGATGATGTTGCAAAAAGAAAGGTGATGGTACTCACTTGTGATGGAGGTCGACATATTCATCAGTTTCGTCCAAAATTTCTTCCTTAAAAAGCACAAGAAACGTCATTACCTCATTTGATACACACTGACTGACAGAAAAAAACAGCGTATGTTGAGTGTTGCATTATTGCCCAGAGCGTACCTGTAGGAGCTCCTCTATGACATCCTCCATAAATATTATGCCAATGACCTCCTCATCTAAGTTACCTGGCAGAGATTCTAAATCTTCCAATGAGATGGTTGCATCTTTGTTTCCCACCCTTCTGAACCGTGAAGGCACATCTTTGTACATCTCCATAACATCTACCAAAGCGGGGCTCGGAGACTCAGAGTAGGTGGAATATAAAGGAGATGTGACTGCAGAGATGTTGATTCCCTCCCTGCAATTTAAGGGAGAACAGAGTCCTGCAGATACAATGCCATAACTTCAGCATTTCTGTAGGAAAATTTCATGTAAAAGTTGAACTTTAGCCAGAATCTCATTTTTTATAGGAATAGCAAGTGTTGTTGCCTTTCTTCACTTCTTGATTCTCTTTCAAGTTCAAATAGGTATTTGCTGTGTTAGTTGCAGGTTCGTTAGAAAAGTCTTCCATGTCTTTGGCACCCTCTTTGCTCTTAAGGACAACAGCCATGTGGCTGTGACCCTTCTGGAATAGAGTAAGTATGTCATACAATGGCCAATCCTCCCGCACCCTATTGCAGAAGAAGGAAAGAATTATGCGTTAATTATCAAATAAGATCGGCAAAGAATTTTTTCATTGGAAAGAAAGATGTTGGGCAAATGAAGAATCTAAAAGGGCACAAGGATTCTACCTAGGAATCCTCCTAATAGTCATAAACTTGACTGGGGTCTTGTCTTCAGGGCGAGAGAAGATCAAATTTTTCACCTATTAAACAAGAATGCCAGATAAACTAGATTAATATCAGATATTTACCAAAGTGAATACTTCAAAGGAGAATGATTTTACGAGCATATATTTGTGCTTTTTTACTGTGAACAAAGGTGAAGAAAACCTGCATTCCTTCGCCTTGCTTAACCTGTTCAATGATACTATTTATGCGCCTTTGAAGCTATCATTAAGATGCTAGTTAAGATTCTGTTACTCTCACTGCTCTAGATGGTTAAAGTTGGAGTTCAGTTAAGCTTCTACCGTTTTATGCATCCTAACCTTGCAAGTATTATGAAACTAATGCAGATAGAGATGCATCCTTGAACCAGATATCAAGTCTATTCACATTTGCTTACCAGTATTAAGCCGATTATATTTGTTGGGGTCCCCGAGTACACAGGTATCCTGCAGTGGCCTTTGCCCATAATGACTCACATCGTGTGACTAAAATGAAAACACTAATGTAATCATCATGAAAGCATTATGTGAATTTGATAATCGGGTTAATAAAAAGGAGGAAGAACATACATGTCGAGTTCGGAGTTTATATCAAGCGAAAATATTTCGGACATTGGAGTCATTGCATCTTTTGCAGTTTTCTGTGTCAAGTCCAAAGCACCTGTGATTATGCTTGTTTCGTGATGTGACAAGTCTCCCCCTTTTCCTGCCTAAAGAATGATCATCACCTATCAGAAGATCGAGATTGCTAATCGGCACTAGAAACAGGAAAAAATGGCTGTTATGATTGATACGGTGGCAGATGGAGCAAAGGAAGCCAACCTTGTTTGCATGCAGATCCACCAAAGTCTTCAGCTCTGCTCGCCTATATAATGCCGAATGTGCCCTTCCGAGAAGCCAGTCCGACATCTGTAGTGGGGAGATCGACAAAATAAAAGACAGTTCGCAGTATATCAGACTCGCTCTTTTTCTCGCAACAGATCCTGCTCTCTAAAATTGGATGAGAAACTATGGTTTTTACCGTCCCAAATAACCATTAGGAGGCTACCATACGAGTTCTCGGAGATTTACCCGCGCAAATTGCTTTGGCTTCAGATTATATCAACTGAGTTTTATAAACAGAATGAGTAATCAACATACTTCCATTTTCTTTTGAACCAACAAGCTCTTGGGGAGTTGAAAAGTTCATTTAAACCGCTGGCCCTACGTTGCTTAGTCCACTTAATTTCCTGTCGAGCGCGTGCAGAATTCTGGGACTTTATGCAGATCTACGGGCTTCATGGCCTAATTACTAAACCAAATGTCGATGATATAAAGCAAAAAGCTTACCTTGCTTGTTGGGTATGATATGGGGAGGAAGACGAAGAGAAGCAACCAAACGAAAACTGATAATCTAGCAC
Organism: Eucalyptus erythrocorys; assembly: GCA_014182555.1. Taxonomy (NCBI): domain Eukaryota; kingdom Viridiplantae; phylum Streptophyta; class Magnoliopsida; order Myrtales; family Myrtaceae; genus Eucalyptus; species Eucalyptus erythrocorys. The sequence goes on along the minus strand of CM024597.1, from coordinate 44,405,421 downwards.
CAAGACTGAGTCCATACCGAGAACACACAGCCTGTGGGATGATCTGGAGTTTAAACAAATGAAAGCAGGTAAATAAACTTGTTTCTCTGTAGTTTTTTGGACTACAAAATAGCAAGAACTAGTAAAGGTTTACCTCTGCAAAGGCAAGCACTAGGGTGACTGACATTAGAATCGCGGCCCATGATGGGAGAATCGAATCCAGGAAAAGGGGAAGTGCCTTTGATGACCAAGAATAAAAAGTAATGGACTAGCAGTCATAAGCTTTCTTTGCTAAACCGAAAAGTAGAGAAAAGAAGTGCACATACTTCCATTGCCAATGACTTCCCCACTAGAAGGGTACACAAAAGCAAATGCTCGTTCTTTACGAGGTGTATAATCCTGACTATATATCAATAACCCAAGGCAGAAGTAATAAATACAATAAGTATTTAAAAGAAAAAAGAAGCAAAATGTTAACAAGAACCAGCGTAGATTTGCCAAGAGAAGGTATAATGCACAAGAACCTGCATCTTTCCTCTCTTGAGGCTGACCAGCATTCATGAGGACCTCGAGATCAACTTGGCTAAAAGAGAGGAGTCCCAAAGCGAGCCCGGAAGTGAGGCCAGCAAATATCACTAGAGCCAAACATATAACTAGAAACAACCAGAACTCTGGCTCGCAACACAGTACATCGTCCTCTCTCATTCTCACCGTGCTGAACGCACTCTTACAGCGCCAAATAGAAACGGGACCTGAATTGTAGCGCTACTTGTGATGATGTTGAAGCGATTATAAAGAGGCCTGGTCAGGAACTGTCAAGAACGGGAGCTATACGTAAAACAATGAGAAAAGACAAGAAGTTTGAGATGAAGCAAGCTCGGCCAAAAATTCAAGAGGCTCCCCCCAGGATCTGGGACACAGAAATGCCAAAGGAGCTGCTTTATGCTGATTTCGCAAAAAGAAGTAGCTTTCTGCAACAAATAACTGAGCAATAAAAATCCAATAAAATCTCACGTTTGGGCTAAGGAAGCGGATTCTAAATATGAGTCTCTATTGAATGAATGAGACTGGCGTTTTGGCCACACACGTTAAGCCAATACACTGACTAGATTTCACCGAACTGGTCTTATAGCTACTGAAATAAGATTGCGACCCCAGAAGGAGAAGCAAAAGCATCTTCTAGTCACATTACCCAAGCAAGTCCTTATTCATAATCAAGTTGTCAACCTGCCTCGTGACCGACTGGGGTGGCTAGTATCTGCATTTACCTTGAGATTCCAGAATCCCTAGACACATTACGCGTCCTAGTCTTATTTCAGAATGTTAAATTAATCATGGCCTGCTAAAAACTCAAGGTGGACTTGCTTCTGGAGTAGTTCCTTTTGGATTAGGTGAGGATGTACAATGCGCGAGCAATCAATTCTCAACGTGATTATTTCAGTGAGATTATCGCACAATAACTTGGGAGTCTCTAGAAATATTCTGAATATTATTTAAGTGGTCACCAACTGTTTTTTGGCTTTTGGTTTTATTTTTTGGACATATACTTACTTGAGACAGTGCTCAACTACTAAAACCAGTTGCTTCCATAGGTCCAAGAACGTATTAGGTCAAGAAAAAGCCAGAAAGAACCAGGCAAGAAGCTTCACGAGGAAACCATTTTCTGGAGGTAGATGGTGGCAGGTTATTAAAGTATATGCATGCCATTGCCAGGTGATCTGTAAGACTCAAGCTTCAGATACTCTTGTCACCAAGAATATATTATATGCCCTCGATCTGGCATGCTCCAAGATCGCCATGCTGAGAAACACACGTTCAATTCTTTGCTTTATTTTAGGGGGTTTGGTGAACAGGGACGGTTTCCGCGCGTGGGTGCTGCAAGCGCTGACAGAAGCTTTGAGTAGCAAGTAATAGAATATGACTTTGTAGCAACTTAAGCTTATTGCTTGCCTTGTCTCATTATGACTTTGAATAATCTGGACTTTTGTCTCATCGGCGAATTTATTAATATTAGATACAGCAAACAGGAGACATGATATTGGACTCGTCAACCTTTTACGGGTTCAACAGCTTTTTTTTTTTTTTTTTGAGGGACCAGCAATTTCACATGTTAAAATGTATAAGTATTAAATCATGTTTTTATCTATTAACTTAATTTTTTTCTTATTTACCAAAAAAGACAATAAATCCGTCAAATCTCACATGATATTAGAATGGGAGATTTTAAATCTATAAAATGCAACAAATTAAACTATCACTAAATTTTTCTCTGCTCATAATTTTAAAGTTCTTCATTAGAGAAACACGCCTGTGATGGTCATCAGATTAGTTGGGAAAAGAATAAAAAAAGTCCTAAACAAAAATTATGAAAAGTTTATGCATGAGATACATGTATAAATATTTGTATACTTGGAAGCTTAAGCACGTTTAGAAGCAGAAACAGCTCAGGACACTTCACAAGTCCAGTCAACAGGTCTTCGAGAATCAAGGTCAACTGCAACACAACAGCGGTCTCTATCCTCCAGGCCCGCATCGCACGACAAATGATAGGAGAGACTTGCGTATGCCATTTGATTAATCTATCTTCGGTAGAAATTGTACCACGCATCGCTAAGCAAGAGATAAACCGGTCCTAGATATACCTAAGTAAGGAATCCTTTGCCCCCACTAAGAGTCCGTTCGTTTCACGGAAAATAGGCCATTTTTGAAAAACATTTTCCTAGAAGTCATCTTCCGAGAAAATGATTATATTTTCCGATGTTCGGCTAAAACCTGAAAATGTTTTAGGAAAATCTTTTTTTCGCTAAAACCTGAAAATGTTTCGGAAAATATTTTTTAGTGTTTGGTAAAGAAAATATTTTCTAACCCTTTTGCTTGGAAGTTTCCTTTTTTCCTCTGGGTGTTTTCTTGATCAATTGAAGACAGGTTCAACTCAAAACGAACCCACTTGGCAAAATTATTCTGGAAAACCAAACAACTAAACTTGGATTTATGTTTCGCATCTATTGCCATTAAAATAGAGTTTTTTGGCAAATAAACACTTGTGAAATGACTTGCTTCTGCATCATTCAGTCAACCAATATCTAGAGAAGCTCAAGTCTTGCACCGTGCAAAGACCAGTTTTTCTAGGTTGCAGAAGCTTGAAGTCCTTCCTGTATACAATCTCACAAGTGCCAACAAACATCTAAGCCTCACCAGAGGAGAAATGGAGATCAAGAGTTCTCGTTCACCATCACAATCACGATCACCAACCATACACCCAAAAACAAGTCCAAGACAACATCTTGCTATTGAAAAATTCTACATCCATATCCCAATACAACATATCAACAACGCCGCATAGCCCGCCCTCCACCACAGTTTCCTTCAATCAAGAAATAGTTCTACCCATCATCTAAAATCCGAGTAATTATGACAACAAGCAGAAACAACCTTATATCAAATTTCATCTCATGAAGTATTGACAATAACAACAAAGAAAGAAAGAACAAGAGTCTTTTGGTAGTAAAGCTCAATACAATATATCACTAATGATGATCTCCTTTGCTTAGAAATTGATCAACCCATACTTTGCGAAGAGTGGCACTCTTCACCATGAATGTTCTTCCAATTTTTTCATTTTCAATTAGATGGTCAAAAACTGATCCAAGGGTAATTTCATCATATCCATCCACTTTCATCACCTCATTGTAGAGTTGAGAGTAATAGACTTGAGAGTGATCGACATCCATTTGAGCCAATGACTTAATTACCGAGGCCATCTCTCCAAGTTGTGTTGAAAGTGCAACATACTTGTCATCATTGTTGGAACATTTTCGCCTTTTGTGAGACCTCTTTTCTAAATGCACAGTAGAGGAAGATGTTTTTGAGCCCTTCATCAACTCATCAAAGTCATCGCCTAAGTCGACGGGTGAGGAGTCAACTTCCGTTGCATCGATGTCCCCAAACCGCCTAGCAAAGCTTCCGATAGCTATATCTCTTCCCAACCACCACAGCCATCTCATCATACATGTCAATCATTTTATTCAAATACTTTTCATGAGTAGGATGGACTGTAAATGCACAATATTTATTCAATTATTAGTTCCACGTTAGATATGAAAAGAAGCTATTAAGTAGACATAATTGTGCAAATACCCAGTTGCAAACACACAATGGAAAATAATTAACCAGCTTCCAGGCAAGACCAAGCTCAGAATCATCACACAGCAAGAAGCATAAAGAGCTCTGATGAACACACATTAGAACAACCCATTAATCAACACAAAATTCAGGCAGCAAACTCGAATTCACTCTTGTTATCTCGGTAAATGTCGACGCACATGCTGACGCCATACATAGCCAACCTACTTCACAAGCGATTAGCCCCTTTATAGGAATCCAATACATAGATCTAATCAGGTGATTAATAATGTATATTTATTGACATAACTAAGTTGAATGATTCAAACTCAATGTTGATTTTTGTAATTCTCTCTATCTCTTCCTTTTAGGTGTCCATAGGACTTATTAGGTCTACTATATTCCCTAACAAAAATGTGTGACAGCTACCAACCTTCTCATATGGTTAGTTCTTGCGCTATAAGATTGATAGCAATTCATTTCCGAATCTGCATGATCACAATCGATGTCTAGCTATAATTCTTTACAAACTTTTATCTTGCTAAACTAAAGTTTGACTTATACACTGCTTGATCCGGTTCACCTTATCGCTAATTTTTACAAATCTATAGCACTGAACATTCTGACAAGGTGCCTTCTTAGGCTCTCACCACCTAATTGTAGAAGAAAAAGAGAAAAGAAGCAAACTTTACCAACCATAGTCGCATTCCAATTATACCCAACAATCAAAATCAAAATCGCAGTAGCCAAAGACATTGAGAAAATTTCCAGACATATAAATTACTAGAATGGCAGTCAATATTAAATTATGCATTGCGCTTGTAACAAAAACAGAAACAACACCAACACGATAACCTATGGCCATCTTCAACTTGTCATCCCAACTGAATGTATTGAGCAAGTGATATGAAACATTGGCTAAAAGAATGTATGGAGCAAGTGGTGAGAAAAATTACCGATACATATTAATCAAATTCATTTTTCCCAGCTATCACCATCTTCAACTTGTCATCCCAATTGAATCTACTCTTGCCACGCACAGTTTGAATTGTCTTCCAATTGCTTTTGACTGTCTTCAAATGGTTCTCAACATGGTCGGGCTCATAACAAACACCAAACTTCTCATTTATTGTATTGACAACTCGAGTAATTGAATAGGGTTTGAATGTACTTGAAGGCTTGTTTCCTTTACTAGCTTCATCAGCGAGAACTTCAAGTAAAACACGTTCCATAGGCTTCGACCATCTAAATTGCTTGACCTTCTCATCGTTTGCCTTACTTTTACCCATCATGATAACTACGTAACAACTTTAAACAGTAGAATAAGAAAAAAATATGATGAAGACGGACACATAGTAAATATTTAGAGACGATTATCATTAAAGAAATGAAAAGCACATGTTCAAAATAAAGCACTCAAAAAAAATAAAAGTGAAACTATTGGCTTCTTCTAATATTCTGATAACTAATCCACATTGCATGTGCAATCCTATCCCTCTTTGATGCCCATATCCTATTTTCCTCCTTTTCCTCCTTTTCCTCCCTTTGAGAAAGTTGGATTCTTGGATTTTCTCTTTGAGATTCCATTTGTCTATTCATCTCTTCCATGATAGAGTCATTGGGATCAGCTTTCATAATAAAATTGTGAATGATACAACAAGCTAAGACAACATCGACTTGTGTTCTAAATGACCAAAAAGGTTCTGAACCCAATACTCGAAAACGCTTCTTTAGAACTCCAAATGCTCTTTCAATAGTAGTTCTAAGAAATGAATGCCGCAAGTTGAATAGTTCCTTCTCGTTTTCAGGAGGGCGATCACTAAACTCCTTCAAATGGTATCTAACACCACGATAGGAAGAGATGATGCCATTTTGGATTCCATAACCAGCATCAGCAAGATAATATTTTCCTACAAGTTATAAATAAGTTTATTATCAAGTTACTAATCTCAATTCAAATAATGTGTGTAAATTCCATTTTCTTACCTCTAGGAATGTTCAATCCATTCGGCCTTGAAAGTGCATCAGACAAAATACATGAATCATGAGATGTGCCTTCCCAACCAGCTAATACATAAGAAAATCTCAAGTCAAATGTAACGGCAGCTAATATATTTTGTGTTGTTCCATCCTTCCGACCACAAAATCTTGAATTTCAAGAGGAACCGATGCACGTACATGAGTTCCATCTATTGCTCCAACACAATCCTAAAATAATCGATATAGTTACCAACCAAATACTAATGAAACTTCTCAAGCAATTTATAGACTTGTTTTTTCAAATTTCATACCTTAAAATATGGATAAAACCTTCAACTGTTACTTATCTCAGGAGGAGTGGAATTGCTTGGTTCTTTCACCACATGCTTGTATAATTTCAAAATCGCTTGCAGGACGATTTTGAAATATCTATGGACAGTGTCTATTGATCTATGAAATCTTCCCCCAATGACTCTAAACCTCACATTATGTCCAATGATATGACAAAATACCATAACTTGCTCTATAATAGAAACATTTACAGTAGAACGCAACAAGTTATTTGCACCAAGTACCTTACAAAGGTCTAAAAAAGCATTTGGTGTCATTCGTATTTGATCTACACAATGAGTATCACCACTATATAACACACGATTCATATATAACTCTCTCTCTCATAATCTCGATTCACATGAGGCTCTCTTGGTATGCGATTCTCCGAATGATCATAATCATCAATAACTAATGTGATAACTGTCATAACCGCTGCAGCTGCACCTGTTACCACCGCTTGAATTTTGTTATCCATCTATATTGGAACACATTAATCATTAAACACAAAATGCATGTGAAATACAAGAAGGGCAATACTCTTTAGAACCTATACTCTCATGTGCTAAACAGACCCTATCAGCCATTAAACAAGCAGTCTGGCCCAAGGCCTTAAGATCCACAGCATAAGCAATCTGAACCTATACTCACTTCTTTGCACTTGTTGTGCCACTTGCATGGTAATTACATTTGATAAGTTTTCTTTCTTCACTTGCCATGAAAATTGCATGATTAATTCAGAAGGGCATAACAGCAAATTCTGAAAACAAAATTCGTTTCTCTTTTCTACGGTGAAAAATGAGTGGTTGTTCTATACCATGATGGATTTGCTGAACTCAATAACTTGTGTCAGGCTTAGGTAGAGTGGGAACAGAAACCTTACATGAACAGGAAGACTTGGTGCTAGGATAAAGTCAAAGTTTCTAGTAGAAGAAAACATATTTTGGAACACCATGCTGTTTTTTCTTCAGAGAATTGTCATCCATGGAAAAAGGGTGTACCTTCTCAGTAGGGGAGCTATAGGTTGCCTAAAAGATTTTCTTGTGGATTTGCCTACTATTTTTTGTAGTTCCTCACTATTGTAGTGTCAAGACTACTCAGCAAGATTAGCACTTGCAATTGACAAACAATTTCTTGCATGTGGACAACAATATAATGTGAATTAGCTGTCAACAGAATCTTATGGTAGGTGTCCAATGCCATGCCAAACCAACAGAGCATATGTCTACTCAACATTTGCATCTACACATACCTATCATCATGCACCGGAACTCCCCATTCTTCATCGTGGAAAGCAGCATAGCAAGGAGCTGTTGGAGAATTGAAAATCGGTTAGCATCTCATACCACATGCCTAGGCAAAACTCCATAACAACAATGACGTCATGATAAATTACATGACAAATTACACAATATAATTGTGTATACCGGCACCCCAAGGTTATACTGAACATAAAAAAATGTCTCTTTTAACACAAGAAAAGAAGAACAAAAAGTCACAAGCATATTGGAGATCAAGAAGTCAAAAAAGTCTACCTAATTAGAAGCCACAAAACATAAATAAACATAAACACCAATGGCAAAGCCAAACACATAACTATAACGTGGAGAAATTAAACAAAAAGATTTAATCACTACCCTGTGCCTGAAGTTCTTGAACCCACTTTTTGGCTCGCTCAAATGATGCCTACAAGAAAGAAAACAGTCTTGTCATTAAGGTCAAGTCCTCACATTTAAAGTGACTCATATGTGACTCATTTATACAAATTTGGATACAACCATTTTGACAGGGTAAGAATTAATGATATGAGCAAACAAAGATCTTGCCTCACAGCTCAAATTACGAACTCAAATGTAGTATATATAAACCCAAACAAAATTGGACCATACATACAAATTGGCTCGACATGAACAAGACCTTTGAGCTAGAATTCAAGAACGTATATCCTCTTTTGACCTCTTGACTCTACCATCAGGGTGAAAAAAATGATTTTTCATCTTTCCTACCTATCATGCTAAATAGAATGTTGGCATTCAAAGATTAACCGATGAACCATGCATGCGTGGTGGCTGTATCAGGAAATTGGATTCCTTGATGCAAAATAGAACTAGTGCAGGATGCGAGATAAGAACCTCACATCAAAAATCCCAGAAGCTCGGCTAGACCAATTTAAGACTATAGAAACAACTTCCTCAATCGCTCAGCAGAAAGTGATGCTCTTTTGTTTGTTGGTTCAAGAACCAGCGCATAGTCAAAGTCTGCAGACAGCAAAGAGGAAGAAACCTTTAGTCATCAGGACCAGAGATAAACAACTGAGAAGTGCTACAACGTCAAAAATTAACTAGTAAGATGCCCCATAGTGTACTCTTGTCATTCAAACAGTATTGAGCATTTGACTAGAGTGAATCAATATTCAATTTTTCTATAATCCTAATAGACTGTCCAAACAACTTGGCATGAATCAGCTATTATGTTAAAAAGTGGCCTATTCTTCTCTTTTCTTTTCTTTTTGCTACAAAATGAGGAAATTACTTGGTCCAAGTAACAAAACTACCCATTCAATCACATGTTATATTCCTCTAAGATCTACAATCTAATATTTCCCTTAAGTAAATGTTATTTTACACTAAACTTTTGCCTATTTTACACTAAATTTTTGCCTTTTAGATTGACAAGATTATTTAGACTAACATGTCATTCCAAATAACAGCCTGTGTTTCCAGGGTTTTTACTCGGTCTGTAGCTAATGGCTAGCAAACATTGCTTAGCATTTAGATAAATCAGTAATACCAATAGAACCTCATGAGATCCATTGCTTACCTTCAATTGCCTCCTTGTAGTAGCCAAGCATCTCTCTGGCTGTGCCTCGTCGTAAGTAGGCCTTATGTTCTGGAGATTTTAGAAATAACCCAAAACTTAGAGACATTTTATAACTCTTCAATATGCAACCAGAAAAGTACTTGTCCATCTTAGTAAGACCTCCACAAGCATTCACACCCACAAGAAGGGAAAGAAATATAGAAAAGTCTAAGGATCAAGAAAATTTGATCGTGTCCAAATTTATACAAGGAATAAAACTCCAGGATCTCCGTTTGCTAGAAACCTTACTGCCTGCAAAAATGATGTAGTGTGCAAAGTAACAATAATAATTTCTACTTTTCATTATATATGTCACCAGAGACTATGCAAGTTGGTCCACGCTTCTACATTGAAAAGAGTCAAACCACACACATCTTTTTCCCTCTCTACTAACAATGAAATAAACAAGCCTAAGACAAGAAAAGGCTGACAGGTACACCGAAATCAACTTCCCCTTAAACAGGGATGCCACCGCAATTGCACTGTCCATCGTCTCAGAGCCATTTACCTCTAGTATAATCACACATCACCAGATGCAACAGGTTCACCTAACAAATGCAACATCGCCCGTTGTTCATAATTCAGATTATATGGAATTGAACTACGCCACCACTACAGAACACGAAACTCCTTCTGTTCGCCTACTCGGTGCGAGTTCACATATCAAACCCCAATCCCCAAAACGCGTGCCCGCTGAATCGGTGATGCCAGTGCCAAATATGAAGTCCTGACTGGCTAACCAACCCTCACGCACACAGCGAACCGAACCGAGAGAGGTATTCCACGAGGCTAAGGACCAAAAATGATGAACTCGCCGGGCGCCTACGCAATTCCGCACGGCGGAGCCAGAATCGACGACGAGAACAGGTGAAGAATCGAGAAAAATGAGAAGAAGCAGCAAAGGGAAAGGATCGTCACTAGGTGAGAGACGGAGCAGTAGCCGACGGCTCCTCTGCGGCATCGAAGGAGGAACCCTAGATCGAAGGAGGAGGAACCAAGCGCTTCTCCACCGCTACGGCATCGAAGGAGGAGGAACCCTAGGGAAAGAAGCGCCGCTCCACCTCTCCGGCGTCGAAGGAGGAGGAACCCTAGAAGCGCCGCTCCATCACTGCAGCGTCGAAGGAGGAGGAAGTGAGAGCCTATTCAGGAAAATGACTTCCTTCACACGAGAGCCGTGCGTAAGGGAAAATGATTTCCTTTTTTGAAAAGGGGAAATCATTTTCCACAAATATATGAAGAGGTTTTCCGTTGACTAGAAAACGTTTTCTTTGACCGTCCATTTTCCGCCCACCCGAACATCGGAAATTCCGGAAAATATTTTCCCGGAAGTTATTTTCCGGGAAACGAACGGACCCTAAGTGTCTCCATCAGTGTCTCAATAGCTCTCGATCATTTTGCAAGTACTTAATGATTTGGGTTGATATGGAACGTATGGAGATACCAACGGGAGCAGAGGATCTTTATCTATAGACAATTCATGTCCAAAATAGATGAGAATACTTTCAAAGGAAAACATCCAAAGGGTTGGTGAGTTGCTCTGGACATCATTAAACAATTGAGTTATCAAAGATAGCAAATCTTTGGATACTCTTAGCACCTTTCGTATTCATTTGACAACTCACCCCTTCACCCTTCGAAAAAACATCTATTTTTCCACATATCTACAAATAATATCCCATGCAAGTGTTCATGAGCTGATTATCACTTCCATTGCTATATCACATGGATAGACCATATTAGAATTTTTTCTCATGAAAGTCCAATCATAGAGTTGAGATTTGGAAAAACATTAGGGTTGCCGTGTCCTTCAGGGCAGTGTTAGTATATGAAATTGACCTAGGAAAGCTCTTGGCAATAGCCGTCGATACATAGTTCCTTTTTTGTCTTCATGCTATCCCACAATCCTAAGATTCTACCTTATCTCGTTCATGTCTGTATAAGGACGAGCTACACAAACACCGAAATAGAAGGTTAAGGCGAGAAAGATATAGAAAATGTAAGGTTTATCTTGGTTCTCTTTATAATTAGGATTACATTTAGTAGAGGATTCCACTACAATTAGTACATCTTACCTCTCTATTGCAACTCTCAATTACCAAAAAAAAAAAAAAAAAAAGATATTATATATACTAAGATAGTTATTCATGAACCTAAGTTTAAACTATCAATAAAATACGGTCCAAACTATAAAAATTCCCTAGCATTTCAGGAGCACTATGCCCCAAGATTCCCATTGGGGTGGCTCTTGGACCCTACTTGTTCATGCTTTTCTTACAATGGATTGTATAAATCATACCCCAATAGTATGGAAGCTATGTACAGTGATAAAATTAAAAGCTAAGAGAAATTATTATGAATATGGTAGTGCGGGTTCAATTCTTAAGTTCTAATATAAATATCGATGAGCCCGCTCAAGAAATTGGTGACGTGTGATGGGTCAACAACCTCACTCATGTTTGATTTTTTTCTTTGGTCGGCATTAGTGTTTGATTGATCCACTGAGAAAAATGTGAAGTTTTCTTTCAGTCTTTAGCTTTTTTTTTTTTTTTGATCGAAACTACTCATATAATAAATTAACAGGAGATACATCCAAATGCTAATGCATCACTGAGTACAATTCTTTGGAAAGTAAAAGGAGGGAATAGAAGCCAGTTGTGGATCGGGCCGTGGTCCTGCTGGGCTTTGGCAAGCCAGTCAGCTGCTAAGTTTGCTTCTCGTCGAACATGCCGAAGGGAAAGATTAGGGCAACGCAGGAGGAGATCGTGAAGAACAGCAAAAAGGTTTTGCTCCTTCCATGGTGGCGGCTGCTGCTGCGTGACAAGATCTACCAACAGTTGACAGTCCGATTCAACCTCAACACGCTCAAGATGAAGGTCTTGCTGGATCAAATGTTGAATGGCCACAATGAGCGCCCATATCTCAGCTTGGAAGGCCAAATGAGCTGGTATACAACGTGTGATTACATCAGTGAGTACTCCTCTGAAATTCGATAAATACAGGCCACTGATCCCTCCTCACTCCCTGGGTAAAAAGCCCCATCTATATTACATTTAAGACTGCCTTCTAGTGGAGGGCTCCAAATTCGATCCAGGCTAACTGTTAACAGTTGTTTCCGATGTGCAGATGGGGCCGCCATCATGTCAAGACGACTCTGAATTAGGGCGTTCTCCACAACATCTATTGGATCAGGGGTCTTCTGCCGAAAAATAGCATGGTTACGTTGGCACCAGATTTCCCAAAACAATTGGGCTAACATATCAAAAGCAGGGGAGGCCGTGGGAAGCATGGCTCTAGCTGCAAGCCACTCATCAAAGCGACGGACAGAGGTAGGTGTAATCGAAACCCTAACCTTAGAATGATTCCAAATATCATTAGTCCAAGTGCAGAAGAAAAACATGTGTTCAACTGTTTCTGGGATATTTCGCTTGCAGAGGGTACAGAAGGGGTTAGGGGCTATGTGTCTCTAATAAAGGTTTTCTTTTATAGCGAGGGCATTTTTACATGTTGACCATATAAAGACTTGAATCTTAGGAGCAGTTGTCAAATTCCAAATTTTCTTCCATAACAGAGTGGGAGGCTGGTAAGATGAGGAAGCGATATGTTGAGGGTTAGATTATGGCGAAGACACATACTGGTAGCAGCTCTTTACTGTATATTCTCCGGACGATGTGGCTGTCCAAACTAATTGATCTTTTAGGATTAAAGGACTAATAGGTATGCTGAGGATGGTTTGACTGACCTGGGCATCAAATATGGTATTGATGAGATTGACATTCCATCCTGCATTATTTGAGTCCATTAGATTAGCTACTACATCAGGTTCTCCCTCAACTGCTATACCACCGATTTTGCCTGTGGGAAGCCATACATCTTCTCTGATTCTTATCGATGATCCATCCCCAACTAACCACCGTAGCTTAGGAAAAATTGTATCTCTGCCTTTTAACATGCTCTGCCACCCCCATGAAGGTCGATAGCCTAATTGCGCACTCTGAAACGAAGTAAATCTAAAATATAATCCTTTAAAGAGTTGGCTCCAAATAGCAGTAGGTTGCTAAAACATACGCCAGGCTTGCTTACTAAGCACAGCCTTGTTAAAGTTCACCGGGTCACGGAATCCCTTGCCCCCACATGCTTTAGACCACTTTAAAACTAACCATTTCTGCCAGTGGATACCTGCCTTGTTATTATTGTTGCTCCACCAGAATGCTGATGTCTTGCTCTCTATTAATCTGCAGAGCGACAGTGGAATCTTGAAGATGGACATTGCATATTGAGGTAACGCTTGAATAACTGATTTCGGTAAAATTTCCTTTCCACTCTTTGATAAAAGCTTTTCCTTCCAGCCAGCTAGTTTTGCATTCACTTTTGCCAGGATCCAGGAAAACATTTCACACTTTGAGCGGCCCCATTCTGAAGGGATTCCCAATACTTACCATAACTACTCACCACAGGTACTCTCATTTCTCTTGCTAGATTACTTTGCAAGGTCAAGGGACAATTTTTGCTAAAATAGAGACCTGACTTGTTTCTATTGATAAGTTGACCCGTAGCTAGACAATACCGGTTTAAGAGGTTAGCAAGGTTTTGGCATTCTGTGATTGCGGCCTTTAGGAAAAAAACTGAGTCATTAGCAAACATTAAGTGGGATAACGTAGGATAGGCCCTATTAAATCTGATTCCCTGTAATTGACCCATATGCACAACTTGCGTAATAACAGTTGAAAGGGCATTTGCCAGTAGAATAAATATATAGAGAGACAGGGGATCACCTTGTCGAAGTCCTCTAGAGGGTTGAAAATAAGGGAGTTGTTCCCCATTAAAACGAACACTAAAGGAAGTCGTTGTAATGCAAGCCATGACCATAGTAACCCATCTGCTAGTAAAACCCATCTTCTCCAAATAGGCTGTAAGAAAATCCCATTCGACCCTATCATAAGCCTTTTGCATATCAGTCTTTAGCTTTTGGGTTATGAAATTGTTGAAATTTTAGACATCGTGTGTGACCCGGTATTCTAGATCGTGTTAATTATTGTCGGGGAGGCCGAATTTCCTAATTCTAACAGGTCAAAAAGGACCGACAAACCTTCCTCGCCAAGAAAAGAGAGAGTTGGAGTACATAAGGGGAATTGAGACCTCTGACCAATTTGCTAAAATGGATTTTTATTGGGAAAAGTTCCGATTTTGGCGAGTAAAGCTCTAATGATGCACGTGTGAGATTCAATTCTAAACGTGATTCATTTTGGTTTAGGTGCGCCCGTGTCATTTTATGATGGATGGAAATGTAGTTTTCCCCACCGGTACACAAATCAACAATTTGGCTCGGGATGAAATCTAATGGTGGGAGCAAGTTAGGCCTATTCGATGATTCATGTCATTTTTCCTTGCGCAATGCAAAATTAGGTCTCATGACGTGCTGCTATTCTCTAAGTCTCTGTTCTGGAACTAACATCAGGTGACAATCTTCTACCACGCAAGGCGTTTTCATTGCTTCTCCATCTCTTGGGTAGTTAGAATTTGCTACCGGATCAAGAGAGATAAAGCCTACACGTGGCAAGAGATCCACCGTCCGGCAACATCGAATGATAACCAAGTTGCCTGCTCATGAAATGTGCATGGACTACGGACAAACTATGGATAACTATGGATAACTACGGACCAACTCGACATTGTATCGTGTTTGAGTAAATAATATACCCAACCTACTTGACTTATGGATAATATCATATAAAGAAAAAGTACTAAAATTTATAAATCTATTGTTTTATTATCAATTCAATCTTAGATCTTTTAATAAAATCAATTTAGTTCTAAATATTTTGTCCACATTAGCACTAGTTGTACCACGTAAGACGACTGACATCTATGGCGGCGATTTCCACCAATATCAATTAGCCAAAAAGCAAAAAGTTTAGGATTAAATTCATCCAATTGGAAGGATTACAACTGAATTGATATCAAATATCAATGTAAAAAATTTTAGATTTTATTGGTACTTTCCCCTTATCATATGCGGATACAGTTGACCTCAGAAATAATTGGAATTTATTTCTTACATTGACAAAATGTTCAAATAAAATATATATCTACTCCTATGATAGATAGATAGATAGATAGATAGATAGATAGATAGATAAACGCGAATGCACGGGCCTACTTGATCTTAATCTTTATATGATCATCATTGTATAAAGTAATGATTCCGTCGTCATTTATACGAAAGATACATAATGTAACTCTGAAACTTGAAGCCCAAGGTAGTATTTTAATCCACTAAAAGACTAAACGGGAGGGGGGGAACTTCAATGATCATCCTTATAAAGCGGCAAGAACAAGCATCAGCCATTGTTAGTGGAGACGAAGCCATTTGTGCCATGAAAGCGACCTTTTTTCTCTTGTTAATTCACCTTTTCGGGCCATAGAAAGCGACCTTTGTGACAGGTGAAAAGCAAATGAGATCGGATCCGATTTGGTTAGGATATTTATATATTAAAGCACCCATTTATCTAATAAGTGAAATTTTTAGAAAATTAATAGTAATCCCACGTAATCCCTCAGCCCACCCAGCCAAAATTAAAAGGATTTAAACAGATAGTCAAATAAGCCAAAAATTGCCCATGCTTTGTCTTGTGTCAATTTTTTTTTTTTTTTTTTGGGGTCAAAATATACTTGATATTGATTACTATAAAAAGGACTTACAAGGAACGGCCTCAAAAAGGTCCGAGCATAATATATACCATAAGGAAAGCGGGGGGGTAGTCCACCAATTGAGAGGAAGTTTTTGAGCACGATGTTGCCGTGCTATCCAATCGGCTGCAGCGTTTGCTTCGTGTGGGCAGTGGGCCAACGAAACATTTGGAGTCTGGGCCAACAAGCTTTTGCATTTCTGCACAATGATGTCCATGTTCCACAAAGGCGCGGCCCGACCCACAATCATCTCGACCACAACTAAACTGTCACTTTCGAGAATCCACTGAACTCTTCGGCTTCCGAAGTCTTCCACGTGGCGAGACTGGAGCTCCCGTATATAAAGCAACCGTGCCTTATCGCTTCCGCTTCCGCTTCATTCGACGATGAAACCCTAGCTGTGGATGCAAACCCTTCGAGGATTCTTCCAGTCTCGTCGCGTACCAACCCAGCCACAGAGCCTAGAAATTCACCTTCGCACCAAGCCGCATCCACATTTAGTTTTAGTGCTTGCTATTTCGGAGGTTTCCACAGTGCAGGTTTGTTCGTTTGGCTTTTTGGTTGCTTGTGCTGTTCTCTGTTTCAGCTTTGCTTGACAAACACAACTCTGATGTTCCGATGCTAAACTTTCTAGATCTGCTAGATCCACAGGCCTGGGGTTCAGATTGGTGGTTCTGGAGGTTTCCACTGCTCAGGTTTGTCGCATTTGGTTTGTTGCATGTTCTGTTTCGCCTTGCCTTGATTAACC
This sequence comes from Eucalyptus erythrocorys, assembly GCA_014182555.1. Lineage (NCBI taxonomy): Eukaryota > Viridiplantae > Streptophyta > Magnoliopsida > Myrtales > Myrtaceae > Eucalyptus > Eucalyptus erythrocorys. The sequence goes on along the minus strand of CM024597.1, from coordinate 44,388,716 downwards.
CAGATCTGTTGTTCATATGCTAGGCTGACTAGATCTACTGGCTTGGGGTATCTAGCGCGAAAAATTCAGTTATTTCTCGCCTTCCAGATGTTCCACAGAATCATTCCGATAACCTCTCGTGCAGGTAAGAGTTGGTCGCCTCTAAAAGCTTCATGTAACCACTGATATGTTCTTTTGATGCTTTGTCTGGGTTGTATTGCTTCAAATCTCGGATCTTTCCATATCTCCCGTGTCCATTTACACAGAACGAGTAGATGTTCCGTTGTTTCTATACCTGTGTAACAGAATGGTCATAACGGATCTAGGATGACATTTCTTTTATGCAAATTTTCTCTAGTGGGCAAGGCATTCTGACAGAGGCTCCAGAGGAAAGTGCGAATCTTCGGTGGTACGTCTAAACTCCATATCTGAGTCCATAAGGTGCGTGGTGTCTAGTATGAGCATGAAGGTCAATCTAGATTTGTGCCTTTTATGTTCAAAATGACTTTGTTGTATCCGCTTTTAACAGAATACTGTCCTGTTTTGTTGCCTGTCCATATTAATGTGTCTGGCCTGGATTGTTGGCTCAGAGGGATAGCTAATATGTCATTTGCTATATTTGCATCAAAAAACTATTGAATTTTCTGCTGCTTCCATTCTCAGGTTTCTGAATCAATTAGCTCCGATACCAGAAAGGGCTCTGATTGGTGTGCTTGTCCGCCTATGATCCCCTGTTTTAACCATTTGTCTTGTCGAATACGAATAGACTCTCCATCCCCTACTGACCATTTTACATTGTCTGTGATTGTATCTCTACCGAGCATGATACCTTGCCAGCCCCGTGACGGCCGTCGACCCCTACTTGCTGACCAGACATCCCCATTGGGAAAGTAAATCCCTTTGAGGACACTACTCCAAAGAGCATTTGGGGAATTTGCTAATCTCCATGCCTATTTACCCAGCATGGCTCGATTAAAGGTAATCATGTCTTTAAAGCCAAGCCCTCCCATATCCTTTCTTGTTTTCAATATTTCCCAGCACTTCCAATGCATCCCGCGCTTCTCATCACCTTTCTGCCACCAGAATGATGCAATTCTTTTCTCTATTGTTCTGCAGATAGAAGCTGGGATCTTAAATATGGACATGGCATAGGTAGGGATGGATTGCACTACACTTTTAATCAAGACTTCCTTCCCAACCTTGGTTAGTAATTTCTCCTTCCATCCTTCAAGCCTTGTATTGACTCTTGCTAATATCCACTCAAACATATCTCTCTTGGAATGACCCCACTCTGTGGGTATGCCCAGGTATTTGCATGTTTTCTCCAGCACATTGACTCGCAATTTTGTGGCCATGTTTCTTTTTAATAGTGTCGAACAGTTTGCACTGAAGGAAATGCCTGATTTGTTTAAGTTGACAGCTTGACCCGTAGCATAGAAGTATTGATTAAGTATGAGTGCTAAATTCTAGCATTCCATAAGCGTTCCATCCATAAAAAAGATGGCATCATCAGCAAAAAGAATGTGTGATAATTGGGGATAGAGTCTATTAATTTGTATGCCTTTAATACTCCCATCTGCTAACGCTTTTTTCATCAGCCAAGTTAACACATTGGATATCAGGATGAAAATATAGGGCGATAGTGGGTCACCTTGTCAGAGTCCTCGCGATGGTCGAAAGAAAGAGGTAAGTTCTCCATTGACCTTCACACTGAATGAAACAGTAGATATGCACTGCATAATTAAAGAAACCCATTTAGCACAAAACCCCATATGCAGCATGCTATCCCTCACAAAGTCCCATTCAACCCTGTCATAAGCTTTCTGCATGTCAAGCTTCAGAATAGCCTGATGTTTAGTCTTGTTTTTTTTTTTAATGCGCAGCTGGTGCAGAACTTCTTATACAATGATGATATTATCTTGAATTTGCCTCCCCTGGACAAAGGCAGTCTACTCTGGTTCAATGATAAGTGACAGTCACTTTTTTAGTCTGTTGGCTAGGATTTTTGATAATATTTTGTAGCTAAAATTGTACAGATTAATGGGACGATACTGACTGATATTTTCAGGGTTTTTTACTTTAGGGATCAAAGATATGTGGGTTTGATTCAGTCGGGGATCAAGGGTGCCCTTCTGAAAGAAATCCTGAATAAGCTGCATCAGGTCAGTTTTAAGAGTTTCCCATGAATGCTGATAAAAGGCGCCATTAAAACCATTAGGGCCAGGAGCTTTTAATGCTCCTAACTGGAAAACAGCTGCTTGAATCTCCTCCATTAAAGGTACAGCCACTAGATCTTCATTTATCTCTTCGGTAATAGGTGAGGGGCATTGATCAAGTACCGGCTGGTAATTTCTTGGACCCTCAGTCTTGTATGAATTCTCATAAAAAGATTGGATATAGTTCTGTAGAGTCACTGGGTCACGACACCAACTTTGATCTTCTAGTTGTAGCATTGTAATACGATATTTCGCCTCCTCTAAATAGTTGTGGCATGGAAAAATCTGGTGTTTTTGTCTCCCCATTGCAGCCACTTAACACGTGATTGCATGCCCCAATACTGTTTCTCCTGCTTTCTTAGAATCTCAATTTGATGAATAAAATTATGCACATGCTTCTTACTTGTCATCTGATTAGTCTGATTCGTGATAGGGGTGAGAAGAAAGCTTGGTCTGATTGATACCCGCAAATCCAGAGACTATCTTCATGGCCTTTCTCTTGTCCTTGTCGTGGTGCACACCCAACTTCAGCACCACTTTCTGACTCGTCATCAAAACAAGAAGCAAAGTAACGTAAAGATGAATCCCTTTTAGCGTAACAAGGACCGCTTTCTCTACAACCAGTTTAAGTGAAAGCGCAAAATCGCAAAAGGAAGGTTGAAGGGAATAGAAATTAGATGATCGAGAATACACTAAGGAAACGCCTGAAGGTGAGAGCTCACCTGCATGGTTCTGTAAGAGTGTTGAATTTGACAGGACTGATATTTGTATTTGTCAAGAAAATTGAAAGCTCAAGGAGAAAGGGCTCAGAATTCTGCTGGCTTTTTCTCTTCTCTTCTCATATAATTAGAGAGAGAAAGAGAAGTGAAGAAGTCGAGCAGGGGAAGGCGCGACTGAGTGTGAATGATTAGAAATCTAGGGGGAAAGATGCGGAGTTGGAGGGGTTATATAGGAGCGGAGTCAACCCAAGTCAACTTCACCTTGGTCAAAGGTACGCAACTAAGCATTAAGGCTCGCGGTCCAAACACCGTCGTTTCAATCCCATCTTGCCCGACATTCTGTGTGGCCCGGGAAGACAAAAGTTCCAGACAGAAGTTTGGCCTTCTTTCGCAGGTTTCAGGGAAGCTTCCTAGAGCCAAACATCGCCACGGGGCCGGTGGAGGTACGTGGAGAGATGTGACTCGGCGGGCACGAAGCCCAGTCAATGTAAAGTGGGGTCGGGGCGTTTGAAAAAAATACAAGAGTGCGCTGTTGTTGATGGGCCAGCGAAGATTCGGTGGAAAAACGGTACAAGGAAGCTCTTGGGTCTGGTCCGGATGGGGGATTTTGATTGCGACACCCCACCCTCCGACACTTGCACCGTCGTTCCAAGCTCCAAACGCCATGGCCTGGGGTGAACATGGTCTCGGAATTGGGCCGGTCCCCTAGCTTGGCTCCGCTCGCTCGCTCGCTATGATTCGCATTGAATGTTCGTTACAGATCAAGACTCAAAAGATTTGAGCTTGGAGCGTTAGTGGTCTATTAGATCCACATAAGGAGCTTAATTTCTATTGTTCAAACACTTATGACGAGCACCTTTTTATCAGGAAATATTGTAAAAGTAGAATGCTTTAATGCCCTCTAGATAAAGCAAAATGCTGAGGTGACGTGTGAAAGAGTTGACGCATGACTTTAATTTTCCTGTATGGATATACTAACATGTAATATGGACTGGTATAATCTTTGGATCATTTTAATTGGATTTTAGGATTATAGGACTTCTTGGTCTTATTTCGTGATTACAAGAGTTTTGTTGATATTGGACTATGATGACCCTCGCCCGAAAAAAAAATAAATTTGAAACCCCTTTTTTTCCCTAAGAATCTATTATCTGTAATCAACCAAACATAACTAAAGTAACTAAGAACAAGTCAAGTCTTATATGATTCCACCAAATATGTCAATTTTTTTTTTCTTGACAGATACAAATATTAGTCCTGTCAAATTCAACACACTTACAGAACCATGCAGGTTGAGCTCTCGCCTTCAGGAGTTTCCATAGTGTATTCTCGATCATCTAATTTATATTCCCTTCAACCTTCATTTTGCGATTTAGCGCTTTCGCTTAAACTGGTTGTAGAGAAAGCGATCCTTGTTGCGCTAAAAGGGATTCATCTTTACGTTACTCTGCTTCTTGTTTCGATGACAAGTCGGAAAGCGGTGCTGAAGCTAGGTGTGCACCACGACAAGGACAAGAGAAAGGCCATGAAGATAGTCTCTGGATTTGCGGGTATCAATCAGACCAAGCTTTCTTCTCACCCCTGTCGCTCTACTTTTACAAAAAGAACGTCTTAATTTTCTGCAGTTGAGAAATCCGAGTCGAAACGGGATTTGACTTTCGCTACATATGTCCAGGGGTCGATTCGATCAACATAAACTTGAAGGACCAAAAGCTGACGGTGGCGGGAACTGTGGATCCGGTGGAGCTTGTGGGGAAGCTGAGGAAGGAGTTTAGCACGGACATAATCTCGGTCGGACCGGCCAAAGATGCTCAGAAGAAGAAGGGCGACAAGAAAGACGATCAGGACAAGAAGAAGGACGGTGACGAGGGCGGCAAAGCAGATCCAGCTAAAGTCTACCCGTTTCCACATGGCTATTATCCGCCTCCTTTGTTGAAGAAAAATCCCTTGGAGTTTTGAAGTTGACAAAACAGCCTCGAGAGTAAGGTCTGAAGAATCCAAAACTCAGTCGGTTAAGTCTGAAGATTTCAAGTCTCGAAGGTTTTCCGTCTGAAGACAGTCAAGACCCAAAGTTCGGTCTAAAGTTTTTCCGTCTGAAGACTATCAAGACCCAGTTTCCATCTGAAGACCTTTAAGACCCAAATCAAAGTCTGAAGACAGTTTGCGATTTTGACAGGCTGGCAACAGGTTATTCTTATGGTTAAGGAAAGTGAGATTTGGATTTTATATTCCGTATCTTATCCATAGAATATCACTGGCTGTGATCGTGAGCTCGGAAGATTTATTCTTCGGATTCCTATCCATTGAAGAACAAGCATATTTTTGGAAGGATCTAATTTTGGGAACTCAAGATCCTGATTGTATGGGCGAATAGGATTGACGAGCTATTGTCTACTTACATTTTCGGCGACATGAAGATCACTTAAATTGATTCAGTCCAACGGGTTGATTGAATGAATTCTTGGAAAGTGTCAACGGCTATGGAGACACGGAGACTATTTTAGGTGGATCGTGTTGCTCGAAAAGAGTGAGAGACTTAATAGAAAAATCTCGATCTTAAAACCTCTGAAATCTCTTATTCTCTAAAATCTCTCGTGTTCAAATTGTGTATCAAAGAGAATCACTTATAGTGCGAAAACAGCAGGAAGCTATAGGAGAGACTGTCTATTGAAGAAGTCTAGTTCGTGAGTTGTAACTACTCTCATTTGCTACATAGTGACTACGGCCCGGTTGGTGCCGGCGTGGAGAGTGGACGTAGGCTTGGAATAAGCCGAACCACTATAAACCTCGTGTCAATTCTCTCTTACCCTATCTCATTTATTTTATAATTGCATGATCTATCTATTGTGATGCATTAGCTATATTAAATTGTTATTTAATTAAAGATTCCAAAGAGAATTTCGCGATCACCTATTCACCCCCCTCTAGGTGGATTCACTAGCCAATATCAATTGGTATCAGAGCCCGGTTACTTATTTATTGGAAGTGTTTATTATTTCTAAAGCAAAAGATCTATGGCTAGTGTTTTCGCTCCAAGTTTAATTGAAGGGCAAAGCAATACCAGACCTCCCTACTTCGATGGAAAAGAGTACAATATATGGAAAAACAAGATGAAGGCATTCCTAAGATCCAAAGATCCTATGGAATGGGATGTAGTGGAAAATAGAATTATCCCAAAAGCTACATCAAGCATTGGGAAAGGAATAGCTGATGGAGCAGGATTACCACAAGCAGAAATTTCCAGGCTCTTGATGCAAAAGCTATTTATTCTCTATATTGTGCATTATCTCCTACTGAATATAATAGAATTTCATCTTGTGAAACAGCCAAAGAAGTGTGGGATAGATTGCACGTTACCTATGAAGGAACAGATTGAGTCAAAGAAACCAAGATCAATATTCTTCTTGGTCAATATGAAGCTTCAAAATGAAGCCAGAAGAATCCATCACGGATATGTTCGGTCGATTTACAGAAATTGTAAACGGCTTGGCATACCAAGGACAGCCAATCTCGGGACCTATGAAGGTCAATAAACCGTTGAGAGGACTCTCCAAAGATTGGAATCACATCAAGACATCCATAAGAGAAACTCAAAGGATCATGCCTCTTTCAGTAGATGAATTGGTCGGCACACTTCAATCTTATGAAGTCGAGCAATTCAATGAGGAATTTGACACAAAAGGTAAGAAGTCAATTGCTTTAAAATCTAATGATGATTGTGATGCTACGATTCGAAGAAGACTTGGATGATGAAGAGTTGGCACTTCTAATTAGAAAGTTCAGAAGGTTAAATAGGAAAGGCAGAAGGCTCAACGGAAAGAAACAAAACAATCAGAGATTTCAAAAGAAATCAAATGAAGAAGAAGATACCAGCAAAGAAGTTGTTTGCTTTGAATGCAAGAAGAAGGGACACATTAGACCCAACTACCCCTTATTGAAGAAAAAGAAAGGAAAATCTGAAAGATTTAAGAAAGCACTCAAAGTTGATACTGAATGTGAAGAGAGTGATGAAGAATATGCAAATATTTGTCTTATGGCAAATTCAGACTCAAACTCAGATTCAAGTTCAGACTCAGACTCAGACTCAGATTCAGATTCAGACTCAGACTCAAACAGCGATACCAAGGTTAGAAATTTGAAAATTCCTACCAAATGAAAGCAGGTAAATAAACTTGTTTCTCTGTAGTTTTTTGGTCTACAAAATAGCAAGAACTAGTAAAGGTTTACCTCTGCAAAGGCAAGCACTAGGGTGACTGACATTAGAATCGCGGCCCATGATGGGAGAATCGAATCCAGGAAAAGGGGAAGTGCCTTTGATGACCAAGAATAAAAAGTAATGGATTAGCAGTCATAAGCTTTCTTTGCTAAAACCGAAAAGTAGAGAAAAGAAGTGCACATACTTCCATTGCCAATGACTTCCCCACAAGAAGGGTACACAAAAGCAAATGCTCGTTCTTTACGAGCGGTAAAATCCTGGCTAAATATCAATAACCCAAGGTAGAAGTAACAAATACAATAAGTATTAGAAAAGAAAAAGAAAAAAAGAAACACAATGTTAACAAGAACCAGCGTAGATTTGCCAAGAGAAGGTATAAAGTACAAGAACCTGCATCTTTCCTCTCTTGAGGTTGACCAGCCTTAATGAGGACCTCGAGATCAACTTGGCTAAAAGAGAGGAGTCCCAAAGCGAGCCCGGAAGTGAGGCCAGCAAATATCACTAGAGCCAAACATATAACTAGAAACAACCAGAACTCTGGCTCGCAACACAGTACATCGTCCTCTCTCATTTTCACCGTGCTGAACGCACTCTTACAGCGCCAAATAGAAACGGGACCTGAATTGTAGCGCTACTTGTGATGATGTTAAAGCGATTATAAAGAGGCCTGGTCAGGAACTGTCAAGAACGGGAGCTATACGTAAAACAATGAGAAAAGACAAGAAGTTTGAGATGAAGCTGTAAGAATTTTCCTGGTGTGGGCCACATTAATTAAGATCATAATTATCCGTTTACGGAGTTGATCTAATAAAGTGAGGTATAAAGTTTCTTAGCAAATCGAATATGGGCCTGGCTTGTGTGGGCCGAGTTGGGCCCGGCCCGTGATGAGAGGGCCGGCCCAAAACTCTATAAATAGCGCTAAGGTCCCTCCTCTAGCCCTCAACTTTTCCAAAATTCTCTCTGAACTCACATAAGGCATGTCGTGAGTGGCGGTCTCATCGAGCCAGAATCGAGGGTCATAGAGGAGAAGATCTTTAGCATTGAAGGCCTGGATTGTTGTCGTTTTGCTCCAAGAACAATGGATTCAAAATCGTACACAAATCCTTGTCAAACCTCATGGATTTTTTAGTTTCTAGCTATGTAGATCTTGGGAAACCGTATCAACGGCCTACATTTGGTATCGAGCCCGCATAGACTAGAGCCGAGTCCTTTTATGCCGTTGAGCCCGTCACCGGAGCTAAATCGGCCGCCTACGGCCTGTTTTCGGTCTTCACCCTAGCTCCGAATGTTTGCCTTGCTTTTTCGTAATTTTTGGTCCAATAAAAGTGAAATTTTATTGAATAATCGGATTCTACTCGTCCATACGAGCAAAATGGTGGGTTGAACGTCGCCGGAGGAGGTCGGAATAGGCCGCACGCACCGCCACGCGCCCAAGCGGGTGCCGGGCGTCGACGGCACACGCCGCCGCGCGGCCCCACGCGCGCGCGCGCGTCACGCGCGCCGGCGCGTGGACCGCCACGCGGCCTCACGCGTGCGCCTAGCCCATGCGCGTTGACGCGTGGCGGCCACGTGGCCTCGCGCGCATGCGCGCAGACACGTGGTGCCACGCATCTCGATGACGTCACGATGACGTCATCTCCACCGCCTCACGTGTGACCACCACGTGGCGGTGACGTCATCGATGACGTCACGATGACCCAACCCGTTCACCGGTTTGACCCGACCGGTTGACCGGGTTGACCCAACCCGGTTGACTGGGTTGACCCGACTCGTTGATCGTTGACCGGTCTAACCGTTGACCGGTTCGGTCCGTTGACCGGTCGGACCGGCTTCGGACCGGTTCCAGGACGCCAGCGCGTGTGACTCACGCGCCGCGCACTCCAGTGGCGCGTGAGGGCGCGTGCGGTGGCCGTTTGGCGCGTGACTTATACCGCCGTGCTCGTATGTGAATTTCCTACCTTGTGGTGTGCTTATTTGCATTTTTTGATGCCTTTAAGGATGTGAAAATGCATGTGAAAGCCTTAAAGTATGTGATTTTGGGGTAATTTTGGAATATTTTTCATGTATTTCTCTATGATTTTAGAAATGCAATTGCATGCTTATAATTATATCATCACTTGAGGAATATATATGGTATTGATTTATTATCAGTTTGTATTAATGGATGGAGCAATGCAATTAGCATGTTTTGTGATTTTAGTGACAAAAGACCCCGTCATCAAGTCTAAAATCACTTATAAAAGGCGTATGTGAGTTATAAAGTTATATCCTTGATATAAGAGAAATTTTGATGATTCAGTTGGGTTGTGACCGCCAAAGTGGCATACTTGATTGGATTTGAGAAATATCTGTCTCATATTTAAATGGGATGTCTCCTGATCTTATGTATAATTATACTCCCAAAGGAGATAATTGTGCATTAGTTGATGGAGGGATACATGTACAGCATATGGTTGAAAAGTAGCTAGCCCTAGTGATTTATACACCCAAAGGTGATGAATTCGCGAAAGGTTAGAGCATATTTTTCATGGAACCGCTGTCATATAAAGGGTATACAATTGTATGTCATGTATTCTGCCCAAAGGTGTTTATATGATGATACGTGTAGCTCTTGTATGTTTGATACTCACATGATGCTAATTACATGTATTGCTCGCAAAATCAGTTACATTCTCTGTGAATGGCAATTCCATAGCTATTGAGGTTCTTACTGGGTCAAACTTCAAGAAATGGAAAGAGGATTTTTTGTTTGGAATGGAGCTCGCAGATGTTCATATTGCTCTTACTGAGGATAGACCGGCAGACCTTACTGATGCCGTCATGTAAACTCGAAAGTACGTTTTGCTGCATGGGAAAAGAGTAATAGAATTTGCTTGCTCATTATGAAACGGTCAATTCAGAACATTTGCCGAGTGGCTTGCCAACCGACTGCATGTTAAGGAAATGATGGAAGCTTTGGAGGCTAGGTATCGTGTTTCTACCAATGCTTTGAGATAGGTACACTCATGCAATTACTTTTTAATATGAAGTATGATGGTTCAACCGGAGTTAGAGATTATGTGCTTAGGATGGTAGATCTTCGAGACAAAACTCCGAATCCTTCAAGTTGATATACCTGAAGCTTGTATTGTGCATCAAGCATTAAATACTCTTCCTTCGATTTTGAATTATCAAGACGAACTATAGTTCGCGAGAATGAATCTTGGTCCATTAATGATCTTATAGTTAGAGTTGTGGCAGAGGAAGAGAAATTAAAGAAGGAGAGAGGGCATCTTGCCTTATGTGCCTCTAGTTCTGCCAGTAGAAAAGGCAAATGGGTTGCACATCAGAGAGGAAATCCTAAAGCCATAAGAACTTTTAAAAATACAGCTCCCAAGAGAGGGGATCCTGAAGCTGTTGGTCCCTCCAACTCTATGGCTCCTATAAAGGCACCCTTTGCTGGTCCCTCCACTTCTATGGTTCCCAAAAAGATACCTTTTAAAAGGGAATGTGTCCTTTGCTATTTTTGTGGAAAGATGTGACACATAAAGAAATACTGTGAGAGATATAAAGCTTGGTTATCTAAAAATGAGCATAAAGGTAATGATTCTTTGGCACTTGTCTGTGAATCCAACCTATCTGAAGCCCCATCCAGTTCTTGGTGGCTAGATAGTGGTGCAACTAATCATGTTGCGTTTACCATATAGGGATTCACAAACGAAGGATGCCAAATCAGGATGAATCATCGCTCTTGTGGGAAACAACGATAAGATCGATGTTGAGTTCGTGGGAGATGTCATTTTGAATCTGGACTCGGTTTTAATATGATATTAAGAAACACTTTCTATGTACCTTCCTTTAAATGGAACTTAGTTTCCGCATCATGTTTGGATATGTGTGGTTACTCTTTTGAAATAAAGAACAGTACTATGTCTATGTTCTTTAACTCAAATAAGGTTGGGTGCTGCAACATGTTCAATGGATTGTACAGATTGTGTTTATCTCCCAATGATACATACGTCGCTAATACAAAGTTGAAAATGTTGTTTCCAAAAGACCTCTACCTAAGGAAAGTCTTATGCGTTGTGGCATAAACGACTAGGTCACATATCCAAAGAAAGAGTAGAAAGGCTGATAAAGACACACATCCCGCCTACTCTTAAAGGTGACCTAGAGACTTGCATAGACGCCGTAGAGGAAAGATGACTAAGATAAAGAAGAAAACCGCAGTTCGAAGTTCGGATTACCGGAGGTCATTCACACCAATATCAAGTGGGCCCTATACGCAACCTTGTGTAGAAATTTTTATTTCATCACGTTTATTGATGATTATTCTCGGTATGGTTACCTTTTCCCGATTAAGGAGAAATCCGAATCTCTTAACAAATTCAAGATCTATCGGATTTGAAGTTGAGAAACAGTTGGGAAAGGTATTAAAGGTGGTCGATCTCGATCGAGGTGGAGAATATTATGGTAGACATGGTAATGCTTTGGGCAAATTAAAGGACCATTTGCTAAATACTTAGAGGATTCTCGGGATAGTGGCTCGTTCACTATACCGGAAGTCTTGAACGAATGGTGTGGCCGAAAGGCGCAATCGTACTCTCATGGATATGGTAAGATCTATGATGAGTAGGACAAATTTACCTGATTTTTTATGGGGTGAGGCATTAAAAACAGCCGTTTATATATTGAATTGTGTTCCTACTAAAGCCGTTGCATCAACTCCTTTTGAGTTATGGACTGGGCGCAAACCAAGTTTGAATCATTTCAAGGTTTGGGGATGTCCTGCAGAAGTAAGATTGTATAATCCAACATTGAGTAAGTTGGAGGCTAAAACCACTCGATGTTACTTTGTATCTTACTCGAGAACATTCAAAGGGATATCGGTTTTATAATCCAAGTGGAGGAACAAGGATTGTAGAATCTCAAACGGCCAAGTTTTTGGAATTTGATGTAGCCGAAGAGCATGATTGTTCACAAATTAGTGAACATGACAACATGATGAGACCTGCTATATCTTTCTCCTTACCTATGCAGACAATGATAGAGCCTACTGTGCCACAAACTGAACCTGTCAACGCTGAGAATCCTATTGATGAAACGACCACAGATGAAGTCCTTGAAGTTCCTCAAACTCAAAATGAGCCTACAGTGGCTCCACTTAGGAGGTCTACCAGGGAAAGGCGTTCGGCTATACCACCGGACTATATGGTCTATTTAGGAGAACATGATTATGATATAGGATGCATTAAAGATCCAAAGTGACTTATACAAACGCCATTTCCTGTCCTCAATCTAGTTTATGGCTGGATGCAATGAGAGATGAGATGCGTCTATGAAATATAATGGCGTTTGGGAACTTGTTGAATTACCGGAAGGTTGTAAGCCCATAGGTTGCAAGTGGGTTTACAAGACTAAAAGAGATTCAAAAGGAAAAATTGAGAAATTTAAAGCCAGACTTGTAGCCAAGGGCTTCACTCAAAGAGAAGGGATAGACTATGAAGCAACTTTTTCTCCAGTTTCCTCTAAAGACTCTTTTAGAGTGATCATGGCATTAGTAGCTCATTTTGACATGGAATTACATCAGATGGACGTTAAGACTGCTTTTCTAAATGGAGACCTTGATGAGAAGGTTTATATGATGCAACCCGAAGGTTTTGCAACAAATGACTCGGTGTGTGTGTAAACTAAAGAAAGCTATTTATGGTCTCAAACAAGCTTCCGTGACAATGGTATATGAAGTTTCACCATGTTGTTACTTCTTTTGGTTTTGTTGAGAACAAAGTGGATCAGTGCATATACTGCAAGGTCAGTGGGAGAAAATTTATTTTTCTCATACTTTATGTGGATGACATTTTGCTTGCAAGTAGCGATATTGGATTGTTGCATGAAACAAAAAAAATGTTGTCAAAGAATTTTGACATGAAAGACTTGGGTGAGGCATCTTTCGTTCTAGGCATTGAAATCCATAGAAATCGTTCTTGTCATATGTTAGGTTTATCTCAAAAGGCATATGTTGATCGTATTTTGGAGAGATTCAACATGCAGGATTGCAAACCAGGAAATGTTCCTGTCGTTAAGGGTGACAAGTTGAGTCTCTCACAATGTCCTCAATCGGATTTTGAAAAAGACCAAATGAAGGACATACCTTATGCTAATGCACTTGGAAGTATTATGTATGCTCAAGTTTGCACTAGACCGACATTGCCTTTGTAACAGGACTTTTAGGCGGATACCCGTCGAATCCAGGATATGATCATTGGGTTGCTGCCAAAAAGGTCTTGAGATACTTAAAAAGAACAAGAGATTATATGTTGGTGTATAGATATGTCCATGATTTGCAATTGGTAGCATATTCGGATACGAGACTTTGCTAGTTGTGAAGATGATAGGAAGTCGACAACAAGATATATCTTCATGTTAGCAGGAGGTGCAAAGTATCATGGAAAAATGAGAACGAGAAATCTATATCTTCCTCTACCATGCAAGCAGAATTTATAGCATGTTTTTCAGCCTTGCTACTCAAGCTGTTTGGCTCGGGAACCTCATTAAGGAATTGACCGTATTTGATTTTGTGAATAGACCCATACGGTTGTATTGTGATAACAATTCTCGCCGTGTTGTTTGTCAATAACAACGAAGTCTCAAAGGGTCTAAGCATATGGAGGTCAAATTTTTAACCATAAAAGAAATGGTACGTAATGGTGACATTATAGTAGAGCATGTTTCTACAGACGATATGTTGGCGAGATCCATCGACTAAAGGCCTACGCCCTTGTATATTTGAGCGACATATCATGAACATGGGCTTAGGAGAATCGGTGGATACTATCGTTTAGTAGGAGGTATTTCAGATTTGCTCTAATAAAGTTTATGTCCGTACCTTGTTACTTTTTGTAACATTTCGATATATGTCAACTCTTTTCTTTGTATAAGTTGTTATTGAGTTGTGTACATATATCTAAGGAAAATCTCAAGGTACCTTGTGTAAATCTTGAGTAAAGGCTAGGGGCATCCAGTTATTAGCCTTGTACATATGTCTTGATTACACATAAAGAAAGGTTAACCATAAAGATAAGACATATGTGGGTTCGTTAGAACCATACAGATATTCTCTAGTGCCACATCCGGTTTTTTGTGACACTTAAAGATAAGAGAATAGTGACCGACAAGGGAGATAACACATAAGGTATTACTCTTTATGAGGTGTTATCTATATTGAATCCATATCAATAAAGTTGAAAGCATTCGTGACCATGGAAGGCTCTGTGTAAATACATGCAGTTACCGCCATGATTCGGTGTTGGAGACTTTATGGGATAGGATTGACTGTTAAGGATTATCTCTAGATCAACATAAAGTGTGCACATACAAAGTATGATCTCAATTAATATGGCCCAAGTGGGAGAATGTAAGAATTTTCCTGGTGTGGGCCACATTAATTAAGATCATAATTATCCGTTTTACGGAGTTGATCTAATAAAGTGAGGTATAAAGTTTCTTAGCAAGTCGAATATGGGCTCGGCTTGTGTGGGCCGAGTTGGGCCCGGCCCGTGATGAGAGGGCCGCCCAAAACTCTATAAATAGCGCTAAGGTCCCTCCTCTAGCCCTCAACTTTTCCAAAATTCTCTCCGAACTCACATAAGGCATGTCGTGAGTGGCGGTCTCATCGAGCCAGGGAATCGAGGGTCATAGAGGAGAAGATCTTTAGCATTGAAGGCCCGGATTGTTGTCGTTTTGCTCCAAGAACAATGGATTCAAAATCAGGTACACAAATCCTTGTCAAACCTCATGGATTTTTGAATTTCTAGCTATGTAGATCTTGGGAAACCATATCAACGGCCTACAGAAGCAAGCTCGGCCAAAAATTCAAGAGGCTCCCCCCAGGATCTGGGACACAGAAATGCCAAAGGAGCTGCTTTATGCTGATTTCGCAAAAAGAAGTAGCTTTCTGCAACAAATAACTGAGCAATAAAAATCCAATAAAATCTCACGTTTGGGCTAAGGAAGCGGATTCTAAATATGAGTCTCTATTGAATGAATGAGACTGGCGTTTTGGCCACACACGTTAAACCAATACACTGACTAGATTTCACCGAACTGGTCTTATAGCTACCGAAATAAGATTGCGACCCCAGAAGGAGAAGCAAAAGCACCTTCTAGACACATTACCCAAGCAAGTCCTTATGCATAATCAAGTTGTCAACCTGCCTCCTGACCGACTGGGGTGGAGAGTATCTGCATTTACCTTGAGAATCCAGAATCCCTAGACACATTACGCGTCACAGTCTTATTTCAGAATGTTAAATTAATCATGGCCTGCTAGAAACTCAAGGTGGACTTGCTTCTGGAGTAGTTCTTTCTGGATTAGGTGAGGATGTACAATGCACGAGCAATCAATTCTCAACGTGATTATTTCAGTGAGATTATCGCACAATAACTTGGGAGTCTCTAGAAATATTCTGAATATTATTTAAGTGGTCACCAACTGTTTTTTTGGCTTTTGGTTTTATTTTTTGGACATATACTTACTTGAGACAGTGCTCAACTACTAAAAGCAGTTGCTTCCATAGGTCCAAGAACGTATTAGGTCAGGAAAAAGCCAGAAAGAACCAGGCAAGAAGCTTCACGAGGAAACGTTTTTTTGGAGGTAGATGGTGGCAGGTTATTAAAGTATATGCATGCCATTGCCAGGTAATCTGTAAGACTCAAGCTTCAGATACTCTTGTCACCAAGAATATATTATATGCCCTCGATCTGGCATGCTCCAAGATCGCCGTGCTGAGAAACACACGTTCAATTCTTTGCTTTATTTTGGGGTGTTTGGTAAACGGGGACGGTTTCCACGCGTGGGTGCTGCTACTGCTCACAGAAGCTTCGAGTAAAAAGCAATAGAATATGACTTTGTAGCAACTTATGCTCGCCTTGCCTCGCCGCGTTATGACGTTGAATAATCTGGACTTTTGTCTCATCGCTTAATTTATTAATATTAGATACAGCAAACAGGAGACATGATATTGGACTCGTCAGCCTTTTACGGTTTCAACAGCTTTTTTTTTTTTTTTTTTTTTTTTTTTGAGGGATTGTTGATTTCACATGTTAAAATGTATAAATATTAAATCTGTTGTAAAATGTTGCATTACGAATATATAATAGAAAAAACATTGAAAAGAGAAAGCAAGTAAACATTAGAGATCACAAAGAAAGCTAGAGGAGAGAGTTTTATTTTCAGAGTTGTGTTCTGTGTTGTGATTATTATACATCAAAACTAAACTCCTATTTATAGGAGAACAAAAATGTACTTATCATTAACATCAATGTATTGAATAGGGGAGATGAACGTTCATTGTATAGGGAGATTTATTTAGAATATATGATACAAATGTACCATAATAAGTACATTAGATAAGATGAATATAATGAATATTTATTCATGGATTTCATAACAAAATCATGTTTTTATCTAATAACTTAAATTTTTAGAATAATTGACACTGACTTCATCAAATCCCACATGATATTAGAGTAGGAGATTTTAAATTTAAATCTTTCCAAATTCCGACATGTGATGATATTATGTTAAAATATTTTAAATTCAAATCTTTTTTTTTTTTTGGTCAAAAATTCAAATCTTTTCAAACCTCTATATTTGATGGTGTAGATTTTTAAAATATTTAAATATTAAATCATATTTAATAACTTAAAATTTTTAACTTCGCCTAATAACTCCTGTGCTTTAACGTACATGAGCCCCACATGGTAGCATAGTGTCCTTACGTCAGTATACTTAGGTAAGTCCTCTTGTACTATTCAATTTGATATTAAGACAATCTCTTTCACCCAAAGCTCTGATTCAGAAAAGTCAATTTAATCGGTTCATCAAACATCATCGTCCTACCTTGTAGTAAGAAAGGAAGTTTCGGAGAAGCCGATTGATGGCTAGTGGCTGACGATAAAAAAACTTCCACTAGAATCAAGAGGATAAAACTAAATTGGATTCCACCCCCTAAAAGAAAGGACAAGGCGGCTCGCGTTAAAATTACTCAGAAAGAAACTCAATTAGATGCAAATCTATTGGCATTTTATATCTAGAAATACAAACTCTCTTCGAGGGATTTTAACCCTCAATTTTGATTAACGTGAAAAATTTTGGATATAGGTTTAATTTTTACCAGACGTGAGATTTGTTGGCCTAATCAAACACGCTCACTATTTGTCTTGACTAAATGTGTGTCGTATGCAAAATATGACGAGAAAATTTTATTTTATTTTATTTTGGTTGGTGACGAGAAAATATTCTGTGGTTGTAAATGTGGCATCTTTTCTTGTGTGGATTCGGAACGCGGGAAGGAAAAATTAATGGGTCGGCCAGCCCCGTGGCCCATCTCGCCTGGCGATGTAGCGGGCTCGGCCCACTTCATGTCCAGGTCCATGCGCCAGGCCCAAATCACATCTAAAACTGGTCGATGAGTAGAAGCCACCGGTGATGACCCAAAGAAACGGGCCCCGACGCTCGAGGAATCCTCCTTTCCCTCCATTTCTTCCCAAATTCGGTCGCGCTTTTGAATCGATTCGCTTTCGCAAAATCGATCCCGCCTTCTCTGAACCGTCTGCTCTTCAGAAGCTTCAGGAAGAAGACGATCGTCTTCCGCCGGAACGCCTCGGATGTAAGCGCGACCGCCGTCTCCTCCCCTTCGAAGGAGCTCGAGGCCGCCCCTCTCGAATGGACGACGTGGACAGATTGTTCAAGTGCTTCAAGTGCGGCATCTCCCCTCCCGGTACTTTCCTCCCTTCCTCGATCCCGCTCCCGGTGCATCCGCTTCATTCGCGCTCTCTTTCTTTCCTTTTTTTTTCCTTCGATTCGATTTGCTAGTTGCGTCCCCGAATGGAGAATCCGAGTGGGATTTTCGAACGGCGCATGGTGGATTTGAGGTCTGAAACGTCTGTTACTTCGTTCAGCGCGTGGTGTGCTTTAATGCAAAATGCTGCGGTCGATTCTGTTGTGCCTGTTCCGTGCTCTCTTAGTGACAGTTTGTTTTTTCGATTTTTATCAGAATCGGCCGTGAGAGAGAGGAAGAGATCTAAAAGGAAATGGCAGGAGGGAAGCTCCGTACATGAAGGCCTCTGCATCGAGCGCCCTCAGTCCAGGATCATCAGGACAGAGGCACGATGAGGCAACGGACATACAGCTTTGCACCGAGAAAGTATGGGATGTTAGCTGTTGGTTATTTCTTGTTACGGTTAAATTTTGGGGTCAACGGATGAATTCATTTCTGTGTCTTCATAAATGAGCCGTTTTTGTCGCCATCTAAGAAGTAACCAAGGCTGCTGTTGAGGAAGGCTGATTTATTGAGTTCCCAATGGATTATCAAAAGGATTGCTTTATTCTATGTTTTTCTTTTGCCATAGCGCTCAGGCTCTAAATCTAGTGTTTGTCATGGCGAATGCTGATTGAGTTTCCGTTTGTAACTTGTCAGCTTGGTTCAACAACAATTAGAGCGCGCAAGTTCAGCCAAAAGAGAGGGGTGCATATTTCTC
Source organism: Eucalyptus erythrocorys (assembly GCA_014182555.1). Lineage (NCBI taxonomy): Eukaryota > Viridiplantae > Streptophyta > Magnoliopsida > Myrtales > Myrtaceae > Eucalyptus > Eucalyptus erythrocorys. The sequence goes on along the minus strand of CM024597.1, from coordinate 44,370,066 downwards.
CAGTGGTGTTCTACGGGTCTCCTAATGGCGTACCTCCAAAAAGACCATCTAGTTTGCTGCGATTGCTGAATGAGATACGGGTTGATCTTGCGGCACAAAATTCATCAAAGCTAAGGTCCTTGGATTATTTCACATATTCCCTCTGCATGCAGTTTGCTTTATTTCCAGTGGCTCTTCCTTTAAGATATCTGGCTTTGTGTCTTCCTTTGCATTTCCATGAGAATTTTCACGATTTTACTGGACAACCTGTGTGTTTGCTACGTTTGCATTTGATAATTGAATCACCATTTTCTGTTCCTTTTCAACCTTAGGAAGGAAATATGGAGAACGTTCCCAAGGCAAGATGAAGCAATGAAGTTTGCTAAGGCTCATCCTGAGGTTCGTGTGTTCAGTTACCAAGACCATTGTAATGGCCAGAGAAGATTTCTTGTGTCTTCTTACCAGGAGTTCTGGAAGAGGTGGTCATCTTTTCTTTGCTGTCTTAGGCTGCCCATGGTTGGTATTGGTGTTCTACGTAACTCCATATTGTGGTTATTTTTCAATCAGGTACAACAATATGGATCCAAAGTTACGCCACCATTATGAAGTAATTCAGGAGGTGAGGACCTCTTTGCTTTCATGTTCATTTGGATGCTATGAGTGGATTTGCAAAGTATAGAATGTACTTTAAAGAGAAAGCATCTCTCCACATGCTTTGTCAATTAAGAGTCTCATTGGGATGGTTTAGGATTTTCTCCTTTATTTCTTTTATCTGTTATAGCCAATTCCTGGTTCCATCTTCTGCTTCTAGCTCTTGATTGTTTTTATGTGTCAAGCAGTAAACTGAATCAAAAGACATAAGTAGAAGTAGGAAGTACTAAGGACAAGGTGGCGAAAATAGTGTTGTATGTAATTTCTTTGAGTGCATTATTGCGCTAGTCCTTGAAAGAAGCATTTGGTGACGTTACTTTAGAAGTTTTATCTAACACATAATGTAACAGTAAGTTGCTCATCATTTGGGTTTTCAAAATCTAAGTTTGGCTCTACCATCAACAAATGTTTTGCCAGGGCCTGCCTTGTCACTTATACTTTGATTTGGAGTTCAATAAGAGGGAAAATGCCGATAAAAATGGAGAAGAGATGGTTGATCTTCTGATATTAGTTGTTTTGGAAGTGTTGCTTGACAAGTACTCAATCCAAGGAAACAAGGAATGGGTAGTTGAGCTTGATTCTTCAACTGAAGGTACGCTGACTTTGAATTTTCCTTCTTCTATTAGCTATTATTGCATCATTAGTCATGAGTGGTGCATGCAATACTCAATCACATATTATGAGCTACATCTCCATTTTGCTGAATATTTATATTGTCATAAAATCATATAGACACTGTTGAGCCAGAGGCTGTCTTGTTCTTTTTCACGGTGCCTTCCACCTACATTTTTCTATTATTTTCTGGAGACCTTTCACATTTGATGTGGGAGAACCGTGTTAGGTTTATTGAAGAAAAGAAGCTTTGAAAGAGATATCTGGCACTTGTTAGGTCCATCTTTGTTTGAGCAATGACTTAGTAGGAATATTGCACTTGAAAGCAGTTATGAAGATGGGAATCAAATGATGCTTTGGAACTTTTAATGATGTACCTCTTTTGGAAGTTGAGGCACCATTGATTGCATGGATAGGATTGACTGGGAATATATTGCAGGGCATGGTTATCTTAGATTGAACTATATAGATTGTTGACTTTTTCATTTAGGGAGGAGCTCAATATGATATCTATTTTGAAGAAGCATCGAGTGTTGGAGCTGCATGGGACTTTACCTAGATGCTTTCTTGCAGCAGTGATCTTTTTTTCCCTGTTTGAACCCAAATATCCTACCTCAAGTCACAATTTTAAGAGATATGTTGGAGGGGAGGGGCACTTGAAAGGCTGGTTAACTGTATGAACGCTTGACGACCTTGCTGATCACTAGAATATTTAAATAATAAACTGGTCTTCATCTAGCAGCTTAAACTTTCAATATAGGTGGTGCTACTTCCACAAAATCTCTCACATGGTATTAGAGTTAGAGGTCTTGAGTTCAAATCTTTCCAGGCCCCATTTGCCTCTCCTTTCAATTATGTTCACACTTAGTACTAAGCAAAAAGACCAGACTAAGTGTGGGGCAAAGCTGGGTCATTGGAAAGTTATGGCTGAGTGATGTTAATGGCACAACTAATAGGATTTACACATTGTAGGCTAGAACCCTTTGTCACACTTGGAGTCAATTAGAGATACAGGCATGGAAGAGTCTGTGACTTCATCAGTCTGCGTGTGCCTTCTGATTCCTACATCTGCCTATGAAACACTAGGAATATCTCATGTGAATCCTTTTCCCCCTTGTATTTGTTAAATCTTTTCATAGAATATAACAAGTTTGTTATAATATCAATGACCGCACTACTTGTCTGCAGAAAAATTTTCCTGCCATTTGATTCTGAGGATACCAAAGACTGCTTTTAAGGACAACTCTCATGTGGGGGCATTTGTTTCAGAGGTATGCTCCAGCAAGAAGCGTTAGTTATTGTGTGGAAGAGACAATTCCAATTCAATTTTCCTGTGTATGCCTTTCAAGTTAGCCACCTGTTCTGAGATATTTTATCCGCTCGAAAATTAACAGATATCTTTAACTTTTGCATACGCCACTTTACAGCCATTCTCACATCTTTGCTGAGCTATAGAAACTCTGTGTCTGTCGGGCAGTGGAGGGAAGGGTGGGTGTTGTCTGTTCTTGCATGCACACCATTTTGGAGAAATGTAGGAGAAATGTAACATTGCATGTGGCCATGATGTTGTTATGACCATTGACAGGTATGCTCGCGGATTTCTAGTGCAAGGGAGACAGACAAAAGTTATGAGAAGTTGTTTGTCAAGAAAGATTCCAGCACATCGACATGTCAAATTTTTGTGGACACTGCTGTTTATTCAAGGAATCGATGCTTTCGTTTGGCTCTATCGTCCAAGGCAGGCAAGAGTTCCCTACTTCTGCCAACTGGGCGTTTCAAATGCAAGGATGTGGTATGTTACTCCTTGCTTGTGAGGCATCTTTGGAACATGGTTGTGTTGATCTGTTCCTGGTTTGCTCAAAATGTTCTGCGAAACTACCAACAAAGGGTTTTTTGTGCCTCTATTTATTTGAGAGGGTTAGATTAAGACATGAGAAGATGTGCATATGCACACAGAAAAGGGGATTAAATGTGACAGTGTTTGAAACAGTAGTATCTCTCTTTCACAGTTGCTTTTTAAAGGTCCGTGCATTTCTTGACACCCAAAATGCACTCTCTCCTGACAGTGTGAGGAAGATGTGTTCATGGCTTCTTTGATCTGCAATATGGATGTTAATTGTGAGAAGCTCTTAGTCTGCAAAATGGAGTTAGATTGTGCAAAGACACTTCAGTTCGAGACTGAGGTAGGTACAGGTTTGAATTAGTTTTTGTGTAGGGCCCCTTCATCAACTATATGCGCATGATATGCTGGACTTTTCATTATCAACTACAAACTCATGGTCTTGAGTGGGTGGAGCTGAGATCTGGAAAAATTTTAGCCTAGGTGGTGTAATGTGCTAGAATCTGTGGTGGTCTCTCACAAGATGGATTTTTTTCTCCCTTACGCAGGTGAATGCTGACATTGGAAGATACAATCTTGCTTTGCAAGAGCTTAATTTCAACTCTTTACCTAGTGATAATTCGGCAAATTACTTCATTGGCAAGTCGCCTTTCCCGATGTTGGACAAATTCATTGAATCTGTGGCCTCAAGTGGAACTGTATCAGGTGATTGCTATTGTTTTATTTTCGAGAAAACACAGTGATGAGTAATTTTAATTGCTTCATACATAGTTCATAGATAAGTTGATACTGTAGATGATAATAAAATCGCTAACTTTTTTCCATGGAAGACAAAAAGTTATATCTAGGTTTCTTTAAAGTGACAGACTGAAAGAAATTTTAATTCAATCAATATCTCTGATTTGAAAGCAAATCATTGAATGGCACTTTCTCCTTCAGGCGCAATAGTGTCAAAAAGGCGATCTATTGTGAGGCCTATCATTTGCTTCTCCTTTTCTGCTGTAATGCTGATGATTCTGTTGCAATATAGGTAAAATTCGAAGCTGGTACTGGTTCTCAGAGCATGGACTCATGGTTTACAACATGTTGAGGAACAGGTTCTGTGAGCGGATAGGCAGAGAGCATAAAAGCAATCACGGTATATGCTATGTCTTTTTAATAGAAAATTACTTATGTTGATTCATACTTTTTAAGTTTACCTTTGGGAAACACAATCTTATCATTTCCCTACTGTGAGTGGCCAGTTATCTACGTTGTTGATCTGAATTGGGCTGCATATTACCAGAAATGTCATGATCCTGATTGCAAAGGTACAGAAAAGTCATGTCCCACATTTATCCATTCGAAACCTTTTTTTGTGTGTGAAAGTGGAGGTAAAGCGAGCTTAGTAATGGCACAGGTTACCGCTCTCCCTTGCGCCTGATCCCGGAGGATAGTGTGCCTGATCTATCAGCATTCTTTGATTCGGTGCAGATGGCAAATCCTCCTGCTGTAACGAATAATGTGCTTGACAATGATGAAAATACAGCAAATTGCTCCCCTATGGATGCTTGGTGGCTTGAAGCTATAAGAGTCGCAAATGCTGTAGAAAACCGACAGGTCATGGATTACGACAACAAGGTTAGTCATCCACTTTACTTATTTGTGCAAATATCTACATGTTTACTTAAATGGCTGCTGAGAGAGAGAGAGAGAGAGAGAGAGCTGCTTTGTTGCCGGAGGAGAAGGCTGGTCAAATTGTTCATAGTATGATGCACATCTTGCAGGAGAACTACTGTGTGGATGAAGACGATGATTGGTGGGTGGATGTAGAAACGGATATACCTCAGGTTAAGCTTGAGGTTAACCATTCCTGTGGCTCATAGTTGCAATTATTCGGAAGGAAACCCAGTCCTGCTTGCAAGACTTGAACGAGGGTAGCACTTTATGTATCCTTTCAATTCAATCCCATGAGGAAAAGAGCCGAAGACTAACAGTAATTGCCGTAAAAATGGGGTTATCAAAGAAAGTACTCTGAGCTCTGATATTTGGCAGATTGCATCTCAAAGGAGTCATGCTATTCAAAGTTGAAACATCAGGCTGAGAAATTATTCCGACCACTCACAGATGGCTTTATGGGAAAGTCATGGTATTTATGGGGCGTGAGCGAGGCTTGCTCACAGTTTCAGGTTCGCTTCACCTGATGATCATTCATCTGAGTGGAAGCTATATTTAAACTCTTCAATTTTGTGCGATACTTATCGAGGCGTCTTGAGGTTTTTATTATAGCTCTCATGGTAGTACAGAGCAAAGCTCTCGGGGCATTTTTGCCCTTGTGTATAGTTCGAAATAATTTCCTAAGCCATGTGCTTTTTTCATTCTCGGACCATCTGTCGTCCAACTCTTGGATCTCGCATCTGTATGGTCCGTGTTTATATCTGGTTGTGCCGTGGTTTTTGCACGATCTGGTTGAGAATCGATCAGAAACTATCACAGGCCTGCACGATCTGGTTGGGAATCGATCAGAAACTATCACAGGCCTAATCAACCCGCTCACCTCTAAGATCGGTTCAGTGAACCAACCACGTATGGAAAAAGTAACATGACAGATAGCCAAGGGTCGGATGATAAATGGCTCTGAAGAAGAATGAAATCCATTGCTTGCACAAAATACATGTACAGAACTCATCCTGTGTTTTTCTCTCCATCTTTTCCTTCTTCATTCCTTTTTTTTTTTTATTCTTTTTTTCTTTTTGCACTGGAGGTGCTAAATTAATCAATCGAAAGCGATACAACAAACAATTCTGCACTCGTGTCGAAACCTGAAACGAAACGTTTCGCTTTTAATGGGCCTTCTTCTTCTTATGTGGCTTGCGTGGGACCCTTGGGAATAGTAGATTATTAACCTGTGTCTCAGCACTTTGCTTTGAAGTGGCCTGCAAAGACAATAGTCAGAAGAATGAAATAGTGACTCCAGAAAACGCATTTCGAATTTTGGCAAGTTAAACATAGAAGCAATGGCAAAAAAGTGATTTTAACTGTCCATAAATGAATATAAGTCGTGGACTCTGAACTCACCAAAAGGGATGGCTTATAAAAATTTGTCAATGTTTGCCAGGATCACTTTGCCCTGATATCTTTTAATAGGAAAGGGCCACACTCATGCATCTCACTGACATTCACAAAAGGATTAAGCTCTAACCAATTCAAGCAAGGGAAAAGAAACAAAAGAAAGGAAACTCCTAAGGGTTTTTCTTTCTATTTTTTTTTTCCTCTCATGTTAGCTCACAGCTCCCGAAGGGAATTTTGCTGAAGCTGACAAACCATAAACTTGAGAAAAGGAAATTCAAGATTTATATCGACTAAAGAAGCCCAGAGAAATGCTTTTTGGCACAGAAACAGCATACCCTTGTTTCAAATGCAAAGCGCAATGTTTGAATTTGTGTTCCTGAGCAGATTCTTACATCGAAGCCAAGAGCATCAACGCCAGTTATCATAGCTTCCTGTCAGAAAGGACATAAATATCACTCTTACTATCATAGGGCAGGATATCTGAACTCAAGAAAAGCATCATAGTGATTAATTACAGTAATAATTCACATTAGGAAACAGATTTCACAAAATGGCAATAATTATTTTCAGGGTTGAGAATGATCGAGTCATTTGAGTCAAAATACCAATTCATGCTGTATCCTCAAAATTGCAAAAAGTACAAAACATTTTGAATCGATGCATAACAAGCAATGAGAACTTTTTAATCAAATGAGAAAATTCCTTCCCCGGCATTAGTGATACAGGAATGCAGCTCAACTACTGCAACAGCAGGGGTACAAGCATGCAGCTTAAGCACAACAACTTCTAACTACCGGTCTGTATCTCACCTCCACTTGAATCCCCTTGCATCTCCAGCAGAGGGACTTGAGGGCTTGCATAGTTTTCTCTTCGCCAGCTTTCAATCGGGAGATGATCTTGGCAGCTGAGTGAGCAATAGCATCTGGCTGTGCTTTCCTGAAATCTTCTACCTCAACAGTGTGCTGCGTAGGGTTGAAGGGAGAAAATTAGATAACTGCTACATAAAATCATCACAATTCAACAAGCAAAGTCATATATATACAACTCAACAGTTTGAAGCTGTTATTCTACAAGAGGAAATCACACGTGATTTTTCAAAAATCCAAAAACAGCTAATGAAAGCATTCCATTTGAGCTAAGACAGCAGGTATTTAGGCCTTTTAGCTCTGAAGTTAATCACCTCTTCCTTTCCTTAAGCCAAAATGTAGTATTTAGAAAGACAAACCAGATGATGGCCAATAATTTGAAGCTAGCCAACTTGTATTCCCTTCTTTAAGGGGTGGGAGGACAACTGTATGGAAATGGGAATGGGAACAACTAAGATACAAGTCCAACAATGTCTGGATCAATTTGGGCATCATGCAAACCTCCTCTTTTTCCTGAATTATTGTAATGACTCAACTACAGTAAAGAGAAATATGTGGTACAGAATGGTTTAGAATGTGAAAATGTGTACATATGTGTGGTGAAAACGCATGATCCTGCCACACAAAGAGATGAGTTACAGAGTCATACTCAGAGTACACCGGGATCTTAAGCACAGAGTAAAATCTTGAGAACATACCGGAGGACCATGTACTGAAAGCAGTTGAATATTGATCATCTCGAGCTTGTAAAGGGACTTCCCACTCCTGGGGCTTCCATTCTTGCCCAGTTCCTCTGCCCGACTGGGGCCATCTTCAAGTGAATGATCTTGTCCATCAGCATCAGTGCTACCAGAATCTACTTGTTTGTCTTCAAGGATAGTTCTAGTGTGATCTACTTCGGCACCGGTATGGGGACTAGATAGGTGTCTCTGACTGATGGAGTTTTCTTCGAGAAGTGCAGGGCTTAAAAGGCCTTGTATGGCAATGCCAACAGGAGGCCGTTCCATCCAATCAATAGGGTCATCTGAAGCAACCTGAAATAAGAATTCGAGTGAAAGTGAAAACCGAATTAAAAAATAAATACTGTCACATTTATTTTTATTTTATGAGGTACAATACTATGAAACATTGAAAGTTTTTGGCGCATCCAGCTTAAATCATTCTTGATTTTTGTTTTTGTGAGATTTTGTGAAATCACTGCCAACTTCTTTAAAAGCTTTTAGCTATTAGATGAAGGGGTGGTTTATTATTTAAATATTCTAATATTCACCCTCACGCTTAGTCTAGTCTTTTTGCCCAGTGCTAAGCATGGAAATTTAATTGGGAAGACGAATGGGGCCTGAAAAGAATCGAACACAAGACCTCCAGCTACCATGTGAAATTTTGTTAAACCATTGCCAACTCTTTTAAAAGCTTAAGCCGTTAGATTAATGCGTGGTTTATTATTTAAATATTCTAACGGTTTTCATGGTATCTAATTATCCAGGACCAAAACTTGAGCAGTACTCATTTACCTCAGCCACCTTTTCAGCAAAGTACATTGGGTGAGAAGATCTCATTGTCTCCAATTTTGCCCAATCTCCTGGATCTCCATCAGATTGGTCCTCATCATCCTCATCGTCAAGTACAGAAACCCAGTCCTATCACAGGTGATAAACTAGTTCAGAGGTCTAGCCATTTTTTCCCTGTGTCAAGATTTCTCTTATTCTATGAGGAAAAGTACAACACATTGCAACTGTAACTTCAAATGGAAAAATGCTAAAATAAACAATATTGCAATCCTCTGGCCTCCAAATAAATGGACTTTGGTTATTGAATGAGAAATGATAGACTATACCAATAATCAAGATGAGTTAGAATCACAGCAAAATTCTCCTTCATTGAGTTTAAGCAGACTCAAAAATTTACCTCAGTTACAGTTTATAACAAAATTTACTTAAAATTAACAGAGGGGGAAGGTAAGACACTTGTACACAATAATCACACCAAATGCAAACTAATATAAAGGTTGTCCTCGTCTGAAAGAATGTACCGTGACAGAAAAGAGGAAATTAATTGAGAAGCCAAAGTAATATTCAAACATGTAAAATAGAAGTATGTCTCCCTCATTTACAGATATCTGCATACAAGGAGTTGACCAACTAACACTGGATAACAAATAGAAAAATTATATTGCAATAAAGAGTAAAGACACTGCAAATAAAACAAAACAAAGGGAATTAATTCTAAATCTTAGTAAGCAGATACTGGGCACAAAAGTAAGGAGAGAACTAAAGTCCAGAATATGACATTATACAACATTATTGCAAGGCTCCTTTTTGTCTGAAAGTATGTATACCTCTCCATAATCATCGCCTTCACCATCCTCATCCTCATCCTCGTCCTCATCCTCATCCTCATCAATGTCACTATCTTCCTCCCCAATCTCCTCAATGCCAAACTGAATATCTGCTGGACCTGATATCTCCATCTCATCGAGCATCCCCTTGGTATCCAGGCCTATTATCACTTGCTGCATTTTATATCACACACATTAACTACGATGACAACAGAAGCATCTTCAGGCAATTCTTGCAGAATGAATTGCAAAAGCATCATATTATTTTGTTTAAAAAAAAAAAGTTGTGTTTGACAAACAACTATTGCCAGTCAATACACTATGCCGCTGCTCGAGAAACAAGACTTCAAATTATATAAACTTAAATACAGTGCACAAACATATTTCTAGTGGAAAAAGGGCATACCACAACATTACTCCCTGAAGCTAGTGTTTGAATAATCTCCTCATCATTGTTCACCCGAAAGTAAATATCTGCAAAATGCCAAAGCAGAGAGAATATATTCTCATACTTTTTTCTTTGTTCATGAGGCTTGGGGAAGTATAACCAGGATTATAAAATTTGAACAAAGTGGACTTTGTATACTCACTTCCCTGTTCATCAGTCGTGTAAGGCAAATCTGGGCAAAGAATATTCTCATGGATTTCATCATCAATCATACCAGAAAACAACAGGGTCGCTTTGGTGTTAACCTGTACTCAACACACTAACAGAAGCATCAGCTACATAACCAAAGAACAACACTTCAATCAAACAGCAAAAGCTTCAATATGAACATCCGGCCTGTGATATATAGCAAAGATACCTCGACAATGGTCCTCGTGGTTTCTGCAGCAGTAAGTGTCGCATCCCCGCCAGATGCTAATTCAGCGATATCCTCAAATGGATGATACCCGGCCCTTCCATTGCACTTCGCCGGATCAGAAGCGGAGCCTAAATGCTCCGCAGTAGCTCTAACCTTGTTCCTCGCAGCATTCTTCTTTTTAAATAGAGAACTGCCATTGAACCTCTGGTAACTGTAGCAGTCAACCGATCTCATTGCTTCCAAATCCAAATCAATTCCAAAAACAGCTTTTATTCATCAAAACACGCCTAAGCGTTGAGCACTCACCACGGAATGTCGAATCTGCCGGAGTACGAAATCCGGCGAGAGCTCGCGTGCGCGCCGGGGTACTCGTCCGAGCTCCAGAACGAACGGTAACCTTCCAAAGAAAGAAGAGAATCTAAATTTGCTCCATCAAGCGGACAACATTATGCCTCTCTCTAGTGAACAAGAAAATGAACGAAAATCACAAGAAAATCTCAACGAACGAGCAGGAATGAGCTGGCGTTCGATGTTTACTGAAAAAATCGAGCATGAAAAACGACCGGAGACGAACGGTTGTATCGCCATTTTCTCGGCAAAGAAGGCAGAAGGAAGCAACAGAAGAGGAAGCAACGGAGTTACAAGTTATGGCGGCGGCGGCGGAGGAGGAGGAGAAGCTCGGACCGGCGGCGAACCGGACCGCCATGGCCGACTCGATCATCGTCCCGTCCCGGCGGAGGAGGCTGCTCCGGCTGGACGGAGAATCAAGGCGCGAGGTGGCGAGAGATCATGCGCTGCACAAGCGCCTCTTTCTCTCTCTATATCACTCTCTGAGTTTCGTTCCGAGCCGAAAAAACAAGCGAAGCGGATGAGGTGACATCATCGTCTGGCGTTCGCCCAAAACGCAACCCCGCTTAGACGGCGCCGCTCGCTGCGGAAACGAGCTGACGTTTTTAGTCGATCCCGGGCTCGGCCCAAAATATCCAAATTGGAGATCTGGATCGGGACATCGCGTTGGACTTTATCTTCTCTCTCTCCCTCTCTTTTTCTTTTCTTTTCTTTCTTTTTTTTTATCGATAGGATATCACGTTGGATCCGAGAGAATATCCACTTTTCACGAAAATGAAAATTTTCAATGATATTACTCTTGCTTTCAAATTATAATATTTTCGCAAAAATATTTCCATTTACTCAAATAATTGATATTTTCGTGCTTATTGCGCTAATTAGCTTTTAAATTTCGTAGATTACGAGAAGCCTCCCTCCCACTTTTTTTCTTTTTTCAACTAAAAAGTGAATGGTGTTGGTGGAAACAATTTTTGTTCTTCCTCGTTCTCGATAAAGAAATTTTCAAATGGTCAGACAATTCAAGAACTCTAGACGCCAACAAACAGTTTTCTCTTTGGGAGGGCACATTTAAATAAAAAATCAACTCTGGTCACTCAAACACTTGAGCCTTAATTATACCCATACAAAATTTTTCTCAATAACTTCTTGCTAAATAATCTTTCAATCTCACGAAATAATTAAATAAATTTTAAACTAACGATATTTAATTTGATTGAACACTAATACTTCTTGAACGTAATTTATGAATAAGTTTCGATGCACAAACAATAAGAAAACCTGCTACCAAGCACTTTGGCACTTCCTCATGATATAGCAACCGCAACACACAATAATTAGCACTTTGAGCAGATATATGTCTTATATATACGGCCAACAAAGTCAACACACGAAAAAAGTATAACCCTCTGCTTGATCGGTCATAGGAGAAGTCCGTAGGCACTGGATAAGGAAAGAAATTTAAATTGGGACTTGGTCAACTATAGTTCAAACTTTGTTAACCCAAACCTTTCCTTACCATTATTCTTGACTTTTTTAAACCTCATAATCGTTTCATGAACATTGACAGTCTCAACCGTTAGACAAAATCAATCTCCACCGCTCGACTAATGTGACGGGAATAAAATTTTGAATCATTAGGTCAAGTGCATCTTCACCGTGGGATCGATTAGACGAGGATTGAGATCCTTTATCGTTAGATTCTATAGAAGATCAATAGTTATAATTAGAGAGACTTTTGTATAAATAGATGAGCCTTCCCCTATTTATATCATCCACTCCCTTTAAGAAGTATAATTATTCTCTAGAGTTCTCTCTACTTTCTCTCTTCCTTGAGTGTGAGAGTGCAAGGGAGGCAAAGCATACTGACACCTGCTGTGGATTAGGCTCTTGGGCAACTAGGGCGATTGGGAATTGGTCGAGCCCCCCTAGTCCCGAGGCAACGCTCGGATTATGAGGCCCTCCAATGGCAGCTCTTGGGTGACTAGGAATTGCTTGAGTCCCATCCCATGTTAGAGTTGCCATCTTTGAGGTGGTCTTATTTTTTGTCAATTCCCTAGAAGATCCAAAGAAGAACATGTGACAATTAACCAGTATATAATCTTTACAAATGTATCAATTTCGTGATTTTATGGTATTAATTCAATTTAATGGATGATATATTTATTACAAATGTACAATTTTTTTTTTTGGGGTAGATTTATCTCAAGTGTATCAGTTTAAGTTTTTTTTTTTGGTCATTTGGAGTAAATTTTTAATAGATATATACTAATTTGGGATTTTTTGTGATAAAAAAAAATGCTAATATATCTTTTAAAAAGAGTAGGAAAGAGTGTGTACCAATGGGGCAACATCTTAGTATCGTGATTATATAGAAATATTTAGGGATATGTTCAGCAGAAGTCCTAAAACTTGTCAAGGAAGTGCAATTGAGTCATAAAACTTACAAAAAGTGCAATCAAGTCCTAAAACTTGTCAAGTTGGTTCAATTGAGTCCTAAAGTTAACACCGTCAATAAAGTTAACGGAAATTGCCGATGTGGCGCTAACGTGGCGTTGAAAATGAATTTTTTATTTTATATATGGTTTTTAAATTATTTTTTATTCAAAATCTTTTAAAATTAGATTAAAAACTAAAAAGAAAAAACTAAATTTATTAGAAAAACAAAACTGTTCAAAAAAAAAAAAAAAAAAATGCCACCGGGGGACCTTCCTCCGCCGCCCATCGCCGGGAGGGGCCGGCAACCGGCGGGTGGCCGGCCCTCACCGGCCCTGGTGAGGGCGGCCACCCCGCCAGGTCGGGCGAGGACGCCCAGATCCAGATCTGGGCACGCCGGCCCCCGCCGAGGGCCGGCGAGGCCTCGCCCGCTGGGGGCGGCGTGCCGGATCTAGATCCGGGCGACCATCGCCCGTCGTCGGTGGCGGGGGGTGGCGTCGTCGACGAGGCCCCGTCGGGCGAGTCCGAGGGGGAGGAGAGCCGCGGCTCGACGAGCCGGTCAACAAGGAGGACGAGGAGGAGCTCAAGGCCGTCGCTCGCTCCGCCAACTCGCCGGCGAGGACGACGCCGCCCCGCCGCCGACGACGGGCGATGGTTGCCCGGATCGGGCGTCCTCGCCCGACCGGCGGGTGGCCGGCCCTTACCAGGGCGGCGAGGGCCGGCCACCCCGCCGGTCGCCGCCCCCTCCGGCGACCGTCGCCGGCCCCTCCGGCGATGGGTGGCGGCGGAGCTCCTCCGGTGGCCTTTTTTTTTTTTTTTTTTTGAACAGTTTTGTCTTTTTAAATAAATTTAACTTTTCTTTTTAGTTTTTAATCTAATTTTTAAAGATTTTCAATAAAAAATAATTTTAAAAATCATATATAAATTAAAAAATTCATTTAAAAGATGACGTCGTGCCACGTCGGCAATTTCCGTTAACTTTATTGACGGTGTTAACTTTAGGACTCAATTGAACTAACTTGATAAGTTTTAGGACTTGATTGCACTTTTTGTAAGTTTTATGACTCAATTGCACTTCCTTGACAAGGTTTAGGACTTCTGGTGAACATATCCCGAAATATTTATTCAAGTGGTTTTCGCTAAAAAAATGCAATTTGTTAAAACATAAAAAAGAATCTACTACAAATTTCATGAATAATCCCAATTTTTTCTCCTTTTAAAGGGAAAATAAAATTCAGTATTTCATGTTCATTGTCTCTTTGCAATTGACAGCCAAAAAAAAAAAAGTCAAAATCTAGACGAAGCTTTTACTGCTGGCCGTCAATTTTCATGGGCCCGTTTATTTCTGAGTGGCGAATTTTAGGGCCAACAGAAGCCCATCCTTCGGGCCCAAAACCGAAGCCCATCGTTGCGATTCAGTTCGGAGTTCGGACTCGACCGCGACAGATTCTCCCTTTCCGCTGCCTTCATGGTGATAGAAATTTGCAGGCGAGGGAGAGAGAGAGTTCTCAACGGTGAAAGAGATTTTCAGCGAAGATAAGGAGGAAATCATCGAACGGTAAGTTTTACCGGCCTTCCTTCCCGCGAACGAGCGCTGCGGTTACTTCGTTGCGGAGAGGATGTCGAGTCCGAACTTTGCACGGTCGTCCGATTATTACAACTTCCTTTTTCTTTTGGCCAGAGAGTCGAGTGAAGTTTCAGTGCGGACGGTGTCTATCTGTGGCGCCGCCCCCACCTGTCAATGCGTCTCTCGGCTAATTCAGTGAATCTGGCCTTGGCGTTTGGTTTCGTTTCGATTGGAAGCTGTCGGAAGACCATTTGTTTTAGGATTATATCTTACTAGGTAGGGGCATGAAGTTTCGATTCCAATATGTAATGTCCGCAGTCGGCGGCACCGCCAGGACCAACTGGGAGCTAATTTGAAATTCATATATTTGCTCAGGAAAGCCTCTGCTCTCAACTCACTCACCGGCGCTCCCATCGCCATCACCGCGTTCACCCCCAGGGGCGAGCTCCGCTCTTTCGGCACACCCTCGGTCGAAGAGGTATACTCCGAGTACCTCCATCGCAAGGTCGATGTGAAGCTGCCAAAGAGTCCAAAAGAGTGGCTGGACTGGGCTGAGAAAGAGTGTGATTCTTGCGCGACAAAGGAGGACTGCGCCTCCTTGATCACGAATCGTTTTTGTGGTTCTCTGCTACGTAACTTGCTTTTTGTTGAGCTTAATTCTGCTGCATTTACCGATTCTTTGTGTGTTTTTTTTTTTTTTTTTTTTTTTTTTTTTTTTCAGGATGCTTAGTTTCAAGTATTCTCTGCCGATTATACCGAGAAGATTTGAATCGAGTCAAATCTCCAGAAACATTAGAACTACTGTGGTAAGATAAGAACGGCTGCTGCAGATTAGCTTGTGTATGAATTATATTTGAACAACCTTTTTCCGCATGGTTCATTGCTTAGCGCTAACCTGGAAATGAGGGAGTGAATGATTACAGGAATTTCGCCCTAATGATGCAGTTGCAATTACTGTTTCGTGATCGAAGTAGTGTGTTTTCTATTGCAAAAAGTTGTCTACTTGTTTCCTTTAGTGCGACCATAAGATGGGAATTCCTCCTCTTACAACGAGGCTTTTGACGATTATTAGGTGTGTGGAGCGAAAGGTCCCCGGCCTAGATATCCTCGAGTATGGAAATCACAGAAGAAAATTGGGACGATCTCCAAGTCTGCAAAGCTTGTTGACTGTGTATGCTTGCAAACTCATCTCATTCCTTTATCTGTACTTTATATAGGAGCCTAATAAAAGTATATAACCAGTATTAGGGCATTGAATTTTCTGAAATTTTTTGTTTCATAAGATATATGGCTTCTTTGCATCTTTGAACAGCTTTTTTTGCGTTAACAATCTCTCTTTTCAGGTGAAGGGATTGTCAAATGTAAAAGAGGAAGTCTATGGGGCACTTGATTCGTTTATTGCTTGGGAACTAGAGTTTCCCCTGATCACAGTCAAGAAAGCCTTGAAGACACTTGAGGATGAAAAGGAATGGAAGAGAATAATACAGGTGCCACTTCTTTATCCTCTGTGCTCCTCCACTTTCTGTGTTCTTATCTCTTGCATAGTTGCCTGGAATTTTTCACCATAAAATCACGTAAATCTTGTTGGTGCCATAGGTCACTAAGTGGATGTTAAGCAAAGGTCAAGGAAGAACGATGGGAAGTTACTTTACATTGCTTAATGCATTAGCAGAAGATGGCAGGCTTGACGAAGCTGAGGAACTGTGGACAACGATATTTTCTCAGAATCTGGAAGGCACACCTCGTAAATTCTTCAACAAAATTATATCGATATATTATAAGAGAGGCATGCATGACAAGATGTTTGAGGTACTCTTCTTTGGTCTTACGAAAGTATATGTCACTTTCTTGAGCTGTGAGAACAAAAGATGCTATTGGTTATTTAATCTTATTGGGTATAGGCATGACGGATTGGCTTTCGAATAATTCTTTTAGTTGTGCTTGCACTGCTCTGCTTGTGGTTTAGCTCTTCATTAGAGAGTGAAATTTCAAGCATCTGAAAACATGCTCAATTCAATAAAAAATTATTGGGAAATGCACCATGCACATGCTCATATGGTTTTCACTATTCGTCATCTATAAGGATGTATTTGTGCTTCTCTAAGGTAACTATGTTTTCAACTGCCACCTTTCTTTTTTGCCTTTTAGACCATCTTGATGCATGATTGGACTCCATTTATTTCATGGCCCACTATCGACTATATCTTAAGATTCTTCGTTTTCCCTCATACTTTCTTTTTAGGTATTTGCTGACATGGAGGAACTTGGAGTTAAACCCAATGTTTCAATTGTTTCAATGGTGGGCAATGTCTTCCAACAGCTAGGTATGATGGACAAATATGAGAAACTAACAAAGAAATACCCACCGCCAAAATGGGAGTACCGATACATCAAAGGGAAGCGTGTTAAAATATCAGCGAAGCGTCTGAATGAATTCAATGCCGTTAACGAAAGCAGCAGCGTGAATGGTGACGAGATTATTGAAGACACTAAGCAATTGAATGAGTCTGATAGTCCATTGGAAGGGAACACAAGTGATGCTGGTGAAACAATTCTGGACACAGATGGGGTTTATGCATCCGATTGATCTCTAATGTGTGTAAAGTTCTTGACAGTGGCCTCTATAGCAGTTCAGAGAGATAATGTGTTCAGTTTATCTCTTCCATGGCACCAGATAATGTGCTCGAATGTTTGTTTTGTGGCCTGCCCTCGTCTGAAGTGAAGGATCCTGTGTATAGAGGGGAGACTCATGGTTCACATGATGGTGTGAGGAAGGCATTGGCAATATGATTATGGTGTTGCTTTCTGGATTTTCCAGGAAGGGGGAGAGCACTGCTGCTCAGAGATTTCTGATAAGAGTACCCATGCGAGGAACAACGCTATACTTTTGAATTGTGCCCGGTGCAAATCGTTTTGATTTTGTTTGCCTGCTGAACAGATTGTTCGATGACGACATACTTTTAGCCGTACCAGTTCGCACGAGCTAGGGTCAAATGACTACAGTCATACTCTTGATTTTGCCAGCTCGACCTGTTTTAAGCTCATTCTCGTATTTCTTTCGAGTTTCCGTGAGGTCATATCCACACCTTGTACTTTGAATAGTGTATGGTGTGGCATTGATGTTATATTTAGAGAGATACCTCGCGGAAATATGAATTCTTCCCTCCTTGTCTCTTGGTTTGAATTGATCCAGGGTGCCCCGGGTGTAGGATCTATCAAAAAGTTTGCCGTAAAAAGAAGTCATAATAAAGTTCCACAAATTAAAATTAGGAAAACTGTCCTTTTCTTTTCCTAGACAGCCGTGGTCGTTCCGCCCCTAGTTCTGTTCCCGAGCCTTCCTCTTCGACTCCTCTCTCCACGAAGGGCCCCTAATCCGGGTTGAAGGAATAGCCCGGAGGCCCCAAAACCCGGATTAGCTCAGATCGAACCGGCTTGGGTTTTTGGGGCCCCTGTTAGGACGGGACGGCCTTCTCCCCTCGGTGAATTTTTAAAACGAGCTGGTTTGAATCACAAGATTAAAGAGGCGGTTCAGATTTTAGGGAAAATTTTTAATTTTTACATGAACTTAATTAGAAATGGTGAGATACATGATGCGTTACTGAAAATCTATGAATCCGTACATAAAATATGAGTTGAAGAGCAGGAATGAATTCGGAAAAATGCCCGGAAATTACGGTTCCTTTTTTGCCAATGCCACATATAATCATAAGACATAAAGGTTAAGAACCACTTGCTTACACACTCTGGTCTCCAAGTTTGGACTTGAGTGTCATGTAATTTGTCTGAACTCTATGGCATAAAATTCGGGAATATTTTTAGAAGCAAGGGAAATTGGGGGGACGATAACTATATTTTCAAAAGTACGCGGATATCGACACATTAAAATAAAGAATATATTTAAGTTGGATGATGGATTACTAGATTACCGCTAGATTATTTAGGTTGGGTGTTGGATTACTAGACTACTGCTGTAAGCTTTTTCGAAAGCTTACTTCATGCTGATTAGACATGTGTTTCATATAGTGTTTAAAACCAATACGTCTAATCAATATTATATAGTTTTAGACAAAATTTTCTCTTTAAAATTGGGAAAAATAAAGCAATATTTTCATATATATATATATGATTAATACCTTAAAAAAAAACCCAAAACTAGTTCATCTCGTGATAAATTTATCTCAAACTATTTTTTTGACCACAAAGACCCCCAAACGAGTATACATTTGACAAATTTATCCCAAACTGATACATTTGTGACAAATTTACCCTCTGTTAGTTTTCGTTAAATTTTATTGTCAAATAATTAAGTTAAATGACACGTGACAATTGACTAGTATACCAATTTGAGATTTTATGTTCCATTTGTCACGGTTTATAATTTTTATGATTTTTTGTGATATTAATCCAATTTAGGTGATGGTATATTTGTCGCAAATTTATCAGTTTAGAATTTTTTGCGGTCGAATAAATTAGTTTGGGGTAAAATTGTCATAAATATATTAGTTTAGGTTTTTTTATGGTCAGTCGGGATAACTTTGTCACAGGTGTATCGATTTTAGGTTTTTTATGGTCAAAAAAATAATTTTAGATAAATTTGTCACAGTTGTATCAATTCGGGATTTTTTAGAGTATTAACCCATATATATATATATATATATATATGTATGTATGTATGTATGTATGTCGTAGGCGCCCTTGGGCTTTAGCTGATCGTGTCATTCTTATTAGCGACGAGGCACTGGTAGAACCCGCGCCACCGCCACCGCGCGTGAGCCGGTCTAATGGCACGGACGGTCTATCTAGAAGAAGCCCGGTGAGGGGGAGAGAGAGAGAGAGAGCGAAGAAGCTTCGGCCTTCCTTATCCCTCGTTTCCTCCTCCTTTCTCCAGGCTTCCCACCGTCGCACCCGACCGCCGGAGCGCCGCCCCGCCATGGCCGTCTTCCCCGAGCCGCCGCGCAAGCACCGTCACCACCCCAACCCTCTCTCCCACCTCCTCAACTCCACTCTCCTCCCTCTCATCCCCAATCACAAGGCCGCCCCTCCTTCCCTGGCCTCCCCGCCTCCGCCTCCCAAGCTCCTCCTCCCCGTACGGCTCCCGCCGGCCCTGTCGATCGCCTCGCCCTCCGACTCGCCGCCGCCGCCTCATCCGACGCCGCTCAAGCCGGCGCCGGAGGTCAAGGCTCCGGCCGAGCAGGGGGCCGCCGCCGGCGCGTTCCCGTCGACGGTGCGGATTTCGGCGATCAAATCGAACGGCAAGGGCCGCGGGCCGGCCTTTGTCGGGCAGGTGTTCAGCATGTGCGACCTCTCGGGGACGGGCCTCATGGCCGTGTCCACGCACTTCGATGTTCCCTTCCTTTCGAAGCGGTGTGTTTTGCTGTGCATTCGTGCTTTCCTTGTGCCATTGATTTGCTTCGTTGCGATGGTTGAAGGTCTTAGGGTTTTTTGTCGCTACTTAACTGATGTGCAGAACGCCGGAATGGCTGAAGAAGGTGTTCGCTTCGATTACTAAGAGCGAGAGGAATGGCCCTGTCTTCCGGTTCTTCATGGACCTAGGCGACGCAGGTATGGTTTTGCTTTTATTAAATGAGCATGCTTCTCACTCTTAGCTTCTTAAGGATGAACGTCTTCACTATATTCCAGAGCATTGCCAACCATTGCTACGTGGCTAGTGACCTGTTCTGTATGATCATAGTTGTGTCTTTAGAAATCATTCAATTCTCTCTGTAAAGCCTGCTATTCTCAGTGAAATTGATTGAAGATGTCTGCTCTTATTTGTATACACGAAATGAATAATTACACTGGGGGATATTTTAGTGATCAAGCTCAACCGAGTGCATGCTCCTTTCTGAACTGACACTCTCACTCTATTTACATATTTATGCATGACTCAAACTCTGATCGGATGTATTCTTTGTAGTTACTTATGTTAAGCGGTTGAACATCCCAAGCGGCGTTGTGGGTGCTTGTCGACTGGATCTAGCATATGAGCATTTCAAGGTACTCCAATTCCCAGCCGTTGATGCATCCTTGAACCCTATTGCCATGGAAGTTTTCTTTTCTTGCATGGTGCTTGTTATATCCATCACAGCCGATTGCCTTTTCTACTTCATTTGCCATCTTCTGTTAGTTCTGTTGTTTCTATCGCGATTCAACGAGTGCTGAACATCCTAGCCATATTCTTTGGAAGAAGCTTGTACAGTTTGGGAAGTTCTCTTTGAGAGGTGGGGCAGGCAAGTTTGAGGTGGGCAAAATTCGTTTGGCTGAGGTCTGACCTCAGTAAATATGTACTAGTATATATGGCGCGTATTGTGGATATATTTTCCTCCCTCTTTCCTGTTAGCCAATATGATTTGATTCTATGTTTCATTATGTTTCATTGAAAATCTCTGTTTAAGCTTTACCATTTCCGTGTTCAGTACAATTTTTAATATCAGGATGCTTGTTCATTAAAATGCGAGGGTTAACCTCCAAGCGATTGTTACCCTATAGCTAAGAAATTGTCACCCTATAGCTAAGAAATTTTCTTGTGGGATTGTAGAAAGTAATGTAAACCGAGAGAACTGTGAAGTTTTTCAGAGAATCTGTTAGTCCGGGGTTTCAGCTGAAAATGGCCGACAATACTTATACTACTTTTTCAGGAAACTCATAGATTCCTGTTTGAGATATCTGAATAAGTTTATACCTCCCACTAATAAATAGTGACTTATCTTTTGATTTAATCTTCATGCAGGAGAAACCTCACTTGTTCCAGTTTGTTCCTAACGAGAAACAGGTATCTGGCAAGACCATCTTACTCAATGTGCATGAAAATTTATGGCTGTCTAAGCTTTTTCTCTTTTTCTTTGAAGGTCAAGGCAGCCAATAAACTTCTGAAGACAATATCTCAGGGAAATGGAAATAGACAAATTGATGGTGTGCCTGTATTTAGTGCCCAAAATTTAGACATTGCAATAGCTACTTCCGATGGTATTAAATGGTAAGGTCTTTGACACACGTCTCTTTTCATCGATTTGAGATTCAAATGTGCTGCAGCATCTCGCTTTTATTTGGTCAATTTTATTGGTTAAGAACTTGACATTTCCTGTTAGCGGTTCTCTGGCTGGGTAAGTGCTTTGCACTTGGATCAATCTCTTCATCAAATGTCATTAGCTTTTTCTTCCTTCCTTTCTGTTCGTCCCCTGTTCGAGCATCCCCCCCCCAAAAAAAAAGAAAAAAAAAGTTCTCATTAGATCACTTGGCAGGAGTCTAGTCCTAATTTTTTAGTTCTTTTGTGAATTGGTCTGCCTAATTTGTGTAGTCAGATATTTGATATTGGATTTGATTATTTGGATTGTTGACACTTCTTTTCATTGTTAATTCTCAATTTCTTCATTATATTCTTACCTGCAAATTATACATGCAGAAGTTGTTTCTCAATTTTCTGGTACTATGTTTGATTAGTGTCTTTTGCTGTATCTAACAGCCACTTCCTCATCTTCTCTTTATCAGGTATACTCCTTATTTTTTTGATAAAAACATGCTTGACAACATTCTTGAAGAATCTGTTGAGCAGCATTTTCATTCTTTGATTCAAACTCGGCACATGCAGCGGCGTCGAGATGTGATTGATGATAACCTGACCGAAGTTGCTGATGATGTGGGAGATAGTCTATGGGAGCCTCCAGAGGTACAGCTTCTAATTTACCTCTTAAACAATTCCCAAAATCCTCTGACTCAAATATAAACAACAGATTGAAAGGAAAAAAAAACACCGGATCCCAAGTTGACAACCCTACCTAAAGACAAGGATGAAAAGGAAGAAAAACTACAATCCAACATTTTTTGCTGCACGATAAGGAAGGTTTGATGTGTGGACTAACCATATTCCAGCCTGCAAGCAGTTTGCTTTTGCTATCTAGCGACCAGGAAGCTAGTTGCTGGAGATTCAATGTTATATGATGTGCTGATTGTCCATTCATCTTAGCTGCCAAGGGGGCAATAGTGTTCTTAAAATTGATTATGATTTTCTTTGGCATGATATAATATAATGAAGTTTTAGTTGATGGCAGTTTTTTTTATTGGAAAGGTTCAAGAAGTTTTGGAAGAGATGGGGCATCCTGGTATACCTTTAAGTGTCATTTCAAAGGCTGCTGAGATGCAGCTACTCTATGCCGTCGACAGAGTGATTTTGGGAAATCGATGGTTGCGCAAAGCCACTGGGATTCAACCAAAATTTCCTTATATGGTCGACTCATTTGAGCGAAGGTATGTACTTCTAATAAAAGGAGAACACTGATGTTGCCGGGACAAATATCTTGTTTTCCATGCTCTGACCACTAGAAACTTCAGATGAATTAGGTAAAGTAACATGACAGTTTGTGAGCCATTCATCTGGGATTACACTTATTCTGTGAGTTGGGGAATCTTGTAGTTTTCTGTATTTAATTAGGAAAGTTTTCACAACATAATTAGGTGATGCACTCCACATAACACCAATTTTATTCTCTTCCTGATAATGGGCCTCTTTCTATTTGTGTCCAACAGTCCGAAATTTACAACTTTGTTTGTTGTCACTGCTTTAAGATTACTTACTTAAGTACTTCTTTTCCTTCTCAAGACAGTTTAGCTTTGGATCTTTCCATTATATTTTCACTGAAGTTCCTTTTTCTTCAGGACTGCAGCATCTTTAGTTAGAGCTTCTGATTTAACCCACTATCTCGGTGATCATGGAATGAAAATGGATGAATCATCTCAAGAGTCAATAGACAAGCTTGCCTTAGAAGAAAGCCACCATGTTGACCTAGGACAAAAGGCAGATTTCCGCTTCCCATTTGGAGATTGGCTTAGACATCCTTGGTCGAAGGAGCAACAGAAGCTGCAGAAAGAAGTTGGTGCAAGGTAGTCTCCTAGTAGCACATTCATTTCAATGAAATGTGATGAAATTCATGGCATCTTACTATGTTATTCTCATGTGTCAGACACAGATTAGAAAGCTTGACTGGTGAACCTGTGAAGCAAAAATTGCAACCTAATCCTTTCCTTCCAAAAATTACCATGGTTGGTATTTCAATGGGCGAGGCAGGACAGGTCAGCAAAGCCACTTTAAAGAAGACGATGGAAGATTTAACGAAAGAGTTAGAGCAGACTGATCATGGAAATGCTGCTCGTGACATCGCTGATGTTAGTGAGGACAGGGATCCACTATTTGTGGCAAACGTCGGTGATTACTATTCAGGATTGGCTAAGACAGGATCAGCTCGATTGATTCGAAGAAGTGAAGCTAAAAAGCAGCAATAACATGGTTTTGGTGACAAAAAACCGATCTTGTATATTTCATTCAACAGAGACAATAATGTACGTGCTGTTTTCTCTAGCTCATGATATTATTAGGTTCAGTTTGTAAAATGCTGGAATGATTGTATGTGCCAAATATCTCCTCATGTCCATGAAAGATGATTAGTCTCTCTCTCTCTCTCTCTCTCCATCCCCCGATATGCACTCTGAATGTATGCATGCATGAACATGCAGATGCCCAGGTTACTCATTTGGGATAACTTTAAAAGATGTTTGCTGCGGATGCGGCATGCCAAAATAATAAATTTCTTACTCTCTTTCTTCGTTGGTATAAAATTTGAGTTGTCGCTTGTTGGATATCTGACCAAATCAATGTTAGGGGTCCCGCCTTTACTTTCTCCCTCTTTTTCGAGGTGGAAGTTGGTAAATTCGGGTCGAAGATATTTTGCCTGTATCAGCCTATCGGGGCTTATGTTGTCTCTGTTCTATTTGTTTTCCACTCAAGTGATCCTGTAATGTTTTTGCTGGGAAATCCCTCTCTCACGGAAGATGAACAGCAATCTTCCGTTCCCAAACCTCAGCATGTTACTTAAGCCTTTGCCCCACATCGTGTGACCACACTAGAGAGCACATACTCGGTCACTGGAGCGCAATCAGTGATGGATTCCCATTACCATTTCCGGCAGTGAAGGCGCATAGCAATAGCATGCGAATATAATGATGGACAGAGGCACCATCAAGGGCCAAAATCGCTCTGCGTTGGGGCGGGGGGGGGGCGCGGGGGGCTTATATTCAACTCAGAAATTTGCTCAGCCGCAGTCAAATTAAACACGTGGCTCTCTGCCATCTCCGTATCCGCCTGTGTTTTGGCATTATCTTCTCCAGCAGCGCCTTTCGAGGTGTTGTGGGGGCATCGTCTAGCATCTCCTAGCATCATGGGCACTTTTCTCACCCCTGCGTCGTCTAATGGTGGCCACTGGCCAGTCCCCTACCCCTCTCTCTGTCCCCTCCAAGCACGGAGAAGCTAAAGGGCGAGCCTGTCCCGTACTAAGCTTATGTCTGAAAAAGAGTAGAATACATGGAACCTCTTCCAAAGGTCACCTTTATTTCCACGACCGTGAAAAGCACTAATTCGATGTCTCCACCAGTCCAAAAGCTCACATTAGTACCCCGAGAAAATTAGAGGATATTTGAGAAGAAAAGTCGAAGTGGGCTTGTCGAGGAAGAGGGCTAGGGAGGGGTAAAAACAAAAGAAGTGGGAACAGGGTTTTTAGTTAGATTCAAGATTGCAATCTTTTCTTGTCTTGACAACACTGAAAAAGTTGCTCCGTCTTTTTTATTATCCATTCCTGTAACACCAGGACCCCTCCCCCCGCCTTCACTCTTTTATGTGTGATGGTTTTTTTTTTATGTGTGATGGTTGCCAACCCCAAAAACGACCCCATCTCTCTCTCTCTCTCTCTCTCTCTCTATCTCCCTGTACACACACTTTCATGTGAGAGCGACAGACATCAATGTCATCTCATTCAGCTTTTCAAGGCCCCCCCCACCTACGTGCAGTGCATCCCGTGTACGTCCCTCTCCGACCCTTATCCAATGCGGCGAGAGGGCCAACCAGAGCTTCGATCTCCCCAAGTGACCGCTGTCACTGATCGCCCTCCCCTCGATTTTCCCCTCTGACTTTCTCTACTCGTTGACTCCACCAGAACGCCGTTGACTCCCCACTATCCTTGTGGACATATTGATGCGCGCACGACTTTGTTGTTATTCGTACAGTAAAGAAGAAGAAGAAGGAAAGATCCTTTCTTGATTCTCAAATCTTCAAAAAGCTCGTAAAGTTTGGACCTCAAACACGTGTCCTAAATTGGCTGACCCTTGGAGTTAGGATGATCAGAATGATATCTTGGTGAGGTATTTGGTCAAATGCACTATTACTTTCTATCAGACGAAATCTATGCACATGTTATGTGCCTTTATAACAATGCTTTGTGGGATGGTGCTGCCATCAACATAATTTGAAGCACTAATTACGCACTTTGTTGACTTTGCTACCAGATCAGTTTTACTTAGAGTTTGACCGAAAAAAAAGAAGAAGAGAAGTTTTACTTAGAGTGCTGGGATTATGTGACATCTCCAGTCATCTGTTATGCATTTGATTAATTCCACCTCCTGCTCGGACCGCACTTTGGTCACGCTCCTTTTAGGCGCGCATTCTAATCGCTCGATTAACTCAATTAATCCCTTGGCCATAATTGGTGGAAAACATTGCTTTTTGATGGCATTTTAGATGCGAGAAGTCTGTATCTAATTTCTTCAAATTAATTTTTGATGGCAAGTAGAAATGAAGTTTCTCAAACGAACCATATAGCAGCAACTAAAAATTGTAAATGAAAACTAAGCTAGAGTAAACTACTTTATAAGTGGACGAGATGAGACCTTCTTTGTGATCAATTTGAGTCAGGACAAGCCCCGGTGGCAAATAATTTTCGAGGACTAATAAGTCATCGACGTGGAAAACTATTCAAAAGGTTCTAAATCAATTGTATTTTAAATAATTCAGTCCTAAATTTTTCAATATTACCAATAAAGTCATAAACATTTTCATATTTTACCAATTAATCCATATAAATAATTTTAACCAAAAATCATTGACGTGGACGCCGGGCATTCTACATGGCACAGGATGGCATTAATATAGATAGTTTTTTAAAAATGTTTCTGAATTTTTATTCTTTTACTTTCTTTCTTCTTCCAAGTTGAGCAAGGGTTGTTGGACTTAGCTCAATGGCCGGTGAGAGTTGCCGGCCCTTGTTTGTGGTTAAACCTTCGCCACACTTGGTAGAAGATAAAAGGAAAGATAGAAAGAAAAAATAAATTATCAAAAATTATCAAAGTTAACGTCAATCATCCTATGTGACACTGTTAACGTCTATGTCACCAAATATGAAAATATTTAAAATTTAATTGACACGAGTGAAATGTCTATGATAGAATTAGTTAAAGTGTAATAAATTTAGATCTTGTTTGATGATTTTATCGTCATTGATCTCTACATTGCTACTTGTCTCTCCTCGTTGCCATCAGTTTAGATATACACTTGAAATAGTAACGCGTAGTAGTTGCAAGTGCTATATCAATATATATTGACCTAGCAAATCAACTAAAGCAAGTGCCATATTGAAAATGTCTCGCAACCCATTTTCAGTCGATCTCAACACCACTGGCACCGGCAGTAATCAAAGTGATTTCCATTCGAAACGGACTGATTCCCTTTGCCGGAGATCGAGAAGCCCATTAATGGCAAAATCCAAAGGGCTCGTAAATGCGAGTTGCCGTTTGCGGTGCTTTTGAGGAATCGGCGGATTTCGCCATTAAGTAATGCCCCCTCTCTTCCACATGCATATACGTCCCATGTGAGGGCCGTCCAATGTGTCTGTTTTCCATGTCCAGAAAAACGCTCGAGCTCGAGCAGTCGGGATCGGTGACAGATGGTGATCCTCTTAGGACACCTATCTCTTTTACCTCCCCTTCCGGCGAAAAACACAATGGGCCAAAACAGAAAAAGAGAACCCTCTGATGCTACGTGCCTGTTTTCATGGGAAATGAAAAGGAGAAAGGTTAAAATTCATGAGACTTGCAGGGTATTCCACGAGATTTTAGATGGTCGGGATCCGTGCTCTTATCCCTTGGTTACCTTTTACCTCCTCTCCCCGTCATAAACACATTGTGCCAAAAAAGGGGGAAAAACCCTTTGAAGTTACCTATCTATTTTTGTGAGAACTAGAAAGGAAAATGTTAAAATTTATAAGATTTGCAGGGTGTTACACTTGGTTTTGGATAATCAAGGCCCTACGCTCTTATCCCTAGGTTATCAAATCCAATGTGTCTTTAAGTACAAATGAAAATTTGAATAGACAGCGTGAATATATACAGACACTATGCCTGCAATGAAAGAGGAATTTTTTTCTTTTTGTTTCCAAATTTTATTTTTTTTCAAAATTTTAACCTAAAAACAATTTATTTGATCCTTTGGTTTGAAAAGGATAATATTGACAATCATGAAAAGACAAATCGTTATCACCATCCATGTAAAAAGTCACTCACATCTTTTTCCTCCTGAAAAGTACTTGGCCTTGGTAACTCACATTTTTATGTTATGATCACACCACATGTTAAATTCAAATATCATCGGATCACGGCATGCTTTTCAATTTGCATCATATTTTCGAAACACAAAATACGGCCCGATCATCAAACGAGCCCAACGGCACATAACATGACGAGGATCGTTGAATATGAACATTTTCATAGCACGCGTGGGAAAAAATGATTGAACGCCTATTGACGCCCGGAAAGGGACACGTAAAACACGTCGGCGCGCATCACATTGACACGGCTGCTCCTGTTTTGCTTGTTTTAATTAAACGCGTGGTGCTGGGATCGAAAGGGTCGAAAGAAAGAGCCGACACTTTTACCGCCCCTTTGAAAAAATGAGCCGAGCCGTTGATTTGAAAAAAAAAAAAAGATGCGAATTCAATCGAACGCGCTTGAACCTACGTATTTCGCTGGAACGCAGCAGCGACGAATTTGGTCCGCCCCTCGTGCGCATCTTCTTCGGCCACGCGCCCCCGCGCATCACTCTTTGCAGCAACGCCTAACATCATCTTTTGGAATCATCGACGTCGACCTCGACGTCGAGGTCGAGATCGAGCGAGTTTAATGAAGTTCGGGCCCATTCCCGATCTGCGTCCTTCGCGGGCCACACGCGCGCGCGTATTGGGAGGCGGGACGTTGGCAGGCGAAGCCAAGCTTCTCCGCGATGCGCTCGTGTTATATTCGGCCTTGAGCACGCGCGGAAGCGAGAGATCATCCTAGTCTCGCGCGGCGCGTCGCGGCCACTCCCCCGGTGCCCCTCTTGTATTTTCACCGCATGAAGTGAAAATTCATCCGTCAATTTCGGCGGTAGCCCAAGTACATCTTTCGGCTTGGATCCAATATGTTCCGAGCTCCGGCGTGATGTGATCCCGCCTGACGTTTGTCCTAAACTTTTAGGAAGAGCCACACGCCGTAAAAATGCAAATGATTTGACTTTTTAGTTGTATTTAATCTAGTTCATAAAGTTACAGACTATTTCATGAGCTGAAAGTTTAATGGACTTGTCATAACTTGATTCTTGATCAATATTTGATGAGTTTGATTGTTATATAAATTAATTACATTTGATGTACAAGTATAGAATGTTGAAATCCAAAATAATAGAAATGTTAAAAAGGTTTACCACTTATTTAGACTTAACTTACCTCCATAACTCTTTCTTTCCTCATTCTTGTACTTATTCATCTTGTGTTCTTGACTCAATTTTTTTTTTATGCCAAGGATTTGGTTAAACTCATTTTACGAGAGTACAACATCAACTATATCTCGAGGGGATTGGTTCAGCAATCCACAACCAAGGCCCCTCACTTAAATCATGAAATTGTTCTAGGAGTAGTGGCGGACTCCGGGAGTCGAACCCCTGACCTGAGGGTCAGGATGCTAAGCCTCAACCAACGCAGTCATGCCTTAATTTTGATATTATGAATTCTCTAAAATTTGGTCAAACATGAAAATATTTTGACAATATAAATTGAGTCGAGTATTGATCAAGTCAAGTATAAACAATTATATTTAAATTATATGAAAATTAGTTAAAACAGTTTTAATGGGCTAATTTGAAAAGAAAAAAATCGACCCACCACATCGTTTTCACGAGTTTAAATTTTACTATAAAGAATCGTCCCAATCGGCTTTACCAAAAAAAAAAAAAAAAAAAAAAAGAATCGTCCCAATCGGAGAGTGCGCCCACGCGGGTGGGACTGAGGATTCCCTTCTCTCTCTCTCTCTTTCCCCCGGAACTTTCACGATTTCGCAGAGAGAGAGAGAGAGAGAGAGAGAGAGGGGGGAGGAGGAGTACCAATGAGACCTCGAGTACGGAAATTAGTGAGTCGCCACGGATTCTTCTACCAAGACCGAGACAAGAGCATCTTTTCTCTGCTCCTTTTTTTTTCATTTTTTTTTTGGAGGAGAGGAGGGAGCATCGGAGCCTTCCATTCCCACACTCGGCAATTTGCGCTGTCCCCATTTTGACATTTTGCAAAGTCAATGTAAAAGCCACTTTTGGACACTACACAAACGCCCGGAAACCACCCACACAACCCCCACCCCACCCTTCCTGGTGGTCCCCACCGGCAACCCCACCCCAAAAAAAAGAAAGAAAAAATTGAGAAAAATCGAAAAGACGAAAACACCCCTGCCCCTCCTCCTCTCCTTCCCCCTCTCCCTCTCCCTCTCCCTTTCCGCGTCCTTTCCCTCGCGTATAAATAAATTAACAATTTTTACCAAGTCAGTGCTCCACCTATTCTCCCCCGCCCGCCCCCTCCTCGCTCGTTTTCTCTCCACCGTTCCTTGGCTTCTGTCCAAAAGTCAGCGCCGTCCTGTGCCTCCCTCCCCCGCCATTCCAATTGCCCAATTGCATGAACCAGAGCAGCAGGAAGAAGCATTGCACCCAGAAAGCGGAACCCTAGTTCACGCACCGGGTTGTCCCCACGCCGTCATTCGTTTTTCCCCGGATGGCCGAAGACTGGGATCTGAGCGCCCTGGTCAGGAGCTGCTCCTCCTCCTCCGCCGCCTACGCCTCCGCCTCCGCCTCCCCCGCCGCGGCGGCCCCGCCGGAAGGCGAGAACCCGCTGGCTTGCTTGGCCTCGTTGACTTTCGAGGACGACGACAAGGACCCGTTTGGCTTCCCCAACCTTGCCGTCCCCCGGAATGGAGCTCTCGATGAGCTCCGAGAACTGTACAGACCCTTTTACCCCGACGCCGACCGTTCCCTCTTGCGCGCTTCCGATTTCGCGCCCGCTAGTGGCCCCCGCGCGCCGGTCTCGCCGGAGGCCACCGCCGTCCCCCGCTTCGACCGCGCTTCCTTGGCTCCCGCCATTGGAGCGCTCCAAGCTCCTCAGCAGCAGCCGCAACGGGCGGCGCGACACCAGGGCCTTGACCGGAAAGTGCTTCCCGCTCAGCAGCCTGTTTCTTCTCCGTTCCCTCTGCCCGCCATGCAGGCTCAGACACCAAGATCCAGGAAAAGGTAACAGCTTTCGCGTATCGCCGAACAGTTCCATCGAATCATCAGAAGAGATTCCTAATTTCCTTTTTCTTTTGTTTCTTTTTTCCTGTGGCAGGAAGAGCCAGCAGAAGAAATCGGTTTGCCATGTGACGGCGGAGAATCTGTCGTCCGATCCATGGGCTTGGCGTAAGTACGGTCAAAAACCCATCAAAGGTTCTCCATTCCCGAGGTCCACAACGATTCCTTGAAGTTTCACTCCTCCTTCGATTGCGTTCACACAACCCGTCAGTCAGTCCCAGTCTCATTCGTTCTTTTTTTATTTTGAATGAAAAATGATGAACAGGAACTACTACAGATGCAGTAGCTCCAAAGGTTGTTCGGCGAGGAAGCAAGTGGAGCGGAGCAACGCCGACCCAAACATCTTCGTCATCACCTATACGGGCGACCACACCCACCCCCGTCCCACCCACCGCAACTCCCTCGCCGGCAGCACCCGCAACAAGTACAGCACCTCCTCCCTCCAGAAACCCGACTCGATCGGCCCGGCCCATTCCTCTCCCGCCGCCCCGTGCTCCTCCTCCTCCAACACCGCCAGCCTCTCCCCGACGACCCCGCTGACAGCTCCGATCGATGAGGACGTGGCCCATCCCTGCGCTCTCCTGACGAGCGAGGACCTGGGCATGGACAAGGACAGCGAGGACTTAGTCGGAGACGATGAAGACAACGACGACCGCCCGGAGGAGGAGGAAGGCGAGGACGACCTGCTGATTCCCAACGTGGCGGCCATGAGCGAGGAAATCTTCATGGGGTTCCGCGGGCTCGGCCAGAGCCCGGCTTCCGGAGACAACTTCTCGTCGGGTCCCGGCCGGGCGGACTTCACCCGGTTCAGCTCCGCCGCTGCCGGCGCTGGTGGGGGCCCTTGAACCCCCCGGAAGAAAAAAAAAAGTCCAAGGCTTGACGTGGATATATATTGGCAGAGTTGGATCGTTTCGTATATG
This sequence comes from Eucalyptus erythrocorys, assembly GCA_014182555.1. NCBI lineage: Eukaryota > Viridiplantae > Streptophyta > Magnoliopsida > Myrtales > Myrtaceae > Eucalyptus > Eucalyptus erythrocorys. The sequence goes on along the minus strand of CM024597.1, from coordinate 44,338,205 downwards.
AAAGCTCTCTCTTTTCATTTTTCTTTCTTTGACAAGATCTTCGTCCACCGCCAGTTAGGTACAGAAAGCGATTAGATGGGAAGAATCTCTCTTCCGTCCGCCACCATATCCAGGGTTCTCTCCTCTCTCTTTCACCTGTTTTTGCGCCTGTCTTTTCCTCTTTTTCAAATCTTTCGCCTTCGAGTCTTTACCTTCAGTTTTGTATGTACAGCAACAATTCTAGGATGTCCACGATCTCCCGTGCGCGGAATATCAAAGTGAACTTGAGTTTAGCAGCTTGCTTCTTCAGACCTCTCTCTCTCTCTCTCTCTCTCACATCTTTCTTCCACCGTCTGTCCATTTTTCTCGATGCTTGGTTGGTGGGCTTATCGTGTTCATCTTGTGCACTCTTTCGTCACTAGCTTCCCCTTGCCTTGACCTTTTCGTGATGCCACCGCCTTCTTCTTTTGGGGTTTTGGCCGATTCGATTCCTTCCTCTGAATAATACCAACCTCATATATCTTTCATATGCATATCGAATCACCCATCCGGCGCATGCTGCTAGAGAATCAATCGACCCACAGCATGTAAAACTACAAAGAAGTTCACTTTGATGAGACCACAAACTTACATATGTCCGTGCTTTTTTTTATGCTAGGTGTTCGTCTGTAAATATTCAGTCAGTGAATGATGTCTCTCAAAAAGTTTCCATTTATTTTTATCTTCTTCTTTTTTTAATATCTATCGAATATGTGTGTGAGGATCATCGCATGATTGCAAATGATCATTCTCGGTTACTTTTTATTATTCTCATCTCGATAAGTTTTGAGGTTCATATCATTGAAAGGCACGATTGCTCCACGTAAAAAACATAAGGGATCCATCATCATCTAGAGGAGGGTCAACTGGAGCTGAAGATGGAGAAATTTAAAGTAAATAAAGAAAATGAAGGAAAAATCGAGTTTATATTTCTTTAGAAAAAAAATTTCTGAACGGATATATAGAGGGAAAGGCAAGTGGGTGCATGACAGTTGTCGGTTCCCTGTAAGGGAGGCTGAAGAGCGTGACCGGCTCCGCTCCAGTCGCCTTTATCACGAGACAAACGCAAGATCCCTTTTTGTCTTTTCACACGCTCACGCTAATGCCCCATTTTATTTTAAATTGTTTACATTTATTAAATTATTTTTCTCTGGTCAAATATTTCTTATTCTTATTTGGGCTAGCCGGTCAAACCTATTTTATTCATCCATTTCTTTATGCTTATCTCCTCACCGGTCTGAACGGGGGAGAAATAATTTATGGAAAAAACAAATGTATCTCTGTAAATTGCCATTAGAATAATCATTTTCCATGATGACAATAATGATGGGCTTCTATAATCAAATGGGGCTGTTGATATCAAGGCGAGCATCCTCGAAAACATGCATCCCATATGAGGTTGTATGGAATCTCATGATGGAAATTCGCAAATGCAAGTTGATGATGATTTAATCTTATTTTATGTAAGGAATTCAATTATGTCTTTTGCTTTCTTAGGAGATCTTGTCTCCATTGCTAATAACTTTTCAAGCTTGGAATTGTTGCTGCTAATATCAATCTCCCACGAAATAAATGAAAAAATTAATTATGTATGACCTCGTTTCTCTTCTTATTTCTTTTGGATAATTACCATCTAAAAGAACTTCAAAAGCTTCTGTCCACATTTGGATTTCTTCAGCGAACAAATCCAAAAAAAAAAAAAAAAAAAAAATCAGCCTAGAGAGTGACAAACAATCTCCAAAAAATATATATTATATATATGTTTTTCTGTTTATTTAATGAGTTGTACGGCATCTGGATCGTATTTTAATGATAAAAAAATAGATGGGCGGCATGGATGTTGCTTTCAAGTAACAAACTTAATGTACGACTATATACGAGAAGAAAAGAATCGGGAACAATCTATCATGGACCGTGAAAATTAATATTGAAATCAGCTTGTATATGAAACAATTATATACAAAAAAGACGTGCAAGGCCATGCTTTACGACATTGCGCGTACCTTTCATGGATGGGCCGGGCTGGTCCGGTCCTGGTCAATCTCGGGCCGATTTCACCCCTGGGGAAGGGGGGGAGGGGGGGCGGCCAAACATGAGGTCCGGCTTGGCCCATGAGCTCTATCGTCGTGCTCAAATTTCTCTGAATGGAGACGGGCGACATTGGATTTAGCAAAAATGGCATGGAGAAGAAAAGATCCACGACCACTTTTCCCGTGAATGAAAAGACCTTCTTTGCAAGCTTAAAGCGTAGATGTGGATCGGAAAACCTTAAAATTATAGCTCTGTCAAATTGAAACTGCTTGCCTCGACACCCTTTTTGTAGCCTTCGCATGACAATTTCATTCGCCGGAGGCAATCTTGCTGCTCCCTGACCATGGATATCTCCGAGCGATGACAAGCAGGTAGCTATGACTCTCCTTCCCTTTTGCCTCCTCCGCCCCGGGGAAGCAAGACTCGTCCTTGAGCAGATCTTATACTCTATTAAGGCGGAAGTTTCGAGGAAAGAGAGGGAGTTCCGTTGAGTCTTGGTAGTGACATTAAATCACATCGGACACGCGATTTATGCCGAAAAATCGAGTCAAACATCAGGTATTGTAGAGATTTTGTGGCATCCTTGCCACGTGGTGTGCACGAAATTATTTACTGGGCATGGAATGCATAGATTTTTGGTTTAAGGATATGATTTTTTACTCAAGCTAGATTATTCATACGCACTAATTACCATATCAAAGAGATAACACATTCACCATTCAATTGGCAAGAAACAGACGCAAGGGCCCATAAATAAAGCCCGCTCATTTGATTTTCGGCCCATTTAATCGAAATTGGGCCCTGCTAATCGGAGCCCAAGAATCCACTTCGCGGACGCAAGCTTCAGTGCCTCCTCCATTTCTCCTGAAGCTCGAACCAGCTGCTCAGAGAGAGAGAGAAAGAGAGAGAGTGATCGATCCAGTGCCTTGCGAAGCTACGCCGGCGGCAGAGATGTTTCTGCGAGCGATCGGACGGCCGCTGATGGCCAAGGTGAAGCAGACGACGGGGATCGTGGGGCTGGACGTGGTCCCGAACGCGAGGGAGGTGCTGATCGAGCTGTACAGCAAAACCCTAAAGGAGATCCAGGCGGTCCCCGAGGACGAGGGATACCGGAAGGCGGTGGAGAGCTTCACGAGGCACCGGTTGAAGGTGTGCCAGGAGGAGGAGGACTGGGAGGCGATCGAGAAGCGGCTCGGGTGCGGCCAGGTGGAGGAGCTCGTCGAGGAGGCGCGCGACGAGCTCACCCTCATCTCCAAAATGATCGGTCCGTTGATTCGAAAAACTGCTTTTGATTGCATTGTGTTGTGTCGACCGGTTCTGGTGGTGCACTGGTATTTCGATGGATGGATGGGTGGGCGAATTGTTTTGCGTTGTCGAAGCGGTTTTGTGCCAGTGATTTACATGTTCTTATATATGCTCATTTAGATTATGCATAATCTACTAAGATAGATGAAGGATTAGTTTTGCGCATCCTTGGAATTGCGCTGTTAGGTTTCGCGATGATCGTTTGAGTGGTGTGTTACTGATTTATTTAGCTATCGCGAGACAATAATGAAGTCTTTCTGATGAATCTGGGGCAAATGAGAATGAATGTCGTGGAAATTGCTAATTGAAAGCCTCCAATGAAGTGTTGGGCTTTAGGGACCTGAAGAATCTGATAGTTCCACCTCCCTTGAGATTGCGTTAGTTGTGGTTTGGGAGGAATTATGTGTCATTGGTTGAGATCGTCATATCTGTTCATGTCCATTATTTTAAGTCATATGTTTGGCAAACCCCGTGTGCCGGTGAACACTTTAGTGTAGCTTTTGCTTCCGATGTAAGAGGGTCGTTGATCTAGGATTTTTTCACATATGGCTGGTTCTTGGATGAGCCTTGAAGGAAGTTCTCGCATTGCTCTCTCAACTTGATTAACCCTCCTGGTTGTGAGTACTCCATTGTACCAGTTGCAAGGCATCTTGACTTTAGTTTCGCAGGAAGCGGCAACTCTAGAGATGGTGCATTGAAATGAATCTTAGCATGGAAGCTTAATGAATAGAACTCCCATTATCTTCATTTTTTTTTTTTTTTTGTCAGTCCTATTCTATACCTATTCTATACTCACTCTCAGACTTTTGCCCTGTCTCTTGCAGGGCGTGGGCGTCGAAACCCACTACTGAAACTTGCGCGTCCCAACCCCATCCCTCCCATTATCTTCATTGAGTCTGTCGAGTTCTTAGTATCCCTTACAGGAGAGTTGAAATTTGAAAAGTCCCGTGTTGGTCGTTACTGTTTAGTGTATAACCAAACTCTCAGTTCTGTTTCACATTCTACTAATGTGTTTCCTGATGTCTAAGATGAAGAATATTAGGAAGAGAAATGTTCATGCATAAACAGTGCTTATCGTGGACATTGTGATTTTGCAGAGTGGGATCCATGGGGTGTCCCTGATGACTATGAGTGTGAGGTTATTGAGAATGATGCTCCTGTTCCGAAGCATGTCCCCCAACACCGACCAGGGCCACTGCCTGAGGAGTTCTACAAGACGCTGGAGACTATTAGTATAGGCCAGAAGGAAAGTAAGCCTGAAGTGACCTCTGGTGAATCTCCGTCGAAGGCATGATGAGCTGCTGGCACTTGATATTTGACTGAGTTGCAAAGGCTGAATGTGATTTCCATTTTCTCTTTGATGTGTTATTCTGTAATAAGCCCTTCTTCTAGATGCACTAGTTCGCACCATGGGACTCATTTTGAAGCGTTCAGCATGTAATCTCAAGGTTTTTCCAATTGATTTCTGTGCCATGGGAGGGATTTAAGCTTTGTTTCATACTCAATGAAAAAATGATATTTTCATAATGTGTTCCTCATTTTCTTGGAGAAAACTACATGTGTGACAGAAAGGAACTGTCTCTCCACTAGCAAGAATATATTTTGTTCTTTGATTGTGGCGAAAGTTGTCAATCAGCCTGTCATAGTCTTTCTATCTGAGTGGCGAGAGAAGACAAAACATGTTGGAAGTTTTGAAATTTTACTTGGCCTTGATTAATGAGAAGGGTAAAAGATATCCTGACACTATCTTCTCCTTTTGGAACAAAATATGTTCTGCCTCCGTTCCAAAAGTCTACATCTTTCCTTTTCCTGCTGATGAAGCTGGGAAGAGCCTATGCATGCTACTACGAGAAGACGTATTGTAAAATGAAATGGTACCAGAGCAATATGGTAACGTCTTCCTCTTAATCTGAGACTTCAAGGATATGGAATTAGAGTGCATCTTCACTCATTGCATGAGAAAGAAATAAGTCTGATCGATCAGATAAAATGTATGGTAGGCGTAATGGGAACTTTCTTTGCATTTTCTTCTGAGGGAACTCTACATCCACTAAGCACACTGATCATCACTCATCGGTAAATGCCATAAGTTGTAATAATTCAAAATCAACAGTCTCGCATTTGAGACTCCCTTGCCCACGCGTGCATCATTGATTATTGTAGTCTGTGGATCTCAGCTCTGATACTCCGACGCTCCATACTCGGCCAGGGCGCTTTCTGCATTGAAGATGGTTGGAGGCTTAGGGAAAAATTGCTCCGCCTTGCAAAGTTTGACTAACCATGAAATGACCAAGTGATGAGTACCGTATGGTTAGATTTTCAGACATGACAGAAGCTTGAGGTGATTAGAAATTTCTTCACCGGTGATCATTGCCGCAGATTAGACTTTTGTGATGCACTACATCTCCTGAGGACCTGAGGTCACATTGCCCATAATCTCACTAGACTGACCAGTCAAACAATTGAGCCGCTAACAGAAGTGAGATCTCTGAGCTCTGCAACAGGAGGTGGCTTAATCTCAAAAAAATCACAATTATCCTTACAAATATATCATCCAGGAGGCAAGATCCAATCTGATGAACCTCTCTAGACCTTACATCTGCATATTGAACCTATCTCCAGCAGAAGAGACATGTTGATTCAGCCGAGGGAAACTCCTCAAATCCAAATCTCTCATCATTTGGCGAGTCCCATCACCCAGATCAGATCTGCCAGAAGCATCATACAGCTTTGCAAGTAAAAGATAGAATGTAAGATCAAATGGGTCGAGTTCCATTCCTTTTCTTGCCATCTCTTCACCCAGAGGTACATTCTTATGTAATCTACAGGCACTGAGCAACGTTTTGTAGATCATTGCATTTTGTTTTAAGGGCATGTTCTCTATCATATCTCTGGCTTCATCTAGACGCCCTGCTTGGCCTAGGAGATTGACCAGACAATTATAGTGATACAATTCTGGTGCTATTTCGTATGCTTCTTTAACAGAATGAAAGTACTCTAGACCAAGATCAACCAAACCCCCACGACTGCAAGCAGAAAGCACTAACAAGAGTGTCACAGAATCGGGCTTGACTCCTGACAACCTCATATCTTCAAACATGGAGAAAGCAGGAGAAATATTCCCTGTTGATACCAATCCACTGATCAACCCATTCCAGGACACAGTATTTGGTTCAGGTATTTCTTCAAAAGTTTTGTGTGCATCTTTCATACACTGACATTTTGCATACAAATCAATTAGGGCATTTGAGACTGAAATCCATCTGCCAAGGCCTGATTTTACGGAATAACAGTGAAGTTGCCCCCCGGAAATCATTTCATTCATCCCTGCTGATGCAGACAAGAAACAGGCCAGACTATATTCATCCATCATGACTTCTTCCTTTACCATATATCTAATCATTTTCAATGCCATACCATAATGACCTACATGATTCATTCTTGTAGCCAAAGTTGTGTATGTGATGGTATCTCTGTGGTCCATCATGCTTAGAACACCCCATGCATCATCAAACAATTCCAGTCCAGCATAAGCATCAACAAGTGCATTGCCAACTGTTATGTCATGGTCTGCCTTACTTTTGATTATAAACCCATGAAGCTGCATAGCAGGAGTAGGATATTCTGTTGTACCACAAGCCCTAAGAATGCTAGAGAGAGTGAAGGAATTTGGCTCAACTCCAGCTTCTTGCATTTCCTGGAAGAACCGGAAAGATTCCCTTAAATGATTATGTGCAGCAAGACCGGCAATCAAGGTGGTCCAAGAGATGACATTTGGTGAGTATATGTATCTAAATACTTGAAAGGCATTTTCCACTGTGCATGAGCATTTCATATACATGTCTATAAGTGCGTTTCCAGCAGATACGTCTTTATCCAGGCCAACTAAGACTACCCTTGAGTGGAGCTGTTGTCCCAGTTCCAGTGACAGAATTGATGAGCAAGCAGTCAAGAGGCTCGAGTATGTAAAATTATTTGCTGTAACCCCAGATACTTCCATCAGAAGAAACGCCTTGATGGCCTCCCTGACTTTTGAACTCTGCACATATCCAGAAATGATTGTAGTCCATAAGAATACATCAAAATCCGGCGTTAGAGAGAAGATCTTGATGGCGTCTTCCATCTTGTGAAATCTTGAGTACATGTCTACTAAAGCTGTCTTCAATATCAAATTCAACTGAATTCCCCACATTATCAAATGGGCATGAATAAGCATTCCATATTTCAAACCAAGAAAGCTCGATGCAGCAAGAAGCTTAACAAACGTGTACTCATTTGGAGGAACCTTGGCCTCAACCATCCGAAGGTATAGATGTAATGCTAAGTTCCATTTCCGGTCTTCAAGGAATGACGATATCATTGTTGTCCAAGCAATTGCATCGCTATTTTCCATATGCATAAGCATATTACAGGCTTCCTCTCTGTAACCACATTTGTAGTATAGATCAATTAAATTACTACTAAGGATTGGATTTGACTCCATCCCCTTCTTTACAATATAAGTATGGATACTAGATCCACGGTCAAATTCTTCTAGTGCAGAACACGACCGCAAAACACTCGAAAGAGTAAACTCATTTGGAGTCTGCCCTGACGTCAACATTGAATAAAACAACTGCAGGGCATTCTCATGATTCCCAGTTTTAACATAACCAGACAAAAGCCCCGTCCAAGACACCACGTCCCTCTGTGGCATTTCATCAAAAAACTGGCGTGCTTGCTCAAGACCGCAACATTTCGAATAAAGGCACAAGAGGTTGTTGTTCAGGTACAGATCATCCTCCAAGCCCAACTTGATAACTGGGCTGTGAACGCATATACCATCTCTAATAGACCGTGAGTTGCAAAAAACCAATATCCGTGAGAAAATATCTCTGAAACGTGATGATGGTTTTTCACTGAAGAGTGCATATGGGGTCCGGCGTGACATGTTTCTCTCTCTAGCTAGACGAACTATGAATGTCGGGAGCTGAGAGCGATGGCTTTAGAAATGGAACATAGCCACGAGAGATGTTCTTCGAGATCAAGATACGACGTGTAAGGCGCTTCGATCATTGCATGGAAGATCTCCGACGATAGGACCCATGAAGCAACTCGAGAATGAGCTATCCATCTTCCGCATGGCGAGAAGTATTCGAAGACCTCATATTTCGACTTGTGTATATAATTCGTGCATCTCTCTGGCTCTGTACGTCGGGCCCCAACTAGAGTCAAGACGGAACGTGCGCAGTCGTCGAAGCAGGGGAAGGCACTGTATCACAGGAGAAGCCATCATATGAGGGTAGCGTATTTACTGAATTGGATCGAGATTGAATTTAATATTTGTACTAAATTAATGAAATTTTCTAGTGCTAAAAGACTTTTTTGATTTTTTACATTTAAACTCAGTTTTGCAAAAAATATTTTCCAAAAAAATATTATCTTCATTGCATGATAATTGAATGGCTTAGGAAAATAATTTAATGAAAAATATTTTTTTAATCAACGGAAAATTTTTTAGATTTCCTTTAACAAATCGGATATAATTTTCCAGAATATGACTAAAAATTTGCACTTAGACCGGAAACTCTATGCTTGGGCATGGGAACCCAACTTTAGATCTTGAGTCCTTGACGTCTAGTATCGGGTCCTCGGTGTCCACATCTCAACTTGATGGCCCGGTGCCCAACATGATGCCCAGTACTTGGGCCCTTGTCCACAAAGGTTGTGTTTGGGTCCTCACCGCTTGAGCTCAAGTCCCTAACACTCGGGCACTCAAGCTCGAGTCCTTGGTGCTCGAGCAAGTGTCTATCGAGGTCAAGGCTTGGGACCTTGGTGCTTGTGTCCGAAACCCTAGTGGCTATGCTTGAGTCCTCGATGCTTGTGTCAGGGTCCTTGACGCTTGTGCCTGGGTCCATTGAGACTACGCATGGGACCCTAGTGCCTATGCTCGGATCTCCCATGCCAAAGCCTAGGACCATCAAGGCCAAAGCTTGGGGCTTCGATGCCCATGGTTAGGTCTATCGAGGTCATGCACTTTCACTTCTCAATCTATCAAGGCCAGACCAAGGACCTAAAGCTCATGGTAGGTCCTTTGAGGTTGTGCTTAGGTCTTCAGTATCTATGCTCAAATCCTTAGTGCTTGAGACCCCAACGTCTACACACAAGTCCATTAAGGTTGGACCCAGAACTCTGGTGTTAGGCCCAAACCTAGCCTCAATGGACTTTGAGAACCCAAGCATAGGCACTGGGTCCTTAACCCAACCTCTTTAGATCCAAGCCAAGGCGCCAAAGAGTCGAGCACAGGCACAAAGTTCTTGGGCTTTGAACCTAGGTGTCCGTGCTCATGTCCTTGACGCCTAGATTGAGGTCCATCAAGGGCAAACACGGGACCCTGGTGCCCTGATCGATTCCTTGTTGTCCATTCGTGAGGCACTAATGTGCAAATAGTGTATGACCATTTGGGAAAATCAAATCAAATTTTCTTACTGAAAGCTTTTCATTTTTATGTTTCAGCCGATTATCAAATAATATCATTATCTTTTTGGAAATTGACTTTTGAAAAGCATATTTTTAGAAGTATCACTTTTACTGCGAAGTAAATGGAGTCTTACGGAACTTCTCAACTGTGGGTCGTTACTTTATGAATTATCATCATCCATCATTCTTTTTCAGGAAATTTGTCCAAAGTTTGCATCGTTCTTTTGCTGCTTTAATGTTTCTTTTCTATGCAAAATCCATCTTCTATTTTCGGCCCTAATGTCCGTCTACCCCTAGACAGTAAGCAAATGGATAAATAATATATGAAGTTTGAAACTCAAGAATAGTAGCCTTTAGACATGACCTTTCGTAATTGAAATGAATAATTCCGAAATATGAGAAGTAGAGGAGCATCTCAAACGGTTTTAATTTCGTAGGGGCACATGGTTCGTTTTGTCCCCCCATGAAATTTATACAGTTAAGCTGCCTAACTTTACGATTAAATAAAATAATGCTTCTCGATTTTCTCTAATTATATTTTTCTTTAAGATTAATATCACGAAAAATACTAAATTGATATATCGGTGACAAATTTACCCTCCGTTTATTTGTATTAAATTTTATTATCAAATTTATGAGTTTAATGACATGTAGTAATTGACCGGTATACTAATTTGGATCCTCCATTTGTCACAAATATACTGGTTTCTAATGCTTTTATTGGTGTGATATATCAATTCAAAGTATATTACAAACAACAAATTCATCTAAAGAGGGAGCTTATGCATCACTAAGACATGGCAACCTTTGAAGTGTTGCAACATTTTTGTTTAATGCCATAATTACATGATTTATTTTGAATATGGTTGTGTAGAACAGAGATTACCCCTCTTATACCTTTAATCTAGGTGGATTCAATTATCGGTGAGCATGCCAAATGAAACATGTAGGCACTGGATCCTGGAGGCCCTCATACTCATCTTTAAAAAAAAAAGGGTAGACTCTAAATAACTTGCAGGTCAAACAAAGAAGGGATTTGTTGTCAAACTGATCTCTTGTTTCTTTGTCACAACAAAATGACGTGGAAAATTGCATTTTAACTTGAGGTGTCTGGTTGAATTTTAGGATAAAGAAAAAAGTTGGATGGAGTTTGTTTTGTCAGTTAGTTGTTCTCTGTTCAACTCAATGTCGTCATCTTCTTGTTGTATAAATAGAGTACAGAGAAAACGTGTTGTAAGGTTCTGAGATAGATTCATTCTTTCCATCATTGCTGAATACAAAGATTTTATACTTTCTCTCTGTTCTTTCTTTTCCTATCTTTGTTATCATCTCCGTTTTTGTGTTCTTCTTCTTCTTCTTTTTGATCTTCACATGGTATCAGAGCCATCTCATCCTAATAGCATATGTCATCACATATGATAAAAATCACGACAGATTAGAGGTTCATTCAAGCTAATAGAAGATCAAGAGTCTACTGTACAGATACAACACAAAATTGTTCTCTGTGCATGATCCAGAAACTAAAAGAGCAAGATGGCAACAAGAACATCAAAATATCCTTTTCCAATCCATGTTAACATTGCTAACTTTGTTATATAAAGCTAGCTAAAGATAATTTTCTTCCTTGGACTAAATCTTGCGAAGGTCGTCTTTTCTTCATATTTGATTTTGCATTATTTTGGTTCATTCCAGCAGAAGTTTTTGGTATCGCCTTAAATACAAGTGTGATTAATGGATTTTGCTCATACTTGTGATGATGCGTGTGGTGGGTGGAGTCATACGAAAAAGTCCCTATCCAATACGAAAGAAGGGGTAGAAAAGGTCAAATAAGATATTAGGCTTGTAGTCCTAAGCTAGTATTTCTCTGATTTTCTTTCAAGTAAGCCTCCTCTCACCACACTCTCAAGGATCTTTAGAGACACCACACTCTCGAGGATCTTTAGAGATAGGAACTCTTAGAAAAACTCTAAATTTTCTATTATTTGTGAGATGATACAAATGAGAGAGGAGATCCCCATTTATAAAAGTACCCCTCTAATTACAACCGTACATTTTCGCACAATCGAACAGTGGAGGTTCTATCTTCCTATCTACTAGCTACTTGCATTAGTCACAAAAAACACTCTAGAATATGATACATTTCCCATATTACCCATCCCCAAAAACATTCTAAAGAACTCAAGAAACCCTAGAAACTCTGCTAGAGAGGTTTCAATCATATTTTAGCTGCTTCTATTCTAGCTTCATGAACTATGCTTCATTGATTGCGTCCGAATCCTGTAGATATACTTCTCAATAGAAAGGTCCTAGTTGTTGGTAATACATATATTGATTGTTATAAAGTTGCTGGTCGGAAATTTTGAATTGAGAAGCAATAGAGCTTTGGCTTTTGGTCTTGCTCTTTACTCTTGTGTTGGGAAAATTATAAAAAAAAAAGTCTTAAACTTATTATCATTATGTCAATATAGTCATAAATATATTTTTTTGGCCAACTAAGTCCTAAATATTTTGCAATTGTGCTAGTTTAATCTATTAGGTCAAATTTGATTGATTGGCGCTAACGTGGCCGCCAGTCCGTGCTGGCAATAATTTTTTATAATATATATTTTAAAATTATTATTATTATTATTATTATTATTATTATTATTTTCTCCTCCCTCATCTTCTCTCCTTCTTCCTTTGGCTCCGGCAACGACCCAGAAGGAGGGTTGGCCAGTCGTAGAATTGAGGCGGTCGGGCAAGGTGAGTCCATGCCAGATCCGGCAAGGACTTGCCCTGTTAGTGGCTGGGCGAGCTCGCCTTTGCCAAGCGATGGTGAGGTGAGCTTGCTCGGCCACCTCAATCTAATGATTGGCCAGTCGTCCCTTTTAGTTGGTTGTCAAAGTCAAAGGAAGAAGGAAGGAGGAGCGAGGAGAAAAAAGATAAAAATTAATAAAATAATTTTAAAAAATAAAATATTATAAAAAAATTATCGGCGACGGTTGGCTAATTTTGGCAAGTTGGACTAAACTGTCACAATTGCAAAAAAAGAAAAAGAAATAATTGGTTAAAAAATAAGTTTGGAATTGAATTGAAATAATTACAATATGTTTTTGACTTTTTTGGTAATTTTCTTCTTTAATGTTTGCTGTTGTTTGCGCACATGATTTTTTTTTTTTTTTTTTTGGGTCAGTGTTTGTTGCACATGATTGACATAGCAATTTTGCCACAGATTGTGATGGTATCCAATTTCTTGGAAGATGTATGGAAAATCTTTTTGCAAATATAATGAATTTCATGGTTTTATTTGTATAGCATACGCATTAGGAAATGCAACATTTTGGAATATTTGAAGGACTCTTATTGGCGAGGTCCTCCAGTTGTAGACTAGCAGATGCTCCTAAAAATGATCTGAAAGGGGGTCAAGATTACTGGGAATTTGCAAAAAAAAAAGTATTAAACTTATTGCATTTGTATCAATTCAATCCTAAATCTTATAATTACACTAATTTTTTTTGTCAAAATTACTCCAATTGAATCTAAAATATTTTTATATTTTGCCAATTGAGTCAATCTAGTCAACTTTGGTTGAAAATCACGAATGTAAATGTTGCCCTCCTACGTAGCACGGTTGATGGTAATCTAAACAATTTTTAATAATATCTTTAAAATAATTTATTTTTTTCTTTTCTTTATTATTATTATTTTTATTTTTGGTACCAAAGGTTAGTCAGTGAGGGTCGTGACACCCTTGCTAGATCTGGGCCAAGGACTATGTGCTCTCGCTTTGGCTTGTGAGGGTGTCATAACACTTGCTTGGCCCTAATTTGAGCAAGGGCCATGACACCCTCACTGTGGCTAGCAAGGGCATCAAACAAGGGCCGTGATGCCCTTGCCCACCGCCAACACTAGGCCCTTGCTAGCTCTAAGCCAAAAGAGAAAGAAAGTAAAGAATAGAAAATAAAGAACATATTAGAAAAATTATAAAAAATTCAAAAATTATTTAAAATGTTTACGTTAGGATCGGTTGTGCCATATAGGACAATCAGTATCGACGTTATATCTCATCAACATTGGCCAAATGAATTTAATTGGCAAAATGTAAAAAGTCCAGAATTTAATTAGTATAAGTATAATAGGTTTGTGAATTTTTCGATACTTTTCCTCAAGTTCGGCGAACCCTTTACGACTTTTCGGGCGAAGTCCATCTTATACTTATAGTCGCCCTCGCAGTCGTTACACTTTCTCATGATGTAAGGTAAAAGCTATCCATTAATAGTCGTGCCTCGACGAACGGTGTGGATTTTCAAGCTCTCTCGCTTGTATGCAAATGCCTTCATCTTCTTCACTTTCTTCTGCAGCTCTCCAGGACAGTTGATCCGTTTCCTAAACTCATCTACTGGCCCTAAGGAAAGGCCAAGGCGTTTGTCTCGGACTCTTGAGATGAAGAAAGTGTCAAATACACCGATTATATGTTAAGTGTGCGAGAACTTGTCATTGGTTAATTAAATCATGCTTTGTTGTGGATAGTAAGTCACTAGACCAGGGAGCTACTCTGGTCCCCTAAGTAATTGTCCCATGGTCAGGAATTTGTTGTGACCGCTTGCATTAGTTCGTAAACTCCTCAAGTGTCTCAATATGCGAATTTAAAAGATTTACTATGGAGTACTAGCTCTCTTTACGATGGTACTACTGATAAGATATAGAGGATGGAACCACATGATCACAGCCGACGACTTCAATTCTTGCCGATGCCCCCATGGTTGCCTTTCAAGAGTTGGTCGCAGGTTATGGCAAATTCGACTCTTCATGATATATGTTACGTCCATTGTGGAAAAAAAAAAAAAACTACCATGCGAACAGTGTCTACATTAAAGTTAAAAAAATCTCTAACGTTCCATCTCATAAAACCTTTTCTATAACAAAAAAGTCATAAGACAAATAGAAATATCCTTCATGTTTTAATTGGTTCATGAAATTGGTATACACAATTTCCATTTATAACAAATGTTTGCCAATAATTTGAATGTACCTGGAACTATGAAAGAAAAATAAAAGAACTGGGCTGGTATTATTCAAGTGCATGTGCATAAAACTTTTTCAAGGTTCTTTGTTCTCATGGATGTGTTCTCCCGGTCGTGTTACCAGCTTTTTCGCGAACATAAGGTTCAGTCCAAGCGCCGCCTGGTGGAGCTCCCCCTCTGTCACCACTCTCGCCTCTTCGTCATCTCCTCCCGTCCCGACTTCCTCCCTTTCATCACCTCTTACATCTCCTCCGTCTCCTCCTCCACCCTATCCATGGCCTTCCGCCAACTTCCCCGTCTCCCTCTCCACCCCTTCTCTTTTGCCACCGCCGCCGCCGCCGCCACAGCCGCCGCCGACGCGTTCTCTGACAAACTGGCTATGCGCTTCGAGCATGCCGGCCTCAAAACCCCAGCCTCCACCAAGCGTTGTCTGAGCTGCTCTCCACCATCAAGCCGTGCCGGGAGCCAAAGCTCTAGACGTCGAGTTCTTCTACGGCTCCGAAAAAGCACATGCGGACAAGAATGTTGGAGCGGAGCAGCAGAATTTACGACCACTTCTTGGAAACGTGGACTTGACTGGCATAATCCCCTGGGCAATAGTATATAAAGAATATATAAAAAACAAAATATTTTGATTCTACCATGTAAAAACTAGATTTAGAGTGACACATGAAATTTGACCAATCAAATAGACACACATGCAAAAGGGATAAAAACTGACTTTAATAAATTCAACCCAAAAGTTTTAGTGAATAAGATCATACATATATATAAATTTCATAATCAAGTGTTGTGAAATTCAATATATATAATATAAATCTTGGGTTGAAGATGCATTTAAATGCCTTGATCCATTTTTAGGATTTGGTAACTTGGTATCGGCATGTGATGTAAAAAAAATCTTTTGAAAATACAAAAAGACCTTTAAAAAAAGAAGAAGCTAATTTGGGGTGATAGAAAAGCCACATCAAATGATCACTTTTGGTGTATTACAAAATTAGATCAGGCGATAAATCGAAGGGGCAAAACATAAAACAATAGAGGACAACGAATATTTCTTTTGGCTAAACAAGAATGATCTTAAATTGTTAGGAAGAGGAAATCGGAAGCTAAGGGCACATTTGGTAACGATCCCTTAATCGATTTCGACAAAGAAATGATTATTTTTGATTACATTCACGAACCGATTCTAAGTAAAAAACGCGTTTGATAATTGTCCAAAATTTCTAATTCTAGAATAGAATTGCGTTTGATAATGTGTTCATTGATTCCATTCCAAATTAATTTCTTTTAATTTTTAAATAATTTTTTACTTTTTTACTTTTTTTCTTCTCTTTTTTTCCTTTTTTCCTTTCATTTTTTCTTTTCTTTTTTCCTTTTTCTCCTATTCTTTTCTCCTATTAATTATACTATTAATATTATTACTTATTAGTAATATACTTTAACATACTTATTAGTAATATACTTTGACATACTTATTATAATTCATATAATATACTTATTAGTAATAGTATACTATATTACTATATACTATTACTATACTAATAATTGGTATACTAATATATTATATTATTATTAGTGTACTATAATAGTATTATAATAATTAGTATATTAATTATTAACTATTATTATAATATTAATAATTAGTAATATTATTAATAATATTAATAATATTAGTATGCTTAATAGTATATTGATATAATTATATAATATTACTAATTATTAATTATTAATAGTATATTATTAATTATAATTATTATAATATTATAATAAGTATACTAATATGATTATAATTATATAATATTATACTTATATTAATAATTATATTGATATACTAATTATATAATTATTATATTAGTATATAATAATTATATTATAGTAATAATTAGTAATATTATATAGTAATAATTACTATATATATTATTATAGTAATATTATATATACTAATAATTAGTATACTAATATAATATTATTATTAGTATTTTTTTTTTTGTCGATCTATACCTATTCTACACTCACTGTTTCGTACTTTTCGCCCGCCTTGCGGGCGTGGAAATCGAAACCCACTCGAAACTTGCGCGTCCCACCCCATCCCTCCCCGAGAAAGTGGGGGTTTGAACTCACTTTAATATATAATTACTATTATATTATTATTATAATTAGTATAAGAATTTTATTGTGTTGATTCTTTTTTTTTGATTCTCGGACGCTTGAGAATCAACTTTTTTTTTATTCTCAAATCTTGTCCCAAACCGATTAGGGAACAAATTTATTATCGGGAACAAAAATTTTACCAAACGCGATTTCATCCCAAACGGCGGTCGAAAACAAAAATCGGGAATCGATTCTTTTTTCAAGACGTTACCAAACAGGGCCTAAATCCTTTCCAAAGAGATTTTACCGAGAGTTTATTCGAAGAGATTTCTAGTTTTAATTATTTTCCTATTTCAGATCAGCGATTTCACAGCAAGGACATTACCATTTCAGCCTGCAATTTTAGCCCGACTTGGGTAGTCGTATAAAATACTCTAGGAATAATAAACGCATATTATAGTGGCATTTACAAATAAATCACAACCTATCGGAGTCAATCCTCGTCCAGTACCCTTTTTCACCCTCCCTTCCATTGCCTCTCTCCTCCTCCTCTCCTCTCCTCTCTTTCGCTTCTGCGTCGATTCTAGAACCTTCTGCTCGCCTCAGATCCTCCCGGCCATGGCGTCCGATCTCGAGATCAAGGCGAAGGAGGCGTTCATCGACGACCACTTCGAGCTCGCCGTCGACCTCTACACCCAGGCAATCGCCCTCAGCCCTAACAACGCCGAGCTCTTCGCCGACCGCGCTCAGGCCAACCTCAAACTCTCCAACTTCACCGGTGCACTTCTGTTCCCTCTCTATACTCCTTTTGTCGGTTCTTCGGTTTAATTTTTTCATGTCTAAGTAAGCTGAGAAACCCGTTGGTGTTGTATCACTCGCGTCTTGGGCCGCTGTTTTGGGGCTTTACATGCAATTTATTGTCAGGATGCGAAATTCATGATTGTAGGGTTTGTGTAGAGCTAGTACATCGGTCTGAGATCGCTTGTTTTCCCGATATTGGACTTTGTTAAATCACGATGATCAAACTAGGCTGGTTGGAGAATGGAAGATGACAGAGCGGCAGTGATCTTTTCTATCTTTCCATATATTTTCTTTTTTCCTTGAGCCAGTTGGAGCTGTTTCGGAGATAACAGGCGTGAAGTGAAGAAAGGGCGGATAAAAAGAGAGACCTTGCGCTGATTTGCTCTGATTTTTCTGTTAGCTAGGTCATAGCGGTTAATCTACGCGTCTTGTTTGGAATACGGCATAGCCCTACCTTCTTACTAATTATGTCAATCTGTTTTGACTTATCTGTTTTTTTTTCCTGATTTTCCCCCTCTTTAGAGGCTGTTGCTGATGCAAACAGAGCAATTGAGTTAGATCCTTCAATGACTAAAGCATACATTCGCAAGGGGTTAGTATCGTTCGATTCCCTTCCTAACTTTTGACCTTGCGTCAGCTGATTGTGACAATGGTGTGTGGAAACTTGTTATTTTGGATTGTGGTAATGTCATAGTGACAAATCAGATGAAACCTAGATGATTCTCTTTTGAAAAATGGTCAAAGACTTCTGTATGTAATTGATACATTGTGACTATTTGTCGTCTTTAATTTTCATGCTATATTGCTTGTTCACTTTGATGTTTAGAAGGTCATCTACATTTGTGGGATAAAAAGATAGGTGTATCTTATCTCACATATGCAATGTAATATAGTGCTACTTTCCTCCGTACATAGTAATACATGTAAACTTGCTGTCGCCGTGGAGCTCTGGGACTTGCACTTGGATCATTTTTGTTCATTTATGTAAAGCTATTTGTTGAGGGCATCCAGAGCTGATATTCACTTGTTTGTTCTCTCTCAGCAATGCCTGTTATGAGCTTGAAGAGTATCAGACTGCCAAAGCAGCATTTGAATTAGGTTCTTCTCTGGATCCTAAGGATGCAAGATTCACCAATTTAATCAAAAAGTGCGACAAGCGTATTGCAGGTATTAGACTAACTAAATCTCTTTATGATGAATCAATCTCTCTACTTGAGAAATAAAAGCTGGTACTTGAACCGAGTTAAAGTAAGCTTATTTTGTCCTCTTGCATTTCATTTTGTAAGATACTCAATATGCTGGAGCTCATTTTGTGTCCAATCAATTAATACGAGCTTGAGTTGAGCTTAAACTTGGGTTCTCAATTTGTTATACTAATGAGAAGCAGTATGATAGTAATTTGTCATGCTGAAATTTGTACAATCTATTTAAAAAAAATTATAAAACAATCATTTGATTAGGTGCTCAAGCTGTTCGGGGTTAACTTTGGACCGGCCCAACCCTACTAGTCCAGTTCAATTCCCAAGAGGATTGGGTCGGTCTTTGGTCTTGGGATCTTCAACACTATGGGTTGGTCCTCGGTCTTAGAAGTTTAGGGTCGATCCAATTATTTATAATTTTTTTTATATATTCTAAAGAGAAAACCTTAAGTTGAACGGCGTCAACACCATTAAACGGCTTCTCACGGAGTTATAAATGGCATAATTAAATGGCACCTCACGGTGCCCTTCTCTAGTACTCATTCTCTTCTATCTTCTTTGTCCTGTTAGTCTTCAATTCGCCAAAATTGAAAGAAACAACTTCCCCAATCACCGCTTAAATTCCCATCTTGTCCTATATCTCTATGAGCGGTCTTAATCATTTTTATGGTTTTTTGCTTTTAGCAGGTGTGGAATTTCTATTGTTGTCTTATCTTAAATTTGTTGAATATGTATTGGTATTTATAGTTTGATTGCACAACACTGCATCATCAATGAATATGTAATTTGAAATGATAGGTTTGCTTTGTCAGGGAGTACAAAAAATGAAACAAAAAAAATTATCGGCTGGTCACGGGTTGACCCTAAAATCAGGCTGAACCCATTGAATCAGTTTGGTCCTCAGTTCCAGGCTTAATAGGGTCGGTTATTGTCCTAAAAAATTGAGGACTAACATTGTGCGGGTTAGTCCTAAGGTTAGGGGTGGACCGGCGTAGCTTGAACCATGCTCACCCTTGCTCGAGGATGGAAATAAATATAATTGGTTACGGAGCTACTTGAACTTGATGAGAATCTCTATCAGCTGCATGACTAAGCGGAGCTCATTGTTATTCCCCTATAACAGGCCAACCTTCTCATGTGATCTAGGCACTTTTCATGTATAAGTGTACATTGTGGAAATTGAATGACTTCTTAATGATCAACTGCTCTGTGGAATTATGTTTTAGAGGAATCTGGTGATTCACTTGACCAGCCATTTGAAAAGGCCTCAACCCAGGTGGTACCTGTGGAAGGTGATGAGGAAGGTGGTCAGATTGTGAATGAGGTTCCCGATCAGGCGACTTCACAGTTGAATGTCAAACCGAAATACAGGTCATACGCCGTATGCTTAATAATGAAGAATTTGTTTCGGATCAATTGTGTATGAGCTGCACTTTTGTCCTGTCAGTTTGAAAATCATCATGGTGCAATGGAGTCTGGGCTTTGGAAGTTTGCAGCTTTTCATTAGTTATCCTTTCGCAGCTGTTATGCTTCTACCAGTGTTAAAAGCCTTTATAACATCCATTAAAAAAAGATCTTAGAATGCATGCCCTTTCCATAATTAAGCAGGCTTATCAGTAATTTGACAGCTGATCTTTTGTGAGTGCAGACATGAATTCTACCAGAAGCCTGAGGAAGTGGTTATAACTATATTTGCAAAAGGCATACCAGCTCAAAATGTTGCGGTTGATTTTGGCGAACAAATTGTAAGGTTTTAATTGCATAGGATTTTGTGCTTATCAATGTTGGACTCGTTGCTCATTTTTCTTTTTAAAAAATAGGATGGATACTGACTTGATTGATGCCCTTTGCAGCTTAGCGTTATCATTGATGTCCTGGTGAGGATGCATATCATTTTCAACCCCGCCTATTTGGAAAGGTGTGTAACCCAGCAATTTGTAATAGAGCAGCTTATAATAGGTTTATTTGTAGTGACTTATACATTAAACTGTTTTCTAATCAAATCTTGTGTGTTTTGTAAGTTGACATATTTAGGAGACCTTTCAAATACGTAATTTTTCTTAATTTTTTTAAGCTAGAATTTTTTTTTTTCAATTTTCAAAATTTTGGAAGAAAACTAAAAAGTTCAAAAATTAGTTTTTTTTTTTTTTTTGGTCAGTCCTACTTTATACCTACTCTACACTCACTCTCAGACTTTTGCTTTGCCTCTTGCAGGGCGTGGGAGTCGAAACCCACTCCTGAAACTTGCGCGTTCTCACCCCATCCCTCCCTCCCTGAGAAGGTGGGGGTTTTGAACCCCTCACCTCCTCCTTCCATGTTAGAAAGGTGGCCACTGGGGCGAATCCCAGTGGTTAAAAAAAAATTAGTTGTTTCAAATGTAGGCAAAGTGGCCGATAAGTTTGACATGTATGGGTTGGTCATTGTGTGATCAGTCTTATCACATGTACAAAAAGGCACTAATTATGCATTAATAAGTTGATTTTCTTGGGTTAAATTTCTCGAGACAGGATTCTATTTCAAGATCTTCAAATAGGATCAATAGGGATTTATAGTTTTCCTCGAGTACCAAGTCGGGTCTAGTGAATGCACTTTCTACTGGCCTTTTTACCATTTTTCTTGTCTGCTTTCTGCTTCATTTGGATTCCATTTGTAACAGATAGCACCAGAGAAGTGCAGATATGAAGTCTTGCCAAGCAAAATCGAAGTCCGGCTTGCAAAAGCCGAGCCATTAAACTGGAGTTCTCTTGAATTTAGCAAGGACAGCACAGTTCCTCAAAAAATTCATGTAGTCTCAGGTACTTGTTCCGCTTTTCTTTCATCCCTATAGTGAAAGTGCTCCACATTTTAATTCTTACTTGTATTTAGTGTGTCAAACCTCCCGAAATTCTTCACCCCCACCACCCCAAAAAAAAAAAAAAAAAAAAAAAAAAAAAAAATCAAATGTCACACTCTTGAATTTGTGGACTCATATCTGATGTCTTGCAACATTAGATTTGCTAACTTTTATGAAATTTCTGAAGGTACACACTGTTACTTTCTGAAGGTACACATTGTTACTTAACTCATTCTGAAAGTGTTATTAGTTGTTAGACTGAGATACATAAATACCTACTAATTTGTCTCAATTAAATGACGCCTTGGACTCCAGGGAGATGGAATTGTTTGGGGAAATTCCTTATATCTATCTGGTGCTTGGTATAAGATATACCACTTCAAAGTATATTACAAACATTCATTTAAAACAAGAAGCTTATGCATATCTGGAACACCGCAACTTATAGTAACAATTTTATTTAATGCACGAACAGACTGCTTTTGGTCATTGGACCATTGACAGTTATACATGATTTATCCACCATGTTTGAGAATGGCTGTCTGGAAGAAGGATTATCTCCTCTTATACTTATGAGTATTCTGGGAGATTTAACTATTGATGAGCATGTCAAATGAAACTCACAGGCACTGTATCTGGTACTGTATCTGGATCTCAAAGGCCCACGTATCCATCATCAAAACCAAAAAGGGTAGACTGGGATAAGCTGGAAGCTCAAGTAAAGAAGGAGGTTTGTTGTCAGCCTCATCTCTCAATTCTCTATCTTGAGCTAGGGTGTAGAGTTTGTTTTTGCAAGAGTATGTAGTGGAGAGTTGCATTTTGACCAGAGTTGTCTTATTGCTTGTTGCATTTCAGGAGAAAGAAGAAAAGTTGGATGGGGATGCAGCTTTGAACAAATTTTTCCAAGATATTTACAAGGATGCCGATGATGACACAAGGAGAGCAATGAGAAAATCATTTGTAAGACTGAAGGCTCTTGCATTATCTTCCATAGCTGTAGCTTACGCATGACATGATTTTGTGTATGTTTGGTTCTTTCACGATGGGCATGCAAAGGTTCTCTTCTTTTACGTTGCATCTTGTCCTCACTGGGAACCTTTCAGCAAAGGTTTGATACAGCCTTAAATACCATTGCTTTAGCTAGATTTTGCTCATACTTGTAGTGATGCATTTAACAGGTGGAGTCAAATGGAACAGTCCTGTCCACAAATTGGAAAGAAGTGGGGTCGAAGAAGGTAGAAGGAAGTCCTCCTGAAGGTATGGAGGTGAAGAAATGGGAGTACTAGGCTTGTGGTCCTTTGTAACTTTATGATGAGGTCTTGGCTGTTTACATTTTGGCTGCTGTTCTAGTTTTATGAATGGATTGTGTCTGAATCTTGTAGAAATACCTTACCATAGAAAAACCCAGCTTGGTGGTAATACATGTACTGTTGTTAATGAAGTTGCTGGTCGTGAATTTCAAATTGAGACGTAATAGAGCTCTGGCTTCTGGTCTGGCTCTTTACCCTTTTTATTTGCTGATGGTTGCACACATTTGACTGACGTTACAATGCTGCGGCACATGATAATGGTGTCCAAGTCTTCAAAGATCTACAGAGAATATTTTCAGAAATATAATAAAGCTGGTAATATATGTAATTTTCTGTGTTCTTTATAATTTTGTGAATCCAATGATAGTTCATAGTTTGATTTGAGAAGAATAAGTATTATTAGATGCAATTTTTTTGAAGGACTCTTATTCGCGAGGTCGGTTCAGTAAGGCTGTGCATGACAACGCTTTTTGGCTGGGGAGTAGTTTTTTTTTTCGAAATGCTTATTTTCTATTTCTATTTTGAGGAACAATTTCTGTGTAGAGAAACTCGTTTGATAACTACACAAAATTTTTACTCTAGAAATAGAAAAAGAATAGAAATGCGTTTGATAAAAAACAGTTTCTTTTTTATTTTTTTATTTTTGTCGGTTGATCGTCGCCGGACGCCGCCGCCGCGGCGATCGCTGCCCACCGTCGCATGTTGCCGCCAATCGACGGTCGGCCTGCTGCGAGGGCGGCGGCGGCGGTCGGCCTCCGCAGCCGGCGGCGGTCGGTGGTGGGCGGCGCGCAGCGGCAGTCGATGGCGACGGCGGCGGTGGCGGCGATAGGCGACGGCGAGCAACTGTCAACGGTGGTCAGTAAGAGAAGAATAAAATTAAAAAAAAATTCATTTATTTCTTAAATTTATTCCTAGAAATAAGAAGTAACTTTTTTTTACTTCTCATTTTTATTCCTGAGAACAAAAAACTAACTTGCTGTTATCAAATGGATTTTATTTTTTTTTGACTTGGGAAAATCAAAGAATGAAATTTTTGGCCAGGAATGTTCTCATGCAGCCTTAAATGTTGTTCTGACTTGGGGAAAGTCTATGTTATATTGAGTAGCACCTACGTGATCTACCCATTCTTGTGACGTAGCGTGAAAGCAATCCTTCGTGAACCGTACCCTGATGAACAGCGTGGATTCTCAAGCTCTCGGTTGTCATGCTTTGTGATGCTGGAGCTTCATCTTCTTCCTTCTCTTCGACAGCTCTGAATGTTAGTTGATCTGTCTTTCCAAGAAACTGGAAAAATGCGTTGGTCCAGGGAAAGGCTGTCCTTTTTCCCACTCTTCCGTACATTCCTTTATTACTGGCCCAGGAAAAGGCC
This sequence comes from Eucalyptus erythrocorys, assembly GCA_014182555.1. NCBI lineage: Eukaryota > Viridiplantae > Streptophyta > Magnoliopsida > Myrtales > Myrtaceae > Eucalyptus > Eucalyptus erythrocorys. The sequence goes on along the minus strand of CM024597.1, from coordinate 44,313,783 downwards.
AAGTGTTGGTCTCGCCGGGATGGAAAAATGTGTCCTGTAGACCATCTTTCTTCTTGTTGACGAGGTCATCATTTATTGACTAGCGGATGCACCTTACGATGATCTGAAAGAGGGGGGGTCCAGTTATCACCTCCACGGTCGCTACTCATTCTTGTGACGTAGTGCGAAAGCAATCCTTCACGAACCCTACCCTACCCTGATGAGGAGTGTGGAATCTCGAGCTCTCCGTTGTGATGTGGGGAGCTTCATCTTCTTCATTTTCTTCAGCTGCACTGAAAGTTAGTTGATCTGTCTTTTCTATGAGCCAGAAAAAATGTGTTGATCCAGGGAAGGGCTGTCCTTTTCCCACTCTCTTTCGTGTATTCCTCGGATACTGGCCCCGGGGAAAGGTTAAGGTGTAGGTCTCTCTGTTAGACCATCTTCTCTACTGGAGAAGCGTACGGGAACTATGTCATTTGGTCAATTGAGTCATGCTCGATAGCGGCACTTATTAAACAGATGAGCCACATGCTTGAACACATATTGATGGACCTGTAGTTGATAAGTTTTACATGAATTAGATGTCCATAGTCATTGTCTACCCAGGTATTATATCAATTTCCGTGGACAACAGTCATGTTCCATAATACTAAGGCAAATCAGTACCTCGGACTCTGGCGAAATATACTTTCTTACTACGTAGTTCAAGAGTTCATCTTCACTTCTCATTTGAGTACGCTAACATACAGAGAGGTTTCTGTGAAAGTACATAGAAGTACTAGTGGGTAGAAAGTTTTAACGTAAATAAAATTTTGATAGCCAAATACAAGGTATTTGGTGAGGTATGCGTTGACTGGGGGCTTTTATGGTCTTCTAAGTAATAGATTCGATCGTAAATCCATTGTGATCACATGCGTTGCTTGTAACTCCTATATGAAACGTCTCAACACAAAAATTTCAAAGATTTTACGATTTTTTTGTCCATAAAAGATCTTATGATTGATGAGTGAGGTTTACTCGCATTTTCATTTAATGGGCAAAACATCCTTTATGATGTCTATTAGCCTTCTTTTATGATGGTCTTTGTGGTAAGGCAAGGAGGACAGACTTACACTTTCACAACTTATAAGCATAGTTTTAAAAAAAAATAAAAAAATAAATTTGGAGTTCAATTCTTGCCAATGCCCCCATGGTTGCCTTTGAAGAGTTGATTATTAAGAAACACATGCTATGTTCATTGTGACAAAAAGAGAACTACAAATGCGGAGAATCTTCAAAAATTAAAGGAAAAAAAATATCTTACATTCCATTCCGCAAGACTTTTTGTACTACTGCAAATCACAAAACAAAGAAAAATGCTGTACAATTTGAGATTGATTCAACTAATAGTACACGTGAGGTGACAAATTATTATTATGTATTGAATTTGATCCATTTATAACATATGTTTGCCAATAATCCGAATACACGTAGTACTACGAGAGGAAACTAAATAACTTGTTGGACAAGCTGATTGCACAAGATTTGAATTAAATATTTATCTCCTCGAATAGACATGCTATTGTTGAACAGTCTTTTGTCATTCTTTGTTTTTTTCCTAAATATGTGCACCATAAATCTTAAAACTTATTGTAAAAATACAATTAAATTATAGAACTTGTCAAATTTGTATAATTGAGTTCCTCCATTAACACTATCGATTTGTCCAATAGAAAATATTGACATGGTATTTATAAATTAATTTCTCTCCTATGTGGCATTTGTTATTAGTTTATCCTTCCAATCTCATTTAAATTATATTTAAAAACTAAAAATAAGCTAATTTTTTAAAAAAGAAATTGGAAAAGAGGGCAAGGACTTGCAGTTTGGCATTACTGCTGCTCATCGTCGAAGGGGTTGGCGAAGGTCGTTGGCCCTAGGCTAGGGTGGCCGACCCTTGCCGGATTGTACATTTTGAAAATTTTAGAACTTAGTTGTGGTTTCACAACAAGTTTTAAGATTTGTAGTGCATTTATCCCCTTTTTTTTCACAAGAATATTTTATTAAGCATAAGAAAATTTTGCAAAAGTAATCATATTAATCTGTTCAATATATATGAGCAAGGAAAAAAGTTCTAAACTTTTCTACAGAAAAGAAATAGAAAACGATAGCGTTCTTTAGTATTAAAATAAAGGTAGGAAGAAACTTGAGAGAGAAACTAAAATCTTGGTTATTGTTTTTGTAGGTGGAAGGACGCGTTTGGTAATGTTTTTGTTTAAAAATTATTTTTAAGAGTGGAATAAAAAAAAAAACTATTTCTGTTTGGGGAATAATTTTTAAATAGAATAACGTGTTTAGTAATCGTACAAAATTTTTGTTAGAAATAAAAAAAAAATGAAACACATCCGATAAATTTGTATAATTTTTTGTTTCTTTTAATTTTTAAATATTTTTATTTTATTTTCCCTTTTTTTTTTTTTTTTTCCCTTTCTTCCTTTTGGCCGGCGATTGGCCGATGAGGGTCGGCAGCCTTGCCCAGCCACAGTGAGTCTCGTCGGCTCCCGGCAAGGTCAAGCTCGAGCTCGCCTAGCCAAGGCGAGGCGGCCGGCCCTCGTCAGCCGGTCGCCGGCCATGGCCAAGGTTGACAATCGGCCAAAGAAAAAAAAAAAAAAAAAAAAGGGAGAAAAGAAAAGGTGTTTTTAGAATTGTTAAGGGAAAAGTTAAACGAGTTTTTGTACTTATTATTTTTGTTTAAAAGTGTAAAGAAACGCATTTTTTTTTCTTGGAATAAAATAACAAAAATTTGTATTCCGAAGAGCAGAAACCCAATTAAACAAGCAGAGCCTAATTAACGAGGCAAGATAATCCCCTTATCTATGGGAGCGGTAACTCCCGATGCTTTCGTCCGCGTCGCTATAAAGCCATTGCGGGAGAGGCCCCCTCACAAGTGCAAGCGCCACAACGGTACACGGAAGCCGTCTCATTCTCACTCGTGATGGAGAAGCCAGAAAAATGTCACGTCGTGATGTACCCGTCGCCGGGAAGAGGTCACCTCATGTCCCTGGTGGAGCTCGCCCAGTCCCTCCTCCGCCACCACCCCTCCCTCTCCGTCACCGTCCTCATCTCCTCCCCTCCCCACCTCCTCCCTTCCATCACCCCTTACGTCTCCTCCGTCTCCTCCGCCACCCCTTCCCTCGCCTTCCGCCACCTCCCCTCCGTCTCCCTCCCCCCCTCTCTCTCCTCCACCCCACCGCCTTCTCCGACGACCCGGCTATGTACTTCGAGTACGCCCGCCTCAACAGCCCCAACCTCCATCAAGCCTTGTCGGAGCTGCTCTCCGCCTCCCAGCCGTCACAGAAGCCCAGAGCCCTCGTCGTCGACTTCTTCTACGGTTCCGGCGCCGAGGTCGCTGCTGCGCTCCGTCTCCCGGCGTACTATTACTTCCCTTCCGGCGCGAACCCTCTGGCGGCATTTCTGTACCTCCCCACCCTACACAAGCTCACCAACACCAGCTTCAAAGACCTGGACGGCAATGTCGACATCCCGGGGGTACCGCCTATTCCGGCGAAGCACATGCCGACGAGAATGCTAGACCGCAGCAGCAGAATCTACGGCCACTTCTTGGAAACGTCCATGCGGCTGGCGGAATCTGCCGGCCTCATAAGCAACACGTTCGAGGCGCTCGAGCTGAGGGCCGTGAAAGCGATATCGGAGGGACTGTGCGTGCCGGACGGCCGAACTCCGCCGGTGTACTGCATCGGGCCGCTCGTGGCAGTCGACGATCACATCAGTAACCGGGATTGCCTAAGCTGGCTCGACTCGCAGCCGAGCCGAAGCGTCTTGTTTATGACCTTCGGAAGCATGGGGGTGTTCTCGTCCAAACAGCTGAGAGAGATCGCTCAGGCGCTAGAGGGGAGTGGGCTCAGGTTCTTGTGGGTGGTGCGTAACCCACCACCGGACGATGAAATCTGGCGCAACTTAGCTATTAAACCAGAAGATGATCCAGGTATGTTTCCGTCTCGTCTTCATCGGGTGGTACGAGAATAATACGGGGGACTCCCGATCACGGTCAGAAGTCAAATAATTCAGCTCATGAGCTCTCAATTACGAGTTTTACAAAGACTTCTTAGCACACCAACGATTTCCTTTCTCTCTTCAGGCATGGATGCGATCCTTCCGAGTGGGTTCACGGAGAGAACCAAGGACCGAGGGCTGGTGCTGAAGTCATGGGCCCCGCAGGTGGCAGTGCTGAGCCACGACTCGGTGGGCGGGTTCGTGAGCCATTGCGGGTGGAACTCGGTGATGGAGGCGGTGTGCGCCGGTGTGCCCATGATAGTCTGGCCGCTCTACGCAGAGCACAAGCTGATCAGGGCGTACCTAGCCACGGAGATGAAGCTGGTGCTGTCGGTGGCCGAGATGGAAGGCGGGTTCGTGACGAAGGAGGAGTTGGCAGGGCGAATCACCGAGTTGATGTGCTCGGAAAAAGGGAGAGAGGTGGGGAAGCGAGTGGCCGAGAAGAGGAACTTGGCGAGGGAGGCGTTGAGCGAGGGAGGGTCGTCGCGGGCGGCGATGGCGAAGTTGGTCGACTCATTTAAAAGTGGAATGGCGCTAGAAGAGGAGTAATCATAGCATAATCTGCACTACGCGAAAGATCAATAAATGCCGCGTTTGTTTTTATCGTTTTCATCAATTTTTTTTCCCTCTTTGCTTACTGCTGCTGATGCTCTTCCACTCTCGCTCGGGGGACATATTTTCCGCCTTCGTAGCTAAAAATTATCCTGATGCTTCAGATCCTCCAAACTAAGAAGTCTGACAGAATCGAGAAGGAATATGAGTTCTTACTACCTGAAAGCAGTCGTACGACTTCTCCGAGTTTTGGATGCTCTCATCTCTCAATCTAAATTTAAATTTGGGGTTTCTTTTCTCCCATTTGAGATAGAGATTTGGGAGTGCCTTAGAGCCGTTTCTATGCTCGTCGAATCTCTCCCATTTTACATCTAGATTTGGGACCTGGTTTAACATGTTTTTGGTGTCTTCACGGTAGTGGTGTTAGAGATGCTGAAATTAGGCGCACCCCACCCATTGGGCAAACCATAATTATTGGAGAAGGAGATTACAATGTTTGCTCATTGCTGATGATGATGCAAGATCCAGTGATCGGCCGTAGTTCGTTCTGTTTTGACACCTAGGCAGATTCATTTTTTCTGGAATGAGAATGTGTTCATCACAACGATTTGTGTTTTATTGTTCTATTTTACGTGTGGGATTTGTTTTGTTTCGAACCTCTCATGTACCATCTTGAGATAGGAATAAAATATTTATTTTCAAAAGAAAATCATAAGGCCAAAGACGGGGTGATGAGTGGTGCAAGTGTTTCTATCTATTTGCTATCTTGGATGTAATGTTTGGTTCATTTCATTAATTCCGCAAATTGTAAAGCCATCAATGAAAGAGCCCTGCTTTCTCAAAGCAACAAGAAAATATTGGCTGCATCTCTGACTCTAGCGTGTCTTCCTCCGAGTTCATTCACCAGGCGACACGTGTCGCCCAGCAGCCACACTAGAATCAGAGTAAATTTTGGAAAATTGATATATTAATTTCTCTCTCTTGCTGACCCATCAGTCCCTCGGTTGAATTTGAAAAAGCCAAGTGCGAAGCGCTCTCTCTTTATTGCACATGCTCTCTCTCCTCTGCAATGCATTTATTATGGAAAGCTTTTTTCTTTTCTTCTCAAGAAAGAGAAGCAGTCGTTCTCTCCATTTCTTTCTCCACATGAAGGTTCCGAAATTTTGAATCCCAAATTTTCCCTCCACGCTCGTTGTTTGCTCCAGCGTTTGTTAAGTGGCAGTTCTCCCGCCGTCTCCGACGAAGCACATAACGGCCACCTCTGCTTCAGCGCTCACTCGCTTTTTTGTTTTTGTGCTTGTTGCTGCTCTGGCCAAGGAAGAGGAGATCTAGAAGATTGCAAAGCTCAACTCGGCGCTGGAGGAGCGACTGAAGTCACCATGCGTGGAAAACCAGATTCGGAGGACCTCGCCCAAGCCATTGCCAACGCCCTCCGCACCAACCTTGAGCAGGTCCTGGTGTAGGTCAGCAAGGACGACCGCCCCCACGGTGAGGCCTTCTTGGAGGACAAGGCGGATGTGGTGCAGCACATAGGGCAAGAAGGGAGGCACAGAGGAGGGGAGACGAGGAAACAACAAATAAGGGAAGAAGGGTACCAAGAGATGGGCCGCAAGGGCGGATTGAGCACCACCGACGAGTTCGGCGGAGAAAGGGCGGCTCGCGAGGGCATCTCGGTCAATGATTCCAAGTTCAGAACTAGGAGCTAAGTTAAAATGTAGGAAATAAGATAGAAAGATGTCTAGAATTTGCAGCCGTTGAGATCTGTCTTTGTAAGGTAGCGTGTCTAAGTTTTTCATTTTTCCCAGTTCAAGGAGCATGGCATGGTTCTTTATATTTGTGCAAGAAAATCGCCTAGGGCAATCACCGTAGGTACTCTCGTACTTTTTTTTTTCCAACTTGCTGCAGTGATATAATGAAATTTTCTTCCTTTTGAACTTGTCGGAGTTGTCCCGTTCTTCACTACTTGCTTGCCTGCGTGCCTCATGCATGTATGCCAACCTAGAAGACGAACAATGGCTGAGCCAGTGGCACCCAAAAGGGTCCTTCTACAGCTCGTTTTGATCAACTATCTCGTTTGATGATGCTCGACTTAGAACAATTACGATGGGGATGCCAAAGAGATGGACACTTGAAAGTGAAAACTTGAAATTGTCGATTAAGATTCGAATTAGCTGTCCTTTTTGTTTTATCTCTTTCATTGTTTTTAATGTCAAGTTTTCACACAATGGAAAAAAGGAATTGGATGGTGTCATCGACATGTGTGAGTTCTTTCCAGTCGTCTTCAAGTCCGTGAGTTGAGCATTTAAGTTCTCTTATGAGTTCCAACTTTATTGCTTCGCAATATGGGTATATGACCATCTGACCAAGAAATGAAAAGAGGAATGGCGATCAGGATACAATTCCACTGATAAAACAGAGGGAAGACCCACACACCGCGCACAAACACAAGTGCCTGCATAGCAACAACAGCATGCTCGCCTCCTCCTTCCTGCACTTCTAGGACCACGTCGTCATCGCCCTCCCTCTCCTCTTATCAACTTGCGCCTCCTTCCTGCCCACCTCCTGCTCTCCTCCCCGACTTCATAATTGCTCCTGCAACTCAACGCAGCATCGTCCGCTTCATCCTCCAGAGAGGCCCTGCCGCGAGGGTGGTCATCCTTGCTGACCCACACTAAGACCTGCTCGAGGTTGGTGCAGAGGGCGTTGGCGGTGGCCTTGTTGGCCAGGGCAAGGTCCTCCGAATCTGGTTTTCCACGCATGGTGACTTCACCCTCTCCTCCAGCGTCGAGTTGAGCTTCCCAATCTTTTGGATCTCCTCCTCCTTGGCCGGAGCAGCAACGAGCACAAAGACAGAAAAGCAAGTGAGCGCCGGAGCAGGGGCGGCCGTTATGTGCTTTGTCGGAGACGGCGGGAGAACGGCCGCTTGACAAACATCGGAGCAACAACGAGCGTGGAGGGAGAATTTGGAATTCAAAATTTCGGAACCTTCGTGTGGAGAAAGAAATGGAGAGAACGATTGCCCTCTTTGTTGAGAAGAAAAGAAAAAAGTTTTACGTAATAAATGCATTGTAGAGGAGAGAGAGCGTGTGCAGTAGAGAGAGAGCGCTTCGCGCTTTTCAAAGGCTTTTTCAAATTCGACCAAGGGACTGATGGGCTAGCAAGAGAGAGAAACTAATATATCAATTTTCCAAAATTTGCTCTGATTCCAGTGTGGCTGTCAGGCGACACGTGTCGCCCAGTGAATGGATTCGGAGGAAGACACGCTGGAGTCAGAGCTGCGGCCAATATTTTCTCCAAAGCAACACAACCATTAGAAAAGACCTCAGCCCACGTGGTACCCGTGGATGGTGATCAGGAAAGCGGTCAGATTGTGGATGACCTTCCCGATCAGGTGACTTCACAGTTGAATGTCAAACCAAAACACTGGTCATGCACCTTATGCTTAATGAAGAAGAATTTGTTTCAGATCAATTGTATATGAGCTGTACTTTTGTTCCGTTAGTTTCAAAATCATCAGGTGCCAGGGAGTTGGGACTTTGGAAGTTTGTAGCTTATCATTAGTTATGCTTCCCCAGTTGTTATGCTTCTACTACTTAAAAGCCTTTATAGCATTCAATAAAGGAAAGATCTTAGAATGTATGCCCTTTCCATAGTTAAGCAGGCTTATCGTAATTTGACAACCGACCCTTTGCAAGTGCAGGCGTGAATTCTACCAAGCCAGGGGAAGTTTTTATAACTATATTTGCAAAGGTCATACCACGTCCACATCCCGGGCGTACCGCGGATTCTGGTGAAGCACATGCCGTCGATAATGCTGGACCGGAGCAGCAGAATCTATGGCCATTTCTTGGAAACGTTGACGTGGCTGGCAGAATCCGCCGGCCTCATAAGCAACACGTTTGAGGCGCTCGAGCCGAGGGCCCTCAAAGTGATATCCGAGGGACTGTGCGTGCCAGGCGGCCGAACTCCGCCGGTGTACTGTATTGGGCCGCTCGTGGCTGCCGACGATCACATCAGCAAGCACGATTGCCTGAGCTGGCTCGACTCGCAGCCGAGCCGAAGCGTCTTGTTTATTGAGCTTCGGGAGCATGGGGGTGTTCTCCTCGAAGCAGCTGAGAGAGATCGCTCACGCTCTCGAGAAGAGTGGGGTCAGGTTCTTGTGGGTGGTCCGTTACCCACCACCGCACGATGAAATGTGGCGGAACTTAGCTATCAAACCAGAAGATGATCCAGGTATGTTTCTATGGTGTCTACGTCGAGCGGCATAGGAATAATTCGCGGGAATCCGAATCATGGTCAGAAAAATGATCTTCATGAGCTCTCAACGCGAGTTGAGTTAAGATTTCTCATTACACCCGCCACTTTCCTTTCTCTTCAGGAATAGATGAGATCCTTCCGAGTGGGTTCGCGGAGAGAACCAAGGGCAGGGGGCTGGTGCTGAAGTCGTGGGCCCCGCAGGTGGCGGTGCTGAGCCACGACTCGGTGGGCGGGTTCTTGAGCCATTGCGGATGGAACTCGGTGATGGAGGCGGTCTTCGCAGGGGTGCCCATGATAGTCTGGCCGCTCTACGCGGAGCAGAAGCTGAACAGGGCGTACCTGGCGTGGGATTTGAAGCTGGTACTGTCGGTGGCCGAGTCGGAAGGAGGGTTCGTGACGAGGGACGAGTTGGCGGGGCGATTCACCGAGTTGATGTGCTCGGAGAAAGGGAGAGAAGTGAGGGAGCGAGCGGCGGAGATGAGGAATGAGGCGAGGCAGGCGTTGAGCGAGGGAGGGTCGTCTCGGGTGGCGATGGTCAAGTTGGTGGACTCGTTTAGAAAAGGAATGATGTGAGGAGAAGAGTAATTATACGGTGTAAATAATATTGGGATAAATGTATTGGAAATATATTGGTGTAATTAAGTTTTAAAATTTTCAAATAGTACAATTGAGTTCTAAAATTTATCACGAAAATACAATTAAGTTTTGAAATTTTCAAAAAGTATAATCAAGTTTTAATTTGTTTTAAAATACAATAAAATCCTAAAATTTGTTAAATTGATCCAATGAAGTTTTTCATTTATTGCACATCTTAAAAATTTTATGATTTGATTGCATACTCGTGAAAAGTTTTAAAATTTTTAATGTACTTATCTCATAATATTTTGTATAAGTAATTTTATATATCGTTGATTTGACAAAGTGGCCCCTTATAATACTCAAAATAAGCATAGATAAAATTGCTCAAAAAATTTAATGTTCTCCTTGCATATATTATCTACTTTTCTAAAATTATATATGAAATAAAAAACTGTCATCCTAATTGTGAAAGATCAACAAATGCATTGTTCTTATTCTTGTTTAAATATGTTATGGCCGAAAAGGGTGCAACGAATGGTGCCAATGTTTCTGCCAATTCACTATCTCGAAGTGAGCTTTGGTTCGTCTAATTAGAAAGTTGAATTGATTTTGCTGTCAACACACAAACGCACGCCACGCCAATCTATATTTTCGACCCTCAAGCCCGGCCCAACAAGAGATATTAATTTGGACCGAGTCTACGACCAGACACTATCCCTAAGAAGCCTTGTAAGATTCAGCCACCAGTGGTCATCAATAATGACCCACCCTATCCATGGTGACATAACGACAACCATTCAATCTAACCCTTCTGTACGAAAGGTCGATCAAGTCGTAAACTTTTCAATTTATTAATTAAGTTCTAAATTTTTGGGTGAACTTCCCATATAATCCTTCTATCCTCCTTAATTTCCAATGAAAAACTCTGACTTGCTACTGTGCCAAATAGGACGGTTTGCGACAATTGAACGCAACATTAGCGATTTTCAACTAAAATTGACTGAAATGATTGTATTAAAATTTCACGCTAAAGTTTATGATTAAATTGAAAAAATTAAAAATTTAGAACTAAATTGACATCTATTTAATAAGTTTAATATTAATTGGTTAATTTTTCCGTTAAACAGAAGTCGGTGAGGCCAACCCTCACCGGCCATGGCCTGTGGCCTGTGGTTAGCAACTAGCCATCGACAAAAAAGAAAGAAAAAAAAGAAAAGAAAGGAAAGCACAAGGAAAAGAAAGAAAGCAACATTAAAATATTAAAAACAAATTTTTAAAATTATTATTAAAAATGTTCACGTTAGTACCAACCATGCCATTTTGAATAATTGGAACCCATGTGAGCAACTTCTAGCTTAAATTGGTCGGATGAACTAAATTGGTACAAATGTGAAAAAGACTATGACTAATTTGATTCAATTAAGAGTTTAATAATTGAATTATTACTAATGCAATAGGTTAAGATTTTTTTTTTTGGTACTTTTCTCAAGAATTGGTCTTGATCATTTTGAGTTCAATTCTCGTTTATGACCCCATGGTTTCTTTTCAAAAGTGGATCGGAGGTTATGCTAAGCTTAATTATTCATGACATATTTTATGTCCACCGCGAAAGAAAAAAATAAAAAAACCTACAAATGTGGAAAATGTCCTGAATAAAGGAAAGAGTTTCACTAAAATTTCATCCTTTCAACCTTTTATACAGCAAAAAAGCATAAAACAAAGAGAAATGGCAAGTATGTTGAGATTGATTCATGAAATGCGCATAGACGAAGTAAAAAATTATTATTAGATGTTGATTAGGATCAATTTATAACAAATGCTTAGTACTATAAAAGGAAAAGAAAAACATTGAACAAGTTAACTACTCAAGATTTCAATTGGGTATTTGTCTCCTTGAAAAGACAGGCTATTGTTGAATAGTGGAAAAATTGTCCAATTAGTCATAACACTATTGTACATATGCAAATTTAATCATAAACTTTTCAAGTTTACCAATTGAGTTCTAAATATTTAGAATGAATTCCAATATAATCCTTTTGTTTCTCTCAAATTTTGCCTAAAATTGTTGATATTGCCACATAAAACGATTGGCGAAGACTAGACCATAACTGTGAGGCCCCCAGCACATCATTGCTAAGTTGGTTATTGATTCTTTTTCACTTTTAGGCATACAGAAGAAGCGTATTTGGACCAATGATAACCTGGGATATATGAAATTCAAAGATGCACGTGAAATTATAAAGCAAGCTAATGTATTTCGTTATTTATTTATTTATTTTAGGTGACATGGCTGGTTATATTGATTTTTCAAAAAGGGTCCGTCATCTCAAACTACATCAAAAGTACCCCACTGTACTACCCTAACCTTGGGATTGTCTGTACATGCCTAACCACCTATCCTTGGATATTGGTACGCCCAAAAGCCATTCTCTAGATCCCAAAAATGCTACTTCACCGTCTTGCCCCTCCCTTAGTCTATCATACTCCCACCATTGTCATCTCCATCACCACCGGGATGTGGGATTGGCCCCACAAGCTATCCTTCTACATTTGTGTAGATTAAGACTCATTGGTTTCCAGTCCGGTTTGTTTCCGAGGTGGGACCACAAATTGGATTGAGAGGATTGGTTCCCAAATTTTGGGACCGAGAATTGGACCAACTGGTCTTAGAATAGAGAATCGGACTGACTAATGGGTTCGATTCGGTAAAATTGGTAATTTGCTATTTCAAGCCAAAAATAAATTTAAAATTGGTGTAGCTTGCTTTGTATTTCCTTGGTCTAAGTGCCACATTGAAGTTTTGAATCAGGACGGGCGCGGATTCAAATCACCCTCTCCTCACACCCTCTCTATTTTGTCATCTAGTAGAGAAAAAGAGATCATTATTTTCACACAAATAGCTTGTAGGTGTCGTCGGTTTCTTTACAACGTTTGTTTGAGCGATTTATTTATAGGAGTCTAGACAATTGAAACCCCTGATCACTTCTTTCTCTTGCTTTTTGTTTGGTCATTTTTAGTATGAACAAGAGAAGCAAGATGAGGGTGACACACTCATACTCCGCACTTTCAGCAGCTTGCAATGATATATCTGATCCTACAATCTGAGAACTTAATTGCTGACAAATTCAAAATTAAATCAACCTGAGAGAGGAATACTGATGACAAGGATAAACACATCTTATAACGCAATTTTCAAGAGTAAATCAAAATGATGGGTAAGCCAAACTCAATTAACACCAGGTGATCAATAAACAAGTGGATAAATTTCATGTGTTGAATCCCATTTTATGGTAGTCACCAATGTTCAAAGTGGATAATCACAAAAAAAAAAAAAAAAAAAACAAAAAAAAACAAAAAACAAAAACAAAAACAAGAAAACAAAAGAAGGAAGCCATTCTCAAGCAGAGGAACCCTATTCAATTTCGGTATTTTCGATGGATATCCTCTGGATAAAATCGCAACTTATGGTCCCATCACATATGCTCTTCAATTTTGGATGATTTTATAGAGCCAGGTGTGTAAACTTTAGGAAGGAGGAGTGCTCGTGTTAGCTAATCAAGCCTAATCAAATTAAACAGAAAGAATGAAAACAGTCTAAAGAAATTAGAGACTTCTCTTGCCAATCGAATTTAATCAAATAAAACAAAAAGTAATATAGTGTGCAAATTTTACCACAAAATAGGATTTGACTTCTTAATGGAAAACCTTACCATATATATTTCCTCCACTTTTACTTGTAAACTCTATTTACCTGTAAGCTCCTAGTTGGCATCATCCATATCTAACAAAAACAAAATATTAAATAAAACATTCACTTATTACATATATGAAAGAATTATAAGATAAAAAGATATATCCATGACTTACCCCACTCAAACTTTTCTGTAATTTTATGCACTCTTCAACATTAATAAGTAAAGGCAATTATCGAAGTGAAAAAACAGAGGGGTGATCGACCCTCTTCCTCATACTACCCTCCACGTACCTTCTAGACAAAGCTTTGGAAACTTCTAGTGCCTCCAAAAATCCGAAGCTTTCTCTGGGCTCTTTGTCAGAACGCCCTTCCAACAGCCGAGAACTTATACAAGCGCAAGATCAACCTGGATCCCCTGTGTCAGATCTGCAAATCAGAGGTCGAAACCGTTGAACATTTACTCTTTTTTTGCAAATGGACAAAAGGGTTGTGGGAAAACCCCCTTTTTAGCAGTCTTGGCTCCATAAACAACATTCGACGTGCGGATCAGTGGCTAAACGAAGTTTTTACAGAGCACCGAACCGTACCTGAATAAGAACTCATCGGCTGGACCCTCTGGAACATCTGGAAGGTGCGGAATGGCTGGATTTTCAGAGCTACGCCTCCAAAATCTGCAGATCTGGTGAATTTCGTGCAAGATCAGGTACCCATCAGCAGCAAAACACCAAAATCAAACCGCAAAAACCCAAATGGAACCCTCCACCCGAACCCCCCTACTCGATGGTTTCCACCCGACTGTGAGGAATTGAAGATAAATGTGGATGCTTCTTGGTTCCTAGGAGATTTTACCTGTTCGGTTGCTGGTGTCGTGCGTAATTCAGAGGGCAAGCTGCTCGAGGGCTTCGCTGTTACTTCTAGGGTTTCCACGGCGCAAGAGGCAGAGCTGGAGGCGATCTTGAAGGCTCTCTTTTATATCCGAGAATTGCAGGCGTCACATGTGGGGAGAGAGACTTCGGTGGGGAGAATTGAAGGTCAAAGGCTTTGGTTGATCTTGGAGAGTGACTGTCTCCTGGCGGTGGAAATCGTAATGGGCTGGGCCGAAGTGCCATGAAATCTAAATGACCTGGCCCATCGTTGCAGAGAAGAGTTGAACCGAAGCATAGATGTACGCCTCCTCTTTTGCCCTCGAGAAGGTAATTGCGCGGCTGATTGGGTAGCACGCACGCACCGTGCTCAAAAACTCCCTTTTAATTGGTATATTATACCCCCCTCCCCGTTATGGAATATCCTATGTTCGGATATGTTTCCGCTACTATCTTGTAAGCTACTTGCTAAGTGAAATATCAAGTAATTTCTTTTGACCCAAAAAGAAAACATTAATAAGTACAGTAGTCAATCTCAACCAATCTTGAGTGCAAATCAAAGCTTTCACCATTTTAGGAGTTAAAACAATCAAGCACACAATTAGATATACTAAAAGTCAACTCCGAGGCAACGGTTGTTATGGGAATGGACAAAATATGCCGAGCCAACAAAGAGGGGACTTTAAAATTTTGGTCAACAGTTTTCCACCACATCAAAAGGTCAAGATCATGACTTTCTTCATGATTGGCTTTAAGATACTTATCGAGTTCAAATAAGTTGCCCACGCACACTTTTTTCTCCTCATGTAGAAATAATTCAAATGCATTCAAATGCCTTATCTCAAGTGAAATCCTCAATCAAAGCAAGGTCGTCCTTATCACCCTTCGTCTCATGACTATCAAAATCCCAACTCCTACCAATATCACTTAAAAATTGACCACCCAAATTCCTTTCACAAGAAATAAGATAAGAATTCTCATTAAAATAAAACAAATGTTTGAGTGCAATCCTCACCTTATCGAACATTTCATCAACTTTTGCATATCATCATAGATTAATATATAACAATACTACACATAATTAATCTTTTTCCTTGGATCCAATATCACCGCAATTAACACCATCATGTTTACTTTTTCAAAACTCCCGTAATAATTGTCAAACTTATCTTTTATCTTTGCACCCATAGCTTTCACCCTTAGATCTAATATCTTTTTTGTTTGTTTCAAAGTTTTTATATAAAGTGGATATCTATTAAAATTATCATTGGAAGTGATATACAAAGTTCTGGACATCTTGTTGGTGGTATCATAAAACTTCTTAAAAAATATCGAAAGAATTTTGGCATTTTCTCAATTTTCATGTTTACGAGTTTTATATTCAAGCTCTATTAAAAAAGAAGAATCATCTTCATCCGTCCTTCTTTCTAAACTTTAAGACAATGTCTAACATGAGATAGGTGGATTTCCACCTAGTTATGACATCAAGACACATTGAACCCTTATGAGTAATTCTTGCACTCCTAATGCAACCTTGGAATGTTTGAGATCTCATGAGAGGACTCCTCACATACCTAACCACATTTCCAATACATACAATAAGATCATGTATCTTGATCAATCCATCATTCGCAATCAAGTTCAATATATGAGCTGTGTACCTCATATGTAAAACATCTCCATCTAAGATCAATAACCTATCTCTTGATATTTTTTCTTTCAAAAAACTAATGGCAACATCATTTAAACTAGCATTATCTATGGTGATTGTGAATACCTTTTTTCTCTATTCCCCACTTGTAGATGCATTTCTCAACCATTTTCCCAATATCCTTACCCTTATGACTAGGCATCGCCACAAAATTGATGATTCTTTTGTGCGATTTCCAGTTATCATCAATAAAGTGTGCAATGAGACATAAATAGTTCAAATTTTGAATGAAACTCCATGTATCGGTTGTGAGTGCGACCCTAGATTAAGCTTGTGAAAGTAAGTCTTCAAACTTATCTTTTCACAAAGAAACAATTTCATGCAATTTCTAGCCACAGTAAATCGTGAGATGTGATTGAAGAGGGGCTATAATTGATTAATATAATTATGAAATCTAACGCACTCAACCATTGGAAAATGTTATTCATCCATTATGATTATCTGAACAAGCATTTGCCTACAATGATCTTGATCAAATTTCCAAATCGTTAAGACATTAGCACTACCAATACTAGTTATATGCCTCGGTGTCATTTGAGTCTCATTCACTTTACGTGGGACAAACAACTTTTAGCTTCTTATCTAAATTGTGGGGATACTTGTTGCTCTTTTTCAATTGCTTCAACATAGCAGAAGTTATGTTATCAATATTGTAACTACACTTGGCCCCACAATAAATGCAAAAGACATTAGTTTTCCCATTCTCGGTTTTCCCTTCATGAAAATGAAGCCATATTGTTGATTTTTGTTTACTAGGAGGATGAAGATTGGGCACCTTGCTCATCCTAGGTGCCTCTTCGAAGTCTTCTTCACCTTCATTTTCTAATGAGTCCTTTATCAAACTCATAGCATCAATGAATTTTTTTTTTTTTTTTTTTTTGGTGAAAGGTAAGTATTATAGATAGACTAGTAAATCTTTTCCAAAAAAAAATAGATAGACTAGTAAACCAGGAAGCTATACATAGCATCAATGAATTTGTTCATGTCCACTACCATTAACATTTGAATTTTGAATGGATCACCTGAATCAGGCAAAACAAAAATTAGAGCCGTCAAATTTAGCTTTTTTTCAAGCTGAAAGCGTAGCTAAAAGCCTAAAACAAGCACAATTTTTCGACATTGATAAAACAAGAAAAACAAGTTGATAAAACAAGAAAAACAAGTAAAAAGATATTATAGGTCTCAGCTTCTCATGAGTTGCTTGAGCTTAACTCATAGACTATTCAAAGTTAGCTCGATTCTTTTCAAATTCGAGTTGAATTTGAGTAGCTTGAGCACTTATTGAGCTCAAGTATGCATAGTAAACTCTGTTGCTTTACTAAACATCTGATAATGAATCAGGTCGACCTTTAGTGTGCTTAAGCTCATAAAACTTCTAATTTCCATATACAACTGTACTGAAAGTGAAAAAGTTCAAAGATTTCAAGCTGAGCAACTACTCATCAAGGGCATGTGAATAGGTCGATGGAATATTACCAATTCCTTCCTGATCAACAAGATTTCGTGCCTCAGAACAATAACAATTATATAAACAGATCGTGCTGTATAAAAGTCAAAACAGGGTGTTTCGAATCTAAAAACTTCGAACTCAAAGAACCCAATTGGGTTTGAGTTTTTTCCGGTGAGCTGAAGGTGAATTAAATGAACTTAAGAAGCATGAGGACACAGAAACGTTCCCAATTTCCATAAGGGGTTTTACTAGCTCCTGTCTAAGGGCCATAAATGAAGTCGGATAGACAAGGCTTTGTTTTTAATTTTGCTTATCATGTATTGACTCAAAAACCCACCACCAAGTTGCATTAAGCTCCACTTGGGCTTAGTTTGACCTACGATGAGTTCATGATGCTATCGCACATTGTGATGGTGTCCAATTTCTTCAAAGAGTTACCGAGAATGTTTTCATAAATTAATGAAGTTGGTGATATATGTAATTTTTCTGAGTTCTTTAAAATTTTTTGGACCCAATGATAGTTCATGGTTTGATTTGCGAAGAACATGTATTATTAGATGCAATTATTTGAAGGACTCTTTTTGACAGAGGTCTTCATGTTACAGACTAGCAGATGCACCTTAAAGTAACTCGAAACGGGGTCCAGTTTAGCAACGGCCTTTTTGACTTTTGAGGAAAGTCTCTTTATATTGATAATCACCTCCACAATTGCTACTCAGTCTTGTGACGTAATGTGAAAGCCATCCTTCATGATCCCTATACTGATACCTATCCTGATAAATAGTGTGGATGTTTAAGTTCTCTCCTGTGACGTTGGGAGCTTCATCTTCTTCCTTGTCTTTGGCAACTGCGAACTTAGTTAATCTGTCTTTCCTTGAGACAGAAAAATGTAGTGCGGATTCTCAAGCTCTCTCTTGTGACGCTGGGAGGTTCATCTTCTTCCCTTCCTCCTGCATCTCTGAAAGTTAGTTGATCAGTTTTTCATGATACGTAAAAATGCCTTGATCCAGGAAGGGCCGTCCTTTTTCCCGCTCTCTTTCAAACATTTCTTAGATATGGCCCCAAGGAATTGTGTCAAGTAGGACATCTTTTCTTCTTTTTCATGATGTGATGAAAAGTGTACGAGGACTTGTCATTTGGGTATAGAACCTTAAGAATCTTTTGCCTCTTACACCTGCTGTCTTTTTCTTTTTAATGGACAACCAACCAGAAAATACTCAAGCCAGTCTACAGCTCCGTTTGGGAACTACTTCCCAAAGCCCTTTAGAGGCCTAAAGATTCTTGGGCAAATACCAGCCCGTTTGGCATTCATTTTTGGGTTTGCATTCCCCAAATGCCAGC
The DNA here is from genome assembly GCA_014182555.1 of Eucalyptus erythrocorys. NCBI lineage: Eukaryota > Viridiplantae > Streptophyta > Magnoliopsida > Myrtales > Myrtaceae > Eucalyptus > Eucalyptus erythrocorys. Next base: position 44,295,304 of record CM024597.1, on the reverse strand, counting down.
TTCACAAGGTTGAAAGCCCAAGGCACCTGCCTTCGTCTTTTAGCTTACCGAAAATGCTGAGCTTGAGGGACTAAAAATTTTTTTTCTTCCCAAATTATCCTCATTGATTTTTTGTTTGTCCGATTTCTCCCTTACTATTCATTGTCTTCTTCGCGAGCTTCTTCTTCTTTCGTGACTGGTCACTAGCGAAGGGCATGCAGTTGCCGGCAACCGTCGCCCAGATGACAGTTGTCGGGGGTTGGCGCAACCGACGCCGAGGGGTGGGTCGCGGCGAGGTCTGGGTCGCCGGGACCCAGATCTGGGGTGGTAGGGTCGCGGGAGGACCTTGCCGCTCTGGATCTAGGTTGCGATGGCGTCGCGCGACCTCTCGCAACCTTACCGCCCTAGATTCGGGGCGGCGAGTCACGCGACTCCGCCACGGCCCAAATCCGAGGTGGCGAGGTCCTCCCGCGACCTCGACGCCCCGGATCTAGGTCGCCAAAGGTTGAGGCGACGTCGCGCGACCTTGTCGCCGGAGGTCGTGCGACGCCGCCACGACCCAGATCCGGGGTCGCCGGGCCTCGTCGCCCTAGATCCGGGGTCACCGGAGGTCGTGACTGCGTCGTGCAACCTCGCCGCCCCACATTCGGGGTCGCTAGAGGTCGCCGACCTTGCCGGTCAATTTTTTTTTAATTTTTCTTTTGATAATTTTTTTTTTAACCACAAAGATGCTTTGTAAATATAATTCCCCAAACACCATTTTACTCAAAATGCTTCACAAAGGGTTTTCAAAGTACAATTTACCAAATACAGTTGTATTTTGAAAAAAAAACCTTTAACTCAAAGACTCAAAGGTGTTTGTATTTTCCTAAAAACTTTCCCTAAAAGTTTTCCCAAACGCACCCTACGTGAATTATTTCTTCTTTGTTCTTATTTTAGTCAAAGAATATTCCTGGGATAGAAATCGCATCTTGCTCAAGATGAAAATGTTGAGTTCTACCCTTTTACAAATATCAGTTCATTTAATGTGTTTAGGGCGTCTATAAAATCTTGTACCTAACCTGACTTTGCTGCTAACTTCACTCATGAATTTCACGTTACAGGTCTTGGATGAGCCATCGGACTGCCAAATGCTCAGACTGCAAGATACCATTAGAACTGCTGGTGTGAGCTTCTAAATAACTATTCTTGGGTAGATAGGTAATATATGCTTTTCCTTATAAAATAAGCAAAATAATAAAAAATGCAAACAATGTTTCTTATGAGCTATGATATAAACTGTGGACCTTATTGGAAATCGTTAGGTTGCTGCAGGATGTTGTATTATCTATTGGAGCTTGGCTAGGGATTTTGACGTGACTAGGGTGACATCGTTGCCCCATGTAAAACCTATTAGTAAAAGATGCACCAAGTTACTATGTTCAACCAAGAATATTGTCTTTACATATGATTGTAAATGGGATGATTGTAAATGGGTTTTTTTACTGAAATCATTCAGTTGATTACTAACACAAAGTAATCAAATGTACAGAGCTACATTAAGTGCAGAATATTTTCAGCACTAATGCAGTTATCAAATAAGTAGTGTCCTCCGATCCTTTGTAGTCAAAATTTTTCTGTTTCAGAAGGTATGTAATTCTCTTTCACCTCATTGCTTTTCCTCTACAGCTAAGAAGCCGAAGGCTCTCAATAGGGATGACACCTAAAACCTTCAGGTTGATGATGATTATAATTGCAGAAAACGAGCACTGTAATCAGAAGGAAGAAAGGAATGATGGTGAACCATATTTCAACTAACAAAAAGGATTAGCTTTTAACCTAAAAAATCCACGCTCAAGTTACTGTAGCGTTTCTCTCTCGTTTCTAAGAGTCCCTCCTACTGGTATGGTAGTTTTGCCCCTTTCCAAACCCTAGCCTTTCTTTCTCCCAAATTCGCTTCTCCTCCACGCCCAATCCCTTTGATTTCAGTTTCCTGCTCTCTTGTTCGCAGCTTGCTTCGTTACTTTTGGGTCTGATGGATTTCTGGTTTGAACTTTCGAAACCCTATTCCCCTTGGTCTAGAGAGTTTTTTTCGCCCCTGTTTCGAACCCCCGTTCTGTTCTTCACAAATCCGCTTAACATCCTCGCCATTTACCCTCGATTTCAAGCGATTCGCTAGTCTTCTTTACCTGAGTGTTGCTGATGGAGGTCCTCCCAATTTTCTCCTTCCCTCGCGTTCTCAGGTTTTCTCCATCTTCGAAATACTCTGTTCTGCATCCCCTATTTTCCCTCTCCGGTGCTCCTCATCTCCTCAGGATGGTCTTTGCTCGTCTTGGCTTGGATCTCGGCTGCTCTTCTCTATAACTCTATTCTCGGTTGACCTCACTTCCATCAATGGAAAGCCACGAAGAGGAAAATTCTCCACGACTCGCAGCGCTATATGCTTGCCTGGGAAGATTATGCTCGTCCGCGCACATCGAAGTCTGGGATGTTGACCCCTCTCCAGCAACCATTGCGGAATGTCAATTGACTCTAATTGGTAAAATTCAATCCAACCCTGCTATAAACTTTCCTGCATTTCAAAGCACTTTGAAGCGAGCATGGAGGACAAATCAAGTAGAAATTTTACAGCGTGAGTCCGGCCTGTACCTTGCCAAGTTTAAATATGCTTTGGATATATAGCGTATTTTAGAAGGTGGCCCATGGCTGTTCTCAGGTCATCTTGTCAATTTCAAACCCTGGCAACCCAATACCCCTTTGCACTGTTATGATTTTTCTACCTGCGCTATCTAGGTCCAAATCTTTGGTCTGCCCTTGGGATGCTGCATAGAAGATATGGTAGTAAAGGCTGTCAGGAATGTTGGCCGTGTCTTGCAAGTAAAAGCTGACGGTATTGTAGGTTTGACCTTGCGCGCGTGCTGTGCTAGGATTGACTTTCCCCTTTCGGACCCTCTTAAGATAGGACACCTAATTCGGCTAAATAATAGGACCCTTTGGTTGGACTTTCGATACGAGCAGCTCTCGCATTTCTGTTAATCCTGTGGCAGGTTAGGGCATCTCACGACTTCTTGCCCTAACATTCCTACTGTTGACTCTCTGCTGGACGGGCAGCAAAACCACCCCTTTGGCCAGTGGCTCTGAGCAGAGGTTAAGGAATTAAGTCCTTATTGGCAACTATACTATGACCAGATAGTTACTGAGGAAGAGATGGAGGAAAGAGTACCTGAGGCGCCACCAACGACAGTTCATCGTATTCCCTTGTTGATGCCTGCAACCACCTCTCAAACTCCCCCTAGTTCAGTCCACAGTTGTCATTTGAACATCCTCAGCCACTCCTCAGGCTCAGCCTTCTCTAAATGCTGCTCTACCAGCCAGTAGGACAAACACTGATCTCATCCCTGCCAAGGAAAAAATGAAAGGAATCCAAGTTCAGGAACCTAAAACCCCTCAAGGAAAGAAGGTAAAGAGTGATCGTCCTACTACGAAGATAGGACCAGCTAAGAAACCCAAACGTTACACCCCTTATGACTTAAAGGGTGTGATTCCAGCTGAGTATGACGAATCTTCGCTTCCTGATGCCCCCATTTTGGAAGCTTCTGAAGATGCAAGTTGGGCGATGATGGCTGGCCCTCAACAGCCACCAACTCATCAATGAAAATCTTGAGTTGGAACTGTCAGGGGTTGGGCAATCCCTTGATGGTCCTAGCGCTCAAAGCCCTGGTGGCTAATGAAAAGCCTGATCTCCTATTTTTGATGGAAACTAAACATCCTGAAAGTTTTCTTTAGTGTCTCAACCGCAACCTCCATTTTGCGCATCTCCAGGTGGTTTGCTCAGTTGGTGCAGCTAGGGGTTTGGCTCTCTTCTGGAATGACAGTCTAAGCTTGCATGTTTTCAGGTCAACCCCCTCTCTTTTTTATGTGTCGTGCACAGCTGCTGAAGACGTTAGTACTTGCCGTATCACTTGCCTCCATACCCCTGCAGTGCCCTCCCTTCGGCAGCCGTTTTGGCAAGAACTTCGCTCTATCAGCCTTGAGAATCACTCTCCCTAGGTTTGCCTTGGTGACTTTAATGAAATCCTTTACCCATGGAAGAAGGTGGGTTCGCGTCCTGCCGAGTTCTCTCGCATGTCTTCGTTCCAAGAGGTATTATCTGACTGTGCTCTGATGGATATTGAATCAAAAGGCCGTGCCTTCACTTGGCAGAATCATCGCTCTGGGGAAGCTCTGGTCAAGGAACGGCTGGATAGGGTCCTCTGTACTATGTCATGGCGATTACAGTTTCCCTTGGCAGAGGTCTTCGCTCTCCCGGCTGTCGCCTCCGACCACAGCCCTCTACTATTATCTACGACTGCTAGAAGAAGAAAGAGGAAGCGGTTCTTTGAATATGAGTTTTTTTGGAATGAGGACAGCGAATGCCGCCATATCACGAGCGAAACTTTGCCCTTCTCGGCTAAAGTAAAACTTGTTGCTGCTGCTTTGACCAGCTGGAGTCGAACCAAGTTCAACAACAACTATACTTGCATAGCACAGCTTCAGCAACAGCTTCAAGATATTACTAATCAGATCACAACTTTTTCATACAGGAACACTGTTCAAGCTTTGCAAAAAGAATTACATAGTAGCGTGAAGAGCAATTTTGGGCCACGAGATCTAGAATAAGTTGGTTGAAATGGGGTGATCGTAATACAAAATTCTTCCATACTACAACCGTTCAGCGGCGACGAAGGAATAGGATCAGCATGTTAAGGAATGAAGCAGGGGTTTGGGTAAGGGATCCTGAAAGGATTAAGGAAATGACGCACAGCTTCTTCTCCTCTTTATACACAACAGTGGGTATGTTGAAGCTATGGCCCTGTCTTAGATCAATGCCCTATGGTGGTGACGCCATCCATGAATACTGCCTTAACCACCTTGTTGACCCTTGATGAGTTGAAACAAGCAACTTTCCAGCTAGGAGCTACCAAGGTTCCTAGCCTCGATGGCCTGAATGGTATTTTTTATAGGACATATTGGGATATTATTAAAAATGATCTTTTCCGAGCAGCTCAGCACTTCTTTGTCTCAGGCTGTCTACCTTCAACTTTGAATGCAACAGTTATTGCCTTGATACCAAAACTACCTCACCCTGAAAGCCTTGATCAATTTCGTCCAATAAGTTTATGTAACTACGTCTATAAGATCATCTCCAAGGTGCTTGCCAATAGGCTCAAGCCTCTGTTACCAACTCTAATCTCTGAGGACCAATGTGCCTTTGTGAGCGGACGTCATATACAGGATAACATCCTTTTAGTTCAGGAGGTCCTCCATCATCTTAAATCAAGAAGAAGGAAGCGCAACTTTCAAGCAGTTATCAAACTGGACATGAGGAAAGCTTATGACAAGGTCGAATGGGATTTTCTACAAGCCTATCTTCTCAAGTTGGGTTTTCATGCTCACTGGGTCAAGTTAGTTATGCAGTGTATTACAACTAAATCGTTAAGCATTAGCATGAATGGCGAGCGCCTCCGGCCTTTCCAGCCAACCAGGGGCCTTCGCTAGGAAGATCCTCTATCCCCATACCTTTTCATCATCATGGCCAATCTCTTATCTTTACCTATTCATAAGGCAGTGGATGAGGGTACTCTTAAAGGTATTACCCTCAATCGATGGTGTCCGACTCTGTCACACCTTCTATTTGCTGACGATGCAATGTTGATGGTACAGTTTGCGAATGTCAAAATCTTTTGAGCATTCTGAATCAGTATTGCTTGGCTACGAGCCAAGAGATCAATCGAAACAAATCTAGGATATTTTTTAGCAAATCTTGTCCTGTTTCTCTACAAGAAAACATGGCCAGTGCCATTAGAGTGCCCATTCTCCAATGTGGTAGCAAATATCTCGATTTACCATTTGATTGGGGTCGGTCGAAGAGGGAAATGTTCTCGTGGATTTTGGCTTGTGTTAATGCTAAATTGGAAGGTTGGAAGGAGAATCTCTTCTCTAAAGCTGGAAAAGAAGTTTTGCTCAAGGCTGTGGTACAATCCATACTACAGTATGCCATGTCAATTTTTAGATTACTTGTATCTTTATGTAAATCAATTGAACAGAGAATAGCTAGATTCGGTGTGCGTATGATAGAAATAGAAGAGGAATTTACTGGCGCAAATGGGAAATACTGAAATAGAGCAAGGAAGTTGGTGGTTTACATTTCGGGATCTTATGAGTTTTAACTTGGCCATGCTTGTTTAACAAGCATGGCGACTTCTTCATCAGCCTTCCACATTATGGGCCAAAGTTTTCAAAGGTTTATATTTTCCATCTTCAAATTTCGATCAAGTTGGGAAAGGCTCTCACCCGTCATGGGGTTGGCGGAGTCTACTAAGCGGCCGAGAAGCAATTTTACCTTATACTCGCTGGTCAGTAGGAGATGGGAGGTCGATCCACATCAGGGTAGATCGGTGGCTACTTTTGGGCTTTTTAGTTGGACCTCCTCAGAGAGAAGAACCCTCTGTGGTGGCTAACCTCCTCGATCATACCACCAATACCTGGAGGTTTGATCTTCTTAGCAGATTTTTTGACTCCCAGGTGGTTAACCAAATTGCCTCAATTTAGGCAAGACCTACTTGTGTCCAAGATGAACTAATATGGACTGCTACCGCATCTTGGTGAATATACGCCAAATCAAATCGCTTATCGGGTAATCAAACATTCAGAAGATATTAAAAGCGCCGTTTCAACCTCAAATCCGCACCCAATTTGGTTTTGGCAAAAGTTATGGAGAATGAACACAGCTCCTAAGGTACGTCATTTCTTGTGGCTAATGTGTCATGATGGATTAGCAACAAGAGTGAATTTACATCAGCAAAACATCATTGACAATCCCTTCTGTACGTTATGCAATCAAGACATCCCTGAAACCCTAGAACACTTGTTCTTGTTCTGTCCATGGACCAAGCAAGTGTGGCGACATCCCCAGATCGCTATTCCTATTCAATCTAACCACGTTCATCACATTACAGCTTAGATTATGGAGCAGGCTACTAATCAAAACCCTTACTCGGTTCGGATCTTGTCGCCACTTTGCCCCGTGGCATATCGCGGCGAGGAATGCTTTTATTTTCAATCGCAAGTCTCCAGATCCACATCGAGTGGTTGACGATGCGCTCGTTCAATCTCTGGTTGATCAGACAGCTTCTCACTCTCCTGCCTGCAAGCAAACATCGCTTCCTAATAGTGGCTCTCTATGGCGCCCCCCAGATTTAGGGGTTCTTAAGGTGAATATTGATGGTGCTTATCAACCTGGAAGTAGGGAAGGAACCATGGCTTGTGTATGCCGCGATAATCAGGGGCAACTCACAGGCGGTTTTTTGGACAGCTTTGCTGCGAGCTCTGCGTTACAAGCGGAAATCCAAGCTTGTTCCCTCGCTCTCCGATATCTAATCGATCAAGGATTCTCTCTTGCTAAGGTGCTTCTTGAATCAGATAGCTAGATCCTTATTGAGACATTGAGGGAAAATCGACGACCTTCTTGGGAGGAATGCAGCCTCTTCTCTGAAGCTGCCTTTCTGCTTTCTTTCTTCCCAAATCTTACCCTAGGTTTCTATCATCGTCAAGCAAACATGACCGCTGATTGGGCTGCTAGGGCCCATGGCTCGGGTTCTTCTAGACGCCTTTAGACTGTATTTCCACCTCCTCATCCTTTAGATTTGGTGTTTGCTGATGCAATAGCTGCAGGGTGTATTTCATTTGTTCATGCAATATAAGTGTTCCGGCTTTTATGTCCAAAAAAAAAAAAAAAATCAACTAACAGTCTAACATCGCAATTGAACCGTAAATCATCCGACTTTTCCATCAGCCAGTCTTGCTCTCGTAACTCCACTGCTTGCGTACCGAACGAGGCTATAAAGTCCCCATGGAAGAGATACAATTACTCAGAAGCATCAAATTAATGATGGAGAAGGCAGACAGATGTCACATTGTGATGTACCCATCACCGGGAAGAGCCCACCTCAATTCCCTGGTGGAGCTCGCCCAGTTCCTCCTCCGCCACCACTCTTGCCTCTCCGTCACCGTCCTCATCTCCTCCCCTCCCCACCTCCTCCCTGTCATCACTCCTTACATCTCCTCCGTCTCCTCTGCCAACCCTTCCATCACCTTCCTCCACCTCCCTTCCGTCTCCCTCCCCCCCTCTCTCTCCACCGCCCCCACCGGCTTCTCTGACAAGCCGGCCATGTACTTGGAGTTTGCCCGCCTCAACAACCCCAACCTCCATCAAGCCTTGTCGGAGATGCTCTCCGCCTCCAAGCCGTCGCAGAAGCCCAAAGCCCTTGTCATCGACTTCTACTACAGCTCCGCTGCCGAGGTCACTGCCGCGCTTCACCTCCCCACGTACTATTTCCACCCTGCCGGCACAAACCCTCTCGCGGCGTTTCTCTACCTCCCCACCCTACACAAGCTCACCACCACCAGCTTGAAAGACCTTGACGGCAACGTTGACATCCCTGGCGTACCACCCATTCCGGCGAAGCACATGCCGTCGAGAATGCTGGACTGGAGTAGCAGAATCTACAGCCACTTCTTGGAAACGTCGACGCGGCTGGCAGAATCCGCCGGGCTCATATGCAACACGTTCGAGGCAATTGAGCCGAGGGCCCTCAAAGCGATATCCGAGGGACTGTGCGTGCCAGACGGCCAGACTCCGCCGGTGTACTGCATCGGGCCGCTCGTGGTGGCCAACGATCACATCAGCAGGGGTGATTGTCTCAGCTGGCTCGACTCGCAGCCCAGCCGGAGCGTCTTGTTTATGAGCTTCGGGAGCATGGGGGTGTTCTCGTCGAAGCAGCTGACTGAGATCGCTCACGCTCTCGAGAGGAGTGGGGTCAGGTTCTTGTGGGTGGTGCGTGACCCACCACCAGACGATGAAATCTGGCGCAACTTAGCTATTAAATCAGAAGATGATCCAGGTACATTTGCGTCTCGTCTCCATCAAGTGGTACAAGGATAATACGGGGGACTGCGAACCACGGTCAGAAGTCAAATAATTCAGTTCACGGGCTCTCAATCGCTCGATTTTCTTAAGATTTGTTAGTACACTCAACGATTTCCTTTCTCTTCAGGCATGGATGCGATCTTTCCGCCTGGGTTCACGGAGAGAACCAAGGAAAGAGGGCTACTGCTGAAGTCGTGGGCCCCGCAGGTGGCCGTGCTGAACCACGACTCGGTGGGCGGGTTCGTGAGCCACTGCGGCTGGAACTCGGTGATGGAGGCGTTGTGGGCCAGCGTGCCCGTGATAGTCTGGCCGCTCTTCGCGGAGCAGAAGCTGATCAGGGCGTACCTTGCCTGGGACCTGAAGCTGGTACTGTCAGTGGCCGAGTCGGAAGGAGGGTTCGTGACGAGGGACGAGTTCGCAGGGCGAGTCACCGAGTTGATGTGCTCGGAGAAAGGGAGAGAAGTGAGGGAGCGGATGGCGGAGATGAGGAATGCGGCGAGGGAGGCGTTGAGCGAGGGAGGGTCGTCGCGGGTGGCGATGGCGAAGTTGGTGGACTCGTTCAAAAGCGGAATGATGCGAGAAGATGAGTAATAATATCATTTTCTACCCAGATGGAAGATCAATGAAGGCATCGTTTATATCCTTGTTCAAATGTTATATGGCCGAAGAGGGCGTAATGAATGGTGCAAGTGTTTCTGTGGTTTTGCTATGTTGAAATAACGACAACGACGACGCCATAATCTTCTGCATAGATATCTCTATCTACGCATGTGCTTTCATTCAAGAATAAATCACTGGTCAACAATCGTTGCAACCCTTGGAAAATCTTAATTCCATAAAGAGAAGTCATTACATGCACCTGATGCATCAAACTAGACTAAAATAGCCATTAATGTTGTTATACGTTTGGGTCTCGTTAAAAATTATAGTTTTTAGCACGTCTTGTAGGTTTATATTGTCTAATAATTTCCAATGAAATGATTTCATCAAAAACATGTGATTTTTTCCAATCAATTATGAATATTAAGCAAAATGCAACTATCGAATTTCTTTTCCTAAAAATTCAACGAGTTTTGATCATCGGATCACGAGCTAATTAAACTATCTCACCCACAAGCGAGGCTAGTCTATATAACACACAACAGTCCAATTGTTCGACCTTCAGGCACAATCCAACGGCAAATGGTACGAAATTAAGTGCCGTATGCGTACTGGTTAGTAGAAAGCTTTAAATTATAAAGAAGACTTGATAGCCAAATACACGGAATTTGGTGTTGTGATCACGAGCATTTGTTCGTAGACAAAGATTTCTTCGATCTCCCAATTAATAGATCCTTGATCATAAATTCGTTGTGATCACGAGCATTTGTTCGTAGTTCCTATATAAAGTATTTCGACATATGAAACTTAAAAGATTTAATACGATTGACGAGTGAGGTTTGTCACAACCTACTTTTTCCAACTGAAATGGCAAGAGCTTATGGGTTTAGGGGTATCGCCTAAAAAGCAAGTCTACAACCTCCGTTTAAGCATGCATCCTCCCAAGCTCATATTTCACGCAATATTGTGGTATTTGTTGTTAAGTTAAATTGGCACTATGCATATTTTCTAATGAGGAGTTGTTGGTAACCTATTGGAGTCAACTAGAGGTATGGAAGTTTAATTCACTTCCCACGCAACCAGAAAATCTATGTGCGAGGACTCATTTACATTGATCATTCAATTAGTACAATTTCAGGACCTAATCTTGTTCAATTACAAACCAAAATATTCAGCAAGTCTTCTTACTAATTAGGAGTCATAAGGTTCTATCCCAAACTAAGCTAAAGGAAAACAATATTCAATGAATTGAAAATGCACAATTAAATAATAATTGACATGAAAACGCATAATCACAACAACCTAACATTTGTCTCTAAATTCAAACAACACTATATTATAAAGCTTTATGAGCGTGTTCAATTTTTGAGTTTCAAGGATTTTCACACATTTTAAGGAAAAAAACTACTCAAAAAGTAATTTTTAAGCTTTTCCCTAAAAATAAATGTTTTCGGAAATTTTTTTAAGTTTTCTGATTTTGAAAAATATTCTTAAAAATAATTTTTAAATTCTTTTATTTTGGAAAGGGACACTGGGCTGGGCCCTGGGAGCCAATCCGAAAATGAACTAAACTTGGAGTCACGCTTGGGCCATTGACATTTCTGGGCTTTTATATTAAATCCATTTAACAGCAGCCCAAAGTTCACTAAAACTAGAATCTAAATTAGTTGCGTAAGTACGCTGAGCTCGTTGTTACTTTCCTAGAACAGGCCAACCTTCTCAAGTAATCTAGGCACCTTGTTAACACCGAATTTTGAAAAAATAAAATTGCATTTTTGAACAAATAAAAAGAAAAAAAATGAAAATAAGGGAAATTGATTTGATTGAAGTATGCAAGGAAATATGGAATTCTGATAGATGTCCGGATGTTGTTAAATGTGGAATCAATTTAAAAATCAAGTGGTTAAAGGCAATAATTTTACAAAGTGAAAGAAATCTGAGCAAAATCGAGCTGATTGCGAAATCACGCTCTAATTTACATCATTGATTTAATGCAACAGAAGATGGAAAATTGAAAGTTGCTATAAAAATGGTTGTCTGAAAATCACTATAAAGAGGAGCCACAATTTTCATGCCGCCAGAGAGGATTTTCAAAGTTTGAGAGGGGGATTTTTCAAAAATTTTTGAAAGCAAAAAGAGAGGATTTTCGTGCAAATTCGAGCAAAAAGAGAGAAAAAAAGGAGAAGTAAAAAAAGAGTGTGTATGGGCGTGTTAAAAAAAGAAAAAAAAAAAAAAGAGAGAGAGAAAAGAGCGCGCGTCCGTTTATCTTCCCCGGCGTGCCTCGCCGTCCCCGTCGGCCACCGCACCGGCCACTGTGCCGGCGCGGCGCTGCCTCGCGCCGACTGCCGCGCCTTCGCCACCGCACACCTGAGCCCGAGTCGACACCGAGCCGCCCCTGCTCACGCCTCAGCCCTCACCGACGCCTGCGGTTCTCCTCGACGCCCTCCTCGTCGCCTGCCGGTCCGAGATCCGCCGCGCCAGCCCATCCATTCGCGACATCTCGACGCCAGTCGAGCCCAGCACCGCTGCAACCGGACACCGGAGCCGCCGCGCCTCCGCCAGTCACCATCGCCGCTACATCACCCTCCTCGTGAAGCTCGCCGCCTCTGAGCTGCTCCCCCGATCTCGCCGTCGTCGCCATCGCAGCACGCTGTCCCCTTCGATCGCGCCTCGGCCCTTCGCCGATTGAAATTCGCTGCCTGCAGATCTCCCTAGATCTGAGCCAGATCTCACTGCTCGCCGCCCGGTGATCCTCGATTTAGCTCCTCCTCCACCAGAGCTCCGAGCCTGTGAGCCCCCCCATCACCAGTCGACGCCGATCCCTGCCACGATCCAGCACCCGACGCCGCCTGGAACCGAAACCCACGACGATCCGAGCTACCGCCGCGCCTGCAGCGTCTCCGATCTGTCCCGACGCCAGTAGCCGGTCGACGTATCCTCGCCCGTGAGCCCGCGTCCCCAGCCACTCGAGACCCCCTCGCCGGAATCCGTCGCCGCCGATCCCCTCGCTGGCGATTTCACTGAACTGACGGCCAAGATTTTTTTTTTTTTTTTTTTAAGGAAAAAAATCAAATCAAATTTAGGTATATTTTTATTTTTATTAAGTTTTTTATTATTTATTATTTATTGTTTATTTGTTTGACATATTTTACTATGTTTAATTAGAAATTCCCACATTTTACCTAATTCGCAACCGCGTCTATTTTTTTTATTTCATCTATAAGACTTTAGATGAAATAATTAATTAAATGAGAATAAAATTGATATTTTGATATTTAAGATTTAAGATCAATTTATCGATTTTACTAGCGAAATGTTATCCTTTGATTTGAATGATGCATGACATTTTTGTGATTGGTCCGTCTTGTTTTGATTGATTTATTTATTTTAAATTATGTTTGAGTTAGAATATTGCATGCTTTAGGATTATTTATTTAGATTGAATATTCTATTATCATGAACTTTTGAAATAAAAATAAAACTAAAACAACCATAAAATTTAAAAATTTAAAATTTTGCATGAGCATATAGGTTTAGTAAATTAGTCATGTAGGATAGTAAATTAGAAATTTCTTAGAATTACATTTTTTAGGATTACATTTTTTAGAATTTTTTTTTTTTTTTTTGAAATAGGTTAAGGTTAGACCTAGATAACCTTTTGTTTCAAATAGAGTCTTAGAAACGTTGGCACATTTTTTAAAAAATAAAATAAATAAATAAATAAATAAGATGATTTTCTAAAACAGAATAGGGTTTAAGTCAAATTAATTCTAAAAATGAATTAGAAAATTATTATTATTATTTTAAAATATCTTAATTAGGGTTTTTATTAATGCATGAATTTCAAATAAAAAAATACAAAAATAATAGGTGCATATTAACTAGTTTGCATAATAGAATCATTTAATTAGAATATATTTACTAATAGAATTAGGTCATGAGGTGCATGTTAGCTTGTCTACATAATAGGTCTATTTAATTAGAATTTGCATATTAGAAAATTAAATCATTAAGTTTTTTTTATTAAAGAGATTAACTCATTTAGTTAAAATGCATGTTATATGATAAAATCTCAATTTCAAGAAAAACCCAAAAAATAATTGCTTGTTTTGTGTGATGCAATTTATTTGTTCATTTATTGAATGTTTAACAATGGATGAGCACTCGTGTGGTCGCCATTATTTGCATGATAGTAATTAGGTTAAAATAAATCAAAATTGCCTGCATAAAACATTAAAAAAAAAAAAAAAAAAAAAAAGATACCGAAAGGGCATTAGGAAAGTCTAATGTAATAAAGTCCTCGTACCCCTAATCTCTAGTTCGTAAGAGTAAACTTATGTATCTAATTAATCTACCGAAAAATAATTAGTGACGACTCCTAATTGAAATCCATCTGCATGTTTAAAAATTGGAACCTAAAGTCGCGAATTGATATAGGTCGGCGAGGGCCCGAGCTAAGTCTAGACTTAGCAGTTCATTAACCTAAACTCTAGGTGATGCACCCGAAAAAATTAGGTCGCGACACACCTTTCATGCATGAGTGTGTGTGTTTATACCGATCTTTGTGGATGATTTGTTTCAAATTGTGGAAATTGACTAACTTCTTAATGATCAACTGCTCTGTGAAACTATGTTTTAGAGAATCAGGTGATTCACTTGACCAGCCATTTGAAAAGACCTCAAGCCAAATGGTACCCATGGAAAGTGATCAGGAAAGTGGTCAGATTGTGAATGAGGTTCCCAATCAGGCACAGTTGAATGTCAAACCGAAATACAGGTCATACGCCTTATGCTTTATAATGAAGAAAGTGTTTGGGATCAACTGTACATGAGTTGCACTTTCGTTCGTTTACTTTCAAAATCATCATGATGCCGGGCACTCTGGACTTCGGGAGAACCATGACACCTAATCCTGAAGTTCATACCATTTTGTTTTTTAAGCGACCATGGCATTTTTTCAGAAAGATAAAAGTCTTAGGATAAAGGGAAAGTAGTTTTATTAGATGGACAAAACTAATTTTGATGGAGGTGACAATGGAGGCGACAATGGAGGTGCATCTTGATACGGAGTTTTAAGCTCATTTTTCCACGCAAAACATGGAGCACTTGCTCCTTTGTATAGATAGGCCGACAACCGACTCAAACGATAGCTGGACTTGTACACGTTACAGGTGGCTATTTGTCAATAATGAAGGACTTAGACTACTCTTGACTAGGGATGTGCAAAATATACGGGAACCGCCCGGACCTCTCGGAACCGGACCGGAACCGCCCGGAACCGGCGGTTCTTGAGGGAACCGATCCGATTCCCGGTTCCAAATTTTCGGAACTGATGGGTACTGGTCCGGTTCCTAGTTCCATAGGCGAATCTACCCACCCGGACCGGATCGGAACCTTTTTAATATTTTTAAAAAAAATTACTAAAAGAAACCCTAGATTAGATCCCATTTCCTCACTCCCTTCGTCTTTGGTTCTCTCTCTCTGTCTCTTTCTTGGTTCCTCCTAATTTTATCGCTATTTCGATTCCTCCCCGAGCGTTGACGCCATTGCCGCTGCTCCTCCGCCGCTACTATTTGCCCCCTCGCGTCGGCCACCACCACGCCACAGCCGCAAAAAATTGTTTCGCGACCCGAAAAAAAATTGTTTAGACCCGACCGTTCTATGTTGAAAACCAAAAATTATTTCGCGTCAAGATCGGTTCCATGGATCCACCCGGAGAACCGAACCGGACCGGCGGTCCGGTTCTCGGGTGGATCCATGCAACAAACGGGTGGATCTCGATTCCAATTTTTCGGAATCGGTCCTTAGCGAGCGGTTCCCGGTTCTAGGTCGAGAACCGCCCACTCGGACCATGCACACCTCTACTCTTGACTCTGACCACCGGCTTGGACTTCTGCTTACCGTTTCTTTTGCTAATGCTTGCTTGCATTTCCACGTAAGTCTTCAAATTTCAGCCATCAACTGTCATTCTCAACAATTCTAGAGGAGAGCGCTTTACTTCTTGATTAAGCTAGCTTTTATGGCATTACACGTACAACCTCTAAGCTAGAGATTTGTTGCACGTTCTCTAGGCTTCTCCGGATATTAACTAGTTGTTATTCACGTTCTCGACTCTTCTTTCTTCATGATTAAGCGAGTAGTTATATATTTTACTGAAAATGGATCACAATTTCCAACACTTCCATTGATAAAGAAAATAAAAAAATGTGTTGATCCAGAGAAGGGCTATCCTTTTTCCCACTTTCTTTCATACGTTCCATAGACACTAGCCCCAGGAGAAGGCCAGGGCGTTGTGGGTCTCGCTGGGATGAAAAAAGTGTCAAGTAGACCATCTTTTCTTCCTGTCGACGAGGTCACTGTGTTATAGACTAGTAGATGTACCTTAAAATGATCCGAAACAGACAATTTAGAACGCATTTAGTAACGTTTTGTTAAAAAAATTATTCTAGAGAACAAAAATATAAAAAATTATTTCTGTTCTTGAGAATAATTTTTAAACGAAAGAACTTGTTTGATAAGCGCACAAAATTTTTTATTTCGGAATAGAAAATGAACGAAACACATTTAGTAAACTTGTATAATTTTTTTATTTCTTTTAATTCTTAATTTTTTATTTTTTATTCCTTTTGGCCGGTCGTCGACCTTGGCCCTAGCCGACGACCAACCAAGGAGGGCTAACGGCCTCGCCCAGCCACATTAAGGCTCGCCGGACCATCGCCAGGCGAGCTTCGCGCCTCTCGGTCTCGCTAATGGTTGGGGGAGCTCGACCTCACCGGATTTGGGTGAGGAGCTCGCCCAGCCAAGGCGAGGCTGAGCCTCGCCGGGGGCCGTGATGCTCCGGTGAGGTCGTCGGATCTGGGTGAGCTCGAGCTCGCCTAGCCAAGGAGAGACCAAGCCTCATCGAGGGCCGACAACACTCCGATGACCGACCAAAGAAAAAAGAAGAAGAAAAGAAAAAAAAAGAGAGAAGAAAAAAATATAAGAGAGAAAAATTGTTTATTGGAAGTGTTCGGGAACATACTTATTTGTTAATTTTGTTTCAAATTTATTTTCAGGAACAAAAGTATAAATAAATATATTTCTGTTCTTTTTTTGTTAATCAGAATAAACGAAAAAAAAAATTGTGTCCCAAGAAACAAAAGTAAAAGCCAAACGAACAGGCCTTACTAAACCCGTTCTGACTTTTGAGCGAGGTCTATGTCATATTGATAATCAACTTCACGATCGCAACTCATTCTTGTGCCGTGACGTGAAAGCTATCCTTCACGCTCTTTATCATGACGAATAGTTTGGATTCTCAAGCTCTCTCTTGAGACGCTGGGAGCTTCATCTTCTTCCTTTTCTTCGGCAACTCCGAACGTTAGTTGATCCGTCTTTCCATGAGACAGGAAAATGTAGTGATGATTCTCAAGCTCTCTCTTGTGAGGCTGGGAGGTTCATCTTCTTCCTTTTCTCCAGCAGCTCTGAACGTTAGTTGGTTGGTCTTTTCATGAGAGAGAAAAATGCATTGATCCAGGAAGTGCCGTCCTTTTTCCCGCTCTCTTTCGTACGTTCTTTAGATATCGGCCTTGGGAAAAGCAAACGTGTCGGCCTGGCCGTGGTGAAAAATGTGTCAAGTAGGCCATCTTTTCTTCTTTTTCGCGATGTGATGAGAACCGTACGTGGACTTGTCATTTCGAAGTAGAACCTTAAGACTTTTTTGGCTTACACCTGTTGTCCTTTCCTTTGGTCCAATAAGTTTAAGATTAATTGATTAATCTTTCTATTAAATAGAACTTGGCGAGGCCAACCCTAATCGACCATGGCTTATGGCCTATAGTTGGGGATTGGCCTCCGAGCCCCCAAAAAACACAAAAGGGAGAAGAAAGAAAGAATAATTAAAAAATTAAAAATTAATTTATTATTAAAAAATTTACATCAATACTAATTATGTCATTTATAATGATCGAACATCCATGTAAGTGACGTTTGGCTTAAATTGATTAGATTGATTGAATTGATATTAATATAAAAAAACCTATGACTATTTTGATTCGATTGAGAGATTTATGACTAAGTTGTTATCAATATAATAGGTTAGAAACTTTTTTTTTGTACTTTTCTCGAGAATTGGTCTTGATCATTTTGATTTCAATTCTCGTTGATGTCCCCATGGTCAATAAGAGGTTATGGTAAGCTTATTTATTCATGACATATGTTATGTTCACTGGAAAGACAAAAAACTACAAATGCGGACAATGTCCTGAATAAAGGGAAGAATTTCTCTAAAATTTCATCCTTTCAACCTTTTATACAGCAAAATAAAACAAAGAGAAATGCCAAATATGTTGAGATTGATTCATGAAATACGCATAGATGAAGTGAAAATTATTATTAGATGTTGATTAGGATCAATTTATAACAAATGCTTGGCAATAATTCTAATGTACCTAGTACCATATAAGGAAAAGAAAAACATCGAACAAGTTAACTACACAATATTTCAGTTGGGTATTTCTCTCCTTGAAAAGACATGCTATTGGTGAACAATGAAAAAATTGTCCAACCAGTCATAATATTATTATACAAAGATCAATACAATCATCAATTTTTCAAATTTGCAATTGAGTTTGTAATTTTTGCGAGAAATTTCAATATAATCTTTATGTTTCCCTCAATTTCTGCCTAAAATCACTGATATGGCGACGTGTCATATAGGATAATTGACGACAACTAGACCGTAACATCATTAAATTGATAAAATTATAAAATTTAAAACTAAATTGATATCTCTACTTATTTAATTTTTTTTCGTAAATGGAAGCTGTTGATGCCTTCACCGCCCACCCCCCCCCTTTTTTTTTTTTTTTTTTTTTTTATCAATTCACGAGAATCTTTTACCTAACATAAGAAACTATTGCAAAAGAAATTGTATCAATCTATTTAATAGCCGTGAGCGAGTATCTACACTTTTTCCCAGACATATAGAAAAGGAGTCGTTGGCTATCCACCTGCCCTTGTAGCAAAAGGGCCAATGATACACAAATGGGCAAGGATACTTGGCAGGAGTAGAGAGCATCATATTCCCCAAAGCTGATAAGACGCCATGGTAATTATAATTGCACGAGACGTGCAGTCAGCAACACTGTAATCAGAAGGAGGAGATATTGGTGAACCGTAGTTCAACCACCGTCAGAATTAAACCGTAAATCATCCGACTCTTCCATCAACTAACCTCGCTCTCGTCACCGCACTGTTTGCGTCACGAACGAGGCCATAAAGCCACCGCGGGGGAGATCCAATCACTCAGAAGCGTCGATTCATGATGGAGAAGTTAGACATATGTCACATCGTCATGTACCCGTCACCGGGAAGAGGCCACCTCATGTCCCTGGTGGAGCTCGGCCAGTCCCTCCTCCGCCGCCACCCTTCCCTCGCCATCACCGTCCTCATCTCCTCCCCTCCCCACCTCCTCCCTTCTATCACCCCTTACCTCTCCTCTGTCTCCTCCGCCACCCCTTCCATCGCCTTCCGCCACCTCCCCTCCGTCTCCCTCCCCCACTCTCTCTCCTCCGCCCCCACCGCCCTCTCTGACGACCCGGCCATGTACTTTGAGTACGCCCGCCTCAACAACCCCAACCTTTACCATGACTTGTCTGAGCTGCTTTCCGACTCCCAGCCGTCACAGAAGCCCAAAGCCCTCGTTGTCGACTTCTTCTACAGCGTCGCCGCCGAGGTCGCCGCCGCGCTTCGCCTCCCCACGTACTATTTCCTCCCCGCCGGCGCGAACCCTCTCGCGGCGTTTCTCTACCTCCCCACCCTACACAAGCTCACCACATCCAGCTTCAAAGACCTGGATGGCAACGTCGACATCCCGGGCGTACCGCCGATTCCAGCAAAGCACATGCCGTCGAGAATGCTGGACCGGAGCAGCAGAATCTACGGCCATTTCTTGGAAACGTCGACGCGGCTGGCAGAATCCAACGGCCTCATAAGCAACACGTTTGAGGCGCTCGAGCCGAGGGCCCTCAAAGCGATATCCGAGGGACTGTGCGTGCCAGACGGCCGAACTCCGCCGGTGTACTGCATTGGGCCGCTCGTGGCGGCTGACGATCACATCAGCAAGCACGAATGCCTGAGCTGGCTCGACTCGCAGCCGAGCCAAAGCGTCTTGTTTATGAGCTTCGGGAGCATGGGGGTGTTCTCCTCGAAGCAGCTGAGAGAGATCGCTCACGCTCTCGAAAAGAGTGGGGTCAGGTTCTTGTGGGTGGTCCGTAACCCACCACCGCACGATGAAATCTGGCGCAACTTAGCTATCAAACCAGAAGATGATCCAGGTATGTTTCTGTGTATTGTCTACAACAAGCGGCATAAGAATAATGCGTGGGACGTCAAATCACGGTCAGAAAAATGATCTTCTTGAGCTCTCCACGCGAGTTGAGTCAAGATTTCTTATTATACACGCCACTTTCCTTCCTCTTCAGGAGTAGATGAGATCCTTCCGAGTGGGTTCACGGAGAGAACCAAGGACAGGGGGCTGGTGCTGAAGTCGTGGGCCCCGCAGGTGGCGGTGCTGAGCCACGACTCGGTGGGCGGGTTCTTGAGCCACTGCGGGTGGAACTCGGTGATGGAGGCGGTGTTCGCAGGCGTGCCCATGATAGTCTGGCCGCTCTACGCGGAGCAGAAGCTGAACAGGGCGTACCTGGCCTGGGATTTGAAGCTGGTCCTGGCTGTGGCCGAGTCGGAAGGGGGCTTCGTGACGACAGATCAGTTGGCGGAGCGAGTCAGTGAGTTGATGTTGTCGGAGAAAGGGAAAGAAGTGAGGGGGCGAGCGGCGGAGATGAGGAATGAAGCGAGGCAGGCCTTGAGCGAGGGAGGGTCGTCGCGGGTGGCGATGGCAAAGTTGGTGGATTCGTTTAAAAAAGGAATGATGTGAGAAGAAGAGTAATTGTATAGTCTATTTTTAATTGAGAAATAATTACGTAATGACTTTTAATATATATTATAAGAATAATAGTTTATTCTAGATTATAAAAACTTAAATTTTAAATAATTATAAGTTATCGTGAGATTCACTTATTTAAGAATTTTATGATTTGATATACAATGTCATTCTCATAGTAATTCAAAAATTATTATATTAGCAAAATTTGTATAAATAATATTTGGGAAGCTCATAGTCCCCGAGGCCGTCTTCTTGGCCACCATGTTCTTGATGGTATAGAGCTTCTTGAGCCTCCAGACGATGAATTCACTGGACAACACTTGGCCCTTGTTCTTGCCCCTTGTGATGTCAGTGACTGGCTCGCTCTCGTAGGGCGCCACCATGATATTGATGCCATGGCTATCGATTTTGCTCCCAAGTGCTTCGGCGAGGGTGACTTGCAAGGTGACCGGTGATGGCCTCTGGAACGTTACCTTGCATATGTACACGAACGAGATGGCTTGCATGTCAATCGGAAATGGCCGCTTCACAAGGGGCGGAGTTGCAAGGAGAGAGAAGCAAGCGAAAGCTGGAGCAATGGCGGCCGTAATGTTGTTCTTCGACGACGGCGAGGTATGGTTGCTTGACGCACGGTGGAGCAACGATGAGTACGGAGAGAGAATTTGAAATTCAAAATTTCGAAACCTTCGTGAGGAGAAAGAAATGGGATTCATGAGGGGAACGAGAGGCGTCTGCTTCTCTTTCCTTCTTCCATGCCATAATAAATGCACTGCAGAGGAGGCGTGCAGGTTAGGAGAGCGTGTACAGGCTAGAGGGGGAAGAAGGCTAGAAAGAGAGGAGAGAGAGGGGAGGAGGGCTGAAGACATCAAGCGGGCCCATGTCTCCAATGACGTCGTATGAATGGTCGGAAACCACGTTGACATGGCGCTCCCAAAGCACCTAATATTTTCTCTGAAATACTCGAGAAATTTCACCTGCCTAATATTTTCTCGAATCATCTACTCTTCCATCAACCAGTCTTGCGCTCGTTACTCCACCGCTTGCGTCCCGACCTAGGCCATAAAGCCACCGCGGAAGAGGCCACCTCGCGAGCGCCGGGGCACCGGATCCAATTACTCAGAAGCGTGCAACCCACGATGGAGATGGAGAAGGCAGACAAATGTCACATCGTGATGCACCCGTCACCGGGAAGAGGCCACCTCATGTCCCTGGTGGAGCTCGCCCAGTTCCTCCTCCGCCACCACTCCTCCCTCTCCGTCACCGTCCTCATCTCCTCCCCTCCCCACCTCCTCCCTTCCATCACCCCTTACGTCTCCTCCGTCTCCTCCGCCACCCCTTCCCTCGCCTTCCGCCACCTCCCCTCCGTCTCCCTCCCCCGCTCTCTCTCCTCCACCCCCACCGCATTCTCCGACGACCCAGCCATGCACTTCGAGTACGCCCGGCTCAACAGCCCCAATCTCCACCAAGCCTTGTCGGAGCTGCTCTCCGCCTCCCAGCCGTCACAGAAGCCCAGAGCCCTCGTCGTCGACTTCTTCTACGGTTCCGGCGCCGAGGTCGCTGCTGCGCTCCATCTCCCTGCGTACTATTACTTCCCTTCCGGCGCAAACCCTCTGGCGGCATTTCTGTACCTCCCCACCCTACACAAGCTCACCAACACCAGCTTCAAAGACCTGGACGGCAACGTCGACATCCCGGGGGTACCGCCTATTCCGGCGAAGCACATGCCGACGAGAATGCTAGACCGCAGCAGCAGAATCTACGGCCACTTCTTGGAAACGTCCATGCGGCTGGCGGAATCTGCCGGCCTCATAAGCAACACGTTCGAGGCGCTCGAGCTGAGGGCCGTGAAAGCGATATCGGAGGGACTGTGCGTACCGGACGGCCGAACTCCGCCGGTGTATTGCATCGGGCCGCTCGTGGCAGTCGACGATCACATCAGTAACCGGGATTGCCTAAGCTGGCTCGACTCGCAGCCGAGCCGAAGCGTCTTGTTTATGACCTTCGGAAGCATGGGGGTGTTCTCGTCAAAGCAGCTGAGAGAGATCGCTCAGGCGCTCGAGGGGAGTGGGGTCAGGTTCTTGTGGGTGGTGCGTAACCCACCACCGGACGATGAAATCTGGCGCAACTTAGCTATTAAACCAGAAGATGATCCAGGTATGTTTCCATCAAGTGGTACGAGAATAATACGGGGGACTCCGAATCACGGTCAGAAGTCAAATGATTCAGTTGAGAGCTCTCAATCACAAGTTTTACATAGATTTGTTAGTACGCCCAACAAATTCCTTTCTCTCTTCAGGCATGGATGCGATCCTTCCGAGTGGTTTCACGGAGAGAACTAAAGACAGAGGGCTGGTGGTGAAGTCATGGGCCCCGCAGGTGGCGGTGCTGAGCCACGACTCGGTAGGCGGGTTCGTGAGCCACTGCGGGTGGAACTCGGTGATGGAGGCGGTGTGCGCTGGTGTGCCCATGATAGTCTGGCCGCTCTACGCGGAGCACAAGCTGATCAGGGCATACCTAGCCGGCGAGATGAAGCTGGTACTGTCAGTGGCCGAGTCGGAAGGCGGGTTCGTGACGACAGAAGAGTTGGCAGGGCGGATCGTGGAGCTGATGTGCTTGGAGGAAGGGAGAGAGGTGAGGGGGCGAGTGGCGGAGATGAGGAACGCGGCGAGGGAGGCGTTGAGCGAGGGAGGGTCGTCGCGGGTGGCGATGGCGAAGTTGGTGGACTCGTTTAAAAGCGGAATGATGTGAGAAGATGAGTAACAATTATCTGGCGTAAATAATATTTTATATTAACGGTTTTATATATCGTCGA
The DNA here is from genome assembly GCA_014182555.1 of Eucalyptus erythrocorys. Lineage (NCBI taxonomy): Eukaryota > Viridiplantae > Streptophyta > Magnoliopsida > Myrtales > Myrtaceae > Eucalyptus > Eucalyptus erythrocorys. The sequence continues at coordinate 44,272,042 of CM024597.1, read as the reverse complement.
TAATTCTCAAAATAAGCATTAGATAAGATCGCTTGTAAAATTTATTACGCTCTTAATGTATATGATCTACTTTTCTAAGAAGAATATGTAGAACAAAAAAACTGTCATGGCGATTATCGTAAATCTCTGTCCACGAGGAGGAAGATCAACAAATGCATCGTTCCTATTCTCGTTTAAATATGATATGGCTAACGAGAAAAGGCTAATTTGGACCGAGTCCACGACCAGACACCATCACGAGGAAGCCTTGTAAGATTCAGCCACCAGTCCATGGTGACATATAATGACAACAATTCAATCTTATCCAATATTTCTTTGAAAGTCGATAGTATTTTTCGCTCCTAATTGGAGGAAATTTCCTCAGCCTTCTTTAGTCGATAGGTTACAAATTGTGTGCATCATCTGCTTTGGAACTTCATTGCGGGTTGATATAATGCTTAGGGTGTATTTGTTTCGCGGAATACATTTTCGGGGAAAACATTTTCCTCATTTTCGTTTGGTTGGCTGAGGAAAATGAGTTAACCGAAAACGTTTCCTATTTAATGTAAAACATTTTCCTAACAAAACTTAAATTCGGGAAAGTGATTTCCCTTTGAAAGGACCGAAAAACGTTTTCCAAATCTACTAAAACCTAGATCCGATGCTTGGTTTATAAACAATTATTCTTATAAAGATATATTTTAAAATTTTTATAATTCTTTTTAAAATATTTTTAAAAAAATCGAAATTTTAATTTTTAATATAATTATTTATTTATTTTTTAAAAATATAAATTTTTAATTTTTAATAATTATTTTTCTTTTTTCTCTTTTCTCTTTTCTTTTTTTCTTCTTCTTCGGATGACGGCCAGCGACCGGCCATAGGTAAGATTGAGCTTGTCGGTGTCGGGCGGGCTCAATCTCACCTATCTGGCGAGGCCGAGGCCCCACCCGACACTGGCAAGTTCGAGCCTCACCAGTCGTCAACGAGGCCAAGCCTCGCCGGATCTAGCGAGGCTCGAGCTCGTCGGCATCGGCGAGGCTTGATCTCACCCGGCTCGTCACCGACTAGTGGCCGGCCATCACCCCGCCGGCCATCGGCTAAAGAAGGAATAAAAAAAAAAAAAAGAAAAAAATTGAAATATGAAAAATAATTATAATTTCGATTTTTATAAAAAAATATTTTTATAAAGTTAAAAAGGTCATAAACTCAATAAATTAATTTGGAAGTAAGAGGCACATTATTGTCAATTGTTAGGTCAAATGTCATTCAATCATTTTTCAAATGTGATCCAAAAACCAGAAAATACGTTCAATCACATATCACCAAACAAATGAAAACTAACCGTTTTCTTGGAAAATGATTTTCCGGAAAACATTTTCTAAAAACGTTACGTTTTCTGTGAAATAAACACACCCTTAATGTGCATCATCTGCTTTCGAACTTCATTGCGGGTTGATATAATGCTAACTAATAAGCATGGATATTTCATGTGACTATATCATTGCAATTAGGAGGCACTCATTTAATTATCTTCCCTTCTATCACCTCGTTCTTAAAATGTTATAACAATTGGTGACGTGCAAACTAGTTATGATATTGATATGCCTCATATTTCATGTTTCATGCGAAAATTTCTCGAGAATGGTAGTTAGGAGGCATTCATTCAGATGTTCTCTTTTTCAACACCTCATTCTAGAAATGTTACGGCGTGCGATGCTAGTTATGATACTGATATGCCTCATGATTTATGTTCCCCCCAACCCCCCCCCCCCGCGGGTCTCTTCTAGGATTTTGACTTCTCGATCTGAAAACTCTCGACAATAATGGAGGCGGCGTGTTTCGCATGACTTCCCCAAAATACAAGAATGTACCCATGAATGAGATACATCTGAATTAAGTATCTTAGTCATTGAATTTCGTGGGACTCCCATTAAACCCACAATATCAATAGATGGTAACTGTGTGATGTTGGTATTGCACTTAAACTTTGATCTCACGAGAGAAAGACAGTAGCGGAGTATTAGATTGTCATCTTTTGCTCGATTTGGGAGTGAACCTATTGAAATTGTCGAGTAACATTTTGCAATTGCCTGGTAAGGTAAGTCTTGAAATTCCTAATGTTGATGATTGATGAATCGCGGACGGAAGGGTGACTGTTAGGTGATCCACTAGTCGCGCTGGACATGGACTCTTAGTAAAATATTTTCCCCATTTTTTTCCTTGAGGACAACTATAGTCCTCGCTAGGTGAAAATTGGATACTTTAATTGGCTCTCACTATGACAAGGACTCGATGTTTCAGTACAATCAATTACATCATCCCTAACTCTCTTGATTGTGATTAAAAGGATAGGTTTTTTTTTTTTTTTTTTTTTTGGTCAGTTATTAAAAGGATAGGTTGGATTATATAAATTCTGTTATTTTAATGGTTACACTAATTACACCATCACTAACTTTCTCGATCGTTTTATTACACTCAATTACTTCATCCTCAACTTTTTTGTGAGTGTAACCGAAAATGTAGCTTTTAATACACTAATCACATTATGTAATTCCTCTAGTCCTTCTTATAGTGCGGTTGAATCTTCTTACTTTCGTTAAATGTGAGATTGAATTTCTCTGTTGGTGATTTAACTAATTCAGTTGATATGACATGAATATTGCTATATATATATATATATATATATATATATATATATATATATATATATATATATTACCGTGTCAATGAACAAGTCATATCATCAATGTGAAAAATTAAAATGGAGGAGAAGGAAGACGAGGGCCATTATTGCTCAATAGTTTAGACCAGGTTGGGTTGCCGTGATACCCAACCTAACCCGAACAGGTAAAATTTATATTCGCTGATACTTGAACTTGATAAAATTTTAATCAAATAAATAATTCGGTTCGGTTCGGGTTTTCTGTTTTTGCTTCTCCTTATGCACAGTCATACCCGTGTCTGCTCTCTTCTCCGCTGCTTCCACTAATTACGACGTCTCTAAGATGAACTCAACAAAAAGAAAAAGAAAAAAAGAAATATCAGTTGCTTTAATTTTACACCAATTTATATCAAGGCAGCCATCTTTTCTAGTATTCATATAAATAAGCTCAATGCTGCAAACATCTCACCATCACTACGCACTCACTACTCCTCAATCAACTTGAAGTAACGACATGATGTCAAAAACTTTTTGCCGTCTCATGGCGTGTCCCTTGCATTTACCTGTCGTGGCTGTGTCGATGTCCTCCCATGGCCGATTCCTCTGCCCTGCGCCTCCACCGTCCGTCATACAAGCAAGCCAAAGAAGCGCAACCGGCGACAGCATCATCTCGGCGAGGGCTTCGGTTTGGATCGTGTTGGTGGAGAAGTCGGAGGCAAAGTAGTCAAACGGGCTCAAGACCTGAATGAGGTTTCTCTAGATTTGGGAGATGGTGCTGTATTTCGATTTTCCAAGTCTTGGAAAAGGTGTTTCAATTGGGCACATCTCAAACCGAATCGAACCAAAATAGTTACAATACCTAATTTTTTAGTCTTTTATCCACATCAAAATACCTAAAATTTTTTATTTGTATCCGGTTCCGGCCAGTTCACTGGCTAGCCGCAAGGCCTAATAGATCTCATTCGTCTCTTGTGAGGACTCGCTAGCCCTTTCCCAATGATACTAACCAGCACCTGAAGATGGTCCATTGGCCCTCTTCAATATCCAATGATTATTGACAACATTCTCTTCCCTCTCTGCATTGATAACAGGAAAAAGAAAAGAATGGGGCATACCATAAGCATAGCTTAGTATGCAATTTAATTCAATACTACATTATTATCGTCATATAAACAATATTATAAGTACCTAATAAAACTACTCGATGGTTTGATGCGCACCATGCCGTTAAGGGACTCACTTTAAAAATAAAAAATAAAAAATTGATGACTCATTCACATATTTGATTACGGTTAAGGAATAAAAAATATATATTTATAATCATATGATATAGTGTGCTGTCAAATCGTTTAGCCTAAGATGTCAAAATGGGTTGATGACCCATTTTCTGACTCATATTTTGCGTTAATGGATTGCATGTGGATCATAAATATATAAAGGCCTCATTAAAATAGATTTAAAAAGTTTTAAGTTGAATTATATGGATCAAAATGGTTCACACGTTCTAACTCATTTTCGATCTATTTCGACATTAAGTTGGTAACCTAACACATAACTTATTCAACTCATACAATAGACCTAACCGCAACACTTTGCTGCCCACCTCTGCTACTCACCTCTGAGCTGCCTTCGCTGCTCGCCTCAGTGCCGCCTCCACCGTGAGCGTGCGAGCATCTGCGTGCTTGAGCACCTAGAACAGCGGGTCCTCAATGAGGTGGGCGAACTCGGCCAGTGGGGCGGCGCTGTCCCCCTTGGAGGCTGGCTACTCCTCCTGCTGGTTGTGTTGGAGCTTCTTCTTCTTGGCCTTGGCGTCCTTGCCTGGTGGCAAGGGGGCTTTTCTGTTAGAAATTAAACCAAATTCATCAGTGTAAATAACTATTCGGTACTTGCATTGAAAAAGAGCCACAATTGCAGCGTTATCTTTAACGAGTCTCTTCGTCATTATCTATAATTAGTCTATTCTAATTTCTAGGTGTAGTGATTGTTTTTAGAGATAATGTGAGATATGGGTTTCTAAATCTTATCCAGAATGCTAGCTTTTCATATTAGAAAAAGTAAATGTCATGTAACAAGTCTATAAATAGGAGAGTCTTGTAATTTTTTTTTTAAGATGAAATAAATCTATACACCTATCTATCTTCTTCTTTTGTGAGTTGTGAGCGTTTCATTGCAAATTACTTTCATTAGTTTCATCTCGAGCCTCCCCCCTCTCCCTGCTAAGATCCAGAAGGGAATTAAAGGTTGAGGCAACTGGCGAAACTCGAGATTGCGGAGGTCAAGAAGGGATGGGAACGGCGGTGGCGGTGGCGGTGGCGGTGATGGTGGCGATGGAGGAGGACGAGGGGTGGTTAATGGGAAGATGAGGAGCACATTATTATTATTATTACTATTTTTTGGGGGTGGCCTGGCGAAGAAATGAACGGGCTTCAATTATTTCTCTGATTGACGATTTTATCCCTTTTTTTTTTTTTTTTTTTCTTTTTCTTAACTCATCTATTCCCCTGCTTTCTTCCTTTTCTAATTTTAATTTAATTTTTTATTTTAATTAGTAGGGAAAAAGCTATGAAAAATCCCTGAACTTTACCCCGAGTGATACATTTACCCCAAACTTTTTTTTGTGACGTGAAAAACTCTAAACTTTCCAAACTGTGACACATTTACCCCAAACTTTTTTTTGTGACACAAAAAACCCTGAATTTTTGTCGTGTGACACATTTACCCCAAAATTAGAGGGCATTTTTGTCTTTTCATTTTAATTTTTCTTTTCTTTTTTTTCTTCTCTCTTCCCTCCACTAACTGGCCGGTGGAGGGAAGCTGGTGTTCGACGAGGGCTGCCCTCGCCAGCGTCGGGCGAGGGTCATTCGAATCCCTTCGGGCTGGGTTGGGCGAGGGCTTCCCTCGCGCCCTCGCCCGACGCGGGCGAGGGAGGCCCTTACTAGACGCAGGCAAGGGCCGCCCTCGCGGATCTCGGCGAGGGAGGCCTTCGCCCAACACCGGCGAGGGCCTCGACACCGGTGAGGGCCGCCCTCGCTAGCCCTCACCGGATGCCGGCATCCCTCCGTTGGCTCCGCCATGGCCGGCGGAGGGAAGAAGAAGAAAAAAAAGAAAAAAAAAAGAAAAAGGAAAAAAATAAAATGACAAAAATGCCCTTGATAGGGTAAATATATCACGGTTTGGAAAGTTTAGGGTTTTTCACGTCATAAAAAAAAGTTTGGGGTAAATGTGTCGCTCGGGACAAAGTTCGGGATTTTTTTCGTGGCTTTTTCCCTAACTTGTATCATTTTTAACCCATTTATAAATAAAAGAGCTACCCACATGAAATTGGGCTCATTAACTCTAGGTTGCAAAATGGGTTTATCAGCCCTAAGTTCTTTAAAAATATATATTTTATTGGTTAGATTCTATTTGCATTTTTTTTTACATTTTTTTATTTACTATTTTCTAATTTGATTTGAAGTTTTTATCTAATTAGCATAGAGCTTAGAGTGGTTGTGGATTTTCCTAAAATATTAATAGGTTTTAATAATATGGGTTGGGTCGGGTATGAATTATTAGATTTACACTATATAAATATGGGTCGAAATTGATTAAAAGGGCTCATATGGGTCAGATCATTTTTGACCCAACCCAAGCCTGACCTAATTGACCTGACCCACCCATTTAATGGGTCTAACTTTAATGATATATATTATTATAAACAGCTGGTATGTTTGCTATTAGTAGAAGCCGGAAATCAAAATAGAAACGGATCACCAATTACATTAACTTTAGAACCTACCTAGTCTACAGAAGCTGTATAAAGTCATATTCATATTTTCACTGGCAAGTTCTTTTGACCATGGACATGTGCAACTATAGAAAGACGAACATGCACGACAATCTAAAGTGAAAAAGAAAATTATGCTGAATAGACGAGTACAATGACTCACTCAAACATCGACTGACAGATGCTATTAGCCCTCAAGTTCAGTCTCAATTTCATAAAAATTATGAAGTGGGGAGGAAGAAGGAGACATTGAACCTGGTATTTGAAGGAGATGAGAAGAAGTGTTCTTGTCTCATCTACGTACGAATTGAAGAGCATATCGGAGAAATCGACTTGAAGGAGAGGAGAAGCGGCATTTAAAGTTTAGCTTTGGATATTTTAAGGTTAAGCTGTAAGTGACATATTATGTTTCGGCATGGTTTTGACACCCCCAATATGATAAATTTTTATTGGATCGTTGATATATATGCTTAGGTATGTAAGTTCACTTATCACGGGTTTAGCCAGCCTATTTTTCTCAAAACAAAATGACCCCCACACGCTCGCACAATGCACACGCACCAGTCCATTTGTTCGACCCTCAGGCCCAATCCAACAAGAAATACAAACTTGGACCTGGGTTGCATTAGTGGCTTGGAAGTGGTAGCTTTTAACGTCAGACAATGGCCTTTTTTATCTGAGGTCGCAGCTCTTACGATGTCATCTAAGCAAAGAAGGGGAGACTCCTACATGTGATGTATACACTGTGTTATTCACTTGTCGGCAGGGCTGCCAGGGTCTTTATTTTGAAGACAACTCTTACTCTCCTTCGCCTATGAAAGAGATTTGCACGGCACATCGGGTTCGATTCAATTTTGTTTACGTAACCGAATGAAAGCCCAAGAAGAAAATTTGCCGAACGGTTGAGTACACTCAATTACATCAATACCTAACAATTTTAATTGTGACAAGTAGTTTGGTTTTAAGTAATCTAGTCACATTATGTACGTCCTCCAATGTTTCTTGATTGTACACTCAGTTACATCATACCTAACTTTCTCGGTTGTTTTAGTACACCCAAAGAGGAGAAATGCGCAAAAAAAAAAAAAAAAAAAAAATCATAAATCTATTACATTTGCGTCAATTCAATTATAAATCTTTTTGCAATTTGCTAATTAAATTCTGAATCTTTCAATCATATTTGTTGAAAGAAGATATATTCTGAAGATATGAAATTAGATTGCAGATTGTAATTGATTAAGATTGTGACTATTTTAGGACTAGAAATATTCTGTGGATAGGAATATTTTCTTTACTTTTTTATTGAATCTTCTTGTATATAATACATCTCTATAGCAATGTACAATTCAATATACAGAAAACACAATTCCTACACTTCTACTTGAGTTCGTCACATGGTATCAGAGCTAGGAGGTCCTGAGTTCGAATCTTCCAGGCCCCTATTTGCCTCCTCAATTAAATTTCCACACTTAGTATTAGGCAAAAGACCAGACTAAGTGTGAGGGGGAGTGTTAGAATGTTTAAATAATAAACCACGCCTTCATCTAACAGTTTAAGCTTTTAGAATAGTTGGCAATGGTCCTACAAAATCTCACATGGTGTCAAAGCCATGTCTTGATCTCAACATAGCTTCCGCACTTTGAGTTTGTTGCTGCAACCCTTCGCAGAACAAACCAGCCGCACCTTCAGTTGTCGCTGCAATCCCTTGTAGAACAAACCAACTTCCTCTGCTCCTTGTTGCTGCAATTCTCACAGAACAGAGCAGTGCCTAGCAGGAATTCAGCCTTCAGTTCTTGTTCAAAAATCTGCCATACAGAATTGTTGCAAAACTCTTAGAAAATTGTCATCATGGCAAATCCACGAGCACTTACCTCAAGATTGGATGATCAGTCCACAGAAGAAACAACGCCACCACCTCCTCAGGTCCACGAATCCTCGGCAATGATCGTACCTCAGGAACAAATTCAGCCACAGAATCATCCTCAGCATGCGCTCAGTTTAATATGGGGCAACCCTATTCAGGGCTGCCTTACCAATGGGTACCCTATCCTTGGTGCTTTGGACCAAGTCCAAATACATCATTGCCGGGTTATCGAGATGGCGCGCAAACTAGTGGAGGCCTACCAACCAACAACGGGGCAGGCGCAACCACCAATCGACAGCAGGTAGGCGGGTCGACTGAACCGGGTATGGGAACAAATCCCTACCCGGGTCCGTTTCTCTTCAATGCGGATTCTACAACCGGATCTGGCGGATCGGGTTTTGGGGGAAATCCCTACCCGAATCCGCCGCCAGGGTTTCCTCCATACCAAATCTTCGCTGCCAGCGGTCGGCCGGAGCTCGGCGACCCCCTTTTCACAACCAATGCCGATGGACCAGAAGTCAAGCTCATCGCTCAACCGTTAACTGGATCCGAAAACTACACAAATTGGTCGCGCGACCTCCGACGCGCACTGGTAACGAAAGACAAAGAAGGGTTTATTGACGGAACCCTCCCGGTTCCCTCCGACGAGCGAATGGCACGGCTATGGAGGAAATGCAATCAATTGGTCCGAACGTGGATCGGCAATTGCATTACTTCCGAAGTCGTGGCCGCTCTTCCCCCAACGGAGGACTCGAAACAGATGTGGGAAAACATCAAAGAAATGTTTGGAAAATTAGATCAAGTGAAAATCTTTTCCTTGATGCAACAGATCTCTAATTTAAAACAAGGGAATATGACTGTTGCTGCGATTTTCAACAAAATTTCAGGTCTGTGGAACGAATTGGAGGCAGCCGAGGAGAAATTCGAATGGCCCGAAGCCATCTTGCAGCAATACAGGAGAATGCGAGACAAAGAGAAAACCATACGATTTCTCCTCATATTAAACGAAGCATACCTCTCGTTTAGGTCACAAATCCTGAAGATGGAGCCGATGCCAACCCTTGGGCGCATCTATCAGCTTGCTATTCAAGAAGAGAGCCAACAGAAAGCAGCCGATTACAGGAAGAATACCGAGAGCGTGGCTCTGGCGGTGAAGAAATTTCCTCGCCTGCTACAGAGGGCCACGGGAGGAAGAGAGGCTCTCGATTTCGATCTAGGGTTTCAAGAAAATAACCCTAGAGGAGGTCGTTCAGCGACGGGAGGCCACGATGTGTTCGATCAATCAGGCGGCTCATATTCATTCTTGGGAGAGGCTGGATCCGACGGCTCTGGAGGGAAGGGGCAGATGGAATCCAACGGCCCACGCGGCTCAAGTATATATGGGCCAGATGGCCCACGCGGGTGATATTCAACGCATGATGGGCCGCGAAATAATCTGCTGGCAATTCCTGATGGGCCGTATGGGTCGACAATGGCTCATGCCGTAAACAGACCCAGTTCATTTACAAAAAATAATCAAAAGGGAAGGGGTAAGTTGTACTGTGATTATTGTAAATGCCCACATCACACGGTTGAAAATTGCTGGAAACTCCATGGTAAACCTGGCGAAAAGGAGAAAGGAAAATTTTCAACTGTTTTACAGGTATTGGGTAAATCAGCAGACAAATCAATTTCTCATGGGGAATATCAGGAGCTGATGGAAAGCTTAAAGAAGTTGGATGCTTCTGACAAGATAGGGAGCTTCACAGGTATTTCTCATTGTCTGATGAACTCAATTGCAAAAGATGAATGGATTATTGATACTGGAGCTAGTGATCACATTGCCTGCAATCAGAAATTATTTTCCAACATTAAAAAATTATCTTTTCCTATATCAGTACAACTCCCAAATGGAAACAGCACACATGTTGACATGACTGGAACTGTGAATCTTAGCCCACTCATCAGTCTTAAAAATGTCATTTATATTCCTAGTTTCCAATTTAACTTCATATCAGTATATCGAGCCTGTGAAGAAAATTCCTGTCGTGCCCCGTTTGACTATGATAAATGTCTATTTCAGGCCCGTTCGACTGGCAATCTGATGGGCTTGGGTAGAATCTATCAAGGATTGTATTTCTGGATCGATCTTCCAAGCAATTTTAAATTCCCTTCCATTGCTTTCAATAAATCAATGTGTAATGTTGCTAGCAATAAAAATTTCCTTCATCATCAAAGATTGGGTCACACTGCCTCTTTCCATTGCCCTGAGTGCCCTATTTGTCCATTGGCGAAACAAACTCGTTCCCCTTTTCCAACTAGTAATACTCGCGTTGACAGCATTTTTTCCTTAATTCATGCTGATGTCTGGGGACCATATCACACTCTAAACCATGACGGTTCACGATTCTTTCTCACAATCGTTGATGATTATTCACGTGCCACATGGGTCTTTCTCTTACAATCCAAAAATCAAGTTCTATCTTACTTGAGAATTTTTATCTCTTTATCCAAAACTCAGTTTGGAAAGTCAATTCGTCGCATCCGTACTGATAATGGAAAGGAATTCTTCAGTGGTGAATGTGCTTCTTTCTTTTCTTCAAATGGGATTTTGCATGAAAGTACTTGCACCTATACACCACAGCAGAATGGAGTTGTTGAGAGAAAACACCGTCATCTTTTGAAGTGGCACGGGCCCTTAGATTTCAGGCTTCTATACCAGAGAATTTGGGGGAGATTGTGTGGTTACTGCAGCGTATCTGATAAATCGTATGCCATCTAGGATTTTGAAAGGAAAAACTCCATTTGAACTATTATATGGAAAGAAACCAGATTTGAGTCATCTTCGGGTGTTTGGTTGTCTCTGTTATGTGACTACGGTAGGACCTCGGGACAAAATGGCCCCTCGTGCTCGGCAGTGCATATTTATGGGGTATGCCAATTTAAAAAAAGGGTTATAGAGTTTATGAACAGTCTTCTGGGGATTTTATTATCAGCAGAGATGTGGTTTTTCATGAAGAAACTTTCCCCTTCCAAGATTCTACTTCCACATCTGGAAATGATGTAGCCATTAATTGTAGATTTTTGTCAGAAGAAGATTTGTCTTCTGGAGGACCATATGTTGTTACTTCCCCTCCAGGACAGCAAATAGTGGATGCAGCACCACTTCCACCACCTGATGAAAACTCTACAGGAGACTCAATTGAACATGACTTCATGGAAGAAGAGCCTCAAGTGATCAACTCCACTGAGCCAGCAAATATTGAAGAACCATCATTAGAGGTGTCACATGACCCACCTCGACGGTCTGGTTGAGTTACTCGTCCACCAACTTGGACAAAAGATTATGTATGTTCTTCATCAAAGTCGTCAGGTACTCGTTATCCCATATCCTCCTATGTATCTTTTGATCAGTTATCATCAGATCATTTATGTTGCATTAGTTGCATCTCTGAGGAACAAGAACCGTCCAGTTATTATGAGGCTGTACGTGATCCCCGCTGGCAAAGGGCCATGGAAGCAGAAATTAAAGCCTTGGTTGACAATCACACCTGGGATATTGTATCCTTACCTGCTCATCGTAAGCCCATTGGCTGTAAATAGGTCTATAAAATTAAATATAAAGCAGATGGTTCCGTGGAAAGATACAAGGCCCGGTTAGTAGCTAAAGGGTTCACACAGCGAGAAGGATTTGACTACCATGCGACATTTTCTCCAGTAGCGAAAGATGTCACTGTTCGCTCTTTCTTGTCAGTTGCTGCTTTTCGCAACTGGTCGTTACATCAAATGGACGTCCACAATGCCTTCCTTCATGGTGATCTAGACGAGGAGATTTACATGGATCTTCCACAAGGATTACAGAGACAGGGGGAGTCTAAGGTATGTCGTTTCCGCAAATCTCTTTATGGTTTAAAACAGGCCTCTAGGCAATGGTATGCCAAGTTTACCAACGCACTCACGAGTGCCGGATTCAAGCAATCCAAGTATGATTATGCTCTCTTTACTTGGACAAAAGGTATGTCGTCTATCTACTTGATGATTTATGTTGACGACATACTTATTATGGGAAATGATGATTCCGCCGTGAGAAAGCTTAAGGAGTTTCTACATTCTTCTTTTCATATCAAAGATTTAGGGTCACCTAAATACTTTCTTGGAATAGAGATAGCTTGTTCTGATCAGGGGATTTCTCTTAGCCAAAGAAAGTTTGTAATGGAGATTATATCGAAGCGTGATTATCGGGTGCGCACTGCAGTCATTCCCATTGAACAAAATGCCAAGTTAACCAGTGTTGATTATGATGCTGGGATGTCTTTTTCTGACGATCCATTACTTAAGGATCCGACAAGTTATCAAAGACTTGTTGGAAAACTTATCTATCTTACCATGACTAGACCAGACATCTGCTATGCTGTATAGACTCTTAGCCAGTTCATGCACAGTCCAAAGCAATCTCACATGAATGCAGCCTTGAAGGTAGTAAAATATTTGAAGAGATGTCCAAGGCTAGGAATACTCCTTTCTCGAAAATGTGATATGGAGATGACAGCCTATTGTGATTCGGATTATGCTACATGTCCCATGAGTAGGAGATCTATCACTAGTTTCTGTATTAAGTTTGGGGAGTCACTACTTTCATGGAAGACAAAGAAGCAGTCCACTGTGTCATTATCATCAGCAGAAGCTGAATATCGATCTATGGCAAAGATTGTTTGTGAGGTGGTATGGTTACGAGGGCTACTTCAGGACCTTGGGATACAAGTTAGAGGACCAACACGGCTCTTTTGTGATAATGATTCAGCAATCAAGCTTGCAGCAAACCCCATATTACATGAGAGGACGAAGCATATAGAAGTTGACTGTCATTTTACACGTGAAAAGATCAAAGAAGGTATCATTGAAACAAGAGGGATTAGAACCACGGAACAACCTGCGGATATATTTACCAAACCTCTTTGCCAAAGACAGCATACATATCTTCTAGACAAGCTTGGCGTTTTGGACATATTCAAACCACCAGCTTGAGGGGGGGTATTGAAAGAAGATATGTTCTGAAGATATGAAACTAGATTGCATATTGTAATTGATTAGGATTGTGACTATTTTAGGACTAGAAATATTCTGTGGATAGGAATATTTTCTTTACTTTTTTATTGAATCTTCTTGTATATAATACATCTCTGTAGCGATATACAATTCAATATACAGAAAACACAATTCCTACACTTCTACTTGAGTTTGTTGCAATATTAATTTAATCTTAAACATTTTAACGGTTTGTCAATTTTCATTTTAACAAATTTTAACTAGACGCTAATGTAGACAATTTTTTATTTTTTTTATATTTTCTTTTTTATTTTCCTTTTTTTCCAACTCCCTAGCTAGCCAGACGTGAAGGTCGAGGAGGGCCATGACGCTCTCGCCAAGTTTGGGCAAGGGTCCAACACCCTCGCTTGTGGCTAGCTATCTTCACGATCTCACTAGCCAAGAGTTGGAATTAAAAAAAAAAAAAAAAAAAGAGGAAAGAAAAAAAGTTCAGAAAAAAAGTTTTACATAATGTAGAAAATTATTCGTGCCGGTATTTTTCTTCCAAAATTGGCAAATCATCAAAAGCTTATGACTACATTGAAACAACTTACAATTTTAGAACTGAACTGATACATATACAATATGCTTAGAATTAAAGTGAGTGTCATATAAATGACAATTTTAATATCCTAGTACCTACTTAAAACAATTGGTAATCAAAATTGAATCGGACAACCACTTTCATTTATTCTAGAACCTATCTAGTTGGCACAAGTTGCACAGGGTTATATTCACATTTTCCTGGGCAAGTTTTATGACAGTGGACTCGTGCAACTATAAAAGGACGAATACGCAAGGCAATCTATAGTGAAAAAAAGAATTATGCTAGGTGTACGAGTACGATGACTCACTCACAATATTAATTCATGGATTAGTCATATTATAATATAATGTTTGGTAACGATCTAAATCAGTTGCGGTGAGCCAAAAGCTATCCCAATAGACAAATCGACTTTTCATAGTCGGAAGCAAGGACATGGAGTCGCTTTCTCCCACTCTCTTGCCTTATTTTCCAACACGTGTTTAAGCGGGCCCAATGTTACTTTCCTCCCCCGCACGCTTCTCCCTCTTACCAAGCCCTCGTCTGATCGGCGCCTTCCCCTCCCAGCAATCTTCACCTTGCCCGGGAAGCTGTTGCACTTGCCGGTCTTCTTATCATTGCAGAGATTGATCTCCTGAATCTCTGAGGGCATGGACTCTGCATCGTGGACGGGGAACTCGACCCGCTCGTCCCACCGCGAGTTTAGGTCCCGGAACTTGGTCTTCGTCCACCGCCGTTGACTGTCAAAGTCGACGATGGCATAGGCGTTCGCGGTGCCTTGGCCGTCTTTGGGCATCAAGTTCTTGGTGTGGCAAACTTCCACGATGAGCTTCCAAGCGCACGATTCGGCCAATTCCCGACCAGAGAGCCCTGTATCGAGATTCGATTTTTGGCCTATACTGTTCGAGAGGGAGGGAGATTATTGGTGAGTCATGGCTTTTGACTGTTGCGAGAGTGTTGTAATGATAGTTTCGGCCCCATTCGAATACGTGTCGGAAGCTTGCGTCCTTTCTTTTTTTGTTACGCTGGCAGTGCACACAAATGCGCAATATTTTCCACTGACAAGTGCCCAGCAGTTCACGTTCGACTTCTGGTCGATTCACGTGTACAGGGGGCCCACCCTTCAGATTTTCTCCTCCTCAGTTTGACTCCCACACTCCATCCTTCTTCAACAACCGTGGATTCTAGACATCTCCGCGAAATATGTGGAGCAAAATATGACTCATTCCTCACCATCGCCTTCTACTGACTCTGGTCCTTCTTTTGGCCGAGTAAAAGTCTAGATAGAAAATGACGTAATTGAAAATTCAAAGAAGTGCTTCCCCACTGATTATTCTTCTCGGAAAAAGCAGATGTGAAACTCAAACTAATTCCACATCATGGATGGCCCAAAAAGAAAAACAACCGATCCTATACCTACTTTCCCACGTAAGTGCAACGCATCACACACATTTTCAAGAATCCTCTCCCTCTCCCTCTCTCTCTCTCTCTCTCTCTCTCTCTCTCTACACCGCTTTTCGCGTACACATCAGATGGAGGAGGCAGTGGTGCTGTATCCATCGCCGGCCATCGGCCACCTCATCTCCATGGTGGAGCTGGGCAAGCTCCTCCTCTCCCAGCGCCCTTCCCTCTCCATCCACGTCCTCATCACCAGCCAGGCCTACAACGCCGGCTCCACCACCTCCTACATCGCCTCCGTCTCCACCGCCTGCCCCTCCATCGCCTTCCACCACCTCCCCCCACCTCCCTCGCACCGGACTTCTCCACCACCTCCCCCCACCACGAGACCCTCGCCCTCGAGCTCCTCCGCCTCAACAACCCCAACGTCCACGCCGCCCTCACCTCCATCTCCAAGAACCACATCGTTCACGGCCTCATCATCGACTTCTTCTGCGCTTCAGCTCTGAGCGTCGCACGTGAGCTCAGCATCCCTTGTTACTACTTCTTCACTTCCGGCGCGAGCGTCTTGACCGTGTTCTTATATTTCCCAACTCTTCACAAGCTGTACACCAAGAGCTACAAGGACCTCAACGCCGTTCTTCATGTCCCGGGGACCCCGCCCTTGCCGTCCTCCGACATTGCGAAGCCGGTGCAAGACCGCAATGACAGGGCTTATGAGCTCTTCCTCGAGAGCTCCAAGATCATGGCCACGTCTGCCGGGATCATAATCAACACGTTCGAGAAGCTCGAGCCCAGGGCGGTGCGAGCGATCAGGGACGGAGAGTGCGTGCCCGACGGGCCCACGCCTCCGCTGTACTGCATCGGGCCGCTGATCACCACCGGAGAGGGAAAGAGAGAGGGCAGCAGCACCGGCAGGTCGGATTGTCTGACGTGGCTGGACTCGCAGCCAAAAGGAAGCATCGTGTTCCTGTGTTTCGGAAGCTTGGGTGTTTTCTCGGTTGAACAATTGAAGGAAATAGCGACAGGGTTGGAGAGGAGTGGCCAACGGTTCTTGTGGGTGGTCCGCAACCCCCCAAGTGATGCAGACCAGAAGACCGCCACGTCAGCGATGCCCGACCCGGAACTGAGCTCGCTTCTGCCAGAGGGCTTCTTGGAGCGGACAGGGAGAGGGGCCTGGTGGTGAAAACGTGGGCGCCGCAGGTGGAGGTGCTGAGCCACAGCTCGGTGGGCGGGTTCGTGACTCACTGCGGGTGGAACTCGGTGCTGGAGGCAGTGTGCGCCGGCGTGCCGATGGTGGCGTGGCCGCTCTACGCGGAGCAGCGGCAGAACAAAGGGCTGATGGTGGAGGAAATCAAGATCGCCCTGCCAGTTAACGAGCCGGAGAGCGGGCTGGTGAGTTCGGAGGAGGTGGAGAAGCGAGTCAGGGAGCTGATGGAGTCGGAGGAGGGTGAGATCATAAGGGAACGAGTGAAGTCTTTGAAGGAGGAAGCGAAGGCTGCTCTGAGTCCGGGCGGGTCGTCCAGCGTTGAGCTGAGTAATCTCGTCGAGTCGTGGAACCGGAAGTGAGGAGGTGGAATGTAGTAGCGTGATAGCGTCCAGCATCTGCATCAATAAGGTGAAAAATGGTAGTTGCACGAAGAAAATTTATTAAGAGTCTTTTTATCCCTTTAAAAATTGGGTTTTCAAGTACGTGCCATTCTAGCATCAGTGTCGCGTCGCTTGGTAAGACGATTTAATAAGGTTCCTTGATACATGTAACATAGTTCTATCAAGAACTTGATACATGTAACATAGTTCTATCGAGAACTAAAGACTTAACACGTGTCTGAATTAATTTTCTCAACCTATTTAATCCAAATCTCACGAAGCTCATGTAGAGACTCTTTTTTTAGCTCAAAACGGTCGAAACTTTCAAATTATATAAATATCGACTCGTAGATTTACACGTGATTTTTTTTTTTTTTTTTTAATAATTTCTTCAAATTTTGGATATTATCTTTCAATTTGGCGTGGAAGTAAAATTATTTGCTGCTTTAGCTGAATTGGAAAACAAACAAGCTCTTAAACGGTGAGTTTAGTGCGAGTAACTCGTTTCTAGTTTCATCAACGATTCACTCTATTGTTTATTATTATTATTTAGAATATCCAAGGCCGTGCAATATATTATACGGTATCTCTTTTATAAAATTCGTGTGACTTTAAATTCGACCAAGTTTACAAAAGTAGGCAAGTGTGGAAAATTTTAATTAACGTAGACAGACGTTGATATAAGATGTGGATAAAACTTAGCTAACTATAAACACATGGATGTCTATATTGGAAAACTTTAGGGTTGTACTAACAGTCAAAGGATCCCAAGTTTGACCAAAAAAAAAGGACGGCCACGAAATTTCCTTGCTCCAACGCAAGGGTGTGAAATTTGCAAGCAAAATGTTAGATATTTCTCTCATGAAAAATGTGTGGCTAGGAGTTGATTGTCCGTTTTCCATCATGATTAGGCCAACCATTTTCCAAAACTTTATTTGCGTCACATCACAAATTTACCGACAATATAAATGGACGATTGCCAGCACCCGTCACTTTTTTTTTTTTTTTTTTTTTTATCTCTTTTGCAGCCTTTACTCGAGCCCTCCTTCTCCCGTCTAGGCCACTGAATCAACCCCGCAATCATTGGTAAAGTCACTTATTAGAATTAATTTACAAAACTCACGTATAAATTGGTGCAATATATACTTATTGGATGTTTAAACACATCATACTTATAACTGCAGACATCCGAGAGTTTTATCGTAGTACCTTACGAAACAATGTAATAAATCAAAACATGTATTTGTTTGATTGAAAATACTTTTTAAAAATTAATTTTTTAGATTTTCACCTATTTGGTTTGCAATAAATTACTAGTTAACTGAAAACGCTTTTTGGTTAAAGAAAATATTTATAGATAAAATTAGAAAAGCGAATTCCTCAATCTAAAGATGTGAAAACACATTATGAGAATTTCTCCTTATATGGAACCCGATCTCCTTCCCTCCCCATCTTGCTCTTCCCCCGCAAATCCTGACCCTATAGAGGAGCTTCATGAGCAATGGCAAACCACAGGTGATAAGACCTCAATTGTAAGAGTTTTTTTTTTTTTTAATGTAAACTACATTAATTGATATTATAATATTATTTTACGGAATTGGTTAAAGATGGGATATAAGGTTTTTAATTATTTTAATATGAAGTTGACTAATATGGATTGAGTTGAACCTAACTTGTAATGAGAATGCCTAAATGAAAATCTCTTCTCTAACCTTAACACACGCAATTATCCTCATAAAGGAATGCTTACTAATTCATTAAGAATAAGAGGCTATTTCATTAAAGTAGTGATACAAAGGACAATGAAAGATAAGTTTTTGAGTTTGGACCATCGCTATTTCGCATCAAGAACAATGGTCCAAATCATGTACCTAAATCTCTTACTTATTTATATGCATTTTTTATTTTAGTTATGAAGATTTTGGGGTTGCGTTTTTGCATCTTATACTCAATTCATTCATTCTGTTCATACAAGTCAAGGAGCAAAGCCCACAGCGGAGCGACAAAGAAGCCATTGCTTCAATTTTTATGTTTATTTTAAAATGTTTTTTTTTTTTTTTTATGTTTTTTTTTTATGTTTTTTTTTTTTATGTTTTTTTTTTTTTTTATTTTTTTATTTTGTGTTGATGCTCTTTCATCAATTCAATCCAAGTTGTTGTTGCTCCGATCATTGATCCATTCATCGCTTTTGGTTGATTAGCTTCTCATGACAACGGTGGCTTCTCGAAGAAGTTAATGGTTTTTTTTGGACGATGTTTATGTTTATGATTTTTTTTTTTGGTTGTCATGGGCCATGGGAGAATTTTTGGGTTCGAGAGCGAGAGGAAGTGGGGACGTCCGAAGTTTTCATGAGGACCATGGTCGACGGCGCGCTGATGCTCGGATGGAGTTAAATGATGCGGCTTCGCGGCACCTGGAGGTGCAGCGGTGGCTGCAGGGGCGTTGGGCGGAGGCAGAGGCATGGGCTAAGTGGGGAGACAAGTCATGGTTGAGCTAGGAGGGCGAGTTATGAGCGTGTTCACGGGGCTGACTAATGAGATTGTCATTTTTTCATTTTCCAAATGTGATCTAAACAAAGAAAACTTTTTTGATCATATATCATCAAACAGAGGAGAGCTAACCATTTTCTCAATATATATTTTTCCAAAAAGTATTTTCTTTTATCACGGAGTTTTCTCCCAAATAAACATACCCAAAATTTTAATCCCCACATTATTTTTCCAGTGATTCATTTGAAATTGCAGCAATCAAAGCCTTAAAGAGTTGATGTTATCATTTATATTAAAAAGTCCAATTCAAAAACTTAAATTGATACCATATGTATAAAAGTAGTAATTTAACTAAATTTTTAAGTCAAGGGATCTTAGCTATTTTTACATTCCTTCTCATAGGCAAGGTGGATTAAGAATGATACATGGAATTTGACAAATGGTCACATATTTCTACATTCCTTCTCACAGGCAAGGTAGATTAAGGGTGCGTTTGGCTGGGGCTTTGGAAAGAGCTTTGGGCGTGAAAAGCCCCTTGGGCCAAATAAAAGGTGTTTGGGAGCCAGCTTTTAAGGCTCTTAGGCTGAAAGCAAATGGTTGCAAGGCTGAAAGCCCAAGGCAGCCTTGGGCTTCTCAAAGCATTCTCGGGATCTTCCGCTCGGGGGCGAGAGAGAGAAGAGAGGCTGTTCATCTTCTTCTTCGTCGGGGAGGCCAGCGAGGGGCAAGAGAGGCCGGCGTGGTCGCGGCACCCGGCGACCGTCGTCGACCGATCGCGTCACTCGGATCCGGGTCGTGGTGAGGTGGCGAAGGTCGCTTGTCGCGGAGGTGGCGGAGGTCGCTTGTCGCGAGAGGTGGCGGAGGTCGCCGGTGGCGGCGGAGGTCGCCGGTGGCGGAGGTGGCGGAGGTCGTTGGTCGCGAAGGTGGTGGAGGTCGCGCGCCTAGGTCGCGGAGGTGGCGGAGGTCGCGGAGGTTGCCTAGGTCACGGCGCGCGACCTCGCCACCTCGCCGCGACCCAGATCGGGTCGCGACGCCTCCGCCGACCCAGATCCGGTTCGCGGAGGTCACCTAGGTCGCGCGCCGCGACCTCCTCCACCTCGCCGCGACCCGGATCGGGTCGCGACGCCTCCGGCGACCCAAGACGTCGCCGCGACCTAGATCTGGTTTGCGGAGGTCACTTGAGTCGCGTGCCGCGACCTCCTCCACCTCACCGCCATCGCCTAGGTCGCGGCGGTCACGAGGTCGCGGGGTTGCGACAAGCTGTCGCCGCGACCTTTGGCGACCCACGACCTTGCCGCGACCGGATCCGTGTCGCGGAGGTCGCCCGGGTCGCGCGCCGCGACCTTCGGCGAGGTGGAGGAGGTTGGGCGCCGCGACCCGGGCAACCTTCGGCAACCCACGACCTTGCCGCGGCCCAGATCTGGGTCGCGGAGGTCGCCTGGGTCGCGGCGCCCAACCTCCTCCACCTCGCCGCGACCTCCGGCGACCCATGACCTCGTCGCGGAGGTGGCCGGAGGTCGCCTGGGTCATGGCGCGCTACCTCCTCCACTTCACGGACCGCTGCTCCTCGCCGGCGACTACCGTATGGCCGGCCAACTTTTTTTTTTTTTTTTGGAATAACAAATGACTTTGCAAATAGAATTTTCCCAAACATCATTTTACTCAAAGTACTTCACAAAGGGCTTTCAAAATATAATTTACCAAACACGGTTTGCATTTTGGAAAACATCTTTAATTCAAAAGTATTTGCATTTTCCTAAGGTCTTTTTCCAAAAGTGGTTCCCAAACTCACCCTAAGAATGACACGTGGAATTTGATGAATGAGACGAAGGCACACATGAAATTTACTTAGACAAAGCCTAAGTTTGCATATGATTTTAGAAAGTCTAACAAAATAGCTTAAGCTAATAGATAGAGAGAAATCACGTGTATATAAAAATTATATAAATTTTAGAATCAATGGACGTAGGATATATCCACATCTATATATCGGCATCTTTCTACGTCAGCGCATGCTTAGCATACAAGATGCCATAGAGACAAATTTTGTAAAGGGATAATTACAAAAAGCATGAGGATTGCAAATAATATTAAAATACCTCCCCTTTTATGTTACAAAAAGCATGGGGTTCTGTTGTATTTTTTTGAAATAACTAGCCGATAAAAAATGACAATAATTTATGTGTAAACATTTTTGTAAATAATGTGAATATTTTTTGTTCATTTATTTTTTTAAATTGATGTAAGTGATTATTTTTAGAAAATGTGTCCAAATCATCTATTTTTTTCGCTAAATAAATGGGGCCTAAATGTAAAGTTGAAGATATCTTTTACAAAACTTGAATATATTGTTCACGATCATCCCTTTTGTAAGCGATATGGGGGCATCTAGTATTTTCTTTTCTTTTTTAATCAAAATCTTGCAACTCACACAATTTGAATATTTTTTTAATTCACAAGATTAGAAATCGTCATAGTATATAATTGTTGGCACGAAAATTAATGTATGTATTTTTCATAACATTTTGACATTTGAATAACATTTTAAGTTTTGATGACAAAGAGAAAAAAATGTTTGCTTTTGATTAAAGGATGAGTGCATTGAAAGTTCTCAAACTTGTCGTGAAAATATAATTGAATATTAAAACTTCTTAAAAGCGTAATCAAGTTTTAAGACTGGACGAATTGGTACAATTGAGTCCTTTTATAACATTATCAATTTGTCTAAATGTTAATGGATGCCTCGATTGCACCAATCACAACAATTATCAATTATTTTAGGATTTGATTGTATTTTTTAAAAATTTTAGGACTAATTATAAATTTTAAGATTTTCAATACACTTATCTCTTACTTTAATGATTATGAAATTTGGCAAAATCTTTGATGACGATGTTTAGCTTCTAAACTTAAATATGATTCACTATGATTGATTATCGAAGCGGCCGAAAAGTAATTCATAAGCGTCCTTAGAAACTAAATAATATATATAAGAAATGCATTACAAATTACATCTTCAATTGCATTATAATCATCAGTAATTTTAATAATATATTTGTACTTCATAATATTATGACTGATTTTTCTTTATCACATTTCATATAAACAATTCCCAGTCATTTTCTCTTTTTACCCGGCATGTGCGTCAATCGATATAAATGTTTCCAAAGAGATACTATTTGATTCATAGTTTTATTGAGTAGTTATGTATATACAATATTCCAGATCCAGTTTTATTTTATACATTGCACTCATATCAAAATATCTCCATGTTTCAACCTCTATCGGACTGATAATTTAACCTCACATAAGTAAATTTTCAACAGATTGTGTCAGTCGTTCCCTCACGCATCAAATATACTTCGATCCCGAGAAGACTAATTGTGAACCAGACTAAAAAGAAACAAACCAATCTCACCAAAACCCTCAGTCTCAGGGAGCTCCATCGTCGTTCCAGCAACACCAACAAAAAACCCAAACAATGAAGGAAGCAATCGTGCTTTATCCTTCAACCGCCATCTGCCACCTCGCACCTTGGTGGAGCTCGGCAAGCCCCTCCTCACCCACCGCCCTTCCCTCTCCGTCCACATCCTCAGCACCAATCAAGCGTACGACGCCGGCTCTTCCACCGCCTACATCGCCTCTGTCTCCGACACTGTCCCCTCCATTGCCTTCCACTACTTCCCTGGCACCACCCTACCCCGGACTTCTCCACCACCTCCCCCAACTATGAGACCCTCGCCATCGAGCTCCTCTGCCTCAACAACCCCAATGTCCGCCGCGTCCTCACCTCTATCTCCGAAAACCATGTTGTTCACAGTCTCATCATCGACTTCTTCTGCGTCACTGCGATCGCCATCACACGCAAGCTCAAACATCCCCTGCAACTAATTCTTCTGCGATGCCACAAAATTCATCTACCTTACAATTGTAGTCTGATTCAGCTCCTGAAGAACCAGTAGTTTTTACTCGCACCACTAAAGCATCAATTGAAATCATCATCGACCAAGCATAACAAAATCCTCCACTTAACCCATAAGGTACAATCTCTATCCATCCTATGCAAACCCGACTAAAATCTAGCATTGTGAAGCCAAATCCTAGATATGCATGCTTGGCTGAATACAAAGTTCCTCGTGAGCCATGATCAGTTAAATCAGCCTTGGCAGATGAAGGTTGGCGAAAGCAGTGCTGGATGAAATGGATGCTCTGCATGAAAATTAGACATGGACATTAATTCCCCGAACTAACCAAATGAATGTCATATGATGTAAATGGGTGTTTAAAACTAAGTTAGCACCCGATGGAAGTCTTGATAGATTGAAGGCTTGGTTAATGGCTAAGGGATTTCACCAAGAAGAGGGAGTTGATTTTATAGAACATTTAGTCCTGTTGTCAAACATGCCACAATCCGTATAGTACTCTTTGTAGCAATGATGAAGCACTGGCCAATATATCAACTTGATGTTAAAAATGCTTTCTTACATGGAACATTAAATGAGATAGTATATATGGAGCAGCCGCCTGGTTTTACACATCCCTAAATGTCTCAACATGTATGTCTTCTCAGGAAGTCTTTATATGATCTTTGTCAAGCTCCGCATGCTTGGTTTGAAAAGTTTAGCAATTTCCTTCTTGAAGCCGGCTTCTTCTGTAGCACAATTGATCCCTCACTCTTTGTGCTTCATGATGGAGCGAATATAATTCTTCGTTGCTCTATGACGATGACATTGTATTAACTGGCGGCTCAGATCAGCTACTAGCTAAACTGATCAAGTCACTAAGTCGCCATTTCCACATGAAAGACCTAGGATGTCTCCACTATTTCTTAGGTATTGAAGCCAAATGTACCTCTCAAGATCTTGTCAAACCAAATATGCAATGATCTTCTTACAAGAGCCAACATGACAGAATGCAAACCTATTTCAACTCCTTTGTCACTAAGACCAGTTACCATGACAAATGATGGTATCTTGCTCGCCAACCCACTTGAATATAGAAGTCTAATTGGCGATCTTCAATATTTAACAATAACTAACCCTAATCTTGCTTATTCAACAAACCTACTATGTCGATATTAAGTGCCAACAGTTGGAGATTTCCATTAGTTAAAAAGGGTTCTTCAATATGTTAAAGGAACTGTTCATCTTGGTTTTTTCATCCATTCTAACAGTTCAATGACCTTATACGGGTTTTCAAATGCTAATTGGGTTGGTTGCATTGACATCGATGCTCAACTACTAGCTTACGCACCTATCTTGGTTATAATCTCATTTTATGGTCAGCCAAGAGGTAACCTATTGTGTCTCGTTCCTCCACAAAAGCTTAATATCAAGCTCTTGCATCTACTACTGTTGATCTTACATGAATCAGTTTTGTTCTCCATGACATTGGCCTATGTCTCTCCTCACCGACACTTCGTTTTGTGATAATCAGTCTGCCATTTCTCTTATTGCAAATCCTATCCTACATGCTTGAACCAAGCACATCAAAGTTGACTTTCACTTTGTTCGGGAAAAGTTTTATCAAGCTCACTAAGTGTTCGTTATGTCCCTAGCACTCGTTAGCTTGCTGATATTTTTACCAAATCGTTATCATGATTAGATCACTCTACTATCATAACCAAATTGGGTATGGGCTTCAGACCCCACCCCAATTTGTGGAGGGATGTTGAGACTCATCCCGCACAGCCTATTGCTGTTTCAAC